>CM067892.1:0-1200000 GCA_034621355.1 Mycalesis mineus | reverse complement strand
CACAAGGACGCAACAAGCCGGTGGCCGGTGCCAAAGGCGAAAGTTTGTGCGTGAATGAGTGTTTATATTTAGCTTGTATATCAAAATAACACATAGGTCACATTTTATCCCGAAATTCCCACAAAACGAGAACTAAAAATTGCGAGTAAAACTACGGGCGTTCTCTAGTATTATAAATGCGAAAGTAATTCTGTCCGTTTGTTACTCATTCGCACCTAAACTACTGAACCAATTTAAATTAAATTTGGTACTGGAATAGTCTAGAACCTGAGAAAAAACGTTAGCTACTCTTTGTTAAACTATCACCTCACATAATTTCTCCCGGACAGAGTCGAGGGCGTCCGCCAGTCACCTATAAACATAGCAACACTTCTAAGAAGTTCTGCGAAGTTCAACACGTCTGTACAAATGTACACGCTCTCTGTCCATCAACGTGAAGTGTAAGCGGTAAGTCTCATATGCCTCTTATACATTAGCAATAATACCCTTCAGACAGAAATACAGCAAACGTGCTTGGCGATAGTACTTCATCAAACGAGCTCTACCACAAAGAGATCCTCTACGTTTGGCTTCTCATTGCATAACACCGCTCATTTATAGCTAATGAGCATGTAACTCATTAATAATGTCGATATCGACATCGACATTGTGATTATTTTTAACTAGGGTTGTCCACTACAAACCTTTATAATATACGTATTTTCTTTTCTTCAATAATTCGCATAATTGTATTCAAATATTGTAGTAATTAAAAATATTGATACAATTAATAGAAATAGCGTCTTACCTAAATAAAAAGAAAAAACTGGATCATCTATTGGAATAACGTACTGTCCAACTCTCTGTCTGTCTGTTTGTCTACCTATATAGACTACTCTCTTAGGAACGAGGAAACAAGTTTAAAATAGGACGAATTATTGAGCTAACAAAAATTCAAACCTCCAAGTTAATACGTTAAAAAAATTTCATTTATAAGATTACTGCTGTCCGAAACAGCAGTAGAATCACTACAAACAGATGAGCTTGAAGTTTTAAAAGTGATTGTGTAAGCCTACGTAATAAATAATATTTAAATTTGACTTTAAAAAGAGTTATAATCACTTGTTGCTCTACTCTATAGAGCAACAAGTAGATTATAGCCCTTTTCTCAACGGGCTCTCAACAACATTCGGGTCACATGCTATCAGCGCAGGATGTTATGACATTTGCATGCGCGTGCGCAGCCGCGCGCTTGACGCACTGGTGATACATCGTCCAACCATCGCAGCGCACCAGGGCCAGCCATTGAACTTCCTTGTTGGTCTATATGAGCTTTTTAGATTTTTTTAAGAGGTATTTTTTATGCACTTATACCATCCCCGCCATGGCCTGCAGTCTGCTCTGCCCTGTAGTGGGCGGTTAAAATAATATTGATTTTTATGCTTTAACTGGTTATGTCTGTGTAATTTATTCATTGTATGTCTGTAATCTCAGTTGATGTTAAGTGACGATGTAACTTGAAACCTTAACTTAACTTGAGACCTAGGAATAGTTTACTTATTCCATTTTCATACGTTATATATAGGTAGGCTTTATTCTGTATACATTATAATGTAGTTCGTTCAATCGCGCCAATATATTTACAATGGTTTGTCAGATCCTTATCGTTAATAGATAACTATCTTGAGTATATGAGCTTTCAAACGAACAACACACAAGAACCGAACTATTCGTTCAGAGGATACGATATCACAAACAGACATATAGATACTAAGATAAGATACAGAGAGCCTGAAGTAATAGATAAAATATAGTTTCAAAAAGTAAATAGACTCTTACCCGCAATCAACTGGACGTCTGCATATTCCACTGTCATCGCAGACCACGCAGTCCTCCTTGCACGGCGTATAGCAGCGACCACTGACACTGTCACACTCACATGTGCTTGACGTCACATTCATTACTTTCACACACAGAGGTCTACAAACACCATCACTTTTGGCATAGCCATCGTAGCATTCGCATTTATTTGGAGCTGTACAGCGGCCGTTCTGGCAAAACTCACATTTTGGCTGGCATATATTATTAACTCTTTCGTAGCCATCAAAACATTCACACATATCTGGGGCTGTACAATTTCCATTTTGGCATGACTCACATTTTGGCTGGCATATACTGTCAACTTTCTCGTAGCCATTTAAACAAATACACGTATTATTTGCCATACATTTGCCATTGATGCACTCAGGTTGGCATTTGGGAAGGGAACATGTCCCATTAATCTTTATATAGTCTTCATTACATTGGCAATTGTTTGGCGATATACAACGCCCGTTCTGGCATGATTCACACTTTGGCTGGCATGCATTGTTAACTTTTTCATAGCCAAACAAACATGTGCATGTGTTATTCGCTGTGCATGTTCCATTACTGCATGGTGGATCGCATTTTGGTAGGTAGCATGCGTTTTTGCTTGCGGGGTCCAAAGTTGCTGGGAGGTCGCACTGGCACACGTCCGGGGCGGTGCATCGACCTCCTATGCAGCCCATGCTGCAGAGGGGCGAGCAGGCATCCAGAGTGCTGGAATACGTCCATCCCTTGCAGCATAGTATATCGTTCTGAGTTACTATGTAGTCCTGAAATGTAGATGAAATAAACTTACACCAGGTAGTAAAAACAAGTATTTATGACGACCTCCGTGATAGTGGTAATGCGTAGTGGATTTATAAAACGGAGGTCCCTGCTGGGCGGATTAAGATTTCTGAATTGGTCTGGCTGGTGGCATTTAGCATTCCCGTATGATGGCGGGTAGAAACCGGAAAGGGTGTGCTTTATCCTTCTCCTAACAAGCTGGACACTTTTACCATCCGGTATGATTGCAGTCAAGGGCTAACTTGTTATGAATAAAAATAAATAAGCATTGCCACCTTTTGCTACAAAAGATTTATTTTTGTGGCAAAAGGTGATTTGTCTATAGTTTCCACACTAAAGCCGTTGGACATTTAAATGAGTCTACAATATCAAGTAACGACTGGGTCTTGGATTTCTACAAATAACAGAAACGTAAAGGTTAAAAACAATAACCTTTACCTTTCGGTACCTTTTCATAAAGGTTACCTGTCTATCTACCTATTCATCAATAATTACAAGAAGAATTAAAATATTAACGAATCTAATTAATTAATAAATAAATGTATTTTACCTTTATTTTGTTCCTCCTCGTGCTGCATATTTTCTTACCGCACTTATATTTCGCAATGTAAACACGCCGCTGCGTTTTCTTTACACTGAAAAACGTAAAAAATCATAAAATTAACAAAAAGCGTCAATGTAGGTATTTTTTAATTACCTCCGACTAAGATTTATTTTTAATATTTTAAGCAGGTATGTCTTTTATGCCAAAACTGGTGTGGAGTAGAGAAATATTTCTACAACCATGTATTGAAGGAAGAGTTAGAGAGAGAACAAGAGAACCATATGTTTATGAAAAATGATTTACGGTATAGTATCTATACCTATAGTATATTACCATTGAAATACATTATATACATGAAATAAAACCACATTTCTATTCTAGACAGTCAAATATTCGGAAATGAGAATGTAGTAAAGGATTTTATACTATTCATATCAAACGTCAGGTGGCGTTAGTGCCCATCTAACAAGAGATAGTTCTTACAACCCTCTACTATCATCACCATCATTATCAGCCTCTTAGCGACCCACTATCGACAGGGCCAGACCTCCCCCTTTGTAGGAGAAGTGATATGGAGCGTAGACCCACCACGCTACTAAAATGTGAGATGGCGGGTTTAATGATGATAACTATAATACATACCTTCTAGTGACAACGCAAACGCCTGTATCATTTGCTTTCAAGCCTTCTACATCGATGAAATGTAACATCACTATTAATACAAATAATAGTGTTAACTTCATCTTATTAATTACAGTATACCCAACACTAGTCAATTTATAACTTCGAAATATCGATTGAAAATTAAATGAAGTACACTTGTTGTATCGATACTTTTAGAACACGACACTAATAAACACAATTTCCAAAACCTTATTTTAACTGACAAAAAACATCGAGAAGAACTCTTAAAATGTCAAAATATCGAAAAAAATACTTAAAATTAAGATCTGTCATATTTGTATCCTTACACAAATTTAATTAAAAGCTTTTATTTTTTCATCTAAGTCTGTTTAACATACAAGTTACTTTAAGACTGATTAGTAATAATTAATATTAGGTATACATTTTGCACAATTTAATCACCAACGGTTATCATACGCGAACTTAAATTTTATTATTTTCCGGTTCCTTTACGTAGCAAAGGTATTAAAACTATACTTTAAAAAAATGTTCTTTTTTTTTTATAATCAAGTTCGTTCACAAACTTTAAACTCTACATTTATTTGAAATCTACGACATTCACTTAATTTTTTTAATTTTATTTTTTCAACGAACGCAAGCAATATATTTTTTTTTAAAATTTCACTGTAGTAGCAGTGCACTGTTCAAAGACAATACAAAAACTATCTATCTGGAATAACAATGCTTGGGTATCCGTTGACAACCGTATGACTTGAAATTGTATTTTAATTGCATACGATAAGAATTCATTTGAAGTGAATGGTGGGGGGTACGCCATAAGCATGCATAATTGATAATTATCTACCTAAAGGATGCTTTTAGTAATTATCGGAATAAATAATCTGTTTTTGGAATGTGACAGATTTGGTTAACGAAGTGTCTTTTTACTTTAAAACTGTGTGTAATTTGGGTGAGGTGTAATTACTGCCATCGATGGCTAATGTTTTCTAATTGTATCATTAAAGGAAGTTAAAAGTCATATCTACTTGTCACCCATCCATTTATCGATTTCAGTCACTCGCACTTAACCCTGATAGTCTCAGCTCTGTGTTTAAGTGATGTAGGTTTTACGTGGAAAATTCTATAAAGTATAACAAAAATATTTTTGCGGATGACATTACTCTTTAATTTCTAAACAACATTTCGATTAACCCGCCAATAGTCGCGCATGGGTCGAAAAGACCCAGAGGTGAAGAATATGATCCGTAATTCCTTTAATATTATTAGTTTTAGTTTGCCGCGCTAGATACCTTCAAGTGACTATATAGTGAACTCGTACCCCCCACCTCGGCCGTTTCCCCTGCAGCGTTTAACCAGGACGGACGCGTCAAGTGAGTATGGGTCTTTTAGACCCTTACGCGACGGTTCATGTTAGTGGTTTTTGTAACTATTAAAATATACATTATTATTATTATTGTTTGCACATTGTCTCGTATGCGATTAGATGACGCGAATATTGAAAAAATATTACATGAAGATGAAATTGAAGGGGAAGAATGTTCGGAAATCGAAGATTACTTAGAAATAGATGAACATGGTTCCAATTATTGTCAAAATTTCGAAGAGGAATCTACTGAGTTTATATCTTCAAATCCAGTACCTATATCAGATATTTTTTTTCAAAGAAGAACTGATCTAAATGATTTACCATTGATCTACATTTGTCAAGGACACTATCTCTCTAGAAATGGCGCTGTAAAATGGATAAAACGCTTGCAATAAGAAACTGTTGAACGAAGACATTTTAAGATTTAGCTTTGGGTTTGGTTATGCCACAAATTTAAAAAAGATCATCTATCACTACTTTACCTAGGCTCATCCGTATTAAAATGTCGCAAATACTTGGGAAAGAAGAAATCACAGATATTTCTCTACCATCAGGAGTGTCAAGTAACATTCGTGCTCGATGTTCGCTCTGTCCCCCTAAAAAGGATAGGAAGACCAAGACCCAGTGCCATTACTGTCAGGCATTTATTTGCCGAGATCATACAAACTTTGTATGTAAAAATTGCAAACAAAAAGATTAATTAGAGTCTAACAAACATATAAAAAATTAGTCTGATTCAAGACTGATCATTTTATAGAACTTTTTTTTATGATAGATTTTGAGGCTGATTCTTATAAAACCAAGAATACTTAATTGTTTATAAGTTTTTTTTTTATACGAAGATACTCATATACTGTTATAAAAACATAATTATAGTTGTTGGTTATTGATAGAAATAAATAATTACCTAAGTTTTCTAAAGTGAAGTGTTAAAAGTTACTTTTTTCTAACATATTTTTAGTAGTTGAGGTAAAGTTGATTTTTCAAGTAAAATTGATTAAAATATCAAATTATATTACTTGTTTTATTGTTAAATATAAAACAAATTCATTACATTATATAAAAATATGTGTCTTGTAATTTAAATCATCTATATAGTATCTGGGTCCTATCGACCCGCACGCGACTGTTGGTGTCTTAAAATGAAGCGCGAGTACTGGCGGGTTAAGAAGATCTGGGTTCGATTCCTGGGTCGGGTATAGGAATAATTCTGTATTTTTCTTTCATTCACGTTAAGCCGTCGGCCTCTATCACTATCATCAACATCTGATAGTGATCGTTAATGAATTCAACTTTATTATCACCCGCCATTAGAGTCGCGTGGTGGGTGTACGCTCCATATCCTCTCTCCTACGCCCTGGACCACTAATAGACCAGTTATAGGCTGTTAATGATGATTATGCTCAGTAATTAACATATCTCAAGCGCAAAATTTTCACAAAAACAAAGCACAAATTAAAAACAGATGTTCACTGTTTATATTGAGCTTTTAAAAAAAAAACAAATTGTCAATCTCAGATCAATGACACACATTGTCCTGTGAAACGGATGCTATATTAAAAGGGTGCATCTAAAATATAATTGCACCAGAAATTTAATCTCTACTACAAAGTTATAGCGTTTAAAGTTGCATGCGTGTTTGGTTTACTTGTGACGTTGATATACAATTGTCACGATAAGATAAACGATTCCATTCCGGGCTGAATACTTTTAATTTTTTTATTAATACTCTTCGTGTTGTGACCGTAATACCTTAGTAGCGGAAACCATAGTTCCTGAAGTCCTGGATTCTTTTTATATCGTGCCTAATTTGTTAGGAGTAGGATTAAATCCACATCCCTTTCTATTGTACACTACGTCGTACCGAAACGCTGAACCGCTTGGCAGTACACCTTTCAGATCCCGATTCCACCGATCAGATCTGGACCAATTTAAAAAATCTTAATCGAGCCAGCTGGGAGTTGAATTCAGGACTCAGTGTTATAAATACACTGTGCTACGGAGGCCGTCAAAACTATATCCTTATCCTTACCTCCTTACATATTATAAAATAAAGTACCCTGCCGCTTCTTATGCCGCTTATGTATGTCTGTCGGTTATAAACACAAAAACCACTGAACGAGCAATCATAACACCTTCTAAAATACAAAAAAAATTACTTAACCCTTTTTTTTACGAAAAATGGTTATGACAAGTTAGCCTCCAAACTTAGTTAAATGCAGTCGAGAACTTTTTGTAGTCCTAATAAAGATAAACAATTTTTCCGTACATTATTTTGTTATATTTCAATTAGATAAAGCAGCGTTTTCAGCTTAAATTTCTCCGACTTTTCCAACAGTTATCGTCATATTTCATTTACTTTACATAAAACTTTATCAAATTATATATTTACTAAAATCTTCCACCGGAACCACTCTATCTATTGGTGAAAGCCACATGACAGGCAGTTCAGTATTCTTTGAGTTTATCGTGAACAGACAGACAGAAAAGACCGGGCACTTCGTTTTATAATATGGAGGTAAGTAAAATCGCAGGCAGCTACTATATATTAATAATTTTGTGAACTAAGGTACAGGAAAAATGTAAGTACGAATATGTTGTCATCCCAATGAAGTCAATTCACGCAGCATATTGACGAGGAAAACTATTTTCAGTAGAACAGTGTTTGTTTAAAAAGAACACGTGTCAAAATTAACTCAAAATTAATAAACAACATGTATTCAAGCAGCCTGAGATGGTTTCTTTTGGTGAGTTATTTTATATTATGTTTATATTCTTCTACATTTATTTCATTAGTTAACTAAAGGGTTCCCGCGGTTTCACCCGCGGAACTCTTGTTCCTGTAGGAATTTCGGGATAAAATGCAGCCTATGTGTTATTCTGATGTGTAAGCTATATTATTGTACAGTTTCATCAAAATCCGTTCAGTAGTTTTTGCGTGAAAAAGTAACGAACACACGCACACACACAGTCTCAAACTTTCGAATTTATAATATAGTAGTGTGATTCTGAAGCTCCTGAATTGCATGTAGTTATAACTTCATTCCCTAAAAACTCTTGAGGTTTCTAGGACAAAGAGTCTACGCATTATTCTAGATTAAAAAACTATTTATTAGCTTAATGTCATCAAAATCAAGTCGCCGACTAGTTTTTATTTAAAAATGTATTAAACACCCATATCCTCCCAAACTTGGCAAGATAGAAAGTAGCTATGATAGAAAGTAGTAGATATCTATTTGTCGGAACTTGGGAGTAGGAATGCACAATAAAGAAGAAGACATATCATCATCATCATCATCATTACCAGCCTGTAGACGTCCACTGTTGGACATAGGCCTTTTTAGGGACTTCCAAACACAACGATCCCGAGCCGCCTGTTGCCAGCGGCTCCCTGCGACACGTTTGATGTCGTCAGTCCATCTGGTTGGGGGTCGACCTTGACACCCCCTTGAGAAGACATATAACACAGAGCAATAGATTAGAATAAGAGCAGGCTTGAGTCTTTGAACACCGAAGGGACATTAGTTCTTTCATTTTGTGTCCAAAAGGACATTTTGTGTGTTTTAGAGCGGTAGGTTTTTGGAGAGTGTTTTGACGAGTTATATGCCTACCACCGTCTGGATTCTCTGTGCATGCCTCTCGCCGGAGAAACAAATTTTATTCTCATCATCTAGATGCCTGAAATAGCACTACTATCCGATGTACCAGGGCTTTCCTGACACGCACTTTGATTTAAAAACAAAATGTTGTTACTTGGCCACAGGTTTACAGCATTTTATATTACGGAGCGACGGTGGCAGCTTATAACACTTATTTCGAACAGAGCTTGACGGGCTTAATATTGCAATACCAGTAAGTGTTTCTTTATTACTGTTTCATCATTTAATCATAGAGAAGATGAGGTATTTTAAATTAAAAATCCTTCAAACTCGAAATTATTATCCGCCGAGCAATGACTTAGTAAGAAACTTAATGCTTTTAGTTTTTCACTAACCACGAATATGGTAAACTAGAGGACGCCCGCCGTTTCACCCACGTAGTTCTGGTTTCCGTTGGAGTTTCGGAATAATAAATTTTGACGACCTCCGTGGCGCGGTGGATTTATAAGACGGAGGTCCTGGGTTTGATTCCCGGCGGGGCAGATTGAGATTTTTCTTAAATTGTCTTGGTCTTGCTGGTGGGAGGCTTTCGTCGTGGCTAGTAGGCTAGCTACCCTACCGACAAAGAGGTACCGCTAAGCGATTTAGCGTTCCGGTACGATGTCGTGTAGAAACCGACAGGGGTGTGGATTTCCATTTATGGTCCGGATGACATAGCCTATATTTGAAACAAATTTTGTAGTAAACTACAATTATATCAAAGTTCCTTAGTCGGGTTTATGAACTGTTTGATGAGGGTCTGAAACTTAAGGGGAGGAAGACAGAGTACCTCTGACGACCTCTGTGGCACAGTGGTATTTTTGCAATGGACTTATAAGACGTAAAGCCTAGGTTAGATTCTCGGCAAAGTCGAAGAAGATTTTTGAAACTCGTCCAGGTCTGGTTGGTGGGATGCTAGTGATAGTGACCGAAAAAGACATGCCAATTTAGCGTTCCGGTACGATGTCTTGTAGAAACTAAAAGGGGTGTCGATTTCATCTTACACTAGACAAGTTAGCTCGCTTCTATCTTAAACTGAATCCAAAACTCATTTAGTAGTACATATGACAGATACCAACGTTGCTGTATGGATTCGCAATTTATCGCTAAAGCTTAAGTAACTCATCTGCTATTTTTAATAACTATTAAGAAAAATAATATTTGCTTTTTCAGTATGAATAATGCAACGAACGCAACAAAAAATAATGCAACGAACAATAACACAGCAATACATGTATGTACTAAGCCGCTTGAGCGGAATTTCACTGATTTCCACAACAGCTTGGTCTTCGACGAACTCCATCTCAAAGATTATTATGGCGCCTCCAAATGTAAAAAACTGTGTTTTAAAGTGAATTACACAATCGAAGAAGTCGAAGTTATTCCTGTAGTTGCCATTAGTACTGAAGATGTGTTGAATGCAAAATATACTAGTACAGTAGAGCCAGAAGAAAAGGCGATAAATAGAAACAATGAAAGTGAAAGAGATATTAATAATCCAATTAAACAGGAAGAAGAAAAAGGTATTGTTTATATTTTTAACCGACTTGAAAAAAAACAGGTTATCAATTCGACCCTATGTATGTAATATTTCTAGAACTGACCAGTTTTCGTCTATGTCCGCGTCTGAACAAATGTGCCAAATTTCAAAAGTGTATGAATGTATGTATTTATGTTTGTGGAGGCATATCACCGGAACTACAAGTCCGATTTAAGTAATTATTTTTTTGTTGTACTAGATATCGTTCAACTTAGGGTACACAGCAGTTCATCAAAATCAGTTTAGTAGTTTTTGAGATAGGGATGTTTTTATGCATGACCACGCATAATAATTTCACACAAATTATTTTTTTATTAGAAAGGGTACGTACACATCCAAAACGGTCCCTTAGTCATCATGTTAGGATCTGATGACGAGATCTTGGTTAAATCGAAGGAACTCTTCAAACTTCATAGGCACATTCGCAGCGATATCGGTAGTTTATAAGTGGCTGGCGAATATTGGTACTCATAGTTTAGAACGAGTATGTTAAACATATGTACGTTGACGATAAACCACTAAAAAGTATGAAAAAAAAATTTTAATAAAAAATTAAACCAACTTCAAAACGCACTGAAAAGTAAAAAATAAATGCGTAAAATTTAATCATCACTTTCGCACGAATTCTAGCTATAACAGTTGTGATTGTAAGTTTTGATATTTATGTAATGTTGATAAAATTCGTTAAAAATAAAATTAACAAATCAGGATTTAATAACAACACCTATTTTAAATAATAAAGACTTTATTGTAAACCTAATATTTCTTACAATCAAATAATAGAAACAATCTAATAAGTTTACGTCAGGATTATATATGTAGGTAAACATTTCTGTTAATTTTTAGAAACACGAAAAGTATATCTAACTTCAGTATATTTTTTACTATCTAAAATCTTGCGATATATCAACATATGAAATGATATATAAGTTATAAATAATCTTCTAAATGATGTATTTCCAGGTGTTACTGACACTAATATCACAACAAATACACTCGATAGTAATATAGGAAGCACAGAAAAAGATGCAAGTACAACGGTAAATGAAGGAAATATTACAACTACCGAAGACTTGAATGAATATAATAACAGCATATCAAACGACGATGTAACAAACTTCACAGATGTTGAAGTTACAACGCTGATAGCAGAAAATGACAATCAAGGTATTTTTCGTTTTGCTTATTCATTACAAGCTAGCCCTCCCTCTGATAGAGTTATGTTGAGAAATTAATCTAATATATTAAAGATTTTACACTTTTAATTAAAGTATGGGAGCAATACAATACTTAATTCACGGGCTATGGACAAATCGATGTAACAGATTAATGGCCCTTTCACATTCCAATACCCTTGACTGCAAACACACTTTGAGAGAGATCCCTCTTCTTTTGACTTCTGATTTAGCGCACCACCGCCTAGCATGTCACCGTGCTGACTGTACTTAGATATATTCTCTTTTTCTTGTCTTTCTTCTCTTCTGATCACTATTTTCCTGAGCATTTGCCCATCCTCATGTATCCCACTCGTTTTCACTGGAGAACAAGAAGATTGCCGGAGTTAACGGCACTGTTAGCTCTCTGTACCGCCGATCTCAATATAGTAATTTAGTATAATAGTCATAAGGTACCATATACCATATAAGGTATATAGTAATTTGATATTTTTTTTTGACATTTTATATGTAAGACTACTTGCTTTGCGTTGATTTTAAGCAACTTCAAAAAAGCCTCCTCCTTGAATTAAAAGGTGTTTGATGGGTGTTCCGTTATATTATAATAATACCCTGATCTAAATTATACAGAAAACCACTTAAATACTTTAATTCATATTGACCTACAATTATCATAATTAATAATGATTTTTTCTGTTATGCCTCGTTCATCTAGCGATCAGCCTAAGTGACTTCGATCACGAAGTCCTAGATTTGAATCCTGGGGCAGGTTATTAAATTATTCTGAGTTAGGGTGATAAAAAAAGAATCAAAATACTTTGACCATGCTAACAAGATTATCGCCATGTGGAATGTCGAGTCGACGATTATTGTTCCTATAGTTTTTTGAGTCAATGGTCTTATTGCGAAAAGCTTTGACCAACATCTTAAGAAGCTTTTGCTTGGATGTTAGATTAAGGGTCGGATATAGAAGGCGGTAATTCTTGAGACTGCACGTATTGTGAGGAGATTCCTCAATCTAGAGCCCTGACCACCGGTTGCTTAGGCCCTCAATAGCCCCGCAAGAAAAGGAGCATAAATTTTTAATTATTTTTTAATAGCGACTCTTTACTAGCTAGTTTTTTTATGGCGACTTAGAATGGTGACCCCGCACCGGTAAGCGCAGTGTTGGCCGCCCCCTCACTAGGTGGAAGGGGGCTGCTGACTATAAGCCGCTCAGGCTCATTGTGTTTGGAAGTCCCTAAAAAGGCCTATGTCCAGCAGTTGACGTCCCTCGGCTGGTACCGATGATGATGAATCAAAATTGTTGAGAATTTAAGGAATAATGTGAATATTAATAAATGAGAGGAATACAATTTTAATAATTTCCCATGAATTGAAGGAACCAAGACAGCTGTAATAGTGGGTACGACATTCGCTGCCGTGGCGAGCGCAGCCGTCGTTTCTTCCTTGGTTTACATGGGGGTGAAAACGTTGCTACAAACTGGTGTCTACGGTAAGGATTTTTTATCAACTATAAGTTTACAATGCAATCACACCTGGCGGTAAGTGATGATGCAATATGAGATAGAAGCGGGCTATGTTAGGAGTAGGGTAAAATCCACACGCCTTTCGGTTTCTAACGGACTTCATGAACTATACGAGTATATTACATTACTTAATAGTACGTCTTTGTCGGTAAGACAGTAACTAACCAGCGAACGACCTAGACAGAAAATCTTAATTCAGCCAATTTCTGTCAGGAAACGACCCCGGGACCGGCGACTAATAAATCCACCGCTATATATCAATACGCCACGGATTCCGTTTCTATACGACATCGAATCGTACTTAGCGTTAAGGTGATTACTAGCCACGAACATAACTTAGCCTGGATCAATTAAGAAAACCCCAACTAGCTCAACCGAGAATCGAACCCAGACCCTCAGTCAATATATCTACCACGAATACCGCTGCAGAGGTCGTCATATTACTAGTCTACATAATAATTATGCTTTTCTTTTTTTCAGTATTACCCGCGTAGGAGTTTTGAAAAGCGTCAAGCTTCAATGGGTTCAAGCTATTAAGCACAATGACTTAATAAGTCTTCGACGTAAGAGACTCTCGACCCCCATCGAAGGAGGCCCCAACATTGTCTTCATCCTTCAGTACTATCAGCGGAGGATAGGATCTTCTGTAAGCCCATTCTCCAATTTAGTGTAATGACATCACAAAAGCACGTGACTTAAGAATTGTTAATGGACAATATGCAACATGTTAGGTATTTGCCTAACATTCCTAAGGCGTAGACCAGAAGACCAGGAATTAGGGAGAAAGAATACATGCCTAGAAACTTCCCAGCCAAAATCATGAGGGAGATGCGTGGACACGAGAAATTGCTTAAATCTTCAAGGTGTCAACCATTTTTGTTTATGTTAGTATTAAATTTTTTGAATTTAAAATAATTATTTCATACAATTGTGTTATACTCTTTGCCTAACACTTTATGTGTCTGTAACAAAAGCCAGTTAGTAATTTTCGTGTCCATAAGCTAAAGATGGCATTATTATAAAAACAAAAAACCCGACTGCTTAGAAGTAATGAACTGAAAAGAGAAATACAAGTATCTCTATATCTATTTAAAATTTTATATAATTTATGGTGCTGCAGGCGGGAACAAACGCTTATTTATATTAAAACAGTAATATAAACATGATATATAGATATTTTATTGAAATGTTCCTTTTACGACCTTTCATATGATACCCATATTATTAAGATAAGAAAGAATATATACCCATCCTCCTCTTTTTTCCCTACTTACAGCCGCCATTTTGAAAATTTGTATAGCCTATGTCACTACCACAATTCTGACGAATTCAACGACGCCTCATGTGTCAAAATCCGACTGTTTAGGCTGTAGCGAGTGCCAAAGAAATGGACATACATACATACCCTCATACCTACAAACATACATACATACACTCGAAAAACATTACCCTCCTTCTGACGCAGTTGAGTAAAAATTAAAAGCTAAGTTGATTTATTTATTACGGTACACGGTCATGTCATTAAAAACATAACATAGATTAATGTCATGTTATAGCCTCATTTATTGGTAGAACAACTGAATAGAGCGTGCCAAGGAATGATACATAGAAGCACTTTAAACATTACCCCTCACTTAGTAGACGGATAACACACAGTACTTTTAAATATAAGCGGCTGCCCAGCTGAGAAACAAAACACCATTAATTAAAAACACACGTCTCATAACCTTTCCATCGATGCCTTCCCAGCGCATGCCCAGTAGCAAGCAACCCATTTTATCCTGAGATCCGAATCAGGAGCGACGGACGTCTTTTCCGTCTAACAAGACAACGCAGCGCGGGGCGAGGGGGGTCAAGAGACGGTGGTCAAGTGTCTTCACACAGGTTGGTTCGACCCACCTCGGCCCTTGTCGCCTCCACTCGTAGGTTGTATAGGCTACGTAGTTTATATAAGGGGACGGATTTGGAAGAACTCAATTTTACTTTACGTAACCCCCTTCTTTACCAACTCGGGTCAACAGGGGTGGACTTGAGTTCTAAAATCCTTAATGAATTCCCTAAATATTCGTGTATAAATCTAAATACCTAGTACACACTTACTCGGACCTACATACCTACGCCTTATTCCCATGTGGGTAGACAGAGACGTATTTCCACTTGCCACGATCCTTGCATCCTTGCTTTTTCCAACTTCATTAAACCTTTCACATAAGTAAGATGGTTAAGGAATGATCAGAATTACCTGAATTTATGGGATGAAAAAAAATATATATTCAAGACTTAAAAAACGTTATTAGATCTAATTAAACAGCCACTAATTTACAATTATTTTAGTAATTAGAAAATAATTTAGTTAATTGTTTTTTAACTATAATTAGTTTATTAATTAAGCTCAGGTGCCATTATTATTGTATTCTTGTATTTATTGTAAGTATTTTTATCATTAATAGATTAAGATAATTAAATATAAGCTACTGGGTAATAAACGTTTAGTCATTTATGTAAAAGCTTTCATTAGCCCTCTCACTCCTTATAGATAAAGGAATATGAAGCATAAACCCACCATACTGCACCAATGCGGATTGGTGGGCTTAGGACTAATAATGTATATGTAATATGCCTAAACCATCATCAATAACTAAACTAAAAACTATTTACTAGTGACGCCTTCCGACGTGTGTACCGTTCCAGATCCCCGGGAAGGGCTGTCTCACCTGGTGACCTGCCCGACCATGTTCTGAGGAGGATGTTGGTATTAGCCACTAGCCTGCTCATCATTGATGCACCACGTTTGCGAATAATGGCGAAAAAGTCGTCTACAAGAGCTTCCACAAACATGCTGACGCATGAAAAATTCGATACCTTATCCTAAATATGACAAATACTTTTCTCTGCATCAAAATCGATTCACTGAAACGCGAGATTATCGCGGACCAATATACATACAAACATACGGGTAAAACTGAGGACCTTTTTTTTTTGAAGTCGGTTAATCGAATAATAAATCCTTCAACCCCTAATCCGACTCTGCGAGGGGGTGCACCATCCACGCATGCGCCCTTCGTCCACACGACACCGCCTCGACCTAGCCAGACAACGTGCCTACACCCCTGAAAATATACATTTCGTATTTTTATCACTAAATAAACCCTTACAAACTGACGAAATACAATAAACATAAAACAAACCAAACAAATATTACTACAATTAAAAAGAATAAAGAGATTTATCTTTAATTAATCCCAATTTAAAATATATTTAATTGTATCAGACCGGACTAATAGTGATGTGATGTGTACATTATTTGATTGATATATTCGATTACAATAAGTGTTATATATTTGATGTACTCGAAGGATAGTCGATAATAAACTTGTTATAGTGTTGTGCCATGAGGTGTATACCGGAAGGGCTTGCGTAACTTTGCCAGGAGACGGTGAGTACGCTATTTAATGGATTTTTTTAAATTATGTCATTTTAAGTTATATAATACTAGCAAACGGTAAAAAATACTGTTTAATAATTTAATTCGCTGGTTATATATAACTAGTGGATGCCAGCGACGTCGTCCACGTGAAATTAAAATAAATAAGATTATGAAAATAAAAATAACCTAAGTTACTACTTATAATATTATGTTAGCCCACAAAATAAATAATTTACCCCGTTTTTCCCACATTTACTACTGATTCCTCGGTGCTATTGGTTGCAGCGTGATGATATATAGCCTAAAACCTTCCTCGGTAAACGGACTATCCAACACAAAAAGAGATTTTCAATTAAAACCAGTAGTTCCTAAGATAAGCGCGTTTAAACAAACTCTTTAGCGTTATATTATTAGTATAGATCAAGTAATCTTCTTTGCAGAGTTTTATAGAATTTTTTGCCACCATGTTTTGCTAGGACAAACAAGATTTCTATAAAATTATTCCTAGCCCCTCCTATCTTGTCCTGTGACTTCCCAAATTGATAATACGCAACGCTCAAATAAGAATAACTGAAGAATATTCCCTTCTTCTTCCAGCTACTTAGTTCTGTTAATATTTCGAATCCAAAAATAAAGCAATGTGTTAAAACACATTTACTAAATTGAAGTTACTGCGCTTGGTGAATTTCTTGTTTACAAGACCTCTTGGCAGCAATTTGGATCGGCTTTAACCTTCAACTGTGACGTAGAAGTAATTATCACTTGTACCTACCTACTTACACGATAATAAGTAATATTGTAAATGATGATTGATTTAATAAAGCACCAGCTGAGTGTATGTTTAGGCACATGGGCTAATGAGACATCAAATTAAGCTGTTGAATGATATAATGAAGTTGGCTTCTACAGTGACCAACTAACAACAAAATATTCCAAACAAATAATGAGTATACTAATACAGCGCCTGTTATTTGTAGTGTAGCAATGCTTGTTAGGAACTATTTCCTTCATTGACTTTAGTAGGCGTCAACACTGAGCTTTTTTGTTGTTTTCTTATAGTAAACAGAAAACAATCAGCCAAAATCTTGACTTTTATAAACACTTGCAAAGTACCATTGTTGATTTGTTGACTTTTATTGAAACTAATTTCTCTGAGATTACCAAGATTAAAGAAATAAATATTTTGAGTTGAAAAAAGAATAAAATCCTACACATCCTGTTAGTCTCTCATTCTTCGCTGTTCGTTCATCAAATCACAAATGTCTAATAATATACGCCAATAAAAATGAAAAGAATTGTTATAATTCATATATTCGCTATTGACGCCTGAGAAGAGTTTTTTTACCTTCTCAGTTAGCACGTAAGATTTTACTTTATTTAACGTTTTTAATAATTGTTATTATATTTTTACTGTATTAATGACACTACCAGTTTAAGTGTACTATATATTTAATAAAAACTATTATCATTGTAATTATCAGCCTATTAAGGGTCTATTAACTAACGGTTTTACCTCTCCATAGGAGAGGGTAGGGGGATTTTTTTACTAATGAAAGATCCTGCAAATATACTTCGTTTTATTTACTAGATAGAGGACACTATCGAGGTTCACGTTCTTGTCGGAATTTCAGGATAAAAAGTAGACTATGTGCTAATCCAGGGTGTCAGCTAGCTCAATACCAAGTTTTATTAAAATCGCTCCAGCCGAGAAAAAGTAACAAATATATACACCCACACACTCACAAACTTTCGCTATTATAACATTAGTGTTCTTGGTTCTTTGTGTGATCTTACTTGGAAATCTTTATGTCAGCATTCGCGTAGAACTTGAGCCCAGGGTCACATGATCCAAAACCACGTACTACTAGAGCAACCTGGCTGTTTGAACGAGGGTGTTTGCCCTCCTTCTGTCTCGATTTGTACTGTCATGGTTATTCTGCCCCCAGACAATTTTACTGTGCTCTGATCTGATACTTGTCGGTTTAACTACAGCCTTATAAGGCCACTGCATGGTTTAAAATTGGACTAAATGGGATACGAACAAGGTCTGGAATATTTTTTCTTTTAGACTTAATTTTTACTAACTTTAAAATTAAAAATCACTTATTATATAAAAATCAAAAATCACTTATTATACAAAATAAAAAAAAGAAAGGACTGAGTAAAATTAAAAGACATAAAAAGTAAAACTAATTTTAAAAATGCATTCACTACTTACAAACAACTAAAGTGGAGGTGGACAGGGCACATGATAAAGGCTTTTTATTTTATTTTATATATTACTAGCTGACCCGGCAAACGTTGTCTTGCATTAAAAATTTAAATAAAAATTAGATAGTAGCCGATTCTCAGACCTGCTCAATACGCATACAACATTTGGTAAAAATCGGTAAAGCATTTTCGGAGGAGTACGGTAACTAACATTGTGACAGGGAAATTTTATATATTAGATATAAATAAATTCATGAAATGTAACATGATGTAAGTCACAGTCCGATTGGAAACTAAGTCAAGGTTTGTTTGTTTTTAAAATAAATCCAATTTATCTTTGCCACAACTGTGAAAGTTAACGCCGTATCTCTATGATTGATGTACGGCAGAACTTTCCGCCTCTCGAATCCGTCACAACCTGAACGGAGTTTATCCGATGCCTATGTTTCCGTTTAAAACATTTGTTTTTGACCAAAAAACAAAAATTAAAAACAGGAAGTTGATGAAATAACAGCTTGTTCAAGCTTTCGCATAGGTTCTACATCTCTCAATGTTATTTTTCTCTTCTATAAATGTTTTGTGTTTAAGGATAAGCTCGAGAATTTTATACGTATGTTAAAAATGTTGTATAATAATCTAATCTCAGACTGTCATACGATGGGGGCAAATTAGAAACAAAATAAATTAAAAACTAATACAATGATTGTTTAATTTTTACTATTACGCAAATTTGTGACATTTTTAGTACAAAGTTTATAACGGATTTAATGCGCTGTTGAAATGTTTATCTTGT
The DNA here is from genome assembly GCA_034621355.1 of Mycalesis mineus. Taxonomy (NCBI): domain Eukaryota; kingdom Metazoa; phylum Arthropoda; class Insecta; order Lepidoptera; family Nymphalidae; genus Mycalesis; species Mycalesis mineus. The sequence goes on along the minus strand of CM067892.1, from coordinate 1,180,501 downwards.
AATATGGGAAAATATCTGAGTTTAAAGTTATGCAACGAAGAGGAGTAGTGTTTTTCGTTCTTGTTCACACTTGTTTTGTTTTACGTTTAATGACAATTTGGCCCTTGACTACGATCTCACATGATGTTAACTGAGGATGCAGTTCAAAATCGAAAAAAAAATACGTGTTTTATAGCCTCATCTCCAAATTGTTTTCACGCGGAATAGTAACGGAACGCAAATTTTTTATCAGTACTTTTCTACTTATAACTAGCCACGACCGAAGCCTACCTAGGTCAGCTTTGAACCAATTTACAAAATTTAGAATCCTAAAATGACCCATACTGGGAATCGAGCCGAGGACATCTCTATTGTAAGGCAAGGAATTACCCACTGCGTCACGAAGGTAGTCAACTTTAATATTGTTCCCCAATAACTGAGTGTACAATTAGTTATTTTATATTCAATCAATAACAGTTTGCAATAAAACGCCTAGTAAAATTAGTACGCAATCGCTATGACTTGATAGCTTTTAATAGCCGACAGGCGTTTTAACCATAACGCTATAAACTGTCGATAACTTGGTTTGTACGTAGTTGCTCAACATTTAGTTCATGAAAATGTAAATAAGTTAATGAATTATTTCACGACCTATCTCTCAATAATTTGAAACTTTTTGAAAGCTCTCTCGAAACTTGTAGAAATGCCTTTACTTCACAGAGTACAATAATGTTTTCAAGTAAATAATATTGAAGTGTCTGTTTGTAATTTGTTACTACATACTTATCACTACAAGTACTTTAAGTATTTTTAGGGTTGCCATCTCTAAAATTTGGAAAACAGGACAAGACGCGTGAAACCCCGGATTTTAAAGTTCGAAAGCCGGACATGTCAACAAGATCTTTAAACATATTCAATGTAATAAAAAATAGTTGAAAATGTCATAAATCACCTTTTTTATTTGGAACGGTGAATATACTTGGTTCATCGGTTGATCGTGGTGTGGTGCGAGCGGAGTGCGTGTCTCGCGGGCGGCCCAAATTTTTTTTATTCATTTATTTTTTAAAACCCGGTCAACAAATAATACCTTCCCCGGACGCTCCCCGGACGCTCCCCGGATGCCCTCTAAACTAGGACAAGTCCGAGGAAACCCGGACGGATGGCAACCCTAAGTATTTTCCACTTCATATTATAAAACAAAGTCTCAGGCTACGTCTTGTCTGTCTGTCTGTTCGCGTTAAACTCAAAGACTACTGAACGAACTGGCATACCGTTGTTATGGATGGATAGAGTGGATCCTGAAAAAAGGTTTAGTATATAAAGCAAAAAGATTTTGTGTAAATTGGCTGAAACATTATGATAATTGGATGAGTCGGAAAAATGTATGCAATTTGCAAGCTTTCATCGAAAACGCGGCTTTATCTATTAGAGATATAACCTTACGTAGGTTATATCTCTAATAGTTAAAGAATTATATATCTCTATTAGGTGAACAAAAAAGTCCACGATGGCATATATCTATCTTTTAAGCGTAGCTTGCTATACCTTTTTCTTTAAAAAAGGGGCAACGTAAAATTTTTTGCTGTTTTTGAAAAGTTGCAATGTACTATTTTAGTCGGCGGGCGTCTGCTAGTAATAAATACTTTAACGGTACTTACATACCTGTTTGTTTTGGACATTTCTAAAACTACCACTCGAATTATATATATATATATTTTTGGATATTTTGTTGACTTCTGAGGCTAATTTGTAAAGAATGAAGATTTTTTATTTGCTCAAATATGGGTTAATAAATTTAGGTACATTTCAATAATCATTCCGACATATTTTGCCATTTCAGCGTGCAAATATACAGTATTCGTATTAAATATTGCAATTATTAACTCTTTAATCAGTCATATTAAATAGATATATTCTATAGTGTCACCCGTGTACCTCGATTTCTATCTAATAGACATATTAAATAGAAATCGAGGTACACGGGTGAAACTACAGGCATCCGATAGTATACTATAACATACAAGGTTCATTCATGAAAGAATAGGGAAGTGCTTGAAAGCATTTTGCTGTATTCAACTTGGTAGGAATTTGGTTTTATAGATTGTATTGTAAAATGGTAACAAAGAAAACTTTGTCAAGTTTGTTGCGATTTTCTCAGACTACACTTATTAAATGCCGCTGCATTTGTTGTGTTTGTTGGAATGTCCGTGTGTCCGTCCGTGTGAACACATCTAGCTCAAAAACTAGCAGACTATACTAAAGCCAAACCCGATTGAGAATGCTTATCAACAAACAAATTATAAATGAAGGTAGAAATCACTAGTCAGTTTACACCTATTTTTTTAATTAACTAGTTAATGACGAATTCATGACAATAAATTAGATAAGTAAGCTTAAACTAATTAATATATTCAATATCTTTTAAGTAAGATTTTATAAAATAACAAAACATAACTTTTGATTTATTAGGCATAAAATGTGTTACATTTTCTACCTTTATTTTAAATTCGAGCATTCTCAATCGAGTTTGGCTTTAGTATAGATTTACGCTTTTGGAAAATTTTTGTTGCATAATATCAGGAATTGTCATGAGTAGTGCAACAGTTACTTCCGGTCTGTATTCGTCAACCGGTAGTGGTTGACAAAATTAAAAAATCATGAATAACGTGCTTTTTCCCTGAAATTTTGTTTTCACGCCAATTTTTAAATGTATAAAATTAACACAAATGTAAAAAAAAATATTAATATAAAAAATTGAAAAATTCTTAAGGGGCGTTTCCTGGTGGACAAAATATAAAAAATTATAACCGGGTCTAGCGGCATTTGATACGGCGCTCCATAGAGTAATTGTTTATATAGTATTGTCTATTGTACAGACGCATGGCTCTCATTTTGAGTTTACTACACATCATAAGTAATTACAACACAAATTATAAACGATACTTATAACTAAAAATCCATTGATTCAATTTTTGTCTGTCTATTTGTTGCTAATCTCTGAAGACAGTCGGATTTAAAAAAATATTTTTATATGTGATAGCTAAACTAATGAAGATAGGTTAATTTGTATCCTGATATTCCAACAGGAGCGGAAGCCGCCGAGGCCCTCTATATGTAATAATTAATCAAAAACTGTTACTAAAAATAGTTATGTTATTCTTACTGCATAAACTTAATTTGAGTTTTGAATTGATTAAAACAAATTTTTACCCGACTGCGTCAGAAGGAGGGTTATGTTTTTCGAGCGTATGTATGTATATATGTATGTATGTACGTCCATTTCTTCGGCACGCGCTACTGCCTAAACGACTGAACGGATTTTGACAAGTGAGGTGTCGTTGAATTTGTTAAAATGGTGGCTGTAAATGGAGGAAAAAGGGGGGATGTGTGTATTTCTTTCTCTTATATTAGCAATGTGGGTATCAAATGAAAGGTCGTAAAAAGACCATTTCAAAAATATAAATACCATATCATATTTATATTGCCGTTTTAACAAAAAATGGCAAAAAGTGTACAGTATCGTTTTCTATACCATAAACTAAAACAAAACAGTCTCAAATAAAATAATTATTATAAAAACAAATCTTGCATCTCCATAAAGTATTTTAAATTTTATATAGATATAGTGATCCTTGTTTTTCTCTTTTCAGTTCATAACTTCTATGCAGTCGGGTTTATTGTTTTTATAATAATTATTTTTACCTTTTGTCTAATCAGACTTCTAAATATGACTTATTACCCAGAACTTGTACTGTAAACGATTATAGTACAAGAGCCGGTGCTATTGTACGCAAGCGGAGCATGCAGAGGTGTTAGTTGCTCTTTTTCATACAAATCAGCTTTCAGAGAGCAAGCCGAGGCGAACCTGATGCATTGCGTCATACTCGACCCACTGCAGTGCTCAAAACTCTTTGATATACGACCTTAATATTTTATAAATAGAGTACATATTTAATTGCAATTACTATAATTAAATTGTGGGTTCCACGGGCTGGAAACATGCTCCAAACACGATTAACTTTGCGAACTCGAGTTAGGTTTCATTTTCACAACGCTGAACAACACGTTTGTGTTACACTTCAGATTTTACCTTTCTTTACATTTTTAAACGACGAAAAAAAACGGAGGAGGTTCTCAATTCGACACGACGTATATTTTTTTATGTAAAGCCACGCATAGCTTTTTACAGAGTTATCCGTATCTTGATTAGAAAGGGCACACTTCCAAGATGGTCCCATAGACATCATGTTAGGATACGATGATGATGTCCTGGGAAAATTGAAGGAACTTTTCAAATTTTATAGGCACACGTGCAGCGATTTCGGTTTTTGTGTAAGTATCGGTAGCTTATTGGCTACAAGTGCCGTATAATATAATATGACAGTATAGTACGAGTACGTTACGTGGCGATAAATCACTACAAAGTAAGAAATAAATTTTTTTAACAAAAAATAGAACCGAATTCAATGATATGCTTAAGTAAATTAAAGCAACTAAATGACACAGTTATATTTTACTTTTTCGTGCCTTTTAAGTCGGTTCTATTTTTTGTTAAAAAAAATTTATGCAATTTACAATTTACATTTCATCATGAGGCATTATATTAACGGTGCAGACCGTCCACCCACAGCCCACCTGTCTTCTATATGTTCGGAAGGCAGAAGCCTTCCGAAACAATGTTGCGTTGTGTGTTGTTCCGATGTTGATAATAACACTACTAACATCTGATAGTGATAACCCTAAGCTCGCCAACCCACATACCATGCTCTCCAAGTAGCCGGAGATAGGAGGATCAGGACGAAGATCATTAATGGAGGTGGCCACGACCCTCAAACATGAGGAATACGATGCACGGAGGGATAAGCAGGGAAGCCTGGCCCTGTAGTTGGCCGTTAATAGGCTGATAATGATGATGATAATATATTAAACAACGTCCACGATAAAACGCCAAGGTTTTTAATGATAACTCGATACAGTTGCATAGACCTATTTAACCCGGTATATAATTACCAAGCATATATTTACACTTGTAATTATGTCGAATAACTAGAAAATAACTTCAAGATTATTCTATTTAATTTACATCTAATTCTAGTATTAAACTTCAAGGCTGGATTGACTAACGGCTTCAGGTTAAGACCTTGCAATAAAATACGCTCCTATTATATAGTAAAAGTTACTAAGGCGGGGAAATAATGTCCTTCCGACTGAATTTCGGCCATGGCGGCTTATGTAAAGAGATTGCCCATCTAGTTATAAGATAGTATTTTTAAGCGCACAACATAATATACATAATATGCGATGAGAAGCAGTTAATTCGAAAAAGAAGTCAGCAGCGGAAAACCACGTTTTGAAAGATGCTTAGAGATAATTGGATCGGCTTACAGCTTATTTCACTTAGGAAATAGAATTAATAATTTAATGTAAATCGTTATAAATCATTTTGGAAAATAAACGTAACATCAAAAATTGTGGAACCGGCGGGATTTTAACCCATGTCTGTGGATATCGCAGCCAGAGCGTTAGGATGTCACAGGCCATTATTGTCTTTCCATAAATAATGTAAAATCTTCAGATTGGCTTGTCGGATCTTCATCAGCAACCATCATGTCAGTTTCAAACAAAAATACCCCATCGTAATCGGTTACCAGTCAAATTCAAATTCAGTTTATTGAAGTAGGCAAAAACACTTCTAAAAAGTCTGTTTGTGACTCTACCGCCGCTTCGGAAGGCAGATTCTGCCAAGAAGAGCCGAGATAAAACTCAACAGTTACTCTTTTAAAAATGTTTGTTACAATTTGTATTTTTAAACGACTTCAAAAAGGAGTTTCTCAATTCGACCGTATATATTTTTATTAATTACAAATCTTAGATGTAACTTATAAAAACTTAAATGTTGTCTTGTGTGCAGAAGAAAACACAGTCGATGCCTCCAAGAACGTTTGTAGTTGAGAAAGTGATTTGTTGAGAAGCTACGATGCTATAAACAGACACACAGATTCATAAATATACACATCATCATCATTATCATCCTATTAACGGCCCACTACAGGACCGGGCCTCCCTCCTTATAGGAGAGGGAATATAGAGCGTAGACCCACCACGCTGCTCCAATGCGGGTTGGCGGGTTTAGGGTGAAAATGTTTCATTTATTAACGATCACCATCAGATGTTAATGACAGTGATCGGGACCGACGGCTTAACGTGCTCTCCGAAGCACGGGGCTGTAACACCACCAACTTCCCGACTTCGGGCTTGGAATGTATTTCGACAGCCGAGTGGCGCAGTGGGTAGTGACCCTGCTTCTGCGTCCTAGGCTGTGGGTTCGATTCCCACATCTGGAAAATGTTTGTGTGATGAGCATGGATGTTTTCCAGTGTCTGGGTGTTTATCTATATATTATAAGTATTTATGTGTAATATATATAAAAATATTCAGTTATCATGGCACCCATAACACAAGCTACTTACGAGTACGCTTACTTTGGGGCTATATAGCGATGTGTGTAATTGTCCTGTATAAAAAAAAAAAAAAAGAATTTCATAAAAGAATGAAAACTCGGAATTATTCCGTGACCCGACCCAGGATTCGAACCCAGGACCTCGTGATCGAAGCCAGATAGGCAATGAGGCAGTCATATATATACGTAACACTTATAATTTTAAGTTGAAGGTTAAAATCTGTAAGCAAAGTGTTAAGTTTTCCGAGTGAGGGTGAAATTACGTCGCTGGACACATATTGGTTTTGTCCAGTTTACTGCTACTTGGTTTACAACATTTGCCCGGACGCTGGTTGTTTACTCTCTGGGGAGTACAGCGCAACTATTTGTTTTGTAGCACACACACACTTGTGATTTAAACCAGAGCTTGAATTAAACGTTGATTTAAAATGTAAAAGGTAATTCCCATCGTATTACCCCTTGTCCGGACCCCCTAAGCCTCTTGCTAATACGATACAAATTTTTTTTTACGATACAGATTTTTATTTAATTTGCTTTGTTAGCATAAATGTTGCAAGCTAAATTAAAATCGAAATTAGAAGTGAATCGAATTAGAAGCTTTCTGTTGGTTAATTGGCCTCTAAGGTATAATTATGTATCTTTGGTAACAATGTCAATTATAGGGTCGATATGATAGACTTGGTTGTATAATGGTCGGAAGGTGGTGCTAGGAAATGATAAAACCTTTGACGACCTCCGTGGTGCAGTGGTATGCGCGGTGGATTTATATGACGGAGGTCCTGGGTTCGATGCCCGGCGGGACAGATCAAGATTTTTCTATGTTTGTCTTGGTCTGGCTGGTGGGAGGCTCTCGCCGTGGCTAGTTACCACCCTACCGACAAAGACGTACCGCCAAGCAATTTAGCGTTCCGGTACGATGTCGTGTAGAAACCGAAAGGGGTGTGGATTTTCATCCTACTCCTAACAAGTTAGCCCGCTTCCATCTTAGACTGCATCTTCACTTAACATCAGGTGTGATAGCAGTCAAGGGCCAACTTGTAGTAGATAAAAAAAAAGTTTGGGCTTATATTCTTGAAAAACAAAGTAAGCTGGTAATCATTTTCCTTTTGCGCGATTAACCTGACCATGGCCGGCAATGCCAATGGAACAGAGCTTCCAGAAAATTTATATTCTTATTCTTATTCTACTGTTACATCCCTTACTCTAGTAGCGCGATAAGTAAAATTGAAACGCCAATACTAAAAAACTAACGCTGAAAATTAAAATAAATTTTAATTTCCCAATTCCTTAGAGTATGCAAATTCGGCACAATTTTTCCAAGGGTTGTTCTTAACTTTATGAATAATAAAATGATTTTAGTTTTATAAAAAATGAATCTTTATATTATCGACTGCCTTGTTGGTCCAGTAGTTAGCCTATATACATGGCTTCGAGCCCGTTAAGCCAATATCATCAACATCTGATAGTAATCGTTAATAAATGAAACATTATCACCCTAAGCCCGCCAACTCGCTTTGAATCAGCGTTAAAGCAGTCGCGGGCGACAGCAAGTTTGAATATATTGACCATCTAGACACATCAAAACCCTTTATAATGCTCGAAATGCTCAGCAGCAAGAAGTTTTCATCTTTTCATCGCAAATTTCTGCTGTCTAAAGACCTATATGTGAAATCCTAAACGGTGAGTCTAACCGAAAAATGTTGAAAAAAAAACTAAAAATAATTTTTAAATACCTATTCACCGATACCCCATTTGACATACGTTATTGACTTTCATTTTCTCAATATAGCGTCCAGTAGACGTCATATTGAAGTTTCATAAACGTCATGTCTTTAATTTCACACGCTGGACTAAGATGAATCGATTGATGTGTGAAATCGGCCCAGGCGTTTGTATAGTGTTTCGAAAGAACATACTAAAATACATACATAGGCTGATAAACACACTACCACTCCTTTGCATCGCTCAGTCGGGCAAAAGAGTGAGATCGTAGATGCGAGAGAAGGCCAATGTTGCGCCGTGTGCGCATCATTCGCATTAATATGTTAAAATCCGCAATAAAAACTAATATAAACTGTGTTTTTTTCTTTATTAGATTATTAACCCTTAACTTATAAAACCTTAACTGTGATTTTATGATCTCTAACCGTAAAATTAAAAAAAAATACAGGATCTTTCATACTATCCGTGTTATGGCTTAATAAAAAAGTCATTCAACTTCAAATACAGCCCATAGTTATAATTAAATGAGTGTTCACAGTAATTAACATCGATAGTTTGGCGGCTAATTGCTCGCTCTGTTGACTGAACCATTCATGTGATTATAATCTTTAATACCGCCACATGTATACAACACGCAAATGGAAATAGGTAACGATATTAATTTAATTTTTAAGCTACTAGTTTTGCCCGCGAATTTATCAGCGCAGTTCCTGTGGAAATCAACATCATCATTGTCAGTCGATACACGTCCACTTCTGGACATAAGCCTCTGAAGCCAACTGGATTCAGTGACTCACTGTAAAACACTTAAAGTCTTTAATCCACTTAGTAGCTGACCAACACTGCGTTTACCACTACGAGGTAGCCATTTCAGCACCTCGCGACCACAATGTCCATCAGCTCCTTTAACTATCCCTTGCCACTTCAGGTTTGCAACTCGTTAAGCTGTAATTTTGTCGGTAACTTTGGTTCTTCAGCGGATCTTTCTGATCCGATCACGCAGAAATGCACCGAGCACAGCTCGCTTCATCTCCCGCTGAGTAACTCTGGGCTCATGTATGAAGAGCAGGATAAATAAATAAATACAATAAAGAAAAGTTGTAGTAGCCTATGTTTTCATCCAGGGTATGATCTATCTCCGTTCCAATGTTAACCACAAACACACACAAATTCTTGCCTTTATAATAATGTAACTAGCAGACGCTCGCAACTTCGTCCACGAGGAAGGAAATCAGTATACCTTCGTACCCCAAAAAAGAAAACTTCATGAGATATTTTTTTAAAAGATAGAATGGGTATAGAAACCTTTAAAATATCAGACATCGTGGTCTTTCTATACTTCTTATAAAGAGGGACAATCCTACTTTATATTCTTTTGTAAGTATATCTCATATAACCGACTTCATAAATATGCTTATTTAAATTAAAGCAACTAAGTGATGTTATTACTTTTGCTGCGTTTTGAAGTCAGTTCAAATTTTTGTTAAACTTTTTTTGTACTTTTAAATAAAAAGTTTTTCACTAAAAGCATATGAAACCTAAAGTTACCTATGAAATTTATTGTCTGTCTGTCTTATCTGTTTGCTTTGGTTAATCTCGGAAACTTTGTGTATATATAGGCACACTCATGTGGTATGAAAGAGGCTAATTTGGGTCCTGATATTCCTACGGGAACGGAAACTACGCAGGTGAAGAACTACGAAGAAGAAGAATAAAACACCACATGAGGCGTATAATAACGAAAGCAAAACCTACCTTTGCCACTTAACACAGAATAGTACCTCCATTGTACAGAGCGCAGTTATACAGCGCTGGAATAAAATATTTTCCATTGTTGTGATTTAAATTAGCCGCAGTGTGAAAGCGCTTTTAGTTTTATATCAACCTGTTGAGCTTAACATTTCTGGAATTAGAAAGGTTTTATTTCGTGTTTTTGCTTAATTATAATTAGATCGATATCTTCCATACACGAGACGCGATACTCATCTCAAGGTGTAAACTCTTATGCAAGAGTAAAATCTGTTGGTTTTACTGGGGAATGCGTTTAAGGGGATGCTAAAACTACACCATTTCCGAGGGGATATGTGGGACTCACTGGCTGAGCAACAGCCGGAATACCATCGAAAACCCGGCGATGTTTCTTCGTATCGCTTGGTGACTGGGTTCCAGAAGCATTGTGAATCTTCTGCAACCCAACCAGCGGTGACCACCGAGGCAGCCCCTCCGCTAGGGGTGGGTTTAAGGGGATAATGTTTAATTCTATAACTATGACCATAATTTTTTTACAACCATCGTTATCAGTTGTTAATCGTAACTGGGACAAAAGGCTTTATATGTACATCTTCCTGTCCTCCTCGAGTGCTTCTGCTGGAAAGAAAACCGACGCTATAAATGTTACGAATAAGCGATAAATGAATTAAATTGTTGATACGCAAAAGAATTACCTTCATTACGTATGCAGTTTTATAATTTATTAATAATTTATTATTTTACAATTTGGAACTTATAACTATAACGCTGCCCCAATACGGGTTGACATGCTTATGATGGTAATGTTAGACCTTGTGATGATCTCTATAATTTATGTTAATAATATCAGTTAATGATCATGACTGACTGAGGGGATGAGAGTACCTCCTAAGCACGGTAGTGTAAGTCGTAACACAAACAACTTCCCACTGCCTTTAATTTACGTGTATGAAGAAAAAGCCTATTTTTCATAACCCAAACTAGACCTCGACTCTAAGACCTTATGGTCGACAGCCACAGCCACTACAGTTCCACCGCACCAATGAAGCCGTGAACATGAAACTAACTTTATAGAAAATCATTTTGTACAGCGCGTCGGAGTGTCGTCGCCGTGGCGCGGTGATGTCGGCATGGAAGTGGCCGCGCTGGTGGTGTGCGCGCTGGTGGTGAGCGCGGCGCCCAACGCGACCCACCGCCGCGACGAGCGTGATCCGCGCGAACCGCCCGCGACTGTCACGGCGAGCAACGCCACGCACCGCCGCGACGCGCACGAGCCGCTCGCGCCCGACGAGGAGGACGACCACGCCTTCGAGTACTATGATGACGCCAAGATCAATATATCCGGTGAGTCACTACCCCTGCGACGCGCTCCCGCCGTGCTACTCCGTTGCGGGTTGACGGGCTTTAACTTCACGTCACACTTGGTAATGAACGGGACGGTTGGCACGAGGCGCTTTCCGAGGCTCAAGATTATAACACTAGATACCAACGTGACTCCGGAATAAGAATTCTTACAGAGAATAATTTAGAAGACAGAACCAATCAATGCTTGGTTGACTCGAACCCTGAACCTCATGACCAAGCCACATTCACTATGTGGTATACTGATCCATCTTCGCAGTATAAAAAGAGTTTCCACCATAGTATACAAAAAGAAAGAACATAGTACTTGAAGATTTCTTTGCATGTAAATTTTTCTCTACTTGTTTCGTACTTAAACTCGAAATACCTAGTAGTAACAGTGAAAGTACGCAGTAGTAAGTGTTCTGACCCCTCAACTTAAACTCCAGTGGAGGGGTCTGAAAGAACAAGCTCGGTTACGTTCCAACCTCTCGACTTTACCGCATTAACTGTTCGCGAATAAAAACGCAAAAGAAAACTCCCAACTGGAAATTAAAACTGCGGGAAAACTGCTGAAAATCGGTGTTTATGGCTTACTTTTAGTTTTATTTTAGTTGGTTGTGTTTTCTTTCTATTTATGTATCGCTAAAGATTTAACCCGGCTTCTAACGTATTGCACATATTTAAACCAAATTTGGAAATCATAAAGAGTTCATGAAAATATAAGTTTAGATATAGGTACTAGATATTTTCTGTCTCTGGTGGAAAAAACGGATGAATACCCTTAAAGAAGTTTTTACGTTTATCTTATACTATTAGGTATTCTTTTTTTATTCAATACAATTTAGATATTGACTGCAATCACCCCTGACCGTAAGTGATAATGCAAACCGAGATGGAAGCGAGCTAATTTATTAGATGTACTCGTACGATAAAATGCACACCCTATTTGTTGCTACACGACATTGTACCGGATAAGCTAAATCCCTTGGCGGTATGTCTTTGTCGGCAGGGTGGTAATAGCTACGGCTGAAGCCTCCCACCAGCTAGACCTGTACTAATTCAGAAAATCTTAATAGGCCCTGCTTGATTCCGGGCTACCCTCCTGATAATCCGGCCAGCATGACCGCGAGGTTGGTAGGGCCACGAGAAGGTTTGCCCTACCGGGAATCAAAACCCGGCCTTCCATCTTATAAATCAACCGCGCGTATCACTAAGCGCATACTGATGCTCCACGGATGCTGTCAAAATAAAAAAAAATACTTTCATTAGAATGGAAAACTACGCAATGGATGGCACGTCTGCCCAAACTAAAAACTAAAACTAAACTTGCATAAAAACTCTTATTGCACAGGAGAAATCGGTTCCAAAATTTCAGTCGCTGGTTTTCATTAGGCATTATTGGAACATTGTTTGTTAGCGGAATGGCAACGCGCCAACATCGGATATCCAAACTTATGCAACTTCTAGTTTGTCCAGAACTCGTGTTTTTATCTAAGTGCTTTTCTATAGCGATCTAGTTCGATCAACAATTTAAATTTATTGGAAACTAGATGTTGCCCGCAACTTTGTCTGCATTAATTTAGGTATTATTTAATAACTAGAGGACGCCCGCGGTTACAGAGCAAGAGTACTGGACTCCAGAGATGTTAAAGGATAAGGACAATTGCCCACTAAGCCGTATAATAAATACGGCGGGTGAATATTTTTTGTATTTTTTTTTTCGTACTTCTACAATACGTTATAGTGTGGGTATTTAAATACTTGTATTAGTAATTCCTTTTTAATTTTTTTTTATGAAAGTGTTATTTTAATTCTGTAAAATCTTTTTTTACAGATACTCGTACTTATTTACATTATATTTACTTGTTACTAATGACAGCACTCTCTGATAGTGATTACTAAAACTCAGAAAAGAGTGAGGATGAAAATGTATAATAAAAATAAATGTATTTTTTGAAATGACTTTTTTTGCACATTATACGACAAAGTCTGAAGTTGTCGTCCAAAGCGGTCCAAGATGGCGCCTCTTCATTGCAATTGTTATTTGAATCGCATTAGACATCCACATAGTTCAAGTATTCGTGGAAATTTCGGCATAAAATGTGGCCTTTGTGGTCATTCAGGGTGTCAGTTAACTCCATACCTAGTTTTATTAAAATCGCTCCAGCCGTTTTATCGTTGAGAAGTAACAAACAAACACACTAACAAACTTTCACCTTTATATTAGTAGTATGATTTAAAATAGGATATTTATGGAGATTAGTTCCACGTTGCCACAACGCCATTCCGATTGCATGGTTGCCTGACGATTTTCCTCTTGTAATTTTTTAATGCCAAATACCAACTTTATAATTAGAGTTAAGAATTTTTACTAATATTTTGGAAGCTCAGTATTTCATAGCCCGATGAAAGCCTGTTGACGGGGGGAAATCTTCTCAAAGATACCCAACGTTTGAGGGAAAAGTCAGGTTATGTGGGATTTAGGAAGGCCTCAAACCTACAAAAACCTGATTTAAAGCCAAATTAACTAACCACTGAACAAACTAGTCTGTCAGTATGTACCTACAATTTTACATGGATGATTGAGTGGTCCTGTTTAATCTATCATCTAAATAAAATATTAAAATTCTACAGTAAATTCTTTTAAATTTAAATAATAAATTAATTATGATAAAACTCTGACCTTATGATGATTTACTCAAAATTATTTGTTTAGAATAATTAATAATCTAAGTGACTAACTCCCAGCCCAACAATACAAAGCATGTTTATTCTGCAATGGATAATCATATTACAATCGGCGGAAAAACAGTGAAAATATTGATTACAAGCTCGTACTTCAATCTCTAACCCAATTTATTATTAGATATCATTGAATTGAAAGAGGTCACGGAAGTAGGCATAGCTTCATTCTTTTGTAACTTGATGCCATTTCAAATGAGCTTTTTGTGATTGTAAAGTTTCCTTCAAATATTCAAAAAGTATTGTTTTTTCAAGTTTTGTTTTTGTTCGCTAAAAGTTAGTCCTTGACTACAATCACACCTGAGTAATGATGCAATCTAAGATTAAGATTAAGAAGCAGGTTAATTTGTTAGGAATAGGATAGATCCCAGTACCCCTTTCGGTCTCTACCCGACATCGTACTGGAATGCTAAATTGCTTGTCATCTTTGCCGGCGGCTACAACCCGTAAGTAGCCTCGTCCGATACCACCTACCAGCCAGATTTGGACCAATCAAGAAAAGTTAATAATTTATTTATTTTGTTATTTTCCGCGGAAACCCGTTAAATCCAAGCGAAGTCAAGTCTTCTCAATTGCACAGTATGGAGTCCACATGTCGTGAATATGCTCCAATTTCGGAGTAAAAGTACGTAAAGAGTTTTCTATTGAATCTGGGTTTTCATGATGAGCTTCCGCAAACGTATGCTTCTATTCTATATTCAACCAGCCGGCAATCGAACTCAGGACCATCGTCTTATAAATCCACCACGCATACTACTGAGTGAAGTAAACCGTCAAGTTCAATCAAGTTTACAATATTATAAAAAGTCTTTCTTACTGACAATCTATTAAAGTAACTTCAAATCAAGACATTGAAATATGAAATATAAATAAAAATGTCTCTTATATCTAATTGGAAACCTTGTTTTTCTTTCTTGATGAAAGAAAATATTTTAACGAAAAAAATAAATGTTGTTTACTTTTACAAACAAGACCGTGACTATGTACATGTACAGAGCATGTTACAAGTATAACATGTCTTAACATTGTTATATTTTTAATTAATTTTGAACCATTTTCGAAATCGTGAGCGGTCGGGTTTCATTCCCAGCCGTGGGTTAATTATCCTCTTCTAGAAAGATTTTAGTTTATATTGAGAAGAATAATTGAATGGACTATATTTCTTCAAGAAGTTGAAGAGATTGTTATTAATTAATTAGTAATCGTTAAAGGATTACTGACAGAGGTTCATGATAATGAACAAAGGCACGCAACTAAACCTGATATAGTGATAATCGGACGATCAGTGCGTCGTGCAATTATTGTTTATACTCGTATTACCATTCCATATGACGATAATCTGGTGAAAAGCGAAAAGGAAAAGTATCAAAATATTCACGAGATTACCGCCATGTGGAATGTTGGGTCGACGATTATTGTTCCTATAGTCGTTTCAGTCAATGGTCTTATTGCGAAAAGCTTCGACCAACATCTTAAGAAGTTTTCGCTTGACTGTTAGATTAAGGGTTGAATACAGAAGGCTGAAATTCTTGAGACGGCGCGTATTGTAAGAAGGTTCCTTACCCTGGAGTCCTGACCACCGGTTGCTTGAGCCCCAGAGCTCCGTAACTGGCGGACTAGATTTTTTTTATAAATGTTTAATCATGTTTTTATAATTTTTATAAGCATTGTTGAAAATTTAATTTTTAATAAATAAATGATAGACAAAAAACAACGGTACGAGGCACGGAGGAGTAACATCAACTTCCTAACTTCAGATTGAATTTTCACTAAAAAATTCCTTAGAGAAAAGAAAAGCTCTCATGGGAAATTGTTGATTTTACACCGCCAGGGTTAGCAGGTCTAGTCGTAGGTCCCGATCATTATTATAAATAACTTATAGATTGTTAAAAATTAAACATTGTCACCTAACCCCATCATTCCACATCGGAACATGGATCTAAGCTGCATACTGCCTCTTTTGTAAGGACGGATCACGGAGGCCTAACCCTGTAGTGGGTCGTTAAAAAATAAATAAAATGAAATCATACTTATTGCACACACCAAGTCAAAAAATAATTATATACAAGAATTAAAAGATTCACAATAGGCGGCCTTATCATTTACAAGCAACCTAGATAAAAAACTAATAATTAAACAGAGGTTGATAGTGTATAAAACAATGAACATAAAAAGTATAATAGTAAAGTATTCGTTTAAGACAGTTTAGAGAACAAATTATATCTTGTAGAGTTAAGATATTCTGACAATTCAGCACTGCCGTTAACAATGTCTCCATTAGAGGTTTGTAGGAACGATTAAGGACATTAAAATGGCCGCTACATCGAACCGAAGCGAGGTGTCGCCCTATTTCCAATTGTGATAGCTTCCAATACTACCTGGCGCGCTTGGTGGGCGTTTTGTGCGACGGTTAACACGAGCGTTGGCCTACTTGCTACTACCAAACAATACTATCAAATCAAAGCGAAAACCTTAAACTTTATCGATAAAGAGCCAAGCTTATAACAGAGTAGTCTGGGGTTCGATTCCTGGAATGTTAAAAAGTGTCATACTTAACTTACACTTATTAGGAGAAGAAAAAATAATTGTGACAAATCAAATATTTGTCAATCCAAATCATTTATTAACAACTAAGCATCTTTGGAATTAATTTCGAAGGTCAAGCCTGCCTGAGAGATTTTTGAAAGAAAGAAATAATGAATATTTCTTAACGTGACTCAGTACTCGAACCCAAGACCTTGTGATACGGAGCCACATAAGTTAACCACTAGATCAACGAGACGATGAGTTCCAAATCCACCGTCTAAAATAAAAAATCTATATTAGGCTCAGTTGTCGTTGTTGTTGAAACAATTCTTCCTTACATTGTTCCATTATTTATTCATATTTTATTTATATTTCTATATTTTATACATTTGTAATGTAACTTTGTATTTAATGGGTGTTTAGCCTAAATAAATAATTATATTATTATTATTTTTTTATATATCAAATAGATAAAGCAGCGTATTCAATGAAAGCTTCCAGGCTACTTAAATTTCTCCGACTTTTCTCACAATAAACTCTCATATTTCTTCAAATTTACTTAAATCCTTGACCAGATATATATTAAAATAATAGATCGTTTTATAACGCTTGTTCTTGCATATATATTATAGTTTCATATAGGAAACAACAATATTCTCTTATCGACCAAAAGTACAAAGAATACGAATGTCTTACCAGGCTATCATACAATCATAAGATCGTAACTAGTTAGGGTAAGGAAGCGAATCGTTTGCGAGGGCGAATAAGATATAACCCTCGGCCCCGACCCGTCCCATTTCCAACTGCAGGCGCGGATACCGCCTTTGTGGCTTTCGAATACTTTGACATAGTTTGTACGTCTTAGCACTTTGTCACTGCGCGAATAATGTTATCCAACTGTCCAACACATAGTTCATTCGATTCTTGATTTATTGCTATCGGATGTTCTACTCGAAAAGCTTTTGCTACTTTAAAATGTTATGCTAGAGTACAAGTATAAATTCAGTTTTATTTTTTTTTTTTTTTATCGACTACAAGTCGGCCCTTGACTGCTATTTCACCTGATGTTAAGTGATGATGCAGTCTAAGATGGAAGCGGGCTAACTTGTTAGGAGTGGGACGAAAATCCACACCCCTATCGGTTTCTACACGACATCGTACCGGAACGCTAAATCGCTTGGCGGTACGTCTTTGTCGGTAGGGTGGTAACTAGCCACGGCGAAAGCCTCCCACCAGCCAGACCAAGACAAATTAAGAAAAATCCCAATCTGCCCCACCGGGAATCGAACCCAGGACCTCCGTCTTATGAATCCGCCACGCATACCACTGCGCCACGGAGGTCGTCAAAAGTAGTTAGCTTTATTTAAACATTTTCTTGTCCGTGGGGTTCATGATTCGAATAGCGAAATTATGGAATACTCTCGTTTTCCGTGCCAGTCAAGAGTGAATAGGCACCTTCTAGGCTATACTGTATATAAAAAACCTCTGGCGTAGGATACTACTCGAGAATTATTCAATGAAAAAGATTTAAGAAAACAATCGATTCTGCTTTCTTCTGCTTATAAGATAGAATGACATAAAGTTTAATTCTATGCATTAAAACAATGCAACTTTTTCTCAAAAGGGCAATCCAGTAGAATTTTTCTGAACCGGTGCTGATTTAACATAGTGGTACACTGAAAGACTTAACTTTGCAAAAATGCTTGTATTCTATAAAATAATTTTCTTTTATACAATACAATACAAACTTTTATATATTGTTAAAGCTCTATAGCTGTTTATTGCTGGATTTAGAAATGTAAAACAAAACAAGTGTTAGTTAAAATCTGAAAAATTGGCGTAGTCGCGTAGCTGCGTAGCGTATCGTAGCACTGCTACGACTTTATGAGTTTCCGTACCGTTTTCTCTGAAATCAGCTGCGCCAGCTTGATTATTATTCGATATATCTCTGTGTAACAGATACATAGAGAAAGATAAAGGCGATTTCGGAACTGTCGAGTAACAAAAATGTCGTTACGAAATTGCGCTCAGCACATATAAATAAAACATGGTATCTTTTAACATGATACGGTGTCCGAAATCTAGATGTAGGAAAGAGAACGAAACGACTCTCTGAGGGCGTCTCCTCTGAGACTCGGGGATCAACTAGGTTCCGGCAAACAGCTGGCGTGTACGCGTTCGAAATGTGAATTTTGACTTGAGTGTATCAATCTTGACGCCCCTGTGACCGTGGAGAAAATCCACATCCGAGAAACGTTGAAATCCGGGACACTGTGTATGTATCTTGTGTTTGTGTATTCTGAGTGCCATCGCCGTTGTTCTGTCGTCGTCAGTGTTGTAAAAGACATTTTTGAGCATTTTTCTGGCTGGTAGAAGGCGTCCGCCGTGGCTAGTTACCACTCTACCGACAAAGACGTACCGCAAATCGATTTAGCGTTCTGTTACATCTAAATTTTATACTACTCCTAACAAGGTAGCTTGCTTCCATGTCAGATTACATCATCACTTACTATCAGGTGTGATTGCAAGGTCTAATTTGTAATGTATAAAAAGAAATTAAAAAATGGAAGTTTGCAAGAGTCATCAGGTTGGTGGTGTCAAATAGATAGTGTGAAAGTGATTAATTTTTAAGCGCAACCGTATAAATAAGTAATGAAATATGCAATAGTTGTTTATACAAGTATCGTATCCTTGGCGACTGGCGCGGGTGCCAAGTATTATGGCACGGTTTCAAGTAACGATGCAATTTTATTTTAGTTAGCAATTTAGCAATATACTTCTTCAATTAGCAATTTAGCAAAAAAGTTCATTATTTTTTATATTAAGTTATATTTTATATTAAATTCGGTTGTTTATGCACGTATCGATTCATGTTAGCGAATGACCAGCGCGGGTGCCAAGTGTTATGGCAGGGGCTCAAGTAACAGTGCAATTTTATTTTAGTTATCAATTGAACAAAATTCTTAATTAATTAGCAATTGAGTAACACAGTTGTTTATGCAAGTATCGTATCGTGTTAGCGAGTAACGGACGCGGTGCTAAGTGTTACGGCACGGGTTCAAGTAACGATGCGATTTTATTTTACTTAGCAATTTAACAATATACTTCTCTTATTATCAATTGAACAAAATAGCAAATTGCCAATATACTTAATTACTTAGCAATTGAGTAACATAGTTGTTTATGCAAGTATCGTATCATGTTAGCTAGTGACGGACGCGGGTGCCAAGTGTTACGGCACGGGTTTAAGTAAGGATGCGATTTTATTTTACTTAGCAATTTAACAATATACTTCTCTTATTTTCAATTTGACAAAATAGTTCATTAATTAACAAATTGCCAATACAGTAATTTAATTAACAATTGAGTAACATAGTTGTTTATGCAAGTATCGTATCGTGTTAGCGAGTGACGGACGCGGGTGCCAAGTGTTACGGCACGGGTTCAAGTAACGATGCGATTTTATTTTAATTGGTCGAGCGTCTCCACTTCTCTTGACCTATTTTAGAACTTAAGTGTTGATAAAATATTACTTTGTTTGTTTTTTTGCCTCCATAATTGATTTATTTTGCCATTCTTTGTGTAATACCGATGAATCGAAGCGACAACGACACCTGTACAGCAAAAATATTTTATGTACCTTGTACAATACTAGTTATAGTAGAGTCAAGATCTCTTGATCCTCACCTTAAAAAGACTACTTTACTAGACTTTGACTCTACATGACAACAGTCAAACGTTGTCAACATCATTATACAATATATGAGGTAAATGTTTTTGTAATTCTATGTATAAAATAATTATTTTATACATATAATATTCATCCATACTAACACAACCAGCACGGGTTGACACCTTGAAGATTCAAGCAAATTCTTGTTCACACATCTCTCTCAGGATTCTACCTAGGAAGTTTATTTGTTTTTCATAGACATGAACTCTCTCGCTAACCCCTGGTTGACGACTTAATATGGTATTAACCTGACACGTTGTATACTTATTTAAACGTGGCCGTATCTCGATAAAACCACAACGTTTATAACAGTCGATAGCGACTGCGAAGTGTATCTCTGTTTGTTAGCACACTTTCCACTTTCTATATGATTGGACTATCAATTATTAAAAATATGAAACTTAGTTAACCTTCATTTTCTGACCTTGCTACCTCTTGCCAATCAATTTGGAATAAACAATAAAATGCAAAAAGCGAACTACGTTTCGTTTTCCTCTTTCAATCTGTCCGAAAGCCTATTTTCTCACACAATACCTCGCCTGCCAAAACGTCGCGTTTAATAGAAAGAGCTCAAAACTGAAGCCTGAATGTTTCACTTTTAAAATAATCCTACGTTTTATCGTATGATGGTAGGGTATCGTCCATACCATATTTAAGTTGAAAATTATGAAGCGTGAAACATGAACATCTATGTAAATATATTTAAATTTGTTTTTTAAATAAAGTAAAGTTTATTTATGTACACAAAATAGCCACATAACAGTTAGTCGTATAAAGACTGTCTTTGAAATGGGTTAGACAATAAAAACCCGAAGGGAGGGAGTCAAACCCATCACCTCTCGGTATCGTCGTGGGTTCAGGTCCTGTTTCGGACTGAAATATGGAGCTTTTCTTTACCCAAAAAAATTCAAAGAAAGTTCAACACGTGGTGGCCATATATCCCCTTTCTTACAAGGCGGGAGGCCTGGCGTACTAGCGGGTTGTTAAAATGAGCTAATAATGATGATGATGATGAGGATGAACTAAATCGCTTTGCAGATAAAACTAACATTAAAAGCTGGATTTCTGCTAAAAGCGCCCGGAAAGCTGATCTTCGCGCCACAATACCTCGTCAAAAACGTAGCATTCAAAATAGTTTATCTCGATTCAAAATGGCCGCCGCTGCTAAACATTTCGCTCGCGGGTCAGTTGACAATGCAATTTTTCATTTTAATTGCTTTGACATCTTTCCTAGATAGCTTATTGTTGGATAAACTTTTATAAAATGCAGTTTGTGGATAACGAAGCTATATTTAGGTTAGAATGGACGCTTGATTTTTTCAATTAGTATACATTGTTGTCTGCTTCGTTGGCTTAGTGGTCAGACCTATGTGGCTTCAATCACGAGGTCTTATTCTTCTATGAAATTTTCAGTACATTCCAAGCCCTAAGTCGGGAAGTTGGTAGTGTTACACCCTGTGCTTCGGAGAGCACGTTACCCGTCGGAGCTGGTCACAATTATCAACATCTGATAGTGATCTTACTAAATGAAACATTATCCCCCTAAGCCCCTCAACCCGCATTGGAGCAGCGTGGTGGGTGTACACTCCATATTCCTTCTTCTATAAGGAGGGAAAACTAGCCCTGTAGTAGGCTGTTGACAGGATAATGATGATACAATGTTGAAATCATTGCTAGTTATAAAAACAAGCTATTTGATTTCATACACATTATCTCTGTTATAAATCAGCCATTTGGTTTTGCCAATACCATTAAAACAGTACGAACGATACGATGTAAGATACATTTTTATTATCTAAAACTAACGTTGTTTTTGAAGTTTTTTGAGCGAGAATTGCCATTATGGGAGTCATCTTTATCAGAGGATGGACGTTCATATGGATGGTTGGATATAAGCCTCGTATAAAGACTTAAAAACACCTCGATCTAGAGACACCTGAACGCACCAATTCCTTACAATGATCGTGGTCCTTGTCATCATCGGTCCATATAGCAAGGGGACGACCAACACTGTACTTTGGGTCGCCACTCCAGCATATTGGAACCCCAACGTCCATCAGCTCTTTGATTTATGTGCCCCTCCCATCACGCATTAGTGTAGCGTGGTGGGTCTACGCTCCATATCCCCTCTCCTATAAGACCTGACCCAGCAGTGGGCCGTTGATAGGCTGATAATAATGAATGATGAAAATTAATTAAGTTGAAATTAACAAAAAAAAATCGAAATGTTACAGTCGTCAGCGCTTCAAAAACGAAAAAACTTATCTTCTGAAAATTCAGTGACTAAACCACCGTGTACACTTTATTATGCAACTCCGAAGTCGGTTATGCAACTAGAGTTGCCGGTTCGCACGCACGGCTGCTCGCTGTAACGAGAATTTCCGCTAAATTCATGTCAAGGCTAACTTTTGTAACATTTTTTATTTTTTACTATTAACTTTTTAAAAATTCAACGAAATTTTCACACCAATTTTCATTCAGTGTGATTGCTTTAATTTGCGTTAAGCAACTTTGCTGTAACAAACTTTTCCTAGACTGACATGCTTCGTATTTAAAACCCTGCAGAGTCAGGCATTTTTTCTCATAAGAGTTTTAAGCTTAAATCCACTACGACACTGTAATGCAGAATAGCGATCTTTTATACGCATTAAGTAAAAATCTGTTAATATGAAATTACAAATAGGCACTTTTATTTTATTGATTTGTACAAAATTCCAAAGTTATGAAGCGATATCGAAAAATAACTTATCTTTCGTAAAGTCAGTGATGCAATAACCGTGTAACGCTAAAACTTTATTATGCAACTCCGAAGTTGCCGATGTCGGTTATGCAACCAAAGTTGCCGGCTCGCACGCACGGTTGCTCCCTGTAACGAGAATTTCCGCTAAATTCACGTCAAGACTAACTTTTGTAACATTTAAAAATTCAGCGAAATTTTCACACCAATTTTCATTTCGTGCGATTGCTTTAATTAGCGCTAACTGACTTTGCTGTAACAGCCTTTTCCTAAACTGATTTTTATCGTATTTAAGCCCCTACTACATTTCTTCTTATAAAGGCTTTGGAGCTAAGACCCACCACGCTGCTCTAATACAAGTTGGTGTGTGTCGATCTTGGTTATCTTTACGTATTATTATAAAATACAGACAATTCAATTATTTTTATGAAAGACTAGAGGACGCGGTTTCATCCGTTTCGTTAGATAAAATGTGGCCTATGTGCTTATGTAATTTTATTAAAATCGCTTTGGCCGTTTAGTCACATAAAAATCGAAGTACATAAAAATCAGACACACAGAGACTCATCCAACTTAAAACATTCCTCTCTTTTTATTTAAGTTAGGGATTTAAAATGTTGCATTAAATCCCCAACTAAAGATACAAGACATAGTAGTTATTGTAAATACCGTTTAGTATACTCAGTGTGAGAGGCTCTTTATTTACCGGATACTTGTCTCAAGTCAGCAAATGAGCTAACATCCACCCGTACTCTGATTTAATGACAGGAACTATAACCGTTGTATTTTATATCTTATTGCTTTGACATAGAACATCTTTTTACTTATTCGCAGATATAGTTATAATTACATAGAGACGAGTTCACTTTGTGTTGATGTTTTTATTTTTGTACTATTTGTGGGAAAAGCTTTTATTATATCGTGTTAGTTCGTTGACTGCGGTTTAGTCCACGTAATTCTTCTACCGTTTTTTTTTAATATTTATATTATAACAGTTAAACTTTGAATGACATTTAAAAACTACTTAGTTATTAACAGGGTATTTTTTTATTATTTTACGCAAACCCGCAATAGGGCAGCGTGGTAGATCTACGCTCTAAATCGCCTGTTCTACAAGGAGAGAAGCTGACCCTGTGGACGGCCCTTAATAGACTGATAATGGTCACTGAACAATTTATATTTAAACATATGAATTACCCAAATCCCCAAACCCCAGCACGGAACAATACCTCTCTGTTAATTTTAATTATTCGTAGTAACCTCTGTATGCTAATTAGCGGCTCTATTAACATTTGAATTTCCGGAATCCGCTTAAAAATCCAAAAGCTCCCGCAAATCCTACTACAATCCGTAATAATGTCGTTTAAAATAATTGCCAGGTGACTATAATCACTTTAAAAATAATCACCCCGTGATTCGCAGGGCCCATAAATAAAACGCGTTTGTTACGCCACGCGAAATAATTAAATTGCGTCGCCCGTAAATGTATATCAATTTAATTGGATCATAAAACTGAAGCTTTTACTATTAATAAAATCACGGATCAAGCTTTATCCGTAGTTCACGGCGCAGTAGTACCGAGCTTTAATGTACTCAAATGTGATGATAGATATAGACAGAGCCTTAGGTATTAACATTCATTTTGCTATTAACACAAAGAGTGACAGAGAAGCTCAGCAGGCGAAGTAGAGGATATTACTCGTAGTACCTCTAGGATCTTAGGCAAAAAAGGGCAATCAAGATATGCGTAATGTGATGGTGATGGGCCGGGCACATACATCAAAGAACTGATGGACATTGGAGATCTAATGGCACCACCGCACTTCTAAGCGTACCTTTCAGCAAGCGAGGCGAATATTCCATGGATTCACTGTGCGGGTGCCAGATCCATTGCGTGGCTATGAGAAAAACTCC
The DNA here is from genome assembly GCA_034621355.1 of Mycalesis mineus. NCBI lineage: Eukaryota > Metazoa > Arthropoda > Insecta > Lepidoptera > Nymphalidae > Mycalesis > Mycalesis mineus. The sequence continues at coordinate 1,155,595 of CM067892.1, read as the reverse complement.
GAACAGAGCCCGAAACTTGTGACACGAGTGAAGGTTTATAAGTTATCATTGTTACTAACCCTATGTGGACTCAGTTGTCTAAAATAAAAAAATAAATTAAAAGGGCCCTTAGTGAGTTATTTTCCCTCCCCAGATAAATTTTGAAATCCTACTAAAGCTTTAGATACTCGTTCTAATATAGAACTTGCTGCATTTGTAGTAAGGCGAAAATACCTCTTTAGTAGGTTACAAAATTATTTTGCTGGTAAACTTACCTCTTGCATATATATATTATACTTTTACTGCGTATAAACTAACCACATAGCCATACGTGTCCTTCAATACAGTCTAATTAGGTGCAGAGCTGGTAAAATACCGATAGCATTATACGAGTAACAAAAATTCGCTGGATGCAGGTGGCATAAGACCAGAACTTTTAAAGTTCCTTACAAGCCAATGTATCCAGTAGAAAACGTTCATGATGATCGATGCATATTGTACTCATCTTTATATCTTTCTTGCATACAAGTACCTACTTTCGTTTTTATAACATCAGTAGCAATTTCTTTCATTTTTGCACGAAAGAGCACCAAACATCCATCCATCATCACAAACTTTTATAATATTAGTATAATTTTTATACGATAAACGCCATAGTGAGTTGGAGAAAGTTTCCAAGGTGAACGCGCAGTGGGCAGAGTTTCCGCCGGCCGTCCGTACCGCGCTTCCGCTGCTTTGTTGTGCCCGAACGGGCTGGATAAGTAATAGCTGCAACCCAACGTGGCTAAGATACGAGTTGCAGAACTTTGAGTGCGGTGCTAAGTCTGGCTTATTTAGAACTGTTTGAATTAACGTATTGCGTCTTTTTTATCTTTTTATTGTGGTTGTTTTTATTTTGTGCTCGTTTATGCTAAGACAGCGATCGCAGTTAGCACTGTTGGCATATTTTTTATGTGATGCACTGTGCTCAGATTAGATTCCCGGCTGGACCAACAAAAATTTTCTAAATTGTCAATTAACATTAAGCAAAGCTTTACTGCACATTATAGCAGGTGTTTTGCCACATTACTTAAAAATTTACTTTGTTTTAATGTGTATTTTAACTACCTTTGTAATATAACTAGAATATCCAGTTAACGGCATTACTAAGTTCGAAAACTTATACGAGGATTCGGTGTGACCTCGTAAGCCTCTTGAAACACAATAGCGCCTTCATGAACACACCTCCATCGGGAAGTGGCCATTCAAAGCTTTGATACGCTGCCATAGGTTTGGACAGGTGCTCAAAACTGTTATTGACTTCAAGGCCATCTTTAGCCATCTAACTTTTATAGGTTCGTGATTCTTCGGTTGGCATGTTATATAAGAGATGCCTCTTTTGGTTCTACGCTATACAATATACTAATATACATCAATGTGTAGATTTTGATAATAAAATTCATAAATGTCTATAACTAGAGGACGTCGTGGTTTCATTCACGTACTTCTAGTTCCCGTGGGAATTTTGAGATAAAATGTGGCCTTTGTTTTATTCTGATATGTAAGCTATATTATTGTGAAGTTTCATCAAAACCCATTTAGTAGTTTTTGCGTGAGAGAGTAACATACACACTCAAATGCTCACAAACTTTCACTTTTATAAGAGTAGTATGATTTGTTACATATAAGACACTTTACCAGACTAAGGTGAAGCCTAAAGGACAGGTAATGATTTTGGCATTCCATGAATGTACAATAAAGTTCACAATATTTGCATATATGGTTGCACTTACTGTATAACTACTACGATTATATTGATGCCAGAAACTCCTCCATTAAACATACATGGTAGGTATAGGGTTAACTGTTTTTGTATCTTTGCATTTCGGAATAAATATCTGAATTATTTTATTTATGTCATCCTTTTTAGACCTCTTTTTTATGTAGTCGGGTTGTTGTTGTAAACTTTATTTTTTTAGTAGAATGAAATTTTCTCTTATAATCTTCAACTATGAGAATACCCCTATTACCAAGAGTAAACGTAACAATAGTGGGGTGGGAATTGTATCTATACTTCTTTAAGTTAACTTATGAATTAGTAATAAGTTAAAGGTGACACCTGTCCGTAGTTTCAGGTAAAAGAAATGGGCTTCAATATCAAGTCTCTGCTCTAGTTCAAAATATCTAAGATCCGGTGCTGCAATCAACTTCGTAAACTTTGACTTTGACCCAGTGTACCCATCATTAATAGTTCATTAGTTTCTTTACTGACTTTCAAAGGCGTTATTTGAAGCCGAAGATTAAATTCAAGGCTACGTCGAGAACTTACCCTTGTCTATATTTTGTGCTCGTTAAACGTTCAAAACACGGCCGGTGCTTTTATTTACTTATTTTTTAATCAACAAGGGTTTTACTAGTTAGTGGCCTCAAATATTAACATTGGATGCTAAAGAATATAGACACAATATTGTAGTGCCATTTACATTGTGAATTGAGTTAATTATGAAAATTTTAAAATGTAGAAATCAAATTATGTCTATTCTCATCAGGTCATTTAGGTCTCAATACTATATAAATAATTGTGAATTGTGAAGCGATAGTAGAATCAGAACAGAAAATTCACGGAGAAGATCGTCAAAACTCATTAATCGACCAACTGAACTGAGAAATGTTTTTAAAGACGGAATATTACTTTAGTAGTCGTGCACTGTTGTCAGAGTGGTCGAAGTTGCTTCGATGCTTCTCCATCTCTGACGGTTAGTCGAGTTGTATGAACACTCGGCTAAGGTATTTTTAATTGTCGCCTTCACCAGGTCTGTCCATCGAGTTGGAGATCTCCCTGGACCTTTTTTCCTTTCACCTGACCCTGCATTACCAAACGCTCAATTGAACTCTTATTTCTTGAGAAGTGGCCAAAGAACTTCATTTATGAGAGTACTGTTGAGGAAACTCTGAGAAAGGAAATTCTAAAAAAAAGATACAACATTATATAATACAATAATCCAATGTGGCATATAGCAAACGTCAAAAACTCATTCATAAACCATCGATTTACGTCCTAATTTCTCCTTAGACGAGAGTATAAACTCAATTTACATAGAACGCTTAATGCCTTTCTTATCGGACACGATCTGGCAATTTGTTTTCGCTACGGTACCGTACAGTTCCTTCGTGGCCGAAGCCGTTCGACCTTTGCCGTCAAGGTCGGGCGACGACACGTCAGGGGTATTAACTACCTGCAGTGAAGATTACCTTCTGATGGCTGTGACAGTGACCGATGGACAAACCACAAAGCCCTTCCCTTCCTCAATTGTAGTAGTCGACCTACGTAATTCGGGTATACTGCCTGAACACTAAACAAAGATTTATTTACTTAGTTTGTCTACTGTTCCAACTATTACGAACTTCTGGGGAAATGAAACAATTTTAACGTTACGTTTATTTTTGCTCCGTATCTCTCTGAACATCTAGTTACGAATAACAAACCAATTTGAACGCATTTGTTTAAATAGAAAGTTGGTTTCTATGAGGTTTTTAGCTACAAATAATGAAGATCTGATACGGCAATTCAAAAATATCCCCATTGTTTCGATTCGGACGTTATAATCTCTCTCTGACATCACAGTCGTCACTCTACCTAAATATTCTGAGGTTTGCCAGAATTTTGAATTTATACGGTCTTTGTTCCAGCGAAGGGCATGTACCTGGGCTCCCCGTGCGAGTTCACGTGCAACCCGAGCCTGCTGCACGTGTACTGCGAGCCGCGCACCAGCTCGTGCCAGTGCGACCCCAAGCACCCCGTGTCACTGGGCGTCACCACGGGCTGTGCCAAACGTAAGCCCACTGATCACGTGTGTTACACTATCTTGACCTGCTGCACAAACAGTTATCATAACAATGATTTTTCGTTTCCAGCAAAAAAGCTGGGAGAGCAATGCTTCTACCAGGAGACGTGCCACGCGTTCGACCCTCACGCGTCATGCGTTCAGGTCAACCACAACGCGTACTGCCAGTGCGACGCCGGCTACCACACCACCAGCCACTCACGACCCACGCAGAGGATATTCTGCACTGAAGGTCTCTTCTAGCTTTTTCTATAAAGGCACTATGCTAAAATAATTACCACTTAAGCCCCTCCACAGGATCCAGCACCAAAAGAGTAGCCAACTTGGGTACTTTTTAAACAGAAAATAGGCATTTGCTACGCTGTAAGTTTTATCTTGAGCCACATCTACATTTATGTGAAATTCAGATCACTCACTTTCTTTCCTTCTTCCTCCAAAGAGTTGGTAATAATGGAGTCACAGTAGGTAGGAAGGTATGAGGAACCAGGGACACGTTTTCTAGTAACCATATAGCTCATTCGGGAAATTACTGATACCATGTATTTTTTAAGTACCATACAATTAAGTCATATTGCTGTGTTTCGGTCTGCAGGAACATGTCGTGTCAGTGTCACAGATTTGTCACAAGTTTATACGCCTATGACTCTGGTATGATAGACGGAAACAGAGCATGCTAATGTGCTATGTGTTCCTTGCATGACTCGCGAACTGCTCCGTTGTCTGTTTCAGACTTGGTGTTGCTGACAGCGGACATGCCGACGCTGTTAGGCGTGGCGTCGGGCATCTTCGTGCTGGCGGGGCTGCTGTGCATGGTGCTGCACCTGTACACCAAGGCGCGCTACCACCCGGCTCACCTGGCCGACGCGCGCCTCACGCCGCCCTGCCTCTACTCGCTCAACGACACCGGTGAGAATACAATGACTTGGTGTAGCTGACATGCTGACGCTGTTAGTTTGGACTGTGACTGCGACTGTCTCGTTGTTGCAGGGGGCACGCTGAGCGCGACCCGCGCGTCGTCGCGCGCCTCGTCTCGCAGCGGCATGACGAGCGGCACGCTTGAGCTGGACGGCACGTCGCGGCGCGAGTCGCGTCGCGCGGCGTCGCGCGCAGGTGCGGCGCGCACGGCGGCCATCTTGCTAATCTCGCGCCACCTGAAGGCCGTAAGGGACGGCGGCGCGCACCCGCCCAAGTGCGCCGCCAAAGGTGATCCGGATGATGTATGCGCGCCCTATCTGCACGACTCGGTGTTCCGCGGCGGCGGGCGGCGCCACCTCCTCCAACGCCCAGTATTTTGCTACAAACGCGTGGATTTTTACTAGTATTTATCTGAGCTCGGTTTTCCTAAAACCTTTATTTGAAGAAGAGGAATAATTGGTTGTATTTCCTTCTAAATGATCATAACTAGTTTAGACTAGAAAACGGAGTAGAACTTCTCTGGGTAACCATACTCGTAGACCTGAAACCCCTAATTAATTTCACAATTTAATACATACAATTTTAGAAGAAGAAAAGTTAATTGCATTTAACTAAACAATCCAAATATTTTTTGGATATTCTGGTTACATTGTTTATTTTAATTTTTATTCCAGTAGCTACCAATATTTCCATCGCGTGAGTTTAGGTATACGACTGTGTTTTGACCCTTTCTTACAGAATTTAATCAAATTGTACTTCAATAAGCTCATTGAAATACAATTTGATTGAATTTGAATTCTAACACACGTCTAAAAAAACTTTAATTCACATACTGAAGCTACTGTATGTACGTAATCTTTATTTAACGACGCTAAAAACGCTAAATAGTAAAGTATGACAAACCTGCAAAAACTTTATTACGTAAAAACTAATCGCTTGATCTGCTCCTAATAAATTAAACAAGATTTATACCTATAAATAGTTACAAAAATCGTTTAAATGTGCTTTTATATGGCGGATGTTAAAAATTGTCCGAAGACGCAGCTGTCAAGGCTGTACATGTGAGCGAGTTGGACGTTAGAGGAGCGTGGGCGCGCGGTCGCATGGTGCCCGCGCGTCGCTGCGCGTAGTTGTGCGTGTTGGTGTTAGCGGCCGGGCAACGACGCACTGACCACTGCACTACCACTTATCAATTTGAACAGAAACAGGCTACGACTGCTTTCCGAGCCGGTGCTAGAGTCACTACAACCAGATGAAGTTGACGTTTCAATAGTGATTGCCAGTTCAATAGCCAACTTGAACTTTGATTTTGATTAGGTACCTACTTTGCGTAGACATTGAACATTGCCGACATCTTTTGAGAATGCTTCGGTGTTGGAGTGTAACGTATGTAGAGTTTTCTGTCGGATCCGAATGACTGTTGCTAGGATTCATCGATCTTTCGCGGAAAATAGCAAAATAAACAAATGATTAACTTTATAATATCAAATTCTTTACCACTGCCAGCATCAACGATCTCTTAAAAGGTCGTGGCCAAAATACTTAGAATGCTAATTCGTAGCCGACAAGACAGCAGCGGCAGGTGACGTATCACCTCGACACTACTGGTTTCTTTGCTTTCCTATGAAATTTTTATAGGAATACAAAATTTACTATGCGTGAGTAGTTCCTGTAGTTTTTAATAAGGAATTATAAAATGACCTAATACAGAGGTTCGGATTTCTCTGATTTTAAAACTTACCAAAAGATATTTAGTAAAAATCTACATTTTCTTGCTAAAGCTAAAAATAAGTTTGTTTTACAAGTATAAAGGGTATGGGCATGAATTCGTAGCCGTTTTAAATCAGCAACAGCAAGCAACGTGTCGCCGCTAGTTTTAATATATTTCAACAAAACATACAAGTCTCGCTAACCGAAAGGTATTTCATAGAAGTAATGTAGTTTTTGTTTTGTATTGCTTTACAAGTGTGCTATAAAATTGATGAGTGGTGTGCAGGTCGCAAGACGCATTACGCTCTTCGTGTGGCGCGAGCAAGATGGCCGGTCCTGTTTGTTTGTTTCTTTCTTCCGTGTGTCTATCAGCTTTTGTATTGTCGAGAAACTGAAGGTGGCGTACGCCTTTGTAGCGTGTATCCAACGGTCCAACAAGTATCAGAGGAATTGTCGTTGAGTATCAAGTTTTGCGTGATCTCACTCGTTTATTTGATGAAGAACGATTCCTCTAGAATACTTTTGAGTGCTCTAGAAGATTCTCTTTGATTTACAACTCGGTTTCATTACTTATTGGATCGTTTTGTACACGCTTTTATTTTAAAGTATCCCTCCCACAGATTGTTAAGCTTCTATTAAGTGTGGGTACGACAGTATATTAATAAATGAATTTAAATGTTGAATGGAATCATTTTAAAACACTCTCTCGCTTTAGCAGCTCTATCAATTTTAATAATATTTTTTAACTTTTGGTGATTTGGTTATTAGATTAAATAATCAAGGATTAAAGCGGAAGCCAGATGCCGCTTTAACTTACATTACAGTCACGTCTGACCCTTGAGTTTTCTATCGTAACTGAATCAACTGTCAAAACCCTACTTGCATTATTGCTAATATGTTAAATGAAACACTTGGGACATGCAATTTGAAAAACATCCTCTGCTTTTATAACTCAAAGATTTGAAGACCACCGCTTGCCTTTTTTAATCTTTGTACATAAAGAATTGTTGTTGCAATGCTAAGGCGGGCCGAAGCTTCAGTTTCAAGCAAAGCACGTCGCTTTCTGCTTTCCGTTCGTTATCTTCAAGTGTGTTGCATGGGAGATGCTTATTGGGCACGTGGTAATGTACATTTTTGGATATATCTAACATTTGATTAATATTTCTAAATAGTTACAGTTCAGGGTTAGATTTGTTACAATCATTTGTTCCAGTTACATCAACTCATTCTAATATATTTTCATGTACAAGTTTAGTAATGTTTCTGAAATATAGACCTGTTTGTCGAGTTGTTTTAATTTATAAAATGTTTTGATTGATATTTTTCAAAGTAACATATCACCACGGCATGTCCGCCTTCCATGTTTGTTGCTGTTTGTATTGTAAGTATCGCTATGTTATATTATCCTAAGTATGATCTGTGTAATTAATCAATAAGTTTGTCAAAGATTAATTCTAAAAGATTTATTACACTAATGTCTCCAATTTTAAGGACTTGTAAGAAAGTGACATGAAGGAATTGTAGATTTCTGCAGTCTAAAAATGACATATTTTAAAATACGAGTCGCAATAATTGAACTCTTATTAAAAAGAGGATGCGCTGATGACTTTTCTTTAACACGTAAAGAAAATTATATCTATAAACCACTAAATTCAGAGGAAATTTAACCTTGGGCAGACATTTAAGGTTAAATTTGCAATGCGAAACTACTTGAAAATTCCACCCAAAACCTGTTTATGGCGCTCATTTTGTAAAGGCGTTTTTTGGTCGCTGATCACAATCAAAAGATGAAGCACACTTCATCTTTTTAATAAGAGATAAATGGTAGCATTGTGATTATTTCTATTGTACCTTCGATCTTGAGTAAAATAACATATAAATCGATATCTTGATTAACAAGAACAAGATCCATCCCGATTTTACGAAGAGCTAAATCGATTTTGATATCATTCAAATTTTTTATCAGAAGCCACCAACCGCTTTGCAATAGCTTCAACACTGGCATTTGCAGTATTCATTTTGAATTTCTTATTTTTGCAAAACTAATTTCTAACTTTGAAATTCGATCCAGGTTCGAGACGTCCAAGTCTAAGCTCAGTCCAAAGCAGCTCATCGTCTATTAGGAGTTATAGTGCAAAGAAGTGGGAGAGGGAACGAGAGCAGAAGGAGAGACGGCAGATGAGCATGCGTCTCGCTCAGCTGCACGACAAGATGGCGGCGGGGAGAGACATTCCGAAGCATGCGCCCACGCCGTCTCCCCGGTCGCCTAATAACTCCACTGATGGGCTGCTGCCATCTGTGTGTGAAATTAGAGAAGTATGTACCGATATTTTTTCGGAATTTACGTTTCTTCGCATCTCCTGTGTTCGAAAATACTGAGCTTTTCTTTCTTCCAAGAAATTCTTAATAAAAAATCTTATTGCTTCTTGTTCTCTAGGTTGAGGTCAATTAGGTTTATTCTCATCAATGTCTGATATAGACCGCTATAAGTCAAACATTATCATTCTAAGCCGTCCGACAACGTGATGGAACTAGGTCCAAATTCCCTTTGTTGCTAAGAGAGACCTGGACTTGTGATAGGCATTAAAATGGGCTGATAATGATGATAGTTTTAAACCTTTTATCTCAATGATGACAACAACAACAAACTTCTGTATCTCCACAGCTGGTGACAAACTCTGAGCAGCAGCTGCAGGGCGTGGACGGGCCGTGCTCCAGCTCGTCGCTTTACTGACAGCAGAGATCCACGACCATTCGGTCGATGGATTCCCTGTCATCGGACGGCACGCCCGCCGTCGCTTGGATGTAGCTCATGTTTCGTGAAACATCCATTCACTGTATAGGGCTTGGCTCACTTGGGTGAAGAGAGTTTCTTGACAAAGCTGTGGGTGGAACGGGAAATTCGGAGACTTTTAAGTCAAAGTAGGGACAGGGGTGTCATAATCTTGTCAGGTAAGCCCAACACTACCTCGATAGTCTAGGATTAGTAGACCTGTGGCATCGGATTCGAGTCTTAGATCGGAATGAGAAATATTGAGGTGTTTTTACACTCAGTTGGTAACTAGCAACTCGATATTTGATGGTGTTACACCTCCGTGCCTCAGTGTGAATGATAAAAGAAAAAATATCAATTTTCTTTACCCTACCCGCTACTCGAATCCAGGACTACATGATCAGGAGTCGCATACGCTAAAAACTAGACCGAGAGACAGTTATTTGGCCCCTTTCCCTATACAGTGGATGAGAAATGGACTATTCATATTAAATAGAAGAGTAAAAGGAGATCGAAGACTTCAGTACAGGACTGTCACATGTGAACGTGTCCATTAATGATATGTTATTACCTCTAGAGCTATAAACCATACGCCTACCTAGGCAAGGTCTCTTGGAACATTAGGTACATTGTATCGCGAAAGCCTTTTCTTGAAACCTCTATACTCGGAACTATTGATTAATTGGCAATAAAGGGCGCTGAACTCGCGCAGAAATCTCGAAAGTTGCTAAGAAAGCAAAGGAATGGACAAACTACTATCAATCTCTCTCTCTCTCTCTTACTTATGTATATTTAATATTCGAAGGGTCAACGCCCTTTAATGCCAATCTATATGGTTGGGAGTGACTAGGTGTTATTTTACAAATGTAATGTTTCTATTACAGTATAATTCGTCCCTTGATTATAATATTTACGTTTAGAAACGTACGTAATATCCCAGGTTTTCTCTGCATCACAATGATATGCCAAGGCAAGCCTGTAAAATAGAACGCAGTGGTTCCACCGTGTCTCTAGAGGAAATAAAATCTCACTAGCAGTAAAGGGTAATCAGCGAACGAAGAAATGAATAGCACAATAATAACAAAATCATATTATTTTATACATATTAAATAAAATAACCCCCGAATGAAACGCCATATCGAAATATATTAATAGAAGTTTATTTAAGTTTTTCTAACTAAAAATGTTTGACCATCCCAAAATGTTTATGTAAATTATAGACTAAGATTTCAGAATGTCCGTAATACATAGCGTTAAAGTTGATTGCACATTGCCGGTACAACCGCACGCCACTTTGCCTCAAAAATATTATGTAGCTCTAGTCGACCGCACCACAGCAGCTGGGACACTGGTAATTCCGTCGTATATTGCATTTAGAAATAATCATTATTAATATTTATTTACAGTAAGAAATTATGTCCAACGCATACCGACAATGTGCAATCAATTTAAAATAGTACCTAAAAGAATAGAAAGAAAAATAGATAAAATTTGATGACAAAACCGCTCTAGTATAAGTTGGAATAAAAAATACCTACAAAATGCAAATATATATTGTGATACATCATACTGTTCAATGTTGTGTATTGATGCTGGATTTGAGAAGAGATAAAGGTTTAACTGATCATGAATTCTCTAAAAGTTTTGTACATGGCTCATGATTCACGTGCGGTTGTATTGCGAGAGACTCAAATGTGGCAACCGCAAGAGATTTGACACAACTTGCTAATACAATAAGTAGAACTGTATAAAATTTAGTTTTTTTTTTATTTAACTATTGTTAATTAAAACGAATATCTTGAACTAATACAAATTATCCTTTTTAAAAAGCTAAGGTAAATTTTAAAATGAAATGAAAAAAAGAATTTATATTTTAGTATATTCTCATTGCTAGTTTTAAAACACCAAAAATAAAAAAAGTAAAGAGCATTAAAATACCTATCAATAACATGAACTCATTCATATAGTTAGCCTTGATATATAATTTACATTCAACACATGAAACTTGCTGTTGCCACAGTTACCAAATGCGTGAACGTGTCAATGTGCAAAAACATTTAGATTTAGGGCTCGCGCACATTAATACTTTAACTCTAGTCTGCAGTCAAAATTATATACTGTAAACTACAATTAATGAGCGCGAGGCTTTAGTGCGAACACGCACTACTATAACCGCGGGTAAGATTTTGTACGTAATCTCAGCTACGCAATTCTATTAGATTGATGTTTTACGTTAAGATTATATTATACCGAGTGTAAGGGGCATGATAACGTAAACTTCATACGTTACAATAACTGTCTAGAACGATATAATGAAAACCACTTAAGTATGTCGGAAATGAGCGTTTACCTATTTTTATACCTTACAGCAGCTGGCCGCAAGATGGCCGCGCGTTTGTAAGCACAGCTGCTGAGTACATGGGTTTTAAAATTACATTTTACATTGCTAATTTTAGTTCCTTCCTTAAGTGAATCCTTATTTAAATCCTGATTTGCTGGTTTTTAATATAAAATTGCACAATCTGAGTTCAAAGGTAATTTAATGCTGTAATTATTTAAAGAAAATGGCAAGATTTCAACCCCGAGGGATTTTCGTTATTACACTTACACCAGGTATAAGTTTAAGTTCAAATAATTACGGAATTAACCTGGTTTAGTATTTTTATACCGTATTTTTCGTGTTCGAGTGCGAGTTGGACTCGCACTAAGATGGTTCTATGCGATGCTGATTAAATGATTCACTGTGTAATCTATAGTGCTACAAACTAATCTGGCCTGATGAAGGTATCGTTGTGGTTGCTGTTTCGTAAGAAAAAGAGTAACAGCTGCGACATAAGTTCCAGTTTTGGCCGCCGGGTCCGATAAGTTTGTAACACTATGCAAGCATACTTTTACATCGATAATTGCTGTATTTTTCTATAAATCAAGATGAAATAAACGCTTTTCATAAACTCATAATTAACTAACTAGCATCTACGCGAAGGACGTAAGTAGTAATTTTGTTTCATAAACAGTGATAGAGTTATCGAGCTTTTTATTTTTCTCTTAAACGCCACGTGGTATGATTTTTCTCTCCTCAACCATAGATCACATAGATGCACTATAGATTGGACTGACGATGACGATAAAATAAATGAAATACGTGCGAACTACCCGCGGGTAAACATCGTAGTGCGTTCAAGGCCTAGAGCTTGAAATAGGAGGGATGTGCTTAAAGCTTCTAGAAAGAGGCTTGCCCGACTTAGAATTAGGTGGACTATGTATCGATTAGGTATCATAAGTGAATAATTGTAATGAAACGACTAAATTTGTTAAAACGCGTTAGATATTATATAGTGTTGTATAGAGATAAATGTATTTGTTCGTGTATAAATATTCCGGGTAAAATCTAATGTATGTGTACAGTTGTTCATGTAAATGGATAGATATTTATGTGTGTCGTATTCATTTATTTTAATTTTTAAAGAATGGTATTTCTAATGACACGGGGGAAACAGGAGAAGCAGCTTCGCAGAATATTGTTTACTGTTAAAGAAACGGCCTAACTAAAAATATAGGTTACATATTGTAATAACGTAGTTACCTGGACAAATTTAGACTAATAAGGGTTCCGTTTTTTGCCATTTGGCTACGGAACCCTAAGGAATGTTGGTTGTTTGATTGGTAAATGAAATAGTAGTGGTAACTAGCCATGTCTCCCACCAGCCAGATCAATACCGCCGAACTGTTAAATCGTTTGGTGGTACAACTTTGCCGGTAGAACGGTAACACGGCCACAACCGAACTCTCACACCATTCTAGATTAAAACTAACTTAGGGTACCTATATAAAATTCTGTTTTGCCTCTAGCTAGGTATCGAATCTAAAACCTTTTGGTTGGTTACCAATTAGATACCCCAGATGTCGCTATTTGCCCTAGCAATATAATACAACTGGCAACGCATTAATTTGCCAGTGGACATACAAAAGACTTTACCCGCAATGAATACTTAAGTTGACGAAATATTTAGCACTATGGTTTTGCCTTTGTACAAAAATTTTGTTATAAAAATAAAATTAAATTAATTAGCTGTTATTAAAGTTACAGTAAGACAAATCGAATAATCGCGGTTGACTTTTGTATTATTTCAAAAGTACTTGGGCTATTGTGAACACGATGTTAGGTAGACTACCCGCGTTATTTGATGAGTTGTATTGTAAATGTAAGCCAAAGTGTTATGTTAATATTAAAACAAAATAAATGTTATTTGTATAATTTTATGGTTTTACTACGCTTAAATTTATTTTACTCTTTTCCTACCTACATCCCTATTCCCTCCTACATCTATAGCAGCAGATAAGAGAGGAAATTTTATAGTGAAGGGCCACGCTGAACTTTTAACCTCGCGGCGCTGATAACTATTGTTACAAGTTACAATTTGTGCGCTGCGCAGACTTGCCTCGTCTCCAGGGCTTATTATTAATTTATCGCACAGATCAGTAATACAATATCTACGAAGCCGATGAATGAGTAAGTGTACGTTAGGTTGATTGGTTACTAAGGCCTGTGTGCACCAACACTTCGCTTATCATAACCAACGGTTAACATACGCTAAACGTAAAATTTACTGTTCACGACAACTCGTACACCGGTTAAGGACGTAAGCTCTGTTAAGATAACGTCCGGTTTACGTTCTTAACCGGCGTACGGGTTTATTATAAATAGTAAATTTATAGAAAAGTTATGTTAACCGTTGGTTATTATAACCGAAATCTTGGTGCAAACAGACCTAAGTGTATAAAAATGGTATAAGATGGCCAAGAAAATATGGAATTTTGTAGATTGATTTGAGGCTAGGTATAATCATGAACATTGTTTTTTTTTTTTTTTAATAAGAAATAAGCCCGCGCTTGACCACTATCTCACCTGATGGTAAGTGTAGATGTGGTCTAAGGTGGAACGCGCTTGCTTAGAAGATGCCTATTCACTCTTGTTTTAAAGATACCCAAGTTGTAAAAACAAGGAAAAACTGATTTCGGTAGGGCATTCCAGACCTTAGCTATGCGTATGATGAATGACGACGCAAAACGCTTTGTGCGGGTCCTGGGAATATCAACGACGTAGGGGTGAAATCTCACCCGTTGTCTTGCAGCGCGATGATAAAAAGGTGAAGGAGGTACGAGGTCGAATAGCTCCTGAGAGCACTCACCGAAATATATCCTGTAAAAGACTGACAAACTTGCAACCAACCGACGATGCTCAAGGCTGTGGAGATTTGCAAGTAGTTGATCAGAGCCAATAACTCTCCTGGCTCGGCGGTTCACAGCGTCCAGAGCAGCCAGCTGATATTTCGCGGATCCATCAAAAAGGTGACTGCAGTACTCCATGCACGACCGGAGTTGGGCTTTATATAAGGTGAGCAATTGGTGTGGCGTGAAGTACTGCTTCACCCTACTGAGGATACCAAGCTTTTTTGCAGCAGTTTTGGCTTTAGCTTCTATGGAACGGCCGAAGTTGATATTGGCTGCGATATCAACACCAAGAAGATCGATATGGTCAGCAATAGGTACGGATATATTTCGGAAAGTAGGAGTCAGTGAACTCCTACCTACTTATCAAGAACAGGTTATGCAGTCGACGTTGTTTTCGTTGATGTCTTTCGAAAACGTAGAATTATTTCTTTAGATGTATTAAGCGAAATAGTGGTCACTGAATGACCTATTGACTCATCACGAAATATCTTAACTATAAATGAATTGCAAAATGTAGATAAAATCATCATTGTGCAATGTAGAATTGCACGAGATCAGAATCTAGTAGGCTGTTGTAACAATTTTAACATTTCAATTCTGATTATTTTGATGGCCTTCCGTGACGCAGTGGCAAGTGCGGTGGATTTGGAAGACTACCTGGGGGTTCGATACCGGCAGAGCTATTGAGATTTTCCAAATTGGTCGTCTGGCTGGGGGGACTTCGGCAGTGTCTAGTTACCTACCACCCATCTGACAAAGACGTACCGCCAAGCTATTTATCGTTCCGGTACGATAAGTGATGTCCGAAGGATGCGGTTTTCAACCTACTCTTACTCCTATTCTGCTCGATTATATAATTACTTACCATCAGGCGTGATTGCAGTCAAGGGTTAACGTGTAATAAAAAAAACAAAATACCGTTCAATTACGTTCATTTATTTGACAGAACTTTCAACACAAATAAGAAGACAGTTGCATCAATAAATCAATGGGTAACTGTTGAAATGTATGGAATGTTTGTTTAGTCGACCTCCTCGATGGTGGGGCCCGCGCCGCCGCCGGGCGCCGCGCCGCCGGCTCCGGGCGCGCCGCCAGGGAAGCCGGGCATGCCGCCGGGCATTCCCCCGGGAGCGCCGCCCGCCCCCTGGTACATCTTAGTGATGATGGGGTTGCAGACTCCCTCCAGCTCCTTCTGCTTGTGCTCGTACTCCTCCTTGTCGGCCAGCTGGTTGGAGTCCAGCCACTTGATGGTGTCGTTGCACTTGTCGAGGATGGTCTGCTTGTCGGCGTCCGACAGCTTGTCCTTCAGCTTGTCGTCCTCCATGGTGGACTTCATGTTGAAGCAGTACGACTCCAGCGCGTTCTTGGCCTGGATGGTCTCCTTCTGCTTGTCGTCTTCGTTGCGGTACTTCTCCGCGTCGTTGACCATGCGCTCGATCTCCTCCTTGGAGAGGCGGCCCTTGTCGTTGGTGATGGTGATCTTGTTCTCCTTGTTGGTGGACTTCTCCACGGCCGACACGTTCAAGATGCCGTTCGCGTCGATGTCGAACGTGACTTCGATCTGCGGCACGCCGCGCGGCGCCGGTGGGATGCCGGTCAACTCGAACTTGCCGAGCAGGTTGTTGTCTTTAGTCATGGCACGCTCGCCCTCGAACACTTGGATGAGCACACCGGGTTGGTTGTCCGAGTATGTGGTGAAGGTCTGCGTCTGCTTGGTGGGGATGGTCGTGTTGCGCTTGATGAGCACAGTCATGACACCGCCGGCGGTCTCGATACCGAGAGACAGAGGTGTCACGTCGAGCAGCAGCAGGTCCTGAACTTCCTCAGACTTGTCGCCGTGCAGGATGGCGGCTTGCACCGCGGCTCCGTACGCGACTGCCTCGTCCGGGTTGATGGACTTGTTCAGCTCCTTGCCGTTGAAGAAGTCTTGCAAAAGCTTCTGCACCTTGGGAATGCGGGTGGAGCCGCCGACCAACACGATGTCGTGGATCTGAGATTTGTCCATTTTGGCGTCGCGAATGGACTTCTCGACTGGCTCCATGGTGGATCTGAAGAGGTCAGCATTTAACTCTTCGAAGCGAGCCCTGGTGATGGACGTGTAGAAGTCGATACCTTCAAAGAGGGAATCGATTTCAATGCTCGCTTGTGTGGAGGAGGACAGAGTTCTCTTCGCTCTCTCGCAGGCTGTGCGCAGCCTGCGGAGTGCCCTCTTGTTGGTCGTGAGGTCTTTCTTGTACTTCCTCTTGAACTCCTGCACGAAGTGGTTGACCATGCGGTTGTCGAAGTCTTCGCCTCCCAAGTGCGTGTCGCCGGCGGTGGATTTCACTTCAAAGATACCATCCTCGATGGTCAGGATAGACACGTCGAAGGTACCGCCGCCGAGGTCGAAAATAAGGACGTTGCGTTCTCCGCCTCCCTTCTTGTCAAGACCGTACGCAATCGCAGCAGCAGTGGGCTCGTTGATAATTCGGAGAACGTTCAGGCCAGAGATGGTACCCGCATCTTTTGTGGCCTGTCTCTGAGAGTCATTAAAGTACGCTGGAACTGTAACTACTGCATTCTGCACCGTTTTACCGAGGTAAGCCTCGGCTGTTTCCTTCATCTTTGTAAGCACCATTGAGCTTACTTCTTCAGGGAAGAAGGTCTTGTCTTCGCCTTTGTACTGAACTTTAATCTTTGGTTTGCCTCCATCACTGACCACTTCAAATGGCCAGTGTTTCATGTCAGCTTGCACCGTGCTGTCTTCAAACTTGCGGCCAATGAGTCGTTTGGCATCTATAACAAACAGAGGTAGATTTTAGTTATTTATGCAATTGCTATATTAATACTTCAGTAACTGTAGTGTCCTCAGATTACTGGTCTCATTCACTATGTTCAGAGACTCTAGTCTAGTATGTTGGTTATCATCATAAAAGGTTTATTTGTATAGAATTACTGCTATAAAAACATTAACCAGATATTAATTACTAATGCGAGTAGTTGTACACTTCAATGCCACCACACACGGGCATTGTAAAAAATCAATGTAATGACTCATTATACCTTGCAACACCATTTAAAGTAGAGGAAGTTTGATTATCTTTAAGCCATATAAGGTCAATTAGTTATTCACTTTACTTCTGAGCAACTTCGAAGAAAATTGTAAAGACAGAAAATTTTTAACAAACTATGCGTGAATTGTAGACAAAAATATAGGAAATAAATTAAAAACATAATTAAATTATGAATCATACTAGTGATAAATAAAACAGCTTGATAATTTTATGACAGCACTTGACATGTAGGCTATCTGACAGATATCAGCCTGGTGCCACACAATTCTCTATTTTGAAGAGTAGAAAATATCCTTTTCTCTTTATTAAGCAAATATGTATATGCACACAAGACTATTAGTAACATACTAAGCCTTGACGAAGAGTAGGGTTAACTCCTGTTGTTGGTAAAGATACCCAAGTTGCAGTAAAATCTAAAAGTTCCAAGTATCTTACAACAATCTCCACACACTAGTACTTGCTTGCTGTTGACAATGAAATTAAATGTTTAACCTCACCTCAGGTTGAAGGGTGCTCACACAATACAAAATGGATGTATTAATAGCTATCCATATAAGAAGTACTACTCTATTGTCAACAGATTCTTGGAAGCTTTGTACGCACGATGGGATAACCAAAATTGTAAATTAAATTACAAATTGTGAATTGATTATTAAAAGAACTGTTGAGTTCTTTGCCAGCTCTTCTCCACAGGACCTGCCTTCCAAACCGATGGTAGACTTAGGCCTGTGTGCACCAAGATTTTGGTTATCATAACTGTTAACATAAGCTAACTATAAATTTACTGTTCACGACAACCCGTACGCCGGTTAAGGACGTAAAGCGGGCGGTTATCTTAAAAGAGCTTAAAAATGCTTGTAAAAATACAGTAACCAAACATTAAATTACAATGACTCACCGAAAATAGTGTTGTTGGGGTTCATTGCCACCTGGTTCTTGGCGGCATCACCGATGAGACGCTCCGTGTCTGTGAACGCGACGTATGAGGGCGTGGTCCTGTTGCCCTGATCATTGGCGATGATCTCCACCTTCCCGTGCTGGAACACTCCCACGCAGGAGTAGGTGGTCCCCAGGTCAATACCTACCGCAGGTGCTTTAGCCATCTGCAACAATACATTTAGAATCATCATTATCATCCTGCCAGCCCTGGGAGGATTTGACTGTAACTCAGTACCCAACAGGTATCTTTAGGAGATTCTTGACTAAGAAGCTATAAAGATTTGTATTAAGACTAACTCACTACTACAAAGTATAAAAGATCTAAAAGGGTCGAAGTGCATCAGCTATGGTAGGTCTCACCATACTAATAATAATAACTCGCTCCTTTATCATAAGGAAATTTTGAGGCCTTGTGTTCTACCTCCATATTTCACATTTAGTTAACAATCCTTTACATTACTACTCATATTATGTAATATTAGTACAGATTGGTATCAATGCTAACAACAGCTGTCTTTTTTTCCAACAAGCGTAAAATAAACGTGTCGCGTGGGCGAGAGAACTATTTTCAGTCCAAAGTTTTTATAGATGATAATGACGTTTTTAAACTTTAGTGAATATCGCGATTAACATTGAAGTATAAATTAAAGCATTTCTTGCTATTAAATTATTTTGTTTTTAGTAAACCGACAAAGCTTGACATTGGGTTAGGAAATCAAAGTATTTTTTATGCATGCATAGGAAACCTGTAGAATTACCTTATATACTACTGCAATGCGCACCTACTATTATTTATCTAAGATATTAAAATAAGCTAATATACTAGCTTAAAGTAAGTTTAGTTTAACACCGGGTGCGGCGTTGGTCTCCAAACAGTGACGTACATATGCGCAAATTATGCAATTTTGCGGAAATTTAAAACCTATATTCATATAACAAAGCACGTTAGAGATCGATGCATTTAGTTGTAGGTAGGTAGGTATCGCCTTTGATAGCGAAGTAGGGTGCTGTCATGCGGTTAACGCATGGACGCCATAACGCGTATCGATCGGTGGAACTTTCCCGAACGTTGAAGAACAATGCGCAACTAATTTATCTGGAATTATTGGAATAATAACAATAACTAGATAGATATAATCAAACAAATTCTAAGACAAAAGGGCGTAACCACGTGCTAAAATTGCATTTACAAAGGTATCGACGAATCAGTAAGTAATGGGCGTCAGATGATGAGATATATATATTATCAATACAAATTATGGGATAATATGTACATTATACACGGGTCAAGGTGTTAATGACTTAGGAAAAAGAATGAGTCATCAGAACAGTACAAGGAACTCAAGGAAGTACCGCATCATGGACGTTTATCTTTTTCTAAAAGATGAAATAACCGGAAATTACACTTAAATCGTACCTTTAAAAGAATGGAAGACAATAAAATTGATACTCACTGTTTAATCTTAACGTAGAACTTCAGTAGACTTAAATAGTACACTCAGCAAAGGTGCGCGATCGCGGCCTCTTTTCACAACAGTTTTCAATAAAATGTGGCGGCTGACGCATTTGAAGCATTATAAAGGCAAGCGCGTAATTGCTCGACGTCACTGGCGTTTTCTGGAATATTCCTCGTCGTTAGCCAATAGAAACAAAGATTTTCTGGCGCGTTTAAAGGTGATTGGCGGAAAAAGTCCCTTTCCAGGGAGCAGCGGTGTCGAAGTTTGCCGAAATGTCACGATTGTTCGATCTGTCAATAGCTACGTCGTTTATATATCGACAAAAATCTTATCGATAATGGTATTTTTATAATATAAGTTTACAATTAGTAATCGAGCCGCGTAACGCATATATGTGGTTTCCTATCTTTCATCACTCTCTAAGTATTCTATATATATATATATATAAATATATAAATATTCTCTATTGAAACGTTGAGCGCATCTAGATGTGACACACTAATTGATATAGCATATAAGATACTTTTGAACTAAATATTCTCACGGGAACGTTTTTTCTACGTCAGGAAAAGTAATAAAATTAAAAAGCATCATTGAAAATTTTTCTTTTTCATTCATATTTAAAACATGATGGACGAGTCGATTTCTATTATTTAAGCAGTATAAAATATGACAAGAGAAGGCGGCCTCGAGAAAAATTTAAGACCTACGATGAATTTGCCTACTTAGGATTGTCATTATCATATTATAATATGTGGTTTTCTATTCATTGAAAGTCCTTAACAACTACAATACAATACGGACAAACAAAATACGTTTAATTAGAATATGAAATCTCCCCGTTTGTTTTACCTGGTATTCAAAATAAATTTTATGGACTATAAATATATCTTATCGATAATAAATGATACATCACTTTTCGGCGATTTATCCATAGACAATTTTATTCAAAAGATTGTAGTAGAAATACAGATAAAGAAAATTTTCACGCTTTTGGTTACCAGTTACTCCTGTATAGAATACTTCCTCTAAGCTCTTGAAAGGTTTCATTTGGCTGCAAAATAACAAATAAGCTTGAAATAGGTATCACTAAAATTTTTTCAAGATTAAATATCAAAATATTAAGAGTTCCAGTTGTTTTTTCAAATTTTTAGAGAAATATGAAATATTTTATCTATCCAGAGATTTCCTTATCGTTATAGAATTGTTTTTTGTTGCGCCACTATTGCACAACATAAATAATAAACTTTTTTATACGCGCAAATTCTATTAATTGAGAGAAAATGTCATCAATCCACTGAATCATATAAAACGGATGTTCAGTTAATATGGTATAGAAATATCTTTAATAGATAAGAATAAGATTCTAGGATATCTATCAGACGTTTATAATTATACGTCGGTTAGAAAACTAATTTTGGGAAGTTTTTAATGAAGTGGATCTGTTAACCCAGTCCAAAGACATCAGCATTTTCCTAATAAGATAAAACCGACTTATATCTTGGAGGTTTTTAAAACTTATATAATTATTTTTACCTGTTATGGCAAATGTTTACAAATTAAATGGCTGGTGAATTAAAATAAAAGACGTGATCATAAATGCAAAACATTTAATAAAAACAGTCAAATCTAATAAATATCCTTACAATAGTAGGTGTTGAGCTTACAAAAAATCAACAAACAGTAACACACACACACATTCAACATAAATAATTTGATATCTGATTTCAGAGACCTTTAATTTGTCTATGATTTTGGCCCTTTTATAATTTAAAGTCGACGTAGGTATTTTAAACTGAGTCGTTAGGCAATATATGTCACTAACAGTATATAATTAATTAAATGCTTTATACAGTATTGGAAATAGAAATTTGTCGCCTGGTAGTGACTTTTGGATACGATTGATTGTAAATCCTTGATAAGTTGTTCAGCAACGTTATTTATCACGACGACCGACCGACCCGACGACTCAGTTTAATATGCGTTGACTAGTGTGCTGAAATGAATAATTATTTTTACATAAACTTTGCATATGAATTATAAAAAATGAATGCATTAATAATACTCAAGGGTTTTCAATTTAATGGTTTAGATAATAAACAATAATATACATATCTATATAATAAACACAAAATATTCACTATTACTTAAAACCACACAAAAATATCTAAATTACTGGCATTACAGTAAAACTGACTAACTTCAGGTAACTTTATTGTACTAAGACCAAGAAAACAAGGAACATAACTTTACTATAAATTTACCAATAATAAATCCGTCTGCCGGTTAGGCTGACACTACAGTAAAACTAACTAAATTTTACGTTTAGCTTATGTTAACAGTTGGTTATGATAACCGAAATCTTGGTGCACACAGGCCTAACTGTTTAACATTGAATACGTGTTACTTGACAAACAATGAATTTTCGTTTCACTAAATGTTTAACCCAGATGACTTATTGCTAGGCAGGATGGAAATTAAGTTATTATTGTTTCTTGCTAATGTGCTCACAAACTCACAAAAATACACAGTTGGGATAGATTTTAAAATTTTTGGTTAAAAATAACACATTGACTTTTGTCAAGATTGACAAAAACACATTTTTTGTTCACTATCAGTTACATTGAGATTCATAATTTGTGATCTTAGCAACATATACACACTAAAATTGCGACATTTTTAACACCTAAACCTAGATTAAAACTTCAATCCTTAAAGAGTTTTAAACACAGGCAATTCTTTTTGGTTCATTTAATTGCTGTTTACGTTATTCATTTGGGCCTAAGCTCATGATTTCTGTGGTCTTCACTTAACTTTAACAAAAAACATCTAAAAATCCAAAAAATGAGTCTGGTAGTGTTTTGTAAACTCTCAATAAATGTTTAATTAATTAAACTAAAACAAATAAGAAGCACACAAAACAAAAAAAATATTTTTGTAAACGCAATGCTCGGTCTTTTTTTAATTTCGTTCTGAGGGGATAGGCAAAAGCCTGTAACTATACAACTTGATCCTAAAGCACTGTTACTGTGTTTTTTTTTATTTTTCCCACGGCGCTGACAAAGGTCACTTACCATTCAGCCTATTCATTCAAAGTTCTCTGACCACCGCAGAAGTCCAAACATGTTGGTACAGGTGTCCCGCACCGGAAAGCGCAGTCTTGGTTGCCCCCATACTTGGTGGACTGAAGACATCAAAAGTGTCGCAGGGAGTCGCTGGCCACAGGCCCTGGACATGGGCAGTGGACGTTCACCAACTATTAATGATGATGATGATGATGATGATGATGATGATAAAGATGATGATGATGATGATAATGATGATGATAAGGGCACAGGCAAAGGTCAGTGACCACACATCGTGGCCATACTGTTACAATGTCAAGATTTTTTCACAGGACAGGCAAAGGTCGCTAACTACATAATGAAGTATTTATGTCAACTGTCAACTGACAGACTACCGGCCGCAGCGTGTCGGCAGCCGGCGAGTGATCACGCTCTGAAGTAGGTCTGGTACATGGTGCCGACGCTGGTGGTGAGGAACCACGAGAAGCAGCACCACCACGTCGCGAACCCGAACACGCCGCGGTGCACGTCCTCCGTGAACACCTGCCATTCATAAACAATGTACATTGTATTAACTGGTCAAGACTTGCAGCCGGATGCCGCTTTCACGTACATTTCAGTCACACCCGCACATTCACGTGGTTGATAGTGTGTGTGTACCACCAATAAAAAACTAAAAACACCAATAAAAGAAATATGTACGTAATCGTTTTTTTTTTTTTTAAGAAAAATGGGTATAGCAAGTTATCCTCAAAAGATATATATTATATTATATATGCCATCGCGGACTTTTTTGGACATAATAAAGAGAAACAATTCTGGCATACCCACACTTTTCTTTTGTTTCCAATAGAAAAGGCAGCGTTCAATGAAAGCTCCCAGGCGGCTTAAATTTCTTTGAATTTCCTAACAATTATCGTCATATTTCATCCAATTTACATAAAAACTTAACAAATTATATATTTGGTAGTTTATTCGCGGAACAAGTGGGATCTAGGGTGTAAACCAGATGAAGTCGGTTCAACGCAAGACTTTGACTTTACTCGAATAGCAGAAAGCTCCTTGGCGCAGTGGTATGCGCGGTGGATATATACGGGTCCTGAGTTTGACTCGGCAGGGCAGATTGACAGATTTTCTTAGTTTGTCTTGGTCACTGGTGGGAGGCTTATCCCCGTGTACTAGTCTCCACTCTACCGACAAAGACGTATCGCCAAGCGATTTGCGTTCCGGTACGCTGTCGGTGAAACCAAAGGGGTGTGGATTTTCGTCTCTCAGCTTCCTAACGGAAACCACTCCTATCTTAGACTGTATCTCACATGACATTCGGTTATAGCAGTCTATGGCCAGCTTATCGTCGAATAAAAAAAAAGATGCGGCGGGGAACTTTATTTTATAATATGAAGTGATTTTAAACAGTATTTAATTTAAAGCATAAGTAACTCAACGGTATTTTCTTTCGTCTAAGAAGTTTTCATTTATTCTAATCCTGAAGTTGGAAAGCTAGTGTTACAACCCCATGGCTAAGAGAGCATGTTAATTGGTACGGGTATATTATTCATCTATTAACAGCCCACTACAGGGACAGATCTCACTCCTTATAGGAGAGGTGAGCGGGTGATAATGTTTCATTTATTAAATCACTATCAGATGTTGATGATAGGGACCGATGACTTATTGTGCTCTCTGAGGCACGAGAGTGTAAAACCACCAACTTCTTGACTCTGTGCTTAAAATGTCCTGGAAATTCTACGAAAAGTCAAAATTATTCCGTGACCCGACTCAGGATTCGACCCCGGAACTCGTTATCGAAGCCACATATGCTAACCACTAAACCAAAGAGGCAAAAGACAGATTAGCACAACAGAAATGCATTGGTAACTTATTTAAAGTAATACATACCATTTTCAAATTCTCCCACGCCATCTGGAACTGTTCCATCCCCTCCACACTGACGGTTGGCCTCTCCCTCTCGCTTTCCCCCTCTATTCGTTCGCTGAAAAGGGAGGTCCACGAGTAGCCGCCCAGCGTCTTGTACATGAGCGCCAGGTAGAGGCACATGATGATCGGACACACGTACTGGAGTGCTACTACACACAGGTAGTAGAAAACTGATGCTACCTGAAGAAAAGCAATAATAAAGTGCATTTAACCGTGGCTAGTTACCACCCTACTGGCAAGGACGTACTGACAAGCGATTTAGCGTTTCGGTACTATGTCGTGTAGAAACCGAGAGGGATGTAATAGTATAGACCCCAAGATACTACCTTGAGATACACCATGTACATTGACTGTGTGAAATAATTGATTTCCTTTTTATGTCCAACAAGCCTTTTCATTTTGTGTTTTTTGTATTCTATGATGTAAGAGGAAATGTCATTCTCCATAGGCATACAGTTTCACTAGTACAATGTCATAATTGTCATGATCAAATGCCTCTGATAAATCATTTGACGACCTCCGTGGCGCAGTGGTATGCGCGGTGGTTTTACAAGACGGAGGTTCTAGGTTCGATTCCCGGCGGGGCAGATTGAGATTTGTCTTAGTCTGGCTGGTGGGAGACTTACGCCGTGGCTAGTTACCACCCTACCGACAAAGACGTACCGCCAAGCAATTTAGCGTTCGCGAAAGGGGTGTGGATTTCGTCCTACTCCTAACAAATTAGCCCACTTCCATCTTGGATTGCATAATCACTTAACATCAGGTGTGATAGCAGTCAATGGCCAATTTGTAGTTGATTAAAAAAATCCTTAAATGTTTGTTCAAAGGTTTATCTTCTTCAGCAGATGTTGATGATTCTGCCCACGTCTTTCCTCTTCGCAGTGTGTGTGTGTTTACCTTCTTCTGCAGGTCAATGTTGGTAATTCTCCCCGCCTCCTTCCTCTGCGCGTCCAGTCTCCGCTGCGCCATGTCCAGATACGCTTGCAGCTGGTGCGGCATCAGCGCGATCCGCACCACCACCGCCGCCACCACCAGCACCAAGCGCAGTGTGTCAAACGCTTCACTACTCATACTGGAAAGGAAGTACAATATGTTTTAGTTAAAATTTTTTTGTTTTAGGTATCTTCGAAAGTATCGAAAATCTGATGATCTCACGAAGCAACGTGAGCACCAACAGCATCGCCAAGTTGATGTTCAGCAAGAGAGCATTCACTTTGTTGTCGACTATCTGTACTGATCTAGACTACACTCACAGGGGTTTGCTCATCCCGCTGAAGACCCTCGCGGCGAGGTAGTAACGCGCGACGGGCTGTACCCACATTAACGTGAGCACCAATGGCATGGCGAAGTTGATGTTCATCAAGAGAGCTTTCACTTTGTTGTCGACTATCTGTACTGATCTAGACTACACTCACAGGGGTTTGCTCATCCCGCTGAAGACCCTCGCGGCGAGGTAGTGGCGCGCGACGGGCTGCACCCACAGTAACGTGAGCACGAATGGCATGGCAAAGTTGATGTTCAGCAAGAGAGCTTTCACTTTGTTCTCGCCGCAGTACCTGTAATGATTTATTTAAGAATAAATACAACAGAAGCATCAAAATACTTAGACCATGCTCATGAGATTACCGCCATGTGGAATGTTGAGTCGACGATTATTGTTCCCATAGTCGTTTCAGTCATTGGTCTTAAATTGCCAAAAGCTTTGACTAACTTCTTTAGAAGCTTTCGCTTGGCTATTGGATCAAGGGCCAGATGAGGTGGCACATATTATGAGGAGGTTTCTCACTCTAGAAGCCTGACTGCCAATTGCTTGGGCCCTCAAAGGCAAGTGGAGGAGCAAATTTTTTTATAAATTTTTAATAGTGTTTTTGCACTACGTTGTTAAAAATTAAAAAAAAATGTAAAGGAGAAAAAATACAACAAGAACTGTAGGTTACAAAATGTGGGTTTCAATGCAACAAAAACATTAAAAAGTTAGCTATATCTGACAGATAAAGAAAGATACCTTAATGAATCCCAATGCATTCTGGCCACCCGTAGTCCAGGGAAGGTGAACAGAGTGCCGATGATAGCTGCCCACACGGCCAGACAAAATTTAATGATCAACTTTGATGCTGGCCCTCTGGAAAGTAAAAAATATCATCATTATTGCTGGGGCATCCCATCTTTAATTACAACTTTGTCTTCAGTGAAAATATCTTAAGTTCCAGTTGTGTTATGTAACAATACACTTAATATTGTAAAATTTATAATATTATAAAAAGAGCAACTGTTGAGTTTCTTGCCGGCTCTTCTCAACAGGGCCTGCCTTCGGAGCCGGTGGTAGAGTCACTACAAATAGTCCAATTTGACATTTTAAAAAGTGCTGGTAATAAGCCTACTTGAAATAAACGATTTTGAATTTGAATTTGTTGATATAGTCATAACTATGGTAT
The DNA here is from genome assembly GCA_034621355.1 of Mycalesis mineus. Classification (NCBI taxonomy): domain Eukaryota; kingdom Metazoa; phylum Arthropoda; class Insecta; order Lepidoptera; family Nymphalidae; genus Mycalesis; species Mycalesis mineus. The sequence goes on along the minus strand of CM067892.1, from coordinate 1,128,275 downwards.
GGAATATGTAAAACACATTATTTTTTTCTTCTACAGAATTCTTAATAGTAACCTTGGAGTTGGGAATTTGTTGGCTGGGTCCATAAATACATAGAGTTAAATAAATATACTTACACAGATGTCAGCCCCTGATTTTCTAGAAACCTTGAGGCATTTTCGTAGAAGCTGTCATATGCAGGATCGACACCAACCTCCAGATTGGACTCGTCAATTATAAGCACCATCATTGCTATCAGCAGGAACAGGCAAAACGCTACAATGCAGGTGGAACGTTCACCAATTGACTCGTCACTAGTGAAGTACTGTTTTGTTAGTGATAGCAGAATCTTACTGTGGTATGCTAAGAAAATATAATTTTAATATGGTTGTAATATTATTCTTTTTATAAAATTACTAGCTGACCCGGCAAATATTGCTTTGCAAAAAAAATTAAAAATAAATGTATGAAACTACTATGAAATTAGATAGTAGCTGATTCTCAGACCTGCTGAATATGCATACAAAATTTTGTAAAAATCGGTGAAGCTGTTTCCGAGGACTATGGTAACTAACATTGTGACAGGGAAATTTTATATATTAGATTTGTTTAGCTTAATTATGTGACTTCAAGTGTGCAATTTACTTTTATGAATATGTAAAGAAAAACTTAGTGCATTTTCATCTAATATAATTACAAAAATTTGTGAGGAACAATAAAAACAAATAAAAATTAAATTTTTTGTCTGTGTGTTGATTTGCACTAATATACTAAACATATAAAATAGTTTAGCTTAGAATAAGATATACCCTCAGTTTCACAATATTGTATACATAATAAAAAAAGTTTAAAATACATTGTAAGTATGTATTATCTTTACTAATATTATAACAGCAAAAGTTAGAAAGTATGGAGGACGGATGGATGTTTGTCTTTCACGCAAAAAGAACTCAACAGATTTTGATCAAATTTCACAATAATATAGCTTACATATCGGATAACACATAGGCTACATTTTATCCCAAAATTTCCACAGGAATGAGAACTATGTGGGTGAAATTGTGTGTATAGTTGATAATAAAGTATAAACTTGTAAGAGAAAAAGGATACAATGAAAATAGTACAACTAGTAAACACCACACCATACTCAGGTTAAACTCATCTTTTAGTGGGAAAAATGATGTGTAAATCTGTAAAAGAAGAACACAAAGTCAAATTCATTTATTTCAAGTAGGCTTAGTTTATCAGAACACTTAAGACATACAGGAATTTACTACATAAAAAGTTATTAAATTATTCCCTACTCACAAACTTAGTTTTGGAACCAACATAAGTTTCTTGCCTGGTATACTAGGTTGGGATGATGATGATGTATTTTTCTTCCAAATAATTCTTTATAGGAATCTAGAGTTGAGGTTACACCTTCTCTAAGAGCATTATTAGACATTGTTCATTCTAATTAACATTTTCTAGATTTTACTGCAAGGATAAAGCAAGCCCAATTCAATTCGTTAACCCACATAGGAGTAGTATGGTGAATCTAAGCTTCATATCTTTTTCCTATAGGTGAGAGGAGACCTGTAGTCTATAGTAGATAAAAAAATTCAAAACTCGAAAAGTCTAGTCGATTTTCCAAGCAATCTGTATTTATTATAATATATAATTTGGAAAATAAATTAATACAAACCTCAGACATAATATATACAATAGCAGTGTACAATGAAAAATCCACAATCCATAAATATTCTGTATAAAACCTCAGATGAATCACGTCTAAAGGAGTCACAGGGGCTGTCTCCAATTGTATTTCAAGACTTCGAGGCACGTGAAATGTCTCCGGTTTGCCATTTGACTCAATCTTTGAACTTTTCTTCCCCTTCGGCTTATCCTTGGGAACACCCGCCAAAGTTTTTAATTCACTGTTATCTGGATATAAGTAGCGGTATAACCCTTGAGAACAAAGCAACCATCTTGCAAACGAGTAATTACCAAGTTTTTGTATCACTGATACCATTATTAACGTAATAACCAACTGAGCGCCAAGTAACGCCTAAAAAGAAAACGAATTTTTAATGTTCACGTATGAAAATATCACTTCTAAATATATAAAAGTATTAATAAACTCACCATTTCTGTAATTTGTGGCCTTACAATAAAGTTTATCTCATCTTGGTCTAAAATTAATCCTGTATTTTTTAATATTTCTCCGGGATCTATAACCTCAATTTGAATTGACATTGACAATCCCAGTAATTTAAAAATACTTTGGAGTGTCAACTTCTATACGAATAAGCATAATGTAGAACGCGTAAAACAAAAAGAGACAAAATATGTAAACGTCAAGAAATATCAGGAAAGAAAACTATTTAAATATAGCGATCTTTGTAAATATCCTTATTTTATTCCAATTCAAGATAAAATAACAATTTTTATTTGGTTAAATTTTATATTAACTAAAATGCTGGCATAACTTTTGTTAATAAAATTAATAGGCTTGATAAAAAAATATTTCTGCCGCAGCTATTGTTGAACTTTTGCTTTCTTGCTTTCATAGAGTAGGATGTTTTCTTTGTAAATGCTGTAATGTCAGCGACATTATTCTTGACAGATTAATTAGACATTGACACTTGAAAGTTCAGTGTGCCCTGTGCAATATGTAAATTTTACCCATTAACCATCTTACTTTACTACAACATATTTCATAATACAATTTTAAAAATATAAATAGTATATTAAATAATACTCAACTTACACTGACAACGATTCGCTTAAAAACTAATACGTATATTATTAAAATGTTTCAGAACTTTTCCTCATTTAACCTGATTATATTTTGTATGGTATCCTTCCTCAAATGTCGCGTTGCGCACGAATGACGAGTCCGTCCGCTGGAAAATCTTATTGATCGATTTCCATTTTATTTCGGTTTCGTCGTCGCTAAGGTCCGTTCGCCGACGGATGCGACTGACGTAGCTATTAGTTTGGTTTTATTTTTCCGTGTATTGTGATAGAAAACCCACCAAAATGGGGTCGTTGTTCCGCAGTGAGGAAATGACTTTGTGTCAACTTTTTCTTCAGAGTGAAGCAGCTTATGCTTGCGTGTCTGAACTCGGAGAACTAGGCCTGGTGCAGTTTCGAGATGTGAGTATATATACGCCCCTTTCGTTTGCCGCATTAACTCGTGAGCTAACTTCAAAAATTCTAGTGATTTTAAAAGGAACATGTCTTCAAATATAATAGAAAGTCGGGGTTCTATGACCCTAATTTAATAATTTTAAGATCATGGAAAACGAAACTTTATGGCCTTATTGAATACAGTTCATGAGAATCTCTAAATTGTTATTTGAAAATCTGGTTTTATGAGTGTTTATAGTGAACATAATTTATATATCATCATCATCATTATCAGCCTATTAACGGCCCACTACAGGGCCAGACCTCCCTCCTTATAGGAGAGGGGATGAAATTTATATATATACTACTTATATTATCAAACTTATTTCACCAGATTGATATAATTTATGAGTTTAACTTAGCTATTGATTTATATTATAGATACAGAACTTTAAAAAGCATTTTGATGGTGCTTACATGAAGGACATCCATTTTTATAAGAGCTTTGAACTTTATTGTAACTGTACTTGATTCATGGTTCAAAGTGATATTGATTATTACTTGAGTAATGAAATAAAATCAGTTTTAAACTCTGCTTTTGCTGGTATGCCCCTTGCACTCACTTTTACTGTATCCACTAACTATACAGCCATTTTTATTTGGTTAATTTTTGGGTTATAGGTATTATTTTTATCAATTGGTCTTTAAGAATGTTTATATCCCAAACAGCAGCATTCTCGAAAAATATGTCTGTAAAAAAGAAAATATCTAGTCTAGTTTTGAAAATAGCCACATACTCTAGGATTTTGAATTAGAATTTTCTTACCAAATTCTATCCATTTCCAGCTGAATTTGGAGATCCTACTAAACCAGCATTGGATACTCATTCTTACATGGGACCTGCTGCATTTCTCTGTTGTAGAACCTCTGTTTTATTGTGTATTTATTTTATAGTTATAGATAATAATATAAGACACATTCTACAATAGGTTAACGCTGTGGGCTAAATTACCTTCAATTTCCACTAAGAATGAAAATGGCAAGTTTAACAAATACATGTTAACAATGATATACTTTTCACACACCCATACAAAGATGCCAAATAATTATTTAATTACATAAAGGTTCAGTTTACTAGCTGTGATTCAGTCACCTTGAGTTGTCATTTTTGGGATTCCCAAGTATGAAGTTATATAAACATTGTGTAAGGTTTTCATTATTATATTATAGACTATTACTTATTTAGGCCCAAACTATATTTGGGGGTTCCAAATAAGTCTATTCCAACGACCTGTAATAGCAGCTAAGTGTAGTTGTTATTAACTATTATGTACCTTGTAGGGTATAAGGTATTAAAACTGCAGTAACATCTTGCCTTATGAATCAATATTTTAAAAGAAAGTACTATCAGCCGTAGCTTGTAAAAATCCTTGACAACTTGTTAGTTTGTTTATAAGTAGCAGTTTCATCTCCCATTGAAGAGAACTGCATTAATAATGGTGCAAAGTAGAGGAAGAGTTACACATGTTTATGTTTTTCTTACTATTCCAGTAAGCTCTTTAATTTATAAACCCACATAACTCTGTAAGATTAGGTCTAGCATGAATTGAATCCTTGATCGCCCAATGAACATCTTTACTCAGGAAGTCTGAGATCATGAACATCTTGGTAGGTGCTGCAGTCTGTCCACCCACTTATGCTCAGGGGGTAACCTCAGAGTCAGTTATATATAAATGCATAAATCCACTGCCTACTCTGAGGTCACATTACGAACCAGTATTGGAGAAGGAATTTTCCATTTGGTGTAAGTAGTACATATGGTGCCTACACTAGTTACAAACCTTGTACACGCCACCATTTAGTGACAAGTGACTCAAAGTTAGATTAAACCTATTTGCTATGCTACTTGTTAAGATTGCATACTCTCTTTGTTTTTGAACTTAAGTTAATTTTTCTAATTAAGCTTAGGGTGAGGTGCAAAAAAGAATACCCTTCCATTCTTCTAATTTATAAAAGTAAAATATGTAATGCAAAAATCACTGACTTACAGTAATCAAATCATGTGATTTGATTAAAGTAATTAGAGCACTCCCAGTTTTTATCAACTTTACAATAATTTACTGATAAATGTACATTACACAACTATAAATTTATCAAAATGTTGAATGAGTTTTACTTCATGAATTCATATAGTTACATTAAATTATAAAAATAGCAAAATCCTTTATTATAAGTTTATGGTACTACTACATTAAAAGTTTTAAATGACAAAGGCTTAAGAAATATTCAGTTCCCACATTATCGGTATGTCACTACAATATTTCTGAAATAAAGTCCCCCGCCATACCTGTCTGTCTGTCTCTGCATTAAACTTAAAGACTGCTGAACAGATTTTTATGTGGTTTGCACCAAAAGGTAGACTGATAAAGGTGTAAATCGGTGCAAATATGTAGAAAATTGTACAGTGTTGGGCCAGCTACTACAGAAACTACTGTCTAAATTCTTTCAAATATAACAAAACAATGTATGGAAAGATTGTTTCTCTTTATTAAGACTTTTTATGTAGTCAGTGATGGCATATATATTTATCTTTTTACGATGATTTGCTGTACCCATTTTTTCATTTAAAAAATTGGTATTTTTGTGTTTGTGTTATTGTTAAAGTTATTCTCCCTGCACAGCCAAATTCGGAAGGACCCTACTAGAGCAGCTTTGGACACGTGTTCCTATATGGAGCTTACTGCACTTCTAGTAAGGCCAAGGTCTTTAGCAGGTTATAGAGAGACTTCGCTGGTATACCTCTCGCACCCACTTCTACCGCATATAAACTAACCACATAGCCATTTTTGGTTAGTTCATTAGTAAGGTCATAATATTTATTCACTTCAAATACATGGTCTTTAGAGATATTTGTTTCCCACGGCATTGTAAGCTCAACAAGTACTATACGTTTGATTTGTTTGGAAAAAAGATATATGTCCGGTCTAGATGTCGAAATAGCTAAGTCTTCCGGGATTTTGTAGTGCTTTTCATATGTGTCCATTAATATAGTCCAATCAGGAGAAGAGCCCAGAATTGAATAAGGTTTGCTGGTGGAATTTGTACTTGTAAGTTAGTTTGTCTTTTATTCGTTGTCAACCCTTTTTGAGCTCTAGCTACTGATAGGCTTATAGTTTCACGTATGATTTCTAGTACTCTATCGTGGCGGCGTGAGTAAAGTCCCCTGTCCAGGAGCACCTTGCATCCTACCAATAAGTGCCTTGCAGTGCCCACTGCCTCACCACAGGTATAGCAAGATTTTTCCGAGGCTTTTCCCCATCTTACTAAGTTACTCTGATCTGGGAGAGTCAGTTGAAAGGCATTAAGATAAAATTTCAATAAGGCAGGAGACCAATCGTACAGCAAGGCGCGCCACTTCAGAGCTAGAGGGATGCAGAACTCACCTAAGTTTAACCACTCATTTTGCATTTCTAAGTTCATGGCATGCACTTTGTAGTTGTAGTTTCGCTTCGATAGCACATCTGCCACATCAATTTCATTCCATCATTGGAAAGCCACCATGTTTTCTGCACAAGCAACACAAGTGCAAGTGACAGTCAAGCAGTAGCCTAAGAATAATAATAAGCTATATTTTATCCAGATTTCTCTACAATTTGATTGCTAATTATTTTCACACAATAGCTAATTATTTATTTATTAGCAAAAACAATGGTATTTAAATGGAGAGGAAATTTTACAGAGATGTAAATTCTTTTGATGATGGTGATTACTAGATTCCGAGTATTAAAAGAAATATAGCATCTTATTCTTATTATTTCTTGGATTATATTTTTTTCCACTAAACATTTTCCTTGTAGGTTCATTTAAACACTATCTATCACAATGGCTATTGATCTTCTAAATATATAACATTCCTAATAGGTAGCACTTGTAGAGACAAGTGGCGCCAGATACGATAAATCCAAGCTCCTTCATTATATCTGTTGCATAAGAAACTGTTGAGAGTGGCTTCCGGTCTTTAGTTTGTCGATTAGGAGGCTAGGTGGCGCTGAGTATGCTCTAACCTGATTTGAACATTGGTCTTCAAAATTACCGCAAGGAAACTGGCTTTCAAATGAATCGCAATCGAAAACACATCGAAATTCGTTCAGCCGTTTGAGCGCTACGATGCCACAAACAGACACATTCACACGCAGACAGACAGACATCGTTGTCAAAAGTATCCCCTCCCCGCCGGGTGTTAAAAATACGTACGCCTTATTGTTACTAGAGATATGTCAATTGGTTTGAGTTGAGTTTTAGATCAAGCTATGAAACATTGAGCTTCGAATGATTTGAGAGTTGGTAATGTTATTTCACCAAGCAGGTTAATCCATTTGTCACGGTCATTATCATCAGATGATTGCAATGAGATCTGTAATGATCTTTGATTGTAAGAGAGTCAATCATTATCACACTAAACCCTGACCAACCTGAATCGGAGCAGTTCTAATGTAGACCGATGGTCGTTGGAGTCGTAATGTCCTTAAGTGAAGACCGCGTCTCGGCAAGCTGAGTGTAGGGCGCTCCCCGATTAAGTGGAATGACGATCTCCAGAACGTAGCTGGCATCGATGGGACGTAAAAAACTAATTATAGAGAAGGTTGACGCTGCTTAAAAGTGGCCTATGTCAAACAGTGGATGCATGATAGCTGGTGATGATGTTGATGATGATGATGAATATAGCTGCTAGAATAGGATAGTAATGCTTTACTCGTACATATAATTTTATTTTACTTAATATCCTTTATATTGCTACAGCTCAACCCAGATGTTAATGCGTTCCAACGCAAGTTCGTCAACGAGGTGCGGCGCTGCGATGAGATGGAACGCAAGCTGCGCTATCTCGAGAAGGAGATCCGGAGGGACGGGATTCCCATGCTGGAGATTCCCGGGGAAGTCCCCGAGGCGCCACAGCCGAGGGAGATGATTGACCTTGAGGTGAGTTCTAGTTTACAATGAGTTGTAATGCTATGGGATGGAGCGCAAGCTGCGATAGCTCGAGAAGGAGATGTGGAGGGACAGGAACTGCATGCTGAGGAAGCCCCCGAGGCACCGCAACCGAGAGAGATGATTGACCTTGAGGTGGGCCTTATGATGCGATATGTATCCATAGAAGAACAAAATTGTTAAATGGCATCGCATCAATAAGCTTTGCGAAGTGTATTTGGCTTATGGTAATTTACCACGGCTACCATCACACCATACCGTAGGTAATTTAGAAAGCACGAACATTCTAAATTGAGCTAACAACTAATCAGATCAGGTAATATTGCAGTCAAGTAACATTATAACCCATTCTGGGAACAGGTAGTAGGCTAGAAACCAGATCTCTGTTAGCATTGATAACTCTTTACAGTGTTTACCTAAAGAACGTACATTTAAAGACAAGTGGATGTTTACTTTATAATGATAATAAAGTAATAACCGCAAGTTAGCATTGAATTGTATTAGAAGTATAAATCTGAGTATGTTAAATAATTATGCTTTTTATTATAATAGATGATTCAAACAAAAATATATACTAATGGAACTCTTAGAGTTTTACTAGAACATTGAATATTTGTGGTAAAAGCTTACCCGGAAAGGTACAGCTTCCATGCATTTTGCGGATACGGACTAAATGGTATGGTAGCCAGTAAAATTTTATAATGATTAAACATTTGTTTCTCGAGACATACTTATGCCACAGATTGACTGGCGGTTACGCAGCGTATTAAAATTCAAAACATACGCTTACACAGTTCGATTGAGGATCTGCACATTTATTACCTACTACTTTCCAAACCATTTTCCATACTGCATAGTTGTCTACGTACGGTAGGAGTATGACAGACAAGAGAATCTAGCCATTGGCTTTTTCTCTATTAGTGCATAGCTTCTTAACCGATATATGTTCTTCTTCGTTGAGTTTGCTACATTGTTTTTGAACTTTTGTCGATTGTTTGCGTTGCGTGAACATTCGGGCTTTTTGATTCTCCGTCTTTGCTACTTCGATCGAGTTAGAGTTCACCCTTGGTGTATACTACTAAGGCTCAATTTCTTATTTTATATATTTCATCACAGGCCACATTCGAAAAGCTTGAAAATGAACTGCGCGAAGTGAACCAGAACGCAGAAGCGCTGAAGAGAAACTACCTCGAGCTGACCGAGCTCAAACACATACTGAGGAAGACGCAAGTATTCTTTGACGAGGTAAGTCCACTTACTATACTCCGACATCAGGGACTCTGACTACTGTAAATTATATCATCGATTTTGATACAACTAGGTATTGTTAGTTAAAACTGCCTTTACTTATATTGTTTAATTTATCTAAATAGTCAATATTTAATTCGTTAGTTCAAAGTGGTTGAACAGTTGATAGAAGTCTTCTTTTTACATATAAAGTTTTCGGCGAATTCATAAAATTGTTATTTGGTAAGATAATTTTTCAAAATTGGGTGACAAATTAGGTGGAGAGTCAATTTTTATTTTTATAAATATGTATTTGGCAAAACATTGATTAATTATCAAATATCTTAATGTATTATACTGAAGTTATCTCACGAAGACCGCATAGTTTTGACCGTCAGCAGCATTTTGACTACGTTAGGTTTTGTTAAAATCCCTCAGAATGGCACCAATAAAAACTTTTAAAAACCTTGACAAACTAACTAGAAATAATTACACTATGATGAGGCTCAGTTGAGATGAAAATAAAGAAACATTGTTCATATCAATGAAAATTAATATGTCAAAATTGCAAGTATATCTATTGACTGTTTTTCTAGTTTTGCGAGCGTATAAACTGACCCTTTACAAATACATTAATATGTTAATAGGAAAAATTAAATGTAATTTATAACACCTATTTTCATTGCGTATTATATTATGTGTTTAATTAAACTTGTGACGCTACATGGATATTTCGTTAAAGGCTTCTCGGTCAAACGCATTCCCTTGTTTCTTATTATTAATATTACAATAGTTTTCGTGAGATAGACTTTGACATTTATCGATATAATTTCTGTATTGTGATAGTAATCTATGTAATATTTGTTGTTTACGTAAGCCACCTCGCAGTGTAGTTGAGGCTTGTAAATTAATCGTTCAGATAAGATACGGTTCGTATCCTTGCGAGGCGAAACGTCAAATTCATTATGGCAATCTCGAACTCAATTATGTTTAGTGTCATACGTCAGAACTGGCGTAGATAATCCGACGCATTTTTTCTGTCTGCATACCGCGGATTTGTTTAATTTATCGGTTTTTGTCTTCATTGAGAACTTGAAAGACAACCCACGTAACCCGTTATTGTGTAAAATAAAAAAACGAGCAGCCAAAATAATGGATTCTATTATAGTGCAATCATTCAACTTATACTTGATTAGCCACGTTCGTTTATTTATTTAATAAATATGAATACTTTAGACATTTCCATAAAAGATGCCAGTTTGTTAGAAAAAATTCAGACAGATAATAATAAACTTAACACAGCGAATTAAATTTTGTAATATCGAGTTTACGTCTATGAGATACTTTTAATGTTACACAAATCCCGTATAAGGTGACAAAAATCACTGAGTGTATATTTATTAAGAGACATCACCCATTCTTCATTGTAACTTGTCAGGAATGCATGTACCCTGATTTTTTGATAGACTCAAAATTTGATTCAAAGTTACCTTCACACGATGAACAAAGACATCCAATTTTCTATGATTATATGAATAAAAAATAATAATTCATTCATTCATAGTATATTAAAGATGTTAGGTTTAACGTAATGTTAACAGTTGATGTCATGCTGTTGTAGAAAAAAAACTAGCTCCAAATCGATGAAGTTTATTTATTCAATCATTGGTGTTTAGTTTTAATCATTTTAGTTAATTTTTTCTTTACAAGCGATGTTTCATTATAAATCGATCTATCCGATCCCGGAACCGTTGTAAACTACTCACAGTACGTACACTAAATCTCTTCGCACTGCCTCTCTGTTCAGAGTTTGTTAACACTTTCTGTCTATTAAAACTGAGGTCGTGGGTCTTCATTTAATATTACGTACATGTACAGAGAATTTAAATTATCTTTTCGTTTTAAAAGAAACCCGATACACCGTTAGGTGTCTTTGGAAAGTTGCAACTCAAGGTCAATGTCATATTTTTCGTTTAGCCTAACACTAATTAAACGCTTTGATTGATTGCTGATCGACAGTTTAGTAATCGAATTTGTGGGTCGTTGTGATAATTAAGTCTGCTGGAATTAATTCGCGACAGGTTATTTAAAATATGACATTGACATTGAACGCGTTATTGACCTTGGCGCCATTTCGGCGCTTCTGTACACAAGATGGCGGACCCGTCGCGCGAGGAGGAACAAGTGACGCTTCTGGGGGAGGAGGGCCTCATGGCGGGAGGGCAAGCGCTGAAGCTGGGGTATGCAGATTAACTTTAATGACAATTGCAGACCGATTCTTGCGTTGCGTTGGCGAGCATTTTTCAGTGCTCGAAATTTTTGTGACGACGTCAGTGCGCGGGACATGTACACGATTCACGAGCAACGCATTTCTCGGTACTGAGTATGCGGCACACTAATCTTCTTTGCACGTCTCATTCGTCCTGACGATGTCATCCAACGTTTCAGTACTGAAAAGTGCTCTGCCTCAACGGGAGCTGATTGGTGTGCGATCGGCTTCGATCTTCTTCGACGTGCTCTGACTCCTTCGACTCGAGGGGTACCAGCAGGAGTCAGAACAGGTCTCAGAGCGATGTTATCTTTCCAGCGCTTGTACTGTGACGCTGATACGGGAGTCTACGGTTCACCACTCAGGCAAGCATTGGAGACAGCCCGTTTATAGTACATTATCAAATTAACACCTCTATACTTCTTGTGTGATGGAATGAATAGCTTAGTGTAGCACCGACGTCACCCTTTAATTCTGAATTCTAATACGACGCTTATTATAGGTTTAGTCGAGCCCCTACCGAGTGCTAATCGACTGCTGCCTGAGTGAGTTTTTAACTAACAACGTTTGTCGAACACGATTTATTTTTGAAGTCCATTCGCGTGTTTTCTCATATGGGTCAACATCTTATTCAAAAATCTCTCCGTTTCCATACCGTCAGTTCATGCTTTCTGTATTTGTCATATTTGCATGCCATTATGAGTTTGTATTCATCATCGTAGCTACACTGTTCACATTTCTTTTTCTGAGTATCAAAAAAGTTACGGAATAGTTTATCAAAATGTATTAAACACTTTAGATGTTGTATTAACTACTAACATAGCAAAAGCTTTTTTGGTTTGAAATTAGACATCTGTAAGCAATTGAAGACGCGTTGGCGCTATTTTTTTTACTACAACAAGCAATCAGTTCGGAGTGTTATCATGTTCATTATAACTGTGGGTGGCGCTTCTCACCTTGTGACGTCATTGGGGCGTTTGTCTGTCTACACGTTTGTTTGTCCGCTAGCACGAGGGCGGTGCCAATACCACTGAATCGATGACGCGCGCCCTGATATCGGACGACCCCAACAAACATATGGGACAGGTCCAACTAGGGTATGTATACTTGTGTACATACGACACTAGTTGAAATATTCGACTGCGGCTGAACAGGAATTTCAGACACTTCATTTGTTATTATATTTTGTACTTGCACAATTTTTGTTGTTGTTACTTCCTTCACTTTCATATATTTATTAAAATTAAAGACTTTGAGCATTACTGCTGTTCAGCCTCAGTTTATCTGGATAAAGAAATTGGATTAATCTCTATCAAACAAAGGGATTAAAAAGTTGTAGCATAAAACTAACAAGTAATATAGATCCCTTATTACGACGAATAATCTGACCAATATTTCACACAATCTTGACATCTTTATTATTTGTGTGTCGACAACAAACTGTAACGCCGATGTAAATATTTACATTAGATTAAATTTCTTAACGCTACTTCGGGCAAGTAAAACTTAAAATTACCTTTAGTTTGAAAACTACTTTAAAAACGACGTCTTTATTATTGCCATTAACAGTTTGGTAATTACTAATTTTTTGTAAAACCTAAAAAAAGTAGACAGTGACAACGATCGATCGATCGAATTGAACCCAATAATTGCAATGAAACAGCTAAATTGCATGCTTAAGCTAAAACAATACGTGCAAGTCTGCTAAACATTAGTGAAATGTGTCATAGAAATAAATACAATAAATAGCTTTTTAAATATTATCAAAGAAATTATGAGCAATCTTCCTGTACATGCCGAGATTTTAGAGACCAAAATTACAATCGCTAGAGATCATTTGTCAAATCATTTTAGAGAATAGAAAAGCTACATTTCAGAATTCCTGGTCGGTAAAAGACAAAAATTAGCAATTTAGCTTATAAGTTCTTTGAAATAAATAATTAGATTTAATAATTGTTGACGATATGCTAAAATGTTTGCTTGATTTACTCCCTAGTTTTCGGGATAAACAAGAATCCTTGGAATTCCTGCCTTGGTTAGTAGTGTACAATGTATATACGTAACTGGGATGCTGTGAAAACTGGTTTGTGGTGCGTGACGGAAGACTGGCGCTTGCGAGGCTCTGATTATAAGTTGTTGAAATTGAAACCGAGAAGTATTCCTCATTTACTGGACTCGTGTCTTTAAAATAAATTAATAAGTTCGCAACAAATGGAGTATGCTGCCGAATAATTTCGTTAACCATCATGCTTATTTATACCTAATTAAATGCAAAGTTAACACTTTCTTTACTAAATAGGTAACTTCTTTAGAAATATAAATTTATTAGCTTAATAACTCCGTCAGTTTTTTACACTTGGTCTAACAGATGCAGGACGTGATTTCGAAACTCCGCTTTTGTAAACTATTTATTTTTAATTTCTTAAAATAGTAAGATATATAAATCCATAAATTAGTTAGTTGATGTTAGTACGAGAATATCTGTTTGTCCAGTTTCAATTTCAACAATTTAATTAACTTTAATCTTATAAACTGTACCTACATTCAGCTTACTAACACTTCACTGTATCACTAAGCGTCTCTTCGTATGTATACAAGGTAATTTGGACTTCAAGAATAGATAAAGGATTAGGTGCGAAAAATGTAAATGCTGGAGGTATTTGTTGGTTTCGTAATCACAAGGTTTCAGATTTTATATCCTGAAAAACAAGCAATGCGTTGGAGTTGCTTATACAATTGATACTATTACTACAATGTATAATACAAGGAATATGAAACGCGTCACAACTACAGGGAACATAATGAAATACGTCAAAACCTCGGCGTCATGGCTTTTCAGTGTGACGCGTCTCATAGTCCCTTGAGTTATTTTGACATGTTTTATATTAGTTTTCGCATTATAAGAAGGCGCCGCCTGCAGCGCATTTTGCCTGTTTTTAGCTTTGCGACACTAATAACTGGACCTTAGAACTTGTTCTCTTAATTGGTTGATTTTAATCGTTGACCCTTTTCATAAAGTACTAGTTAATTTTAGCTTCTATTTACTGGATTGCCTTGGCATGAAGTTTGTTCGTACGGGACGGTACGGCGAGGTACAATATTGTAATCGAAGTTAAATCAGAAATTAGGAGCCATACCATACCAACTGAATATACTGGTATATCTGGGATGTTCTATGGTTTCTGGTGTTTCTTCTACTGTATATATTTTCAAAACCTTGTCACTACGAAAGCATTTGCAGATACATTATCTTTTCCGATATAAAATCTAACAGCGTCTTGGTACGAGTGTCTTAGTTATTAATGTTTGTTATTTTTTTTATTTTGTTTTTGTTTTCAGATGATTTGCGATGTTCATTCAGAGCGTTAACGGTTATGTTGTGAACGCGATATTGATTCATGCCTTTATCTGTGTAGGCTATCAAACAAAGAACATACTCATATAATACCTATATATATTTTTATTTATTAAATCTACTATCTAACGTAAGTTAGAGTTAGGAAAACCTTTAAAAATTAAACATGTATTTGAATGAGTAAATACATACTTATATCGTCGTCGTTTATGTCCTCGTATGTTATAAAAAATTATTGATCTTGATTGATTTGTTTTGGTTGTTCCCGCTGAAAACTAATAAATCTAAGTGGCAACGTCGCTCAGGCCTGACAAAAAATCCTATACATACTTATTACTCCGAAACCGGAGCTACATAAGATGCTGATTCCTCAATGATTTTGAATTGATTTCGTGGTTATTTGGCATATATCCATGATTGAAGTATGTATCACAAAAAACGACGACGTTCTTTAATGTAAATTTTGTTTATTTAAACGTTAGCGGACGAGTATTATCTTTGTCCTTTCCTCGTATGCAAAAATTTTGTCGAAAAATTTCAAGAATAATTCATTTCTTTTCTGTCGTTTTGATGGCTCTAAATATCGAAATATCGACATTAAAATGATAACGTGGTTTTTTTCCCTTCAAATATTTATAATTTTGACTAGACATTGTTCAATTGTAAAGTCAGACAACCAATCAAAAAGGGTAGCTGTAATAAATTTGCTCCCTCTTCTCATGTTTCAAAGAAGCACATATCGTAATCTGCAATGATGCATTGTCATAAGAAGTCGCTTAGTGTCTTATATTATCAGTAGGTATTTTGTCGTAGAACCGTTGTATTTGAGAGGCGTTTAATTTAGCATCACAATGGCTTCAGATAGCCGTCAGTGTCTTTTAAACGGCTAACAATGAGCTATCACATTTATCTATGCCTCGTTAGTCATGCAGAAGGGTTTACAACAATGCATGGAGAATATACGGTAACATTTTAAATTATATTGCCGCATATTGCCAGCCACTTTGCTTCGATTTGTAATGCCCATTCCTTGCATAGTTTGGTTCGTTTTTCTATTGCTTCAAGAAAATATAAAATTGTGAGTAATTTGCCAAAAATCCTATTCATCTTAAAACATGGTTCAGAGGCAATATGGATACCTACCATATTTTATAGGTAGTAACGTAAGAGAATTGTGTGGTGTAAAAGAAGATGTAGTAACTAAAATTGAGTAATTATATAACTTAGATGGTTAAGGCATGTAGAGAGAATGTATGAAAGATTAACAAAAAAAGGTTTATGAGGTAAGGGTGAATGGAAATGTTGAAATGCCTAGGCGAATGTTCCTGGACATTTTAAAATAAGTACCCTAGACCAACGAACTTTTATGAAAGGAATAATGAGATGGTATGAAGGTTTAAAAGTAGACACATTTCTAGCCTCCTTCTCCTCTCATCGATTTCCTCATTGATGAGGGTCGTGACTTCCATCTTTAATGTTTCAAATATGACGCCACTTTGCTCTATCCTCCGCTATTCGGAGAGCATCGCAGACCGTGGAGTCGAGTGTGGCGCGGATCTGATCAGACCAACGCACGGGGCTGCGGCCACGCGGCCTTTTTCCTCCCACTTTGCCAGTAACTATTAGTTTTTCGAGATTATCTCCGCGTTTCGTTCCGCAATGTGTCCGAAGTACTCCAGGACTCGCTCCAGGCAGATGGTTGACAGTCTTATTTCTAGGCTATGGTTTTACGAGAAGCTAAGAGTGGTGTCGTTCGTTTAATTACTAGGGTATACCTTATATCTAACGTTAGGCTGAAGGAGGATAAAAAAAGGAAATTACCGAATAAGAATTTTTAGTCGTTTTGCATAATCTTTTCGTCCATGCAATAATGCAAACAATTTTTGGTTATTATCGAAATCCAATTTAGTTCTCGTTGTGATGACGAGATGTACCTAATCTTGTTTCGCGGTATGTGTGATTAAATGTTTCCTTGTAAAACCAGTTTTTATCGATAACAAATTACCATGACTCTCGGACGAGTAATGTTGTTACGAATCTTTTCGACGGATGTGATAATGAATGGTGGGAACTAGAGAGTGGTACAATGACATTAATGTTTTGACTTTCTTTATCTTCGTCTGGCGATGTACTTGTAATATCTAGTAGTGTTCCGTTTGTGTGAATTTGTTTCGTCAGCATCATAATTATGTGGGGGTTGCCATTCCAATCTTAACAAAAGCTGTCAATTTTGCTTTTGACGTAGATCTGCAGATTTGATTGTGAAATAAGGATTCGTAGTCACGTCACTCTACTTATGTCATGCCCAAGTAAAGCCCAAGCCAATTGTTAAAATCTATTAGTGTATACGACACTATATTCAAAACGCGTACTATATGTCTATGTATAATAAGAACTAAACTTAGAATTTACTTATGTATTTTCTGTTCAGGTCAGGTATATTACTTACTTTTTGTTAAAGTTGTTTCGGACTAAATTTATTTGGACGTTTGCCAGGAGATTGAATGAAGCTGTGGAGCTTCGTGAACTAGGCTGGCATAGTAATAATTCAAATCTTCCTTCCAAACCGTCGCACTGATAGACTTTTTCACTTTTCAAAAGTGCTTGTAACCTACATTAAATTAATGAACTTGAATTTTGAATAGTCAGCATTCAAAGACCTAATTGCATTAGATTAGGTAGGTTTTAATAAGGAGGTACCCTTATTAAAAGTATTTCATTACTTAATAAGCAAGATGTAAATACAAACAATCCTAATGTATCAATTCATCGAGTTACGTGATATCTCATCGCAACCCTCTTTGTCTCTCTCGGAATGTAATTTAAGAAGCATTGTATTGTAACGTAACAAAGGTTATGTTTACTTTTGTCATATTCGAAGACGTTTTTGAAAACCTTGCTTGTTGTCAAAACAACCGCTTCAAGTTTATAATACATCCAGTTCTCTTGTTACCAAGAAAAAGGTTATGCATTTTCTTCGAAATTCATAATTTCCTTATTTTGAAAATTAATTGATTTTAATGTTGTTAAATGTTTTACATTTAGCATCCATCTTCTAAATCTGGCATTATGATCCTACTTGTTCACACTGTCCTGTCTTTAACAGCTTTTACTTCTAGTTTGCAAATCGATTCAAGCCTAAATCGTGACTTACACATTTGCGTTTACGCTTTAAATATATGCTGAATTGTATTTTATACACTTTAACGATATGTTTATAGTTTAAGCTCACATATTATTGTATTCCAATCGAATCCTTTGATCTTTTCAAATTAACATGATCGTGGAATTGTTTGACCAACGTTTTTTTAAATATTGATTGATCAAGTTACCTAATTTAAGTAAAATAAAGAATATATTTATCGTAAAGTTATTTCTTGGTTAACTTAAACAACTAACATTTCTCCCTACACCAATAGATATAGAAGACCATAGAATATATGCGTGATATACAACCGATGCGATTATAATTATATACTTTGGCGATAATCTGAATTCGCAATTTTGATAATTATACATTTATTCACGTCGCGTTCGTTAAGCTCTGAATGAATGCTGTAAGTTTAAGCTTCTTCATAAACAAATGTAATTTTTTACTGTGGAGACATTGATATTGCTTTACGATATACAAGTAATTACTTGTTATCTAAAATGAAATTGTCGCTTAATGTTAACCTGTCGATGAACTTGAAAACATATTTAATTACCGTTATTTTTATAACTATGTCAATCATTTGCAACGCCTCTTAAAAATTGATAATTTCATAGCTGATTGTGGAAATAGTTACTGTGTTTCATCCAGGGAAATACTACTCAAATTTTTATTTGATCACCAAGCGTCTTTCTTGGGTTTCCATCTGAGAAATATGGTTTTCAGGGAAATTAATACATGTAAGGGATTGTTCCACGATGTGTTTCCATGGAATGTGCCTTGCTAAGTAATGTTCTATTTGATAAATCCCTATTATTATAAAATACATTTAAACTTTCTGGAATTCGTATTTGACACATACACTATGTGGCTTGTGTAACAGGAGATCTTAACGGTAGTTCCCTGGTGAAAAGTTAGGTACACAGTTCTTCGATAGATTATGACTTAAACTAGCTACTAATATAACTTAGAATAAAAGGTCGTTTAGAAATTCTGCGGGTTCTGTAATAGCTATTTAATGTAACCATTAAACCAACTGTAAATTAAAGTTGCCGCACTATAGGGGCTAACAGTTTTCGCAGTATTAGTCTGACGTCATTTACATTCTTCACGGCCTTCAGATTTCTTTGCACGTGATTATCAGATTGATTATTTCCCCCCGGGGGCATACCTTTGTAATTGAAGAAAGGAGAATTTTACAATTTTTCTAAACATTGCTCTATTATCAAGTTCTGAAAGAAATCTGAGTGATTATAATTTATCATTGACATCATCGTCAGCTTTGATTAAAATCGGGTTATAATGCTATTACTCTGATAAACTTGGAGTTCAGACACTTCCCGCAGCTCTAGAGTAGATCGATGGGCCAATGCTTGTCTCTGTAAAAAGCTGTATTAGATAATAATAATTATAACTGCCTTGTTGGAGCCCTGATAGCTCCCAACTTTTTAGGAAAGGAGGTATGTGCCCTCTTTATACTGGGCCATTTAACAATAAGCTAAAATCCGATTTGGTGAAATGCCTGAACTAAACGAGGCAACATAGGCATTCGTACATCAGTTTCAACTTTTGAATATGAATAAAGTTTCATGCAAAATTGTTAGTACACGTGCATTAAATAACAAAATTAAGTTACTGCATTTAGTAGTTGTTGAAGTTTTACCCTTAAATAAAGTGAATAAGGTTTCAATTCCTTCAAAATACGCATTTGAGGAAATCAGAAATAAATCTGTTTGCAGAATTCGAAGGTGTTTTCCCATGAATAAGTGCCAAAAACGAAGACGTGATAAAAATATGTAATTAATTACATAACTACAGAAGGAATTCAGAAGGTTACAAATATTTAAATATTCTGTCCCCTAAATAAAATAGTTGTTAAGTTATTTGCGATCCTATTCTCCCATAATTCGATAATTAGCCCACTTAAACAGGTCTCTCCCTCAAGAACTTGGGTGTCTCTAGGAGATTTCCCCCCAATCAACAAACAAAGGGATTATTTGAAACAGATTTTGGGCAAGTGTGTGCCCTGTTTATACCTATATGCTGATAAACTTTGTCAGCAAGAAGAATTCAAACGAAATTGACAATTGAAGGCAAGGCTTCGACAAATTAGACAGATGAAAACGATTCGGAAATTTATGTGAGACTATTTGAGCTTTCTAAGACATGCATGAGGCTTACGTGCTTATACGCCTCAGGTGGAAGGACACAAGGCAGTATTTTTAGGACGTATTCCTTGCGTGTCGTGCAATGCGGCTCTGTTTATAGATCATATTAATCATCATCAGCCAATGGACATCTATTACAGATATATTATTTTGACAACCTCCGTGGCGCAGTGTTATGCGCGGTTGATTAATAAGACGGAGGTCCTGGGTTCGATTCCCGGCGGGGCATATTGAGATTTTTCTTAATTTGTCTTGGTCTGGCTGGTGGGAGGCTTTCGCCGTGGCTAATTACCACCCTACCGACAAAGACGTATATTTAGCGTTCCGGTACGATGTCGTGTAGGAACCGAAAGGAGTGTGGATTTTCGTCCTACTCTTAACAAGTTAGCCCGCTGTCGTCTTAGACTGCATCATCACTTAACATCAGGTGTGATAGCAGTCAAGGGCCAACTTGTAGTCGATAAAAAAAAAGGAAGACCTCTTGTAGAAGCTTCCAAACACCACAGTCTTCAGACCTACATCTAGCGCCTTCCTGTAACCCACTTGATATCAACAGGCCATCGGGTGCAGGGTCGACCAACACTGCTTCCCAATGTGGGGGTCGCCATTCCTACCTTAACGAAAGCTGTCAACTCTGCCTTTGACGTAAATCTGCAGACTCGATAAGTTAATAAGAATTCTGAGTCACGTCACTCTACTGATGTCATATCCAAGTAAATGATACGTAGGAAAAAGCCAATTGTCAAAATCTATTACGTACACATTGCACTCGAAGCGCGTACTGTACGTCTGTAATGAGTAGGTACGTAGGCAATCACTTCGTAAATACGATCATTAGTCATTACTTCACGTGATTATATGAATAGCTGTCAGCGCATTATCGTGTGCGGTGCATGTATCATACTCTACTGGCATATACGTTTAATTGATGTTGTTAACTATGTTTTACTGTACAGTACATTTGATTCAGTATCATAGAAAACAGTGTAGTGAAAATCCATCTCTGCTCCAATGCAACTTGGCGGGCGTTTGAGACTAACAATCCCTATCAGAGTTTAAATAATAAAAGCAAAGTCGGCGGCTAAATGCAATAGGTGCTTAATGCTTTCTTAAAAATCCAATTGCCCCTTCAGGCATAAGGTTATAATACCAACGACTTCCCAACTCGGGGCTTCTACTGAGAATTTTGTTAGGAAGAAAACCAATCAAATTTATTTTGGTCCGTCGATTTTAAACCGTAGCCTTTCAGCTTTTAACAACTGGATCAATGAGACAGTTTGATTTGAACTTGAAATTTTCCGATTATAAACTGTCGTCAGGCAGTTTGTAGAAAAGAAACCCACTATGAGTAATTGCACTTGAGAAAGACTGTAAGTGCTTATGACATGGCTATTTATAATAGTATAGTCCAGACCAGACGTAATACAATCTATATCTGTGTGTCTCGTCTGCGACTTGGTGAGTGGTGACGTCATTGTCCCGCGTCCGTCGTGACGTAAGCCGACGTTACTACATTGGGCCAGGTTTGGACGAGACCCAATTGTTGTAAGACGTATTAAGACTATTTGTACTTTGAGAACTATTTGCGGAGCTTTTTTTAAAGCTTCTGAAATGTTTTACCTATATCTTTCACGGCTTATAAAACTTTAAAAAAATATGGAACACTGCCACGTTGGTCTAATGGTGCAGATCTCGTGGCTTCGGTCCACGAGATCTTGGGTTTGAGTTCTAGGTGGAGCTATGAAACTTACTCTTTTCCAAAAAAATCTCAGCCAGGAGTTGGGAATGCGTCGATCCTTATCCTTAACATCTGATAGTGATCACTACACATTCGTAAAGTATTTTAAATCTTGACTTCAATGAAGGAAGACCTATGTATTGATCAAACTCAAACCGGATGATAGCCCTTATACTTAAGTCTAGCTAGTCTACCTAGTCTGTGATAAAATTTAGTCTGCATTCTTCGTCACGGACCAATTTATCACGAATTAAAAACTGATCAAAGCGTACTTATACATTAGTGATAACAGTATCGTTTGAGGCTTAGCTGAGATTTAGAATAAGATTTCTTTAGTTAATACATACTACCTATACAATAGATGATTGCCTAGGTCGTCCAGTCCAGTTGGCCCTTCACTGATATCACATCTGATGTTAAGTGTTGATGCAATCTAATATGGAAGCTAACTTGTTAGGAGTAGGACGAAATCCACACCACTTTTGGTGTCTACACGACATCGTACCGGAACGCTAAATCGCTTGGCGATACGTCTTGGTATGACAAATTAAAGAAAAATCTTAATCTGCCCCGCCGGAAATCGAACCCAGGACCTCCGTCTCATAAATCCACCGCGCACACCACTGCGCCACGGAGGTCGTCAATTCACGAGGTCGGAATCCTGGGGCGGGTCTCGGAATAAGTCTGACTTTTTATTTGTTCTATGAAATTTTCAGTAAATTCCAAGACCGGAGTTGGGAAGTTGGTGGTGTTACACCCCCGTGCCTCGGAGTGCACTCTAAGCCGTCGGTCTCTGTCACTATCATCAACATCTGATAGTGATCGTTAATAAATGAAACATTTTGGGGAATGATAATCGGTTAAGGCTTAGGCCGGGTGCCCATTGTGATTTTTTGTCACGGTAACATTTTGTTGCCGTCACCCTCTTGTACCATTAAGGCGCCCACTGTAACTGTCACCGGGCGACAAGGTGAGATTATTCGGTGAGGTATCGATTTCAAGTAGGTTGCTGTGATATATTCTCTAAGTATTATATAAGAAACTAAACAAAAAAAATTTAACTAATGGGGCTCCCGAATACGTCTAATCCGATGTTTTAGCAGCCCAATGTCGAAAAGTCGCCCGGTGAGCGTACTCGATATATAGCGATGCAAAAGTCGAGTGACAGTCACGTCGCTAGCAGACGAGACTATTTATCACCGTATTGTCACGTCACCATTGTGAGCGCACTCTCTAATATCTTCATTGCACTTGATTAAGTCACTTAAAGTCACGGCGACAACAAATCTCAATGGGCGTCCGGCCTTAGGCGCGTTTTGAAATAACATTTCTTTAGTTAATAGATGTGTCTTGTGCAATTTATTGAACATTATAGTGCAAGTAGTTGGCTATTATCCACACAATGAAGTCATTTTACTTCCAACCGAATATTAGTATAGGTTAAGTGTCCATACATCAGTTGAACAATGAGAGGCCTTGCATTATGCCGTCTCTTGAATCATGCACTGCGCATAAATCTTTTGTTTTATGGTAATTATTGATGGGACAAGCAGATAGTGCCCCTCACATATAGACCTAGCATGCGTCAATAGACATATCGCGTAGAGAAAGACGACTACCTACCGTATTCTACTCACTCCATTGAAGTCCGCCGTTTTATACTGGCGGCCATTTCGGACCAATTTTCGACAAATATAGCTGAGAACTATTGTCAGGAAACTGGCTTTCAATTTAAGAAATCGGTCGATTCGTTTGAGCACACACACACGCACACACACACGCAGACAGACATTGACTTCAAACTTATAACACCCCTGTTTTTGCGCCAGGGTTAAAAACTTAAAGATAACGTTAGTAGAAGCTAAGTCGTGCTTAGTACAAAGGTTACTGGAATTTGTAACATTTATAGGGAGAGATAACTAGCTCAACAGTCTGTACATCGCACAAGTATCACGAAAAGATGATTAGTTACAGTGTTACCAGACAATAAATTTTAATTACCACATGACTCGGTCATATATTTTTATCTTAATTAGTTTAAACGAAGCAACTATATATCAAATATTTTATTTTGTTAAAATCCGGGACGAATTATTATGTGACGAAATAATTATTAATTATTTTTATAGGT
Organism: Mycalesis mineus; assembly: GCA_034621355.1. Taxonomy (NCBI): domain Eukaryota; kingdom Metazoa; phylum Arthropoda; class Insecta; order Lepidoptera; family Nymphalidae; genus Mycalesis; species Mycalesis mineus. Next base: position 1,104,156 of record CM067892.1, on the reverse strand, counting down.
ACAATTCACTTTTGCCAATATATAAATAACAATAATTATTAATTTTGAATAATAAAATAATTATATTTTTATTCATGGATAAAATTTAAGTAATTATTTTATGATTAGCGGTAGTTTTGATAGTTTTTTGATGTTAAGATAAATTATATTTTACCGTGTTATTTGCAATAACAAATAGAGGTCATCTCTATCATTTGAACTCTATTATTTTTAAAATAAATACTTTATTTCATCTGTAAATTAATGTGAAAGTAATAAGGTTTTTTTACATCTAACTGCATTAACACTGACAATTGTGCAACAGTGTTTCGTACGCTTAACATTATCCTTCCCCTGTCTTGAGGGTAAGTTCATATAAAGACACAAGATTTTTTTATAGTACGGCAGCGTGGTGGGTCGTTGTAATAAGATGATGATGATTATGATGATGAGGATGATGATGATGATGATGATGATGTTGATCAACATATCCGAACGCCAAAAATTCAAGTTGGAATACTCTTATCACTTATATAGAAGCTACAAAAACGATTGCTTAGTAGATTATTACTAAGCCTGAAAGATCGATGGACGTTAATCTTTTGTTAATCTGTTAAACGTATAATATAGTGAGATAAGAATATAAACTTATCAATCGAGGTTAATAATAAATTGTTATATAATAAATCATTGAAAGTTCTGCTTGAAAATCATAGTTTGATTAAACTGCATTTTTGACCCAGTGGTTAGTTTAAGTGGCCTCGGATTACGAATTTTCGTTAAAATGTCCGAGTAATTCTCAGCCTGGAGTTAAGAAGTCGATGGTTACACTCTGTAATTCAGAGAGCACGTTAAGCCATCGTCCAGGGCATTTTCTTTCTAATCTGATAAAGATGGAGTCGACGAAGAACTGGCTTCCAACCCGCAATGGAACAGCATGTTCACTTTTCTTAAAGAATTAAGAAGGAAAGTCTGGTCATGTCGTGACATCTACAGATAGTTTTAGCACCATCTGTTTTTGCTCCGTTGGTAGAGTCATTACAAATAGAACTTATGACTTTACCAAAGCGTTAGTAAAGTAAACCTTCTTGAAACAAACGAATTTTAAACGCCAATATTGACTTATCAAAATTATTGAAACAATACATCTGTTCGAATTAAATTGAAGTATTGATTTAACAAAAGCGTTTATAAAATAATCCCGCTTGAAATAAATTTATTAAATAATTCTAATAAATTCTTAAAATTCTAATTCTGTTGTAGAGAATTAGCTCTATAACAGAATTATAATCACTATTTAAAGTTATGTAGGGCAAGTTACGTGTAGCGACAATTTCATACAGGTTTATCGCGTTGGTAATCAAACGCGCCGTATCAATGTCTCCCACATGCAGTTTGTAAATACTCGGTCCTGTGTTTACTGTACCATGTCACTGCAATGACGTGTATGTTTGTACTGTTGAACACATGCAGGTGTCACTATGCGGAGGTTTATTCCTAATCTCCACGAACAAGCGAAGAATCGCCACGCTGCCCAATCTGACAAAATATCCTCAAAAGAACGTTCTAAAACAGAAGTGTCGTCAAAAGATGCATTTTCAGGACTTTCTGGAGACTTTTTGTTTGATTTGGGTTTGTTTTGTCACACAGCATGTCGATCCAGTAACAAAACTCGACAGCGCGAGTTACGATTTCCTCTCTATATCTCTATCTATCGTATCGTGTTAGAAAGGAAGAGATAGAGAATACGTCCGGACTCGCTCTGTTAAATTTCGTTACAGAATCGATATGCTAAATCTTCGCCTTTTCGCGGATAAAAGCTTAATTTTTTTTTATTCTTTTGGTATATTTAAAATGACAGATTTAAAACAAACACAGAACAGCTCTGATAGATTGAAATCTACTGCTGGAAGAAATGAAATAGAATAATTCTATTAGGTACTTGCTTGTGCCACAGACAATCGTGACTGAAGGCATAATGACTAACATTTTCCACTTACACTTTAGAATATTTACAAACTGCATTTTGTAAAATATTACATTTTATCACATGTATAAATGAAACATTAGAACTCATTAATGATTTCATTGTAATATTATAATCTTTTTTATGTAGATTCTACTATAAAATACCGTATTTAAACTTGTTAGTTACAATTCTAAATCTATTTTAATTTTAATACTACAATGTTCTGTTTCATTTATGCACTAATTCTAAGTAAGATCTTATTGCTGTTGATGCATTTTGATTAAAAACACATTATATGTATAGATGTTCTAGTCAAAATGTATCATAGAAACAATTCAATAAGTACATTGAGGTATCCATCTTTACATTGTTTTTACAGTTCTGAAAGTACCGTCTACTCCTAAGATTTTCCTAATGTTAAATCTGTAGCCTTTTTCATTACCACTCATTTTTATTTTGGGGCTTAGTTTATTAGTTAAATGTAGCTACTAATATAATTACCGAGACTACTATAACTGAAACAACTTTTTCTCTTTTTTATATTTCATGGTTTTGATAAATGAATTAATTCATTTAGTTTGTTTTTCTTTATCTTACCATGGATATAAAAAAGGAACAAAAGTGGTTACAAAGGGCCCCCTAGTCAAGGTCCTAGTCTCGGTGATGAATGTAAAGTTCGTTTTAAATGATATTTTACTCACAGTTTCGTTGCGGGTGTAATTCTGCGAGAGCGTATCCCGGCCTTTGAGCGCATGTTGTGGCGCGCTTGCCGTGGAAACGTATTTCTAAGGCAGGCGGAAATTGATACACCTTTAGAAGATCCGTCGTCGGTAAGTTAAATATTTTTTATATATTATAAAATTTTCATTTAAAATATTCCAAGAGACATAAAGGCAATTTTCGATGAACCAAAAAGAGGTGTCTATGACTATGATTGTGATTATTTTTGTATGATATTTTGTTTTCTTTTGAAATCATAATTATAAAGATTTGAAGAAATTCAAGAAAAATGCGTTAAGCAAACAGTTTTAGGAGATAGACCTTGGATTCGTGTCACGAGTATCCAGTAGTAATAGATAAAAGGCAAACGTTACTGGCTGGCTGACCTATCAAAGAGCAGCTCAAACCATTGAACGGCGCTGAAATTTAACACACATACAGCTATTATGATATATAGGCGTGCGCTAAGAAAGGATTTCCCAGAATTAACTCCTTACTGAGGTTTCATCTCAGTAGGGAGTTAAGGGACAATATTTTTCACGCGGACTAAGTCACGGGCGCCCCCGCTAGTTCTATAAAATAACTCTATTGTCGGTTAGTCATTAGCAAGCCTTTGCCCATTATTCGTATGATCATAGTACGATGTGATGGGATGGGCTCACCCTGAACTGTGCCTACAGAAAAGTTTAAAACGTCCGAAGGCCGACCGACAACAGTAAATAGTGCCGCTAAATATAACCATACCGCCACCGCTGTTTAGTTTCTATCCGTGCCGTGTCAAATGCTCCCATACTTCGAATATAAAGAATACAATATAGGCAACAAAATGCACCATTGTTGAGATGTTTGTTGTGTAAAGACAAAATTAGAAACAAACGACAACTAAAAGTCAATTTATGCTTCCGCAAACAATGGCTGATTGAATCACAAAAATATCTCACGTTTTTCAATTTTAGATGATCCGCTAATGTAGCTTTACCAAATTCAACAATAGGCGAGAATACTTCTATATATGAGTTCGATGTTTTTAGTACCAAATTTTTTTAGTGTCTTATTCCTGGAATTCCCTGACAGTAGGAATGTGCACCCAATGCAACTGGTAATCGATACTTACTACCTGCGCACGCGGGGTCGATGCGTCATCGTGAATTAGCACCCTGACTCCTGATTGGTCGTTACGAGTAAGGGTTGTTGTTTTTCTACTGCGCGCAATCACAATAAAGAATTTTTTTGACGTGACAACGTCTTATAATTCGATAGAGCCTGCTGCACGCACGAAAAAACATGACGTCATGCGTCGTTACCTAGCTTTGAGGCGTTCGATGTAAGGCTTGAAGTGCAAGCGAGAGCGCGGAACGAGCGACAAAGAAGCACAATCGGCCTTTGCGTTCGGCGGCGTTCGACATCCGTCTATTAAATATAACTATTAAATATATTAATTTTAAATTGAAAATTAATATATTTATTATAAATTTAAAATATAAATTTATAAAATCAAAATCAATTATTTTATTAATTTAAATTAATATTTATAAAAATATACTTAAATTAAAAATTGTAATAACCAATTAAATGCTACCATTCCATCAGTATTTTCTTAAGACATTGTCACGTTCAACTATCGTCAGTAAACCGACTTTACAGACAACCAATTTTTTTATAATTGCTTTAAACGCTCAAAGTTCCCGCAATTTAGAAATGCGTGCGTGTTATAGACTGCTGTATCACTGCAGAATTACAGCGTTCCCAATATTGTTTTATTTCTCTCCACAGTCGGACCAGGTGTACAAGTCCGTGTTCATCATCTTCTTCCAAGGCGACCAGCTGAAGACCCGCGTCAAGAAAATATGCGAGGGCTTCAGAGCGACCCTCTACCCTTGTCCCGAGGCGCCCGCGGACAGGAGGGAGATGGCCATGGGCGTTATGACCAGGATCGAGGACTTGAACACGGTGAGATCTACTGGACTCTTCCTTCATTATTATAGCTTGTAGGCTCGATGAAAAAGGGAGGCCTGACTTAGTAAGCCGTTAAGTGTGACTGAAATGTATATGAAAACGGCAGCCGGATGCCCTATCCTGATAAAGATTGTGATGATAGGCCAGGCCTCCGTCATAGGAGTGGATACAGAGCTGACGCACCACACTGCTCCTGATGATTTTAGCAACGAACCCTATCATGTTAACATGTTAACATTAATGGCCAGTACTGACGGTTTAACGAGGTCTCCGAGGTACGGGGGCGTAACCACTAATTTCCTAACTCCAGGCAAAAACTAGGAATTTCTTGCGAAAACTAGCCCGACCATAGACTCGAACCCAGGACCTCTTAGTCTGAAACTACATGGGCAACAGTAGGAAATTACAACCTCAAATTTTAGCATCCAGTTAATTATAATAAAATGTTTCTAGAAATAGACTTCTGGCTAGGAAAACAATTTAAGACAGGTTAAGTTAAATTTTAACCGTAAACTTAGCGGTGAATGTTCATTACAAAGATTTATTTTTGGTTTGGTAATGATGACTTTGTTCGACATTGACTTGATTGGCTAGTTTACTGCACCGCCAGTAGGAAAACGGAGGCTATTAGCAATAATTGTATAATAAGTAATTTTATTTTGAATAAAGATACAATTTTCCTTGACCGATCTTGTACGTTACAACACACATTCAGTTAAATGTTTTTAAGACGTAGATGATTTTATGAACTGATGATATCTCTATTAGTTATATAGTCGTACTAGAGGACGTCAGCGGTTTCACCTGCTGAATGGATTTTGATGAAACTACACAATAATATAGCTAACATATCAGAATAACACATGGCCATATTTTATCTCGAAATTCTCGCGGAAACGAGAACGGGTGAAACCGCAGGCATCCTCTAGTGTGCACTAAAACAAATATGTTATAAAAAATTCTTCTATTGTTGTTTTACAGTTAAATGAATTAATATTAATTAATTCATTTAACTGTAAAACAACAATTTGGCAAGTTTTTGGCTGGTGAAAGGCTTTCGCCGTGGCTAGTTACCACCCTACCGATAAAGACGTATCGCCAAGCTATTTAGCGTTCCGGTACGATGTCGTGTAGAAACCAAAAGGGGTGTGGATTTTCGTCCCACTCCTAACAAGTTAGCCCGCTTCCATCTTAGACTGCATCATCACTTAACATCAGGTGTGATAGCAGTCAAGGGCCAACTTGTAGTCGATAAAAAAAAATCTAAATGTCTACAATCTAGACATTTTCAAAAATAAGTCTATTTTTAGAAAGTTTCTCCTATAGAGGCTACAGATTTTTTCTCGGTTAGAACAATAGATAAGATTTTAATTTTATCTGTATTTTTAGGCATAGACGTTAGATTAATGGCTGGTGTGATGCTTCGGTCGTGGTTAGTTACCATCCTACCGGAAAAGACGTACCGCCAAGCGGTTAAGCGTTTCGGTACGATGTCGCGTAGAAACCAAAATCGTCATCAATCAAAATCATTTATCAATTTATTCGAAATATTTATCTTACTCTTAACAAGTTAGCCCGCTTCCATCTCAGATTGTATCATCACTTACCATCAGGTGTGATTGCAGTCAATGCCTAACATGTAATGAATAAAAAAATGTAGTAAAATAAAAGTAATGTTTAGTTTTTAAATTTGTGCAATACATGGCGTTTTCGTACTTTAACAACAATGAGGTGGAGAGCCCGAACAATACAAGTTACCTTCCAGCGGTTTATAATGGCAGTGTAGGTAATTCACCGTGTAATTAGTATTTTACGATCGGCATTACGTCCCTTGTCACATGCTGTGCGTTTGTTTGTTGTTCTTACCTACCTGTACCTACCTACTTGTGTGTATGAGTAGTGTTCAACTTCTAACATCTACCATTCAACATTCTTTGTTGGTTTTCTAACGTCAATCTTTCTTTTAAACCAGAATAACGAACAGATATAAAGACATTAAACATACGGATCAAAGTGAGAACCTCCTTTTTTTATACCTCTTTTTTTATACAAAAACCTTCTAAAGATAACAAATACTGAAAACCGAATTAAAATGGATTCAGCCTAACGCTTGCTAAAGTCTGACAAACGTACAAACAAAACTCTTTTTTATTTTTAATCTATTAAAAATGCTATTCGTTAGTTAAACCTCTAGATAACATGACATAGAAATGAAAATTTGATACAAATGGCAAGTGATACAAGGCCAGTGTTCACCATTAAATTAGTATCGAATTTATTGGCGACCTCTGCGGCTGAAATCGCCTTGAATCAGATCGTGGAATCGGTTTAAAATAAAATTGACTAATTTAGGAAACGAGGCACTGATTCTATACTAAAGCCAAACTCGATTGAGAATGCTTGTCAACAAACAAGTTTAAAAGGAAAGTAGAAAAAGCAACACATGTTATGCTTAATAAATATGTTTTGTTATTTTAAAATCTTATTTAAAAGATATTGTATATATTAATTAGTTTTAGGCTTACTAATCTAATTTATTGTCATGAATTCGTCATTAACTAATTAATTTAAAAAAATAGGTGTAAAATGACTAGTGATTTCTACCTTCATTTTTATTTTGTTTGTTGACAAGCATTCCCAATCGAGTTTGGCGTTAGTATAATTTAGTACGTTTCTAATGCCTACGCAAAATATGATGTTTTCAAATGGCTAACATTTGGAAACCTTCAAAACTTTGATAAATAATGTATTGAAATTAGATTTTAGGGTGAAAAAATGATGTAAAGTCAAATAAAGTTGCTCCATCAATTGTTACACAGGTATCTCCTTATATGATGTATTAGTGGTTGGCTTTCCTAAGTAAATAAACATCTTCAACGACATGTCATTGAAATGGTTTCTAGTAATATTTAAAGCGGCAATACTTGACTAAAACTACTAACAAGTGTTATAAGTATTCGGGAACAGCCGCAATAAACTAACATCTGTCTAAAAAGGTCTAATCCTGGCAAAAGCTTTTCTGTGTGGATAAAGAAAGAACAAACAACACGAATATCGTGTACCATTGGGTGCATCCCAGTAGTACCCCATACCGTAGTTCTATAGAAATGTTGGAATATTTTCCGTGCTGTCAAATTATGTCCCAATAATTCTATATAGTATAGTTTTTGCTCTTGACTTTACTTATACCATATAAGTTATAAACTTTATATTATTTTGATTGATATTTCATTTTGTTTTTGACAAAAAAATGTCCCTTGCGACAAAAGCTAAGTTATTAAAACCAAGTAGTAGTTGTGTCTCAAAAAAATATTCTCTCATTTTAGAAGTTACAGGGGGACACACATTTTACCACTTTGGAAGTATCTTTCGCGCAAACTATTTAGTTTAGAAAAAAATACATTAAAAACCTCAATACCATTTTAAAGACGTTTTGTGCAATTTAAGCAAAGCTGTATTCAATATAGTATGTTTATAGATACTCTCAAATTTAAGTGGACATTTATTATTGCAATCAAAAGAGATTCCATATAATACTTATAAAAACTATAGATATTTTATATGTAAGTACAAACAAGATGTTGATATTGACATTTCTTTAATTTTGTCTATATAGAATTAATTAGTTCTATATAGAACTAATGGGGCACTAAGCACTAATATGGTGTATCAACAGTTCTATAGAACTAAAATTAGGGGGTACAAATGGGATGCACCCGTACCATTGCATCGAATTACAGCCGGCTGAGAAGTAGGGGTAACATGAAAAGCGCTCGGCATAGCAGCTAAAATCATGGCGGGGCAAAGTTTACTTGTATCGTGGTGTTATTCTTATACAATTCTTTGTGTTCCAGGTCCTCGGTCAAACCCAGGACCACCGTCACCGCGTGCTGGTAGCCGCCGCCAAGAACATCAAGAACTGGTTCGTGAAAGTGCGCAAGATCAAGGCCATCTACCACACGTTGAACCTGTTCAACTTGGACGTCACCCAGAAGTGTTTGATCGCTGAGTGCTGGGTGCCGGCCCTGGACTTGGAGACTATACAGCTGGCTCTTAGAAGAGGCACGGTAAGTTAAACTCATATGCAATGAATAATAGATTTCATTATTAACTTAACTATTTTCAAAAATTGTAACACGTTTTCAGGAGAGAAGCGGTAGTTCTGTGCCGCCCATCTTGAATCGTATGGAGACGCTCGAAGACCCGCCTACCTACAACCGCACGAACAAATTCACCTCTGCCTTCCAGAACCTCATCTACGCGTACGGTGTCGCCACTTACCGGGAAGTGAACCCTGGTAATATTATATTTTTTATTTTTACATCTCTTTTTTTTTTATCGACGACGACACTTGACTGCTATCACACCTGATGTTAAGTGATGATGAAGTCTAAGATGGAAGCGGGCTAACTTGTTAGGGGTACGATGAAATCCACACCCCTTTCGGTTTCTACACAACAGCTGTAATGTAGATGTATGGTAGTAATGTAAACCAGCTACATTACTACCATTTTCTAAAACTCGACAAAAATTTTAACTCTACGTATGTGCGTGTGTGCGTGTTTGCGTGCGTGTGTGTGAGCGTGTTAGGATACAAAATGGCCGCCGCTGCGAAATGGCGAAGTACATATTTGTTCCACAATTATCTCAATATGGTTATAAATGAAAGGTCTTGACGAGTAGACTGCTATTCACTATGAATTGTTTCAAATCCAAGATGGCCGCCAAAAAATAAAAGAGGCGAATCCCAAATTAGGATAAATTATTTCAAAGGAGATGGTCCAAAATTGTATGGAGCACAGACTCACTTTCTGTACATGAGTTAAAAAAACTAAATGTATGAATAATCTAGTTTTGATTAGCCAAATCTCTAAATTCACTTTTATTTAGGTGAAATATTATTTATTCTCTCCAAAACAATGCAACACTTTACGTACAATCATGGCGGATCTTGGATAAGTTATATTGTCTATGGTAGACATTCTCCAGGTGGCGGATTGATGGTGATTTGATCATTTGACTTTTGCTGTCAGTGTTTATTGATGTATGGTCCATTTGATTTGATGGTTACTGGTTAGGTATAGGTACCTAACGGATTACTGAATAATCAGATTAAAATATTGAGTTTTGTTCACATTATAGCTAAGATGTGTATGTCTAAAATGTATTATAGCTAAAAACAAAGCCCGGAACACGGAAGAAAAGAGTTGTGAAAAATTACATATTTTGAGTTTGCCAAATCAATGTCACTGCATCTTTATCACCTACAGACTAATATTAGAAAGACGCCATCTTTTAATACCTCAAAAACTAGGAATTTCATTTTTAACCAACATTTTATATAGTTCGTTTCGTTCACTTATTTTATTTTTGATAAAATCTTTGTATTTTTTCCGTTTTAATGGTATGTGGTACAAGAGTGAAGCGAAAATGGACCATCTCCTTTTTAATTTATTCCTGTTATTTTTTGTCTACTAATTCGCTGTCCGTTCGCTTGTAGCGCCGTACACCATAATAACGTTCCCGTTCCTGTTCGCGGTGATGTTCGGCGATCTGGGCCACGGCGCCATCATGGCGGTGTTCGGCTTCTGGATGTGCTACAAGGAGAAGCCGCTGCAGGCCAAGAAGATCGACTCCGAGGTATGCGCTACGTACTCCATACTCCGAACCATATACACTTGCAAAAAGGGCGTTTAGTGGGTCCAAACCCCTGTGGTATCAAAGGGCCCTGGAAGGTCCGAAACATATAATATTCTTGAACATGAACGCGATGCGTACGCTTCAAGTGGCTAGAGCGAAGTGCGTGTGCCGTGCTAGGGAGACGGGATCAAAGAGGAGTGGGAGCGTCCGCATTATCTTATCTTTATTGCAGTAAAGTACAATAATTATAATACTTCCTTAGGAACCACTCTATTTATTGGTCAAGTGAAGGTGGTAGTCTTTCGCGAAAAATATTTTATGATATGTAAGGAAGAAAGCTAAAAATGATCCTAGTCATCGTCATTCAATGATTCTCTACAGAGATCAGGCCTCACTGAGAGGATTGGATTTTCAACAACCATGCTGCTCCAATAGGAGATGACGCTTCCAGCAATATTAAAGCCTTCCCCAGGATTCATTTTGTCTATTGGTGAAACACCGCAAAAAAATTGGTTCAGTACTCTTTGAGCTTATCGCGAACAAGCAGATTTATAATATTTAAGGATAACGTAATTATTGACTCTTTCCCTTGTCCACAGATCTGGAATATCTTCTTCGGCGGGCGCTACATAGTCCTGCTCATGGGGCTGTTCTCCATGTACACCGGGCTGATATACAACGACATTTTCTCCAAGAGTCTGAACGTCTTCGGCTCGTCGTGGCGCAACAACTACAACGAGTCCACGCTGATGACCAACAAGGATCTGCAGCTGAACCCCGACTCCGAGGACTACTTGCAGCAGCCCTATCCGTTCGGCATTGACCCCGTGTGGCAGGTTCGTTGTTGTACAAATTACCTCAAGAGTCTGAACATCTTCGGCTCGTCGTGGCGCAACAACTGCAACGAGTCCACGCTGATGACCAACGAGGATCTGCAGCTGAACCCCGACTCCGAGGACTACTTGCAGCAGCCCTATCCGTTCGGCATTGACCCCGTGTGGCAGGTTCGTTGTTGTACAAATTACCTCAAGAGTCTGAACATCTTCGGCTCGTCGTGGCGCAACAACTGCAACGAGTCCACGCTGATGACCAACAAGGATCTTCAGCTGAACCCCGACTCCACTCTCCCTACTTGCAGAGATTAATTTGGTATCAAAACAATGTGCCAAGTTAATAAAATAAAATCAGGGAGTAGTAGAGGAGGGGTGTTGTGCTATCAATACCTGAAAAAAAGAAGAAGGTTAGAATGTTATAAGGCCTAGGCAAATGTTCCTGGATAAAAATAGGACATTTTAAAGTATGGCCAGTTCAAGAGTAACCTAAACCGACTCACTTGTATGATAGGATTTATGAGAGTGGAAGAAGCTAAGAAAGTATGCAAGGACCGTGGCAAGTGAAAGAATGTAGTCTCTGCCTACACCTACGGGAATGAGGCGTATGTATGTAAGAATTAATTGCGTTGTGTGTGTACTGCACGCGTGCGAGCTAACATTTGCGTATGACATCATGGAACGCGATCGCAAAGCTTGCTTAGACGTCCGGGTTTTTAGTACTTAAAAATATGTCAGACATTTTAACTGCAGGCAAATTCCCCTAGTGATAAAAGTTTTATCATACTTTTAAAATATCAAAAATTACAATTATAAAAGGCAAATATTCCTTATTGACTTAAATGAATATTATTCCTCAGTTGGCCGAAGCGAACAAGATCATCTTTATGAACGCGTTCAAGATGAAGATCTCCATCATAATCGGCGTGTTCCACATGTTGTTCGGCGTGTGCCTCTCGCTGTGGAACCATCTGTGAGTATGCATTTACGCAACTGAGCACACGCCACTTGCGCAGTTGAGCACGTACCACCTACACAGCTGAACACACACCACTTGCGCAGTTGAGCACTTACCTCGCAACCCATACGCAATGAGCACGCACGAAAAAGCAAAGCACTGTGTGGGTTCTCGAAAAAGTTCCAGACACACAGACAGTCGAACGCGCAATATTCAGCTCCTAGTGTACACGGGAACACTATCAAGTCTTTATATAAACTCTTTAGTAGCCAATGTAGCATGTTTGACTACAGTGTTGTTCTTGGGCAGGTACTTCAAGCGGCGCATCAGCGTGTACGTGGAGTTCATCCCTCAGATCCTGTTCCTCCTGCTGCTGTTCTTCTACATGGTGCTGCTCATGTTCATCAAGTGGACCAGCTACGGACCCTCACCGCCAAACTTCGGTATGTAACGAACATTTTTACCTACTCTGGGCTGCAAGCGGCGTATCAGCGTGTACGTGGAGTTCATCCCTCAGATCCTATATGGTGCTGCTCATGTTCATCAAGTGGACCAGCTACTTGTATGCTACTTTTAGTGGCTAAATTGGTGGTATGTCTTTGCCGACAGGGTGGTCTAGGACTGGCCACGGCCAAAGCATCCCACCGGCCAAAATTAAAAAAAAAAAAAACAAACAAACAAAAAAAAAATTGCATTTTATTAGATTCTCGTGTTGAATACTCTATCATATATTACTATTATTTTTATTAGAATTGGTCTTTTTGTTAGCGCTTATTAGAAGCACTTTTTAGGTCTCCATTAAGGTCGATTCTTTTTGGAACTCTATCCATTTTGCAGTCTAATAAATATTTATTGATATAAATTGATCAACAGACGACGTCCGCACCAGCGGTTACTGCGCGCCGTCCATCCTCATCACCTTCATCAACATGATGCTGTTCAAAACTGATCCCAACACGCGCCAAGATTGCGACGACACCATGTTCGCCGGGCAGATGGGCCTGCAGAAGGTGAGTGTCAGCTGTAATAGCAACCTTACACCTAAACCTATACTTTTTTTTTTTTTTTTATTGACAACAAGTTGGCCCTTGACTGCTATCACACCTGATGTTAAGTGATGATGCAATCTAAGATGGAAGCGGGCTAACTTGTTAGGAGTGGGACGAAAATCCACACCCCTTTCGGTTTCTACACGACATCGTACCGGAACGCTAAATCGCTTGGCGGTACGTCTTTGCCGGTAGGGTTGTAACTAGCCACGGCTAAAGCCTCCCACCAGTCAGACCAAGACAAATTAAGAAAAGTCTCAATCTGCCCCGCCGGGAATCGAAACCAGGACCTCCGTCTTATAAATCCACCGCGCATACCACTGCGCCACGGAGGTCGTCACTATATTAAGGAATATGACATTACATAACTTGTACCCTAGTAATGGAAGAAATAGAGAGAATTCGACTCTGCATTAGTGTGAGATTTTTCCTTTATTAGTTGCCGGGTCAGAACCGCTTTGCATTTCGTCGTGCTGAATTTTCAAATCTTATTGCTCTTTTTCTATCTGTCTCGCCTGTGCCATCTTCTCTCTTCTGACCACAATGACTCGGAGCGTCTCGGAGTATCTTAGCCATTCTTGCTCTCCCTCCAACAAACGTCTCACTAGGTTTTGGAATCTACATTTTCCTTTGCCTAGGAGCATCTATCTCGCCGCAGAAGTAGTTCTTCACTCGGTGCCTTGCCTACAGCGAAGAGGTTCTGTATTGAACACTCCATGTGCGTTTAGCGCTTGACTTACTCACTAGCCTATTCCCCATCATCCCGTTTGTGCCACTGTTTAACCGACGAAAAAAACGGAGGAGGTTCTCAATTCGACACGTATATTAATTTTTTTTTTTTATGTATGACCACGCATAACTTTTTACACAGTTGTCCGATTTTGATAATTCTTTTTTTATTAGAAAGGGCATACTTCCAAGGTGGTCCCATTGTCACCATGTTAGGATCTGATGATGATATCCTGGGGAAATTAAAGGAACTCTTCGAATTTTGGAGGCACGCTTACAGCGATTTCAGTTTTTGTCTCGTTATCGGTAGCTTTTTGGCTACTAGTGCCGTATAATATACTATGACAGTATAGTACGAGTGCGTTACGTGCGATAAATCAATAAAAAGTAAGAAATGAAAATTTTTAACAAAAAATAGAACCGACTCAAAACGCACTAAAAAGTAAGAAATAATTGTGTCATTTACTTGGTTTAATTTACTTAAGCATATCTAGGAGTCGGTGCCAGCCAAGGTTTCTACTTTAAGGACGTTACCTAGAACCCACAAACTTCTTTACTACGTAAAATAAATGTTCCTTAAACTTGGCTGGCACCGACTTCATAGATATGCTTAAGTAAATTAAACCAAGTAAATGACACAATTATTTCTTACTTTTTAGTGCGTTTTGAGTCGGTTCTATTTTTTGTTAAAAATTTTTAATGATTGAGGATCATCAGCTCGCGTTTTCAAGTCCTATTCCTGTTTCCAACCACACATTTTTCCATTCGTTTAGTGTGTTCTCGCGTACTTCCTGCGATGTTCTCTTTTTGTTTTGTTGAGTTGAGCCTAATTGAGACAGGAAGAACCGAACCGAAATTTTCGAGCTAGCTCAGAGGGATCTTGTTAAGGAACTTCGTTTCAAAATTGTCTTTGAAACAGAGTATTGAGAGGAGGTTTCTTTCTCTGGAGTTCTACATACATAAAATCACACATCATTCCCATACAAGGCAAGGTAGGCAAGGTAGGCCATCCATATTTCAGAGTCTTTGCACACTTTTTAGCTTCTTCCACTCTCATGTTCGTCGGTTTAAGGTACTCTTGACCTGGCCACTCTTTGCATGATCCGGGAACGTTCGCCTAGGCCTTTCTCTTTCAACATTCCAACCCTCGACGCATAAATCTCTTTCGTTAATCTTCTTTCTTCCATTACTTCTACTGAACACTGGACTGACAAATAAGGGTTATACCCCGCAACAGGAGGGCTGAACTACTTGGATAATAACTTGTAATAGCTTCTGACGACACATGGCAACTGACGCAACTCTTGTGTTTCTGTGTTTAGTTCTTCGTGATCGCAGCGCTGCTGTGCGTGCCGGTGATGCTGTTCGGGAAGCCCTACTTCATCATGAAGGAGCAGAAGGCTCGCTCCGTAAGTTTGTGATCTGTCAAATAAATACAAATTGAAGATTAAAAGATTATTTGTAATTTCAAGTAACATAACTATAGTTATCTCATTACAATTGGCCTCATTTCACATATACAATTTAAAATTATAGACTAACTTTGTCGATTATGTTAATACTAAATCGTAAACTCAAATAATTCTACATAAATAGTTATCGCGTCAGTTATAAGAGAATTAATTACGTATAATTTATTTAAAATTTTTATTGTAAAAACCCGACTGCTTAGAAGTAAATAACTGAAAAGAAAGAAATAAGGCTCATAATATTTATATAAAATTCTTAATTCTTTATGGTGCTGCAGGCGGAACATAAAGTAAATAACTTTAGTAAATAGTATAATTTTGTTATTTTTAAGAAATAATACGTCATACTTGAATTTATTTTATTTATAAAATATAAATCATTTGTGATTGTTGTTGCTCAGAGTCAAGGTCACCAGAGCATCGAGGCGACGGCTGAGAACGGCACGGCGGGCGGCGCGCCCGTGCCCGCGTCCGCGCACCACGACGAGGACATCACTGAAGTGTTCATCCACCAGGTCCATCTCTATTATTTTACCACATTTTATGCTATAATTTTATATATTAAAATGATTGGCATTTTCCCGGGGTGTAATTAATCGACATTCCAAATTTCAGCCAAATCGGATAATAGTTGTATCATGAAGGAATATGTTTTACAATATTAGTATGATGCTACTAGACTACTAGGGAGATGATAAAAGAAATATGACCTGGCCGATTTGTTGTAGGCTCTTCTCTGACCAAAGCGCATTTAGAATTTCAACCTTAAGTTATTCCTATTAAATAATTTAAAAATTACATATTGATATTAAAAATTTGATTGGATTTTATTTGATCATTTGATATAATAAAAGTCAATTATTCTAAGATAGTATATTTAATGTAGGCCATCCACACGATCGAGTACGTGTTGGGCAGCGTGTCGCACACGGCGTCGTACCTGCGGCTGTGGGCGCTGTCGCTGGCGCACGCGCAGCTCGCCGAGGTGGCGTGGAACATGCTGCTCAGGAAAGGTATTGCAACATGTAACGTAGGCCATCCACACGATCGAGTACGTGTTGGGCAGCGTGTCGCACACGGCGTCGTACCTGCGGCTGTGGGCGCTGTCGCTGGCGCACGCGCAGCTCGCCGAGGTGGCGTGGAACATGCTGCTCAGGAAAGGTATTGCAACATGTAACGTAGGCCATCCACACGATCGAGTACGTGTTGGGCAGCGTGTCGCACACGGCGTCGTACCTGCGGCTGTGGGCGCTGTCGCTGGCGCACGCGCAGCTCGCCGAGGTGGCGTGGAACATGCTGCTCAGGAAAGGTATTGCAACATGTAACGTAGGCCATCCACACGATCGAGTACGTGTTGGGCAGCGTGTCGCACACGGCGTCGTACCTGCGGCTGTGGGCGCTGTCGCTGGCGCACGCGCAGCTCGCCGAGGTGGCGTGGAACATGCTGCTCAGGAAAGGTATTGCAACATGTAACGTAGGCCATCCACACGATCGAGTACGTGTTGGGCAGCGTGTCGCACACGGCGTCGTACCTGCGGCTGTGGGCGCTGTCGCTGGCGCACGCGCAGCTCGCCGAGGTGGCGTGGAACATGCTGCTCAGGAAAGGTATTGCAACATGTAACGTAGGCCATCCACACGATCGAGTACGTGTTGGGCAGCGTGTCGCACACGGCGTCGTACCTGCGGCTGTGGGCGCTGTCGCTGGCGCACGCGCAGCTCGCCGAGGTGGCGTGGAACATGCTGCTCAGGAAAGGTATTGCAACATGTAACGTAGGCCATCCACACGATCGAGTACGTGTTGGGCAGCGTGTCGCACACGGCGTCGTACCTGCGGCTGTGGGCGCTGTCGCTGGCGCACGCGCAGCTCGCCGAGGTGGCGTGGAACATGCTGCTCAGGAAAGGTATTGCAACATGTAACGTAGGCCATCCACACGATCGAGTACGTGTTGGGCAGCGTGTCGCACACGGCGTCGTACCTGCGGCTGTGGGCGATGTCGCTGGCGCACGCGCAGCTCGCCGAGGTGGCGTGGAACATGCTGCTCAGGAAAGGTATTGCAACATGTAACGTAGGCCATCCACACGATCGAGTACGTGTTGGGCAGCGTGTCGCACACGGCGTCGTACCTGCGGCTGTGGCCGCTGTCGCTGGCGCACGCGCAGCTCGCCGAGGTGGCGTGGAACATGCTGCTCAGGAAAGGTATTGCAACATGTAACGTAGGCCATCCACACGATCGAGTACGTGTTGGGCAGCGTGTCGCACACGGCGTCGTACCTGCGGCTGTGGCCGCTGTCGCTGGCGCACGCGCAGCTCGCCGAGGTGGCGTGGAACATGCTGCTCAGGAAAGGTATTGCAACATGTAACGTAGGCCATCCACACGATCGAGTACGTGTTGGGCAGCGTGTCGCACACGGCGTCGTACCTGCGGCTGTGGGCGCTGTCGCTGGCGCACGCGCAGCTCGCCGAGGTGGCGTGGAACATGCTGCTCAGGAAAGGTATTGCAACATGTAACGTAGGCCATCCACACGATCGAGTACGTGTTGGGCAGCGTGTCGCACACGGCGTCGTACCTGCGGCTGTGGGCGCTGTCGCTGGCGCACGCGCAGCTCGCCGAGGTGGCGTGGAACATGCTGCTCAGGAAAGGTATTGCAACATGTAACGTAGGCCATCCACACGATCGAGTACGTGTTGGGCAGCGTGTCGCACACGGCGTCGTACCTGCGGCTGTGGGCGCTGTCGCTGGCGCACGCGCAGCTCGCCGAGGTGGCGTGGAACATGCTGCTCAGGAAAGGTATTGCAACATGTAACGTAGGCCATCCACACGATCGAGTACGTGTTGGGCAGCGTGTCGCACACGGCGTCGTACCTGCGGCTGTGGTCGCTGTCGTTGGCGCACGCGCAGCTCGTCGAGGTGGCGTGGATCATGCTGCTCAGGAAAAGTATTGCAACATTTAATGTAGTATATTTCTTCGTCTACACATTGCTGCACATTGGTAAATGCTGAACGTCCCTTGTTCCGCAGGGCTGCAGTCGCCGGGCTACGAGGGCGGCATCTACCTGTACGTGGTGTTCGCGGGCTGGGCCGCCATCTCCGTGTCCATCCTCGTGTTGATGGAGGGGCTCTCCGCCTTCCTGCATACGCTGCGATTGCACTGGTGATCTTATATATCCTACTAGTAGTGTCCGCGGACTCCGTTCCGTATTACAAATATTTCTGTCTCGACCCGTAATATTTCAAATTGAAAGGTCGGTATAAGTAAAAATTATGACGATATCGACCACGCCCCCTTCCCTAACAGCGCTGTATGCGCCGCAATCGGTTAGATTCTGCGCCATCGCCACGCAACGGCCGGGATGGTGCACACCGCACGTTTTGATTTTGCTAACATCTTTGAAGATGTATAAAAACTGTATAGAGTAATGGGCACAAATATTTGACATTAAATTTCCGTTCTAACAAACATATTTATAAAGGCAAGATTAATAACGTATATATGGGCTAAATTAGCTTCACAAAAATTAATTATTTTTAATCCACAATTTTAACAATAAAAGCAGTTATTCGCAGTATTGTAGTGCATTTTTTTATTCTATCCTCAATAGTTTTCGCAGGGCACACGATGAAAGCATTTTTTTACTACTAGGATTACGTTATTCAACTTCAAATAAAGATGCGTAATTAATTTTGGAAATTATTATAGCCTATGACAGATGACACTCCGCAATAAAGTAGCTTTCTATTTGGGAAATAATTCAGAAAATCGGTTCAGTAGATCCAGTGTGATATGTTGCCTCTATAATATTAGTATAGATTAACAATAAAAAATAGTGTACTAAAAAAATGTCCTCCCGTATTTTTACCCATACGATCCTATGTATATACAATAATACAAATTTGTAATCTGTATCACCAGGGTGGAGTTCCAGAGCAAGTTCTACGCGGGCGAGGGCTACCTCTTCCAGCCCTTCTCCTTCGAGCTGATCCTGGACTCGGCCGGCCAGGGCGACGAGTAGTGCATCCCTAGTACGTCGTGAGCTTTACCGGCAGTAGATTGTGCGCTTACGGCTTAGCGTATTAGAGTCCGTTTTGCGTTGGCAATGTTTTAGTGTCTTTTTAACTTGTGACTATTTATTCAATCGTTGTATAGGTATTGTGACGGAGGCATACTTTTAACATCACGCTAGTATGTACCCTGGGTATACTTGACTGAAGAAGCGGCAGGGATACAGGTTCGATACCCGGTGGGCTTATACTGTTTATCGTTATTATTTTACATTCCATTATACTTAATAGTTAATACAGTATTACAAATTGAAAGAAACAGACAAACCGACCAATAATAATATGGCTGCTATACTTTGCGGTTTCTTTTATCTCCTACTTACAAAAATATTAGTGTTTTGATTTTGGTCTCCGTGGCGCAGTGAATTTATATGATAGGATGTCCTGGGTTCGATTTCCGACTCGTCCGATTAAAATTTTCTAAATCGTGTAAAAACCGAAATGTGGATTTTATCCCTCTCTCAACAAGTCAGCCCGATTCATTCATAGATTGCATCATTACTTACTATAAGGTCATTGCAGTCAAGGTCTAATTTGTAGTGATTATTTAACTTGTGACCATACTAAGCGATATTTATGGAATCACGGCGTATTATTAAAAGTATGCTTCCGGCTTTATTTGGTAGGTGTTTCAGCCTATTAGTGTTTCAGAATAGCAAAATATACCTATTGTAATCGTTCATACAACTTAGGGCCGGTACACACGGAACGTTTACACGCTGCGTTTTTTTGTCTTCTCGAGCGTGATAAGTCAATTTGTATTTTGTGTATAGATAGTATATATGTATATATTAGATCACATGTTTATAGTTGTTATTTTATACACGAATAATTGTTTTTTTTAATCAGCTTGTATTAATTACTAGAAAATCAACTTTTTAGTGTTTTTTTAAATACTTATCCTGTATATAGAATATCCTAGGATATTCAGATAATATTTGTCCTAATATAGAATTGCGAAGGTCATAATATCACATATTAAACTGTTTATATTTTATAATAAATTAAGAAACAATTGCATAATGGTATAGTAAATTAACGACTTTATCGCGTCGTGTGTATAAGCCCTTATATATTAATAAACAATATATATCGTTAAAATGAAGCTTATTAGACGTAATAGAGATTATTGTACTAAAATATTTCGTAGTAGATTTGTGTGAGGCAAAATAAGTTAATGGATGTCCCTTTTTGTATTTCTTTTTTATAATTCAATTTTGTAAGTTCAAATGTACTTAAAAAAAGCTGTTTTTGAATTTCGTTTTGAATCCCGAGGCTCTCTTTATGTTTAAAATAGAAAAACCATTTTTAGATTATCTTTTTCCCATAGTGATCGGTAAAATAAATATATGGATAACTTGTTAATGAAACGTTGTATTTGTAGCCCGCGTTTAGAAAAATCAATTTATAGCTTCTGGTTATTAAATAAATGATATTCGTAGCACAAAGTTGTTTTTTTTTTAATTTTTTTTTATATAAAAATAGCAAGCAAACGAGTAAGCGGATCACCTGTGGGGCAAGTGTGAGTTTTTCACCGAGCGACTGCGTAAAAACATATTCACTCATAACGTCAAATTATATAGCAAAAAAAAGCGTTTACTCTCGCTATAACTAGATGGCGCTACTAAAATTCCATACAAATTTGCGTTACGTTTTTACGCAGTCGCTCGGTAACAAACTCACACTCGGCACTCTGTGGGGCAAGTGTGAGCTTTTCACCGAGCGACTACGTAAAAACGTAGTCACTCATAACGTCGATTATATACGAAAAAAAGCGTTTACTCTCGCTATAACTAGATGGCGCTACTAAAATTCCATACAAATTTGCGTTGCGTTTTTACGCAGTCGCTCGGTAACAAACTCACACTCGGCACTCTGTGGGGCAAGTGTGAGCTTTTCACCGAGCGACTACGTAAAAACGTAGTCACTCATAACGTCGATTATATACGAAAAAAAGCGTTTACTCTCGCTATAACTAGATGGCGCTACTAAAATTCCATACAAATTTGCGTTACGTTTTTACGCAGTCGCTCGGTAACAAACTCACACTCGGCACTCTGTGGGGCAAGTGTGAGCTTTTCACCGAGCGACTACGTAAAAACGTAGTCACTCATAACGTCGATTATATACGAAAAAAAGCGTTTACTCTCGCTATAACTAGATGGCGCTAGTAAAATTCCATATAAATTTGCTTTACGTTTTTACGCAGTCGCTCGGTAACAAACGAGAGTAAACGCTTTTATTGCTATATAATTTGACGCTATGAGTGACTACGTTTTTACGCAGTCGTTCGGTAAAAATCTCACACTTGCCCCACCGATGTTAAGTGACTACCGCCGCCCTGAACAACTGCGACACCAGAGGCGCCACTGGTGCGTTGCCGGCCTTTGAGATGTTTATTAACTCTCCCCTTTTATACAAATTAATCTTGCAGCTTAATGCTTACAGCTAGAACAGAAAATATGAACATTATAATACTGATACACGAACGGCTAGGCTAGTTATTGATTAACAGTGGTATGGAAGATGTAGTGACTAAAATCTAGGAAGGTATGCTGAGGTGATTTGATCATCTCGAGAAAAGGAATGAAAGTAGACTTGCGAAAGATATTTTATAAGGATAAGGTGAAAGTGAATGGGAATGTTGGAAGGGGAACCTGTTCCTGAAGTTCCTGGACCAAATCCAGGACATTCTGATTAAAGACCAGGTCAAAAGTATCCTGAACCTACGCACTTGCATGATAAATTGATGAAGTTATACGAAGCGAGTGATATGCATGGATCGTGGCAAGTGGAAGGACGTGTTCTCTGCCCACCCGATGGGAATGAGGTGTGTATGTAACATTCTGTATTTCATTATATTCTAAAATATTTGGACATGAAAAAAGTTTTAGTATTTCAGCTAAGATGTTTTTATTTCTAAAGACCAAGAAACTAATGGATTTTCTGCTTAAAACTTATATTAGTTATAGTTAAAACATGGCGAGTAAACACACATGCTTGTGTGCAGTCTATCCATTTTTGAAAAAAATACACAGGATACGTTTGGTTTAACAAAATTATATTTAAAATTTGAAACACCCCCGACAAAATTGTAATTCGCTATGGCGGCCATCTTGGATTTGAAACTTCGTAGTTACAACCCGTGCGCAATAAGTTGAGACTCGCCTGGAAGGCAACCCTGCGCCCGCTTCCCCTCGAGCTCCCGTGGCGAAAAGGTCACCGCCCCCCAGGTCTTAACTTATTGCGCACGGGCTGTACACTAAGAAAACTTGTCCTTACATTTGATACCCATATTGAGGGAGTTGTGTAAAAATATGTAGTCTGCTACGTTTATATACTTTAGTCGTACTCGGCTCCTATAGTGATGCTGATGTCTCCGGGCAGCACGTTCGTCTTGTGGTACCATCGGTTTGTGTCCACCACCACTGGGAATTTAAAAAATATCTTTTAATTAGGTATTTGACCATTGACAACAGCTCGTCAGTTTTTTAAAACTTGATTCCATTAAGAAATAAAATTATGAAAAATTAACATTTGAATATTTATGACTACATAGGTAGATATGCAACTACTGTGATGTGTCGTCACGCCAAAGTAGGTGGGTACGTCGTATTGCGAGAAAGGAAAAGAAGACACTTAAAGGACATAAGACCCCTACTCCTCCAACAATTTAAGTAACCAACGTCATTATTTTTAACCAAATTTTTAATAAAGCAAAAGAAATTAAGTCAAATAGGTACCCAAATTCAATATTGTTTTTTTTTATTGCAAATGTCATTGCATTTGTTGAGCAATGCGCGTAGGTGACGTCTTCTCTACCACCTACAATTGCCTTAAAGATATTAGTAGGTACGGTAATGGCGGTAACATTGGTCATGTTTAAAAATATTGCTTAAATTAAAAAACACTTACGAATCTCTCCCGGCTCGACGGTGAAGGACATCCAGCGGCAGGAGTAGAGACACTCGGGCGGCGGCGCCAGCTGCCACTGCTTGCGGCCGCGGATCTGTGCCTGCCACGACATGTGCCGGACGGAGTCCACCTGGCATGAGCCATGTATGTTATGTGACTTAGATATATAAGAAACCAGCTAATTTAAGCGACAATGTCTCCCTAAAGCCACAATAATTAAGCTATCATTTGTTTTTTATTTACGTAGAATGGCAAAATAATGAAATAGGTCTTAATAACACATACATGCATATGGGCGCCTTGTCCGGGCCCGCCCATGAAGATCCAGTCCAGCATATCGCTTTCAGCGCTGGGCGGCAAGAAGTATGGGCGCGCGTAGTATTGCCGCAGAGCACGCGTCTCCTCCGCGTAGCACGTGCTCCAGCCTACGTACCTGTTCCGACGAGCACGGGCAAAGATTTAATAGCTCCACGGTTAAGGTCAAACTCAACACCGAAAGGTCCTAAGCCCTTGTAGTAATGACGTATCCATTCTTACGACTAGCTGGAGATGAACCATAACTGTGCTTCCTCTTCAATCCACAACGCTAGCCGTATCAACGATATCACTTCTGTCGGGCGTCCCGAGAGCCAAACTTTTTTTATAGAAAGATACCTTGAGTGCAAGTGATAGTGTCTTCATTATAATCATCATTATCAGCCAATGAGCGTCCCCTGCTGGACTTAGACTAGACTAGATAAGGATTTCCGAAAAGCCCTATCCTCGCTTGATGTCATCGGTCTATTGATATTGTGCTACAATTAGCTTAAGTTATTTATGTCACTGTGAAGTGCCATGCAATACGAGTGATGTTTGTGATAGCGAAGCTGAATTGCCAAGGTGTAGGAATTAACACCATTGTTTTATGGTTTAAAGTCTGACATTGAGGAGATTGCAAAAAGGGAGTAAAAAATATCAATTTCGGGATTGCGCAAAAGTTGGCCTCGTGTTCACTGTGGACGGGAAGTTGAGACTTATATCGATCCTATTTGAATACTGTACCATGGGTCACCTGACAGGTTGGCTCGTTTCTCATCCATATTGAACACTTCGTCGAGTGACATCAAACCGGACTTGTAGGAGAAGTAGAAGCACTCGTTGATCCGCCGCCCCAGCTTGACGCTGCGATAGAATTTTGCGAAGAAGTGGAAATTGAATTCCTGCAAATATATATAATGACTGCAGTTTAGTACATACTTGGGCAGGTATATGAGAGTTGGGTAGATAGCGGATGGGGCGGAAGGCGACAAGACGATTTTGTTTAAATTTCTCAAAGAGCTTTATAACAAAAAATGGATGCGGAAAAACTTAAACCGTTCGAGCTTTGAGGTTTATTTCCGACTTGATTGTTAATCCAGTGGTCCCATGCAACTTTAGAACATAAGGTAAGCGTCCTGGATCAATGAAAGCAATAATCACACCGAACAGAATCGTCACGTTAGCAGTGTGACATCAAACGTCGCCGTCTTGCCCCGTCCGCTATACCTACATCCAAATCTTTAGTGTTTTGGATGTAGTGCAAGGTACTCAACTATTTTAATCAATATGAAATCAAACAATTGCATAACTAATATGATGATTAAATGACCTCAATAGCTTGCCAGTTGTCCGTCGCGTCAGTCACGATGACGGGTTGCGTGCTGTACGCGTATCTCTCTTCGAACTCTTCCGCGCTGATGTTTGACACGCGGATGACGTCATTCACATCCACACACATGGAGCAGTCCTCCGGGGAGCGGAACAGAGACTTCGTGTCGTAGGGTAGTTGGAGAAAACATCCCTGAATGTGAAAATTGACATGATTTTATCTATAGAGATTATACACATACAAACAAATTATACGAGTACATCAAGTAGCTCGTTGGTTTATGGCTAGATTATGTGGCTACGAATGCGGGAGGTCTTGAATCCTATTTCAGGCTAAAAGATATTGATTTTCCGTCTTTTTAATTTTCAATTAATAATTGGGAAGTTGGTACTATTACCCCATGCCTTGAAGAGCATGTTAAGTAGTCTGCCCTTTTATCGTGAAAGATGGACCGTTATCAAACACCCGCCTACCCGCATAGGAGCAGCAGGGTGGGTCTTAGCTCCAGTTCTATATATATAAAACGTAATAAATATTTATTATTATAATATTAATATATATATATATATTTTTTTATCATTTACATACCGTAATTAATGATTCAGAATAAATCCACCGACATGCGAACACTAGGATAGCAAAAATGGCGACATAGAAATGTTTTTTCTTCACACCACGTAATAAGTTGAACTTCGTCTTACATCCCGAAGTATCCAAACGCGATATAAAATAACAGTCAACTTTCAAACTGTCAATCTTATGTAAAATTTTACTCAATTTCAATTCAGCCAACTTGACTTTCTTCTCGCAGATTTTCCCGCGGTCGGTACTCATTTTAGCCAAGTGTGTGGAGGAATGGAAAGGGTTAAATCCAGTCGCTGATTTTTATACTACCCTCAGACTCCTTCGTGTAGAGTTATAATAGTAATAGAGCGGACTATTTTCTTTTTTTTATTCGGAGAAAAAAAATTTGATCGCGATTTCAACTGATAAAGTGACGCATCATCACTGAAGTAATATAAAATAACTAGTTTTTGCACAGGAAATAAGATTTAGAAAAGACTTCTCTGGTTCTGTAGCTAATATTTTAGTTTCGAGGTCAAGAGTTCGATTCTTAACTCATGTCATTATAAGATTTCCTAATTTTTACCTTGGTCAGGTTTAGTGGTACATTTCGACCGTGGTCTTACAGTCGCTAGCACTGTAAGACCACGGTTAATAATAGCCTACCGGCAAAGACCTGCCGACACTCACATACAAATCAGTGCCAGCAGTGTGATGCTCTTTTGTTCTGTTGTATGGACCGTTGAGATACCTGTACCTAATGGTTAAAGATCCTTTGTTGTTTATACCTCGTTAAAGTTAGCAATTAACAGAAATCGCATAATAAAATTAACGCATACAAAGTAGCTGATGGTCTTTTTTGAAATTAAAATCGATAAGCTCCTCCTTTTTTCGAAGTCGGTCGGATTTGTCTGTTTAGAATGTTAAGTCTATGGATCGTTCAGCGGGCGTTAAATGGCCGGTAACAGCCCAGTAACAGCCCGCAAGACGCAGCGGCTGTGAAATTGAAATTCATTATCGGCGTGCGACACAGCTGCGTTTACGCGTTGACGCTTCGCTTGCACAATACATTTATATTCATTTTCAAAATTAGATTCTTCTGTTATTTATTATCAGCTTATTTATATGGCCCTCTACAGGGCGAGCTTATGGGACAGGTGTTTTGGAGCTTATGAGACAGGTGTTTTGGAGATCTTATACGCTCAAATGCGGGTTGGAGGGTAATAATGTTTGACTCTGTAAATTAGGCATCATATCAGTTGTTATGATATGACCGACGTGAATTGTTCATCAAGGCATCATGTGTAATGCTATCGTTCAAAGAGTAGGTATATAATCACCTATCGTTTTCCCACAGCTTTCACAGATAATTGGAAGAAAGAAAAGCTTATTATTGTTGTTGTTAGACACATAACACGAACCCAGGATCTCGTGATCGGGATCGTTTGAGGATCAGTTTAAAAATTTGCTTTTGGCAAAATTCACACAGTGACAGTGTACAATATTATAAAATACTTTTGATTAATAAATACTCTATAATTTTGATGCCCAACAGCAATACGGGGTTTTCAACACAAATATAGGTAGTATTTTGAGACTATTCTCTAAGAAGCCTCATTAAGTTCTTCGATATACAAAATTCGAACTCTTTCTTAGATTAGGTATACCTAATATATTGTTTTGATTTGTATACTATATATAAAACTATTATGAAACTATCTGTGCAAAATAAATCTTAGAAAAGTGGATTTGTCTATGAAGCATTATTGTCATTCTGACAAAATCAAATTGTAAACGTCATTCAATCTCAATCTGAATCTGGCAGCGAATTTTGATTTGATATCTTTGATTTTAAAGTTCGCCGAACTTTCAGTTAACGTGTATTTATAAAATGAATTACAAACTATATGTTAAAAACTTTGTGGATTTAAATAATTAAATTAATATATCTTAGAATCATATTCAAACTGAATAATGGCGGCTATTCTAGGTGGCGGGTTAGGTGGTTTGTCGACAGGTTATTATTTGTTGAAAAATAATCTAAGTAACAACAACAACTTGAAATTACTTCTACTCGAAGCTACGGACTACTGTGGCGGATGGATTAAGTCTATTAAAACTAAAGATTACATATTCGAACAAGGACCACGGACGATTCGTCCCAGGGGCACAATCGGGCTAAATACATTGAATATGATGCAGGATTTAGGGCTTAGCCAGCACGTATCCGCTATAAAACCTGACCATCCAGCCGCTAGGAACAGAATGATATATGTCAATAACACATTGCATATGCTACCATCAAGTTTGAAAGGAGTTTTTCAGAAAAGTGAGCCATTCACGAAACCGCTTATTTACGCAGTTCTGAACGATCTTAAATCGCCACACAAGGAGCTAAAAGACGATTCGATTTACAACTTCGTTGAGAGGCGGTTTGGTAGGGAGATAGCAGACTATGCGATCGCTCCAATGATTTGTGGAATTTGTGCTGGTGATGCCAAAGAGATCTCAGTGAAGTTCCTCATGAAGACTTTATTTGAATATGAACAGAATGATGGCGGAGTGGTGAAGGGTGTGATGAAGTCATTATTTAAAACAAAGAATCAGGAAGAGGTAAAAAATTTTTATTTGTTTCAGAATAAGGAACCTCATTAGCAGACTGCATTCTTACTTACTATCTCATGTTATCATAGTCTTATATGGCTGAGAAACAAATTGGCATAAAAGAATTATCTATTTCTCTATTATACCAATTATTGCTTTATTACATTTTGAAAATGTAAAGCCTCCAAAAAGAATTATTTTAAATTTGGTAAAGAGTTTGTGCAGGTTTCTTGGATTTAGACAAACTCCTATAGCATTCCTATAAACATGCAGCAATTATTTCAATGTTGCAAATATTTCCAAATCATAACTCACTTTTCATTCTGCCTTTCAGATTGAGATGAGTGAACTCGCAAAACAAGCTGTAGAGGAAAAGTGGAGTGTATACACAATAAAAGGAGGCCTGGATACCATCCCTACTGTCATGAGACAGTACTTAAAGGAGAACAATGTCGATCTACAGCTAAACAGTAAAGTAGAAGAGTTAGAGTTCATTGACTCTAGTTTAGTTAACCTTAAGAAAGACAACGGGGAAGTTTTACCAGCTAACCATGTGTACTCCTCTATACCAGCACATGTGCTAGCTAAATTAGTGTCTAAACAGCACCCTCAATTATCAAAGTTGTTAAACGAAATACCATTTGTAACTGTAGGCATTGTTAACTTGTACTTCAATACACAAAAGCCTTTGATTACACCTGCATTTGGTTTCCTAGTCCCTCCAATTGAAAATTCCCCAATACTAGGTGTTGTATTTGATTCTTGCTGCATCCCAGATCAGAATGGCACAGTTTTGACAGTTATGTTGGGCGGGAAATGGTTTGTGGAAAAGTTTGGATCTGATGTCACTAAGGAAAAGTTGTTAGACATAGCTGTAAAAGAAATAAAGGGGATACTTAAAATTGACGAATCAGTTTCAGAATATCATGTGAATATCTTACATAAGTGTATACCTCAGTATGTTATAGGGCATTATGAGAGAGTGAGTGCTATAAGGTCATATATAAGCAGTAATAACTTGCCGATATCTCTTGTGGGCAGTAGTTATGATGGAGTTGGTATAAATGATGTGATCTATTCAGCAAAAACTCAAGTTGAAGAAGATATTAACAAATAAAAACTATTATATTACATTTATATGGGCAAGAAGAACCATTGGGGGATTTTGCTTGAAGTGTCTGCTATTAAAAGCAAAGTTCAAATTCTACAATTAATGGTGCTAGTTTTTTGAGATATTGCTGAATTGTAATTTTCTAATCTATAAGGAAGATCCTATACTGTTACTTCTGTTCTCACTATAGTTCACTAATGGACTTCTACAACTCGGTGTGAATTTCTGTTTTAATTTAGTTCGACAAAAAGTGGCCTATGACCTTTCTCAGGCTCTAGACCGTCTCTGTAGCAAAATAATTTCAACCAGTATATAAGTAGTATAAACCCAAACATTGCATTGCTTGCAGCAATTTTGTCTGGTATGCACAGATAACAGACTGAATAATACTCTACATACATTCTCATTACAAGTGAGATTAAGATGCTCTTATGCTATAGTCCTTGTTAAAATTATTAGTAGGCCTTAGATGCGCTCAAAGACAACTCGTGTAGATAAAACGTCATATTGTTGCCCAATAGCTGCAATATCGGAAATAGTTAATTTTCGAAAAATATTAGCAACGAAAGACAGGACAACACCTAAACTTAATGTGGACAAGGTACATTTCGGGAGGATTTACCACTGGCGGTAGCATAAGCTGAGTGTTTGATACCCAGAGATGTACAAAATGGTTTCATAAAAGCATTTAAATACAAAATGCAAAATACTTTTCAGATTTACTATTTCAAATACAAAATACCAAATGCTTTTGAGTTTTGTATTTCAAATGCAAAATGCAAAATAGGTATTTTCAAAATCCTTTTTTAAAATAAAATACTTTTTGGTGACCAAATTGTATGATATTTTTATTCATTTTAGAATAGCCACTTATAACATTACTAAAATAAGATTAACCTAAGTTACTTATAACATTAGTAAATAAGTGCCGAAAGACTTGTCTAAATAGGTCCAGCTGTTTCAGAGATTAGCCGGAGTAAATAGATCAAAAAATTGATTGTTGGTGTAGTATAATAAGTAGTTTTATAAAGATAATTTGATTTGAATATTTAAATTAAGAACATTTAAACGGAATTTTACATACAAACTTTCAACCCTTATATAACCCTATACGGACGAAATTTTGAAAATTCCTTGAATAACATATTTATTTATTCAGTAGTTCGTATAAAATTTCATTAACATAACTTCAAAAATTAAAGACTTTTCATAGAAACTTTCAACCCCTTCTACTTTAATTTTCGCGACAAAAACTATCCTACACAATATCTCAAAATATGAACTGCAAATGTGCCAAGTTTAATTTTAATACATTCAGTGTTTTAGCGTGAATCATGGCCGACAAAAATCCGTACAGACAGACAGTCAGATGGTCAGAGAGAGAGACAAACATTTTTTTAATAAATTTTTTTACACGCTTTATATTAGCTTCACTTATATGTCAGTATGTCAGTATGTAACTTGTATGTGTGTTCGCGCATAACTTCGTCGTTTATGAACCGATTTTGATAATTCTTTTTTTGTTGTAAAGTAGATAGTCCGGTGGTGGTACCATGACAAGGAAACCAGGATCTGATGATGAGATCCTGGAGAAACCGAGGGAAACTTTCAAAAATTGTAGGGACAACAAGTACGTTTGTTAGTTTTTCCGATAAGTATTTAAAAGCACTACAATTCGATGAAGGTCTGGAGTCGATCTGATGATGGAGCCGATCTACATATAAGAGAATTTCTTGACGATTTACTGTATTTACCTTGTGTTTGGGCTCGATTAATTTGTTTTGATAAGAACTTTACATTTAGATGGGCTGTGACTGTCATTGAGGGTCTGGTTATGAAGACAAAGTACAGTTAAGGGAGCTCCGTAACAGCTTACAGTAGCTACCTTGTGTTTGGGCTTGATTAATTTGTCTCGATGAGAAATTTACATTTAGATGGACTGTGACTGTCATTGAGGGTCTGGTGATGAAGACGAAGTACAGTTAAGGGTGCTCCGTAACGGCTTACAGTAGCTACCGTGTGTTTGGGCTTGATTAATTTGTCTCGATGAGAAATTTACATTTAGATGGACTGTGACTGTCATTGAAGGTCTGCAGATGAAAACGAAGGACAGTTAAGGGAGCTCTTTAACGGTTTACAGTAGCTACCTTGTGTTTGGGCTCAATTAATTTGTCTCAATGAGAACTTTACATTTAGATGGGCTGTGACTATCATTGAGGGTCTGGCGATGAAGAAGAAGGACAGCTGAGGGAGCTCTTTAACGGTTTACAGTAGCTACCTTGTGATTGGGCTCGATTAATATGTCTCAATGAGAAGTTTGAAAGATTCCAGTTGGTTTAATGTTAACTAAGTCATGATCTGATGATGAGATCTACGAAAACTCGAGGAAACTCTTCAAACTTTATTATTAGCTTCACTTGTATGTCAGTATGTCAGTATGTAACTCTCCCTGGGTAATCTGCGCGCCTGCGGCCTTCCTTGGTTCTGGTAGCCGTTTCTCAGTCTCCCTCTCCGAAATTGAACTCTGATTCCCCGTATTTATAATATTTATAAATATTTTATTCTCACTAATAAATAAATTACTAGCGACTGTGTGGCCGAGCGGTTTAAGTGCTAAACTGCCCGTACAACAGTCGCTCAGGCGTGGGTTCGAGCCCTGGCAGTCGCAGTTTTTCTGCGACTTCCAAGGCTCGCTCCCGTGCCGACTGTACTCTGGCCAGGTTTCTGTGGTTTCCTTGGTCACTGTGCTAAGGGTGGGGCACAGGCAAATGCGGGTACAGATTGTAAGTCGGCCACAGCCGCTATAGAGGTAATGAGAGTGTAAATAGTCAAAATAAGGAGGGATTCAATAATCCCACGTGTCTAGGCCAAAATAGGCTGATGCGTAAGTTCCAAAAAAAATAAATAAATTACTTACTGAAAATTTAATTTAATTAACGCTTTTATAAATAAACCAAACTAAAAAGTCAAAAATAAATAATAGTTTAAAAAAACTAAAAAACACGCTTTTTACAGAAACCCAAACTAAAAAATAGAAAATAAATTTAAATTAAGAATAGTGTTAAAAATTTCATTAACTATAAATTAATAATAGTGTAAATAAAAAAAAATTATTTTATTTTAAAAAAAGCGTGGGGTGCTTTTTAAGATATTATCAAAATGATAATCACTCTACTCATATCTGTCAATAAAATATTTATAACTATATTGACACCATGCACCCCACGCTTTTTTTTAAATAAAATAATTTTTTTATTTACACTATTATTAATTTATAGTTAATGAAATTTTAACACTATTCTTAATTTAAATTTATTAAAATTTATTTTCTATTTTTTAGTTTGGGTTTCTATAAAAAGCGTGTTTTTTAGTTTTTTTAACTATTATTTATTGACGTTGACACTAGTCAGACATAAGGCGCGCACTCTGACCAAAGAAGAAAAATAGGCACGCATGGCTAGCAGGCGCCACTATCGGTCAAATTCGGCAATACAAGCGTGAGATGTATTTTGCATTTTGAAATGAATTTTAAAAATGCAAAATACATCTCAAAAGGTATTTCAAATAAAATACAAAATGTTTTTGTTAAAAAGCATTTAAATGCAAAATACAAAATAGGTATTTTGCATTTTGTATTTGCATTTTAAATAGAAGTATTTCAAATAAATCACATCTCTGTTGATACCACACACCTTCGATTTTCTTGTGTGTGTGTCTTAACCCAGATAATACGGGAAGAGAAAGATCTTGAATATATTGGTAATTTTTTATATATGGTAATATTAGGGTTCCATTATCAAGAAAAAAATAATAAAAAAATATTTGACCTTTTGGGAAAGCTGGAAAATTGTGTTCTTTTAAAGGAACGCTAGTAATATGCACTACTGTCACATGGTATTAGGATATATTATATGTAAATGGAAAATAAATAAAATTACGTAATAATTTTACGGATTTTATTATTAAAAAAGGAAAATAATTATTAGTCCCATCACAAAGGGTCCGAGACGAAATAGCCCAGTGCAGCCTTAGGTATCAGGAAAAACTGTCCATACACATAAATGAGCTGGCCCAAGCACTAACTCTCGAGGGTAGACATCAATATGTTCGATTTCAGAGACATAGCATTGCTCATCTCAAACATAGATTTTCATAACCAGCCAAAAGAGGGGTCTGCTGCTAGGAAATCTACAACAAAGATGAGCTCCTGGTTATGACAATAATACTCAGTCATTCAGCTAGAAGAGTAGCTTATTGTTTGTGTACAGATTGCCGTGATACAGTATTTTATGGCATTTATGCCCCTTGGACCCATTTCATCAATTAGATGTACCGATGTAAATAATGAATACATCAAAAAATAAATGAAAAAATATCTATTGAACGCAGAACATTAGCTGAAGGAATGTCTGTTCGTTGACCTTGAAACTATATAGACTAAGGGTGTTGCACCAACCCAAAATTTGTAACCCCCATTTGATTGGTTTTTCCCGAATAAATTGCTGGGATGGATGGCCATCATAATAAGGCGCCATAGCTTCTTCTATACTGTAGTTCTCCTCAAAAGGAGCAATAACAGATTTTGGGTGGGCAAATGCTGATGCTAGAAGGCATGTCTTGTTCATCGTCAATATGTTCCAACTGTTCGATGATTTCAAACAAACATAATCCACGTTTACATTCATCTGAAAAGTATAATAAACAATATGATCAAATGTATTATTATATTAAAGTTCATTTTACTAGCGTTTGATAAAAAGAACACCTAATTCGATGATAAAATTTTAACCTAAAATTTTATTATTTCAAATGGAAAATGTACATAAAATGTTGCCAAAGAAGACAATATTACGATGCTAAGCAGTTTTATACTAAATATTACGTAATTGATATAAACTTACCTTTCGTCGTTCATCCCTATTTTTTTATAGAAATAAAATACAGAAAAACACCACTAACTATAATTTATATGCACGTGCAATCATTTTTAAATCGAAGAATATAGTTTTGTTACGCGATACGTAACATAAATTTTATTCTGTTATGCCCTCAGTTCGCAAAATATTTTTTTTCTCGAGGTGTTCCTTTAAAAGTGAGCTAGTAATAAATTGATTTTCTTTTTTAAAATAATATCATTACAAAAATACCAAAGATACAGAAAAGTACTTTTTACTGACCTTCATTATGATTGTTTTGTAATTTGTGACGTACACTTTGGAATTAACTGAACTTTTTAAAATTTTTGCCGTTGACAAGAAAGAACAAGAAAATTCATTTGAGTCGATTAGGTATACAATATTAACACGTACTTCAAGGGCTGTAACGCATTAGCAGTGCCTTTGGTATTACTGCTGCTCGGCGGTGGTAACCGTTTATCATCCGGCGACCAGCCTGCTCTTTTGCTCGCTTTTAAAACGATAAAAATAGGTGCGAGGTTCTGTGTATTGCGACCATTTGTCTAGTTGTCCACACGAAATATCTCTTCCGTGCGCATCTTAGGCCTACTGATTGAAAACGCGACACGTTGCTTTGTGGTCATTTACAAAAATTATACCAAAATGTACTTTGAACACTACATTAAACTCAGCTGTATAAATTAGAATGTGAAAATGATGTCTTCCAATGTATAAGTTAAAATTTTTTTTAGAAATTAGGAGAACCTATGTTTTGAACTTATTGAATGAATACTTTAATGTTGAATCTATTTAAGCTTCAATTTTGTTGATTGAAAAGAGACACGAAGCATGATAATTTGTTTAAGATTTTTTACTTTCCCAAGGAGAATTACTTTTTTTTATTGTTTGTTAATTGTTGCAAATAAATTATTTTTAAACCCGTTTTTTTTTATTTCTTCATCATCATCATTAAAAGCCGGTGGACGTCCCTAAAAAGGCCTACGTCCAGCAGGACAGGCTTTTTTAGGGACTTCCAAACAACTATCCTGAGCCGCCTGTGGCCAGCGGTTCCCTGCGTCGTCAGTTCGCCTAGTGGAAAGTTGACCAACATTGCGCTTTGCGGTGCGGAGTCGCCATTCTAGCACCTTGGGCCCTCAACGTCCATCAGCTGTTGGAACCACGTGTCCCACCCATTGCCACTTCAAGTTCCGCGACTCGCTGAGCTATGTCGGTAACTTTGGTTTTTCTGTGGAATTCCTCTATTCTGATTCGATCCCGCAGAGATACTCCGAGCATTGCTCTTTCCATCGTCCGCATCTCTCATAAAAGTAGTGACTCTGAGCATTCTTATGAGAGACCCGCAGTTGGCGACGAAATTACAGATCCATAGGTCATCACTGGCAACGTGCGTGTTGTTCGAAGAACCGTCTTCAGGCACTAAGTAATTTGGACAAAAAGATATTATGAAATTTCCCGAACGCCTTTTATTTACCTACCATCAATTATTTATTACAAGTAGCGGCACAAAACTCTAGCGCTGACCGTTATTGCGCAGAAGTAAAAATGTAGGTATCATGGGGGAGCTTGAGGAATGAAGGGCGGGCGTGCGAAGCGGTGAGTGGCTCCCCTGTCGCATTCCGTCCCCCGCATTGAAACGACGCACCACGGACTTCCAGTGTACAGTCTCGCTCTGAGTTGCATTGTTATTATTGTTAATTTTCAGTTGGTTTGTTAAATATAATTATATATTTTGCTGTTTTTTCAAGTTTGTTTATAAATTTAAAGGGAATAATATACCTAGGAGAAATACCGTTTTGCGACGCCAGGCGTGTTACCATTGCCTGATTCAGATTAGACTAATCTTATATCTAAAATAAAAATTGACAATATAATAATGTTTTATTTTTCTACTCCCCGTAAGCTTTTCAAAATTAATTTATTCATTTATAGCAACTATCTATACTATATTATTATGTCTTAAGTAATACGAAATCTTTGGAAATTAGAACTATAAACTATAACATATATAAGCACAAACACGCACGCACGCACACACACACAGATTAAAACGATGTCGTAACATGATTTGGCTACTAATTAGGTAATTAAAGTAAATATTGTATTGCGTACGCGACGGTACCGATGCGCAGCCATCCCTTCTACGTTTCGTTCAGCGCTAGACTTACATGCCGCTAGTTGTAACCAAGAATGATGTTTGTCTCTATAACTACCACTTTTGAAGTTGATTGATAGTGGCCGGGGTTTGATCACTGAAGTTACTACAAGTGTAAAGTGTACCAGGTTCGATTACAATAGCGAAAATGTTATGCTGTGTGGTGCGGTGGGATGTTTTCTACAACCATTAGGCACACTTTCTGGCACGTTATTAGTTTATAAATAAAAAACAAAAATCATTTTTTAATTTATATGTATTTAGCTTTTTAGCATAGAACTAGAATAATTTAAAAAAAGAGAACTATAATAATTTATAAAAAACTAGAATAATTTGTAAATGTAACTCATTGACTTAATAAATACTTAATTTAGTTTTAAGTACTATATACTTATAATGTCTTATGTTATACATATTGACGTAGCAACATAAATACATTAGTGTCCTTAAGAATTAAGCAACTGTTCATACAATGCGTTGTTAATGTTATTCACTTACACAATAACACTTTATAGTACTTTTTATAGTTCTTTACTTATATGTTAATTATTTTTACGATCACTGACGTATACCTAAGCAGTTTAAATATTAACTTTGCACCAGGATAAAATAAATGAAAAAAATATCGAGTTGCCATAATACCTACATACATTTTCGAGATCGTTTATATTTAGATGATCCTAGTTAAAGCATCTATATCAGTGATTCTCAACCTTTTTTTTGTTGCGGCGCACATTTAATGATTTCAAAATTTGGCGGCACACAGAAAAAGATAAAAATTATTTACTTACTACAACACACTGCATAAATAGTTTATGACAAAAATTTTAAACACACTAAGACCCCGCTTTGCGTCGCTAATGTGTTCCTGAAAAATGCGACGCAAAGTGAATCACAAAAGGAGAATGCCAGACAATGTATAGAACTTTAACCCACTAATAAAAACATATTGTACAACAATGTATTATGCATCATTTTATTGCATTTTTTTTACTATTTAATATAAATTACATTTAAAAGCTCTAGAACTCGGAGTATTCGACACGAGCCTAACGTTGGTTATCATCCATTTCCGTATTGTTGTTCCGTATAGTTGTCACACTGACATGACAGTCGCAACTCTTCATTAAATACATTTTTAAACAGGCATAAGGACTCTGGATATTAGCGTTTTAGAGCCCACTTTTGAAGAAAATACAATAAAAACGATTTAAATGGTTAGAACCCAGTGCAATAATAAAGATTTAAAAATGCGTAGAGTGTAAACTAAAAGGAAATAGATTAATTACTTTTTTTTCACATAATTTTATTCCGATGTCCAACAGTAAAAATGGCTTATTGTAAAACATTTATATAATAATAGGATATTTTTAGTATATTTACATTTTGTGGTCTTTTTGGGTTAGGATCTGGCATTCTCCTTTGAAAGCAAATAATAAAATAATTTATTTTTTTGTGGAATTAAATATATATTCATGTTAAAAATATTTTTCTTTTTAAATGATAAAATTTAATAATATTGACATTATTATATATTTGCAAAATTTGGCGGCACGCTTTTGAAATTTGGCGGCACACAAAAGTGCCGCGGCACAGTGGTTGAGAATCACTGATCTATATGAGGGTAATTTGGTTGTAAATAAGATAATAAATTTAGTTTAAATTATATTTGCAACCCAATTACTATCAATATATGTATTTCTTAATCAGTATTGAGTATATAAAGATAAGGTAAATAAAACCTGCCAAGTTATTATTATTTATATTCTCTGTTATTTCATTATATTATACATATTTGAGCCAAAAGCCTGAAGAGACGTAACGGTTAACTGATGAAATTTAAATATCGGGATTTTCAGATATTTAATCGAAATTCAATTTAAACACTGATCTAAATATTAAGATTTTATTGTCTGTTGGTTTTTTATTTATCTTGCTCCATTAAATTATCATCAGCCTATTTTTATAGCGCACTGGCTTCTCGCCTCGGAAGAGTAGATTTGGAAATTATCCATCAAGCTGCAGGTTGGTTGGCTCAAGATTCACTCACAGACAGTGCCCAGGTCGAGTACGACAGTGGTGCTCAAAGTGTGGTCCCTGTGTTGAGCCGACTGCGCGGAGGGGGGTACTGTGTTCCTGTAGGAGTACTGCAGGGTGAAAGCAACTTGAGCTGGCTTGCCAACCTCGGCTGATGGGTCCGTTGACACTTTCAGACGCAGGGCCAGCTTGTTGGACTTCCTCCATAGGATGATACTGGAAAAATAAATAATGGATTTATTCTGACAGTTTCAAATTTGAAATTGGACATGATCAAGGAGTTTTAAAGTTCCAAAATATACTATTTTTCGCCCACCTATCATCATTATCAGCCTATTAACGGCCCACTACAGGACCAGGCCTCCCTCTTTGTAGAAGAGGGGATATAGAGCATAGACCCACCACACTGTAAGTTGACGAGTGTAGGATGGCAATAATATTTCATTTATAAACGATCACTATCCGATGTTGATGATAGTGACCAGGACGGCTTAACCGTGCTCCGAGGCAGGAGGGTGTAACACCCAGGCCTGGAATGTACTGAAAACTTCAAAGAAGAATGCAAAGCTCTGAATTATTCCATGACCCAACCCAGGACCTTGTGATCGATGCCACAGGAGCTAACCACTAGACCAACAAGGCAGTTAAACCTCATGTGACAGTAATTACACTGTTAACTCTCTTCAATGGGGCAAGTGCGAGTTTTTCACCGAGCGACTGCGTAAAAACGTACTCACTCTTAACGTCAAATTCAAGCGTTTACTCTTACTATAACTAGATGGCGCTACTCCAATTCCGTATAAAATTTGCGTTTACTGTTTTCGGTATCCACGCGGTAAAATCTCACACTAGCCTCACAGATCGAAACAGCTATTTTTCTTGACAGTAGAAAAAGGCATAGCAAGAATATTTTTTTAGAGGAGCACGATCAGAAAAGTAAAGACATCGCCATGTTGCAGATTTCTTCCATTTAACATACTATGCACCAACGGCTAAAATCCTTGTGGCGTCCTTCCAAGTTTTTATTCTTCCTGGTCAGACAAGAACCTAATCCCTTCTTTTAAAAGTCGAGTAAGTACTATAACTTACTCGCTCGTGTCATGTTGCGGGTCATCGTCATACTCGGCGGCGTCATCCCGCTGCGCGAGCGTCAGCGTCACTTCCGGTACGCAAATCTGACTCAACGTCGGCATTTCTGGCTTCCTCTCGATCACTTTGCTCCAAGTTGTGTCCTGAACAAACAACATATATAAGATTTTCTATCAGCAAAATATATATAAAAATAGGAACATTCGATAGTATTGT
Organism: Mycalesis mineus; assembly: GCA_034621355.1. Lineage (NCBI taxonomy): Eukaryota > Metazoa > Arthropoda > Insecta > Lepidoptera > Nymphalidae > Mycalesis > Mycalesis mineus. Next base: position 1,064,565 of record CM067892.1, on the reverse strand, counting down.
AACTTGCTAACATTTGATACTAGATGGCATTACAGGTCTTACAACTGTTATAAAAAATCAATCGTGTTATCATGCATAATTTCGGAGCTGGCGGATCAAAATCAAAGAGATGTGGGTTCGAATCCCGCCGGCTCCAAAATTTTTTGATATCACGTTTATTTTCAAAAATTATAGCAAAATATAAGGTTCATTGCAACTGAATATTTGAAACAGTTATTCACTACTGATTGATGTTTTATCACAAGCACTCTAAAACTATACACTTGATTGACTTGTGTAATTAACTGTGCGCGGTGTCTAAGCAGGTAAAACCGCAGGACACAGCCAGTTAATTATAAATAGGAATGATTACTATAAATTTTTTATTACTTTATTAGAAAGTAGAACTTTGGGCACACTGAAAATAAAATTGTAATCTGACAAAGATATACAAAATACTTTAATTTTGAAGTAAAAATTTTCTGCCCTTTTTAACAAAATGAAAATTTAAGTATAACGTCACGCCGTTGTAAGGCCGTCTCTGTCTAACACTTAATAGTTAGTCTTGTACCTTTTTTTTAAGATCCATAATAATTATTTTCATAATTTTATTTGTTGTTAAATCATGTTTTAAAAAACCATTACTTTGCGAAGCATATACAGTCTACCTAATTGTTTTAACAAATCTCACCTTCTCCAAATTGAGAGACTTCTCCAAGGACTTCTCGATGCTCTTCGGCTCTTTGTCGTGCTGCTCGTCGGCATCAGTCTCCGGCGCGACGTCGCTGCGGTCGGTGCGGTCGGGCGGCAGCAGGCGCAGCGTCATCTCGTGCGGCGTGGGGTTGCCGATCTTCAGCAGCAACGCCGACTGCTGGCCCGCCTTCACGCTTTCGTGAGAGATTATCTTCACTTCAGGCACATGGTAGCTGAAGAAGAAAGGAGAAGGTTCTATAAGTTTGAAAATTAACCTCCAGTGTTTAACTAACACAATAGAGAAAATGACTGATACGGGTAAATAACTTAAATTTAAAAAAATCATTTTTCACAACCTATCATTTTGCAATATTACTTAGGGCCCAAGTATTTATCAATTAGAATAAAACGAGCCCAAACTCCACTGGGTTTTGTTGTTTTATTGCAGAGTTCTTTGGCCACCTTCTAGTTCCAACATCTGACCCTGACCCTGAAAAGCATATAGAATCAATGTACTCGTCAATACGAATAAAATGAGCTCAAACACAATGGAGTTGTGTCATTTTATTGCCAAGTTCCTCTGCCCATCTTCTAGTTCCAGCATTAGATGCGTTACATGTTATCATAATATTGCATTGCCACTTGATATTGAAAGAATATATTGTTTTTAGTGGCTGATTCTGTTTGCTACTCACAAGGCGAGCAGTTCAATCTTGAACTTGATGGAGCCGGGGTTGTACTCGGGCTTGGTGAGGTTGTGGTCGCACGCTCGGCAGCGCTGGCTGCGCTTGACGCTAAGCGGCCGTGCGACTGGATGCAGACGTGCCACGCTCGCCGGCTGCCACTCGGGCGACGCCAGGCGCTGCGCCATCGTTGTCACTGCGTTGTACAATACGAGCGCTAGTTACTTTGCGGAAACCTCATGATTTATAGTAATAAATTTTTTTTTGTAGCTGGGAAATGTATTTGCAGAGGGAAGCTCACAATTTACAGGCAGAACAGCGCAAGTTATTCACTGGCTGAGTAGCAGCCAGGTCCTAGCTACCAGACTCAGGTTCTTCAAATTCCACTCACCCTGCTTCAAGTTGATCTCCCTGAGGTGATAGTCCTCAGGCAACTCCTCAACCTCAGCACTGGCCACACTGGGAACAAAGTTGGCAATGGCTGAAGAGGAACTTTCACTGGATGGTAGACCAGCTATGTTGCGCGCCATTGCACCGGTTAAACCAGTTTTATCCTGAAACCAAATGCTTAATAAAACTGACTAATAAGTCTACAATTTATTTTTACTGTGAAGCAAGGAATGAAAATCAAATCTACAATAAAATTACATGGGAAAAAATTGTAAAACAAAAGTTTTTGATCCAGCATTAAGGCAGAATCTATTTTCACTAAAGGTATTCAGTATTTTAAATAAAAAAATATTAAATAAAATAAAATAAAATTTGTAAAAAAGAGGCTATTTGAAATAAATGTGTTTTGAATCAAATAACAATAATAGTTTATATTAACTTACAGTAAGAGTAATATATTTCCCTCTAATGGCAAACTTCTTCCTCTCTCTATCTAACTTCTCTTGTTTCTCCTGCTGTGCGATGGCCTTGTAGTAGTCCAGCAGTTGGTTGATGCGTGCTGTGAATGGGTTAGGCCTCTCAGGCCAACCTCCCGAGGCTATTAACAGAAACATTTGAAAAGTGCACAATGGAAACTGTTAATTAGTTACTTAACTCCGATTTTTCATCCTTTTATTACATCTGGCTGGCTGGCTACATTCCATCTCACTTCACATCGGCCGCAATATATGTGGTTGCTGAGTAGGGATAAAGTAAAAGGCCCTTGGCAAAGAAGTCAAGGTTAATATGGCAGTGATTGAAGACTCACATTATCTGACAGTGTAGTCTTGAATAAATACATTCTTGTTTCAAACAACTACACAAAGTAACCTCCAACAAAATTGTAATTTCCCATTTTTTTGTGGCAGTCATCTTGAATTTGAAACTTTTCATAGTGTATCTTTGCATTGGGTTTGACTATTGTATTCTACAAGACATTCATCTTCATTTGACACCCATATTGAGGGAGTTGTAAAAAACAAGTAACAAATTTTGTAGCACTGTGATTTTTAACCGATTTTCATCAAATTTAATTGAATCTTTTCTATTTTTTTATATCTTGTAAGTGTAATATTCTCCCTCTGGTCACACTAAGCAATCTCACAAGAGGTCTCATTAAACTATAAGGTATATGCAAATACAGATGCTCTCTCTATCTCAATTACATCACTCATAATCCAATTTCACTTAATACTCACCAACAGGTTGATCAGGTATGCCCACATCTCGTGATGTCCACCGACAATTGAAACATGACAGATAGTACATCTTTTTCGCCTGTTTGTTCTCCACCTTGGTGTCACCAGCGGCCGGGTCCTGCCGGGGCTGGGCAAAGGTGGCTCGAGTGGACAATGTATGGAAACAACTGGGGCAGTCGAAGCAACTGCTGCATCGGTTCTTCTTGAGCCTTGCTTCAGATGACGGCATGTTTTCTAGACAGTTTGCACAGTAGTGGGAGTCCACCTGAATAATCATTTGGATTTATTATCATGGTGTAAGTCTTGTGTAGTGTTGGACTTGCCACTGGACCAATGGGGCAGTGTGGGAAAACTTGGATTATTATAACAGAACCTAATTAGACTGACATACACATTTATTTAAATTAGGTAGGTACATATCAAATACACCAAATTACTTATCCATTTTAATATCCATTGACCAAGAGCAAAACGGGTAAAAGAATTAGTCCTAAGACTAATAAAGCTATAATTGTGATGTAGTTTGTTTGACTATAGTTGAGACTTTTTTTATACAACCTCATATATTACTAATTTACTACTAGTATCAAGATATAATAGCTCTGTATAGTTGTATTTATGATCTTGAGCTGAGCTGAGAATATGACAAAAGGATCACAACAATACCCATACGGAGGAAAGGCTACAATAAAATGGAATACTAAATGAAGTATAGCGAAGGTAGGTCACGCATAAAGTACAAAATTATAACAGTTTGTAAGACATTTTAAACTCATATATTAGGTACACCGCTATTGAATATTTATAATTTTCATTGAAAAGTTGATGATATTACAGTAAAAACTTACTTCGTGACAAATGCAGAAACCGCATCTTATTTTCAAGCAATGCCGACAGAAATATAAATTTGTTATTGGTTTTAACTGCCCGCAAGAGCACACGTATCTCACAAAGTCAGTTTGAGTTAAATAAGCCATCGCTACTTGTTTTAGATCAAATAAAGCTTTATTTAATTTAAAATATCGGTAAGCTCTTGACTGAAAATGGGCTGTTGACTCATTGACAGTGACAATTTATTGATTTTGACAATGTCACAATGACAGTGAGACTTGACTTTTGGCAGTGATAGTCAGTGCTGCCAGCTCCCAAATAAATGATGTCAGATAGTGAGCTAAAAAATCGCTAGATGTCGCTATTATATTATTAGTTCGTTAAGTTTAAGTTTTTTAACAACTTTTTGTTACATTACTATACGGTAGGGTAAACGTTCAGTCATTGGACACCGAATAGTTACTGGACAATCGCTTTTGAATATCAAAAAATAAGATAACTACAAACAAAGAGCGACATCTACAGTTATTGACAAAATCTTTTAGTACTTAGCATGGTTTTAGTCCATTGGTTTTATAACAGATGGCAGTAACAAAGTGTAAAAAAAAATATTTTCCGTCGGCTATCACAAAAGCAAATAATCCTCTTGAAAAATTATTTTTTTTATAAGGTTGGGTCAAGTGTTTTGTTTAAGTATTGGTAAAGAGGTGAATGTTATTGTTTTGACTGTTTGGAGAGTGGTAAGATATTATACTACTTGCAGGATTAAACGACTTTTAACTCATAATTATTATATTTTGAGGTTATTTTAATCTGTCCAGTGACTGTATGCGAAAATTTTAAAAAATCTATTATTGGACACTTGTCCAATAACTACATTTTTTTGTGATTTGAGTTTCAACGATTTTTTTACTTTAATTGTATAGCAATTCAATTCGTTATACTACACTTTCAATTTCAGACATTACAGCCTACACAGTCAGTCATTGGACGCTGTCCAATAACTGTCACTTATTGTGTCCAATAACTGTTTGCTTGCAGGTTAGAGTTTCAAAAAAATGCCTAAGGGAAAAAAGAAAAATTATGACCCAAATAATTTGAATTTAGCACTCAAGGAAGCACAGGAAACAGAGAGACCAAAGATAAGAGAGATTGCTCGAAAATATGATATTCCTAAGTCCACTTTGCATTTTAAGTTAAATAATCCTGAACATAGGACTTCTTTTGGACCACCACCTGTTTTAACAGAAGAAGAAGAATCTATCTTAGAACTTTGGATTAAGTGGTTAATGAGGAAGGGTTTCCCTTTAAAAGTTGAAAATTTACAGCAAAGTGTATCCAAATTTCTTGAGGAAAATCCTCGCCCAAATCCTTTTAAGAATAATTATCCTGGGGATGGGTGGGTTAAAGCATTTTTAAAAAGACACCCTGACATTGTTCAACGAACTAGTGAGGGGGTCACGCAATCTAGTGCAAACATCTCAGAAAAAGATATAAGGAAATGGTTTACTGAGATACACCAGTATTTAGAAGAAATCAATCTTTTGCATTTGTTGGATGACCCTACTCGAGTATTCAATGGTGATGAAAGTGGGTTTCAGTTGTGCCCAAAAACGGGGAAAGTACTAGCTGTCAAAGGAACTAAAAATGTATACAGCGTAGACACCAATAATTCCAAAGAGTCAATTACGGTCATGTTTACGTTCTCAGCTTCTGGAAATTCCTGTCCGCCTATGGTTGTCTATAATTACCAGAGAATTCCACAAAAAATTTCAGATGGGATTCCTAAAGACTGGGGTGTAGGTCGAAGTGATAATGGGTGGATGACGTCAGAATTGTTTTTTGAATATATAGGAAATGTTTTTTACCCTTATTTACTCCGAAGAGGCATAACACTGCCAGTAATATATTTTCTTGATGGACATAAAACCCATCTTACCTACAGTGTTAGCAAATTATGCAAGGAATTGGGCATTGAACTTATAGCATTATATCCGAATGCAACGCGCATTCTACAACCAGCTGACGTAGCTGTTTTTCGACCCGTTAAGGCAGCTTGGAAAGATACAGCAAGGACGTGGCTAATTAATAATCCAGGTGAAGCAATAACAAAGGTGAATTTTGCTAGAATTCTTGAAGATGCTCTAAAAAAATCTATAAAGCCAGAAACTTTGATCAATGGATTCAAAGCCTGTGGTTTAGTGCCATTTAATCCGGATGCAATAGATTATAATAAATGTTTGGGGAGCGATGTGCATAATCAGGCTAATGATCACAAAAATCAAGAACGTGTTTTAACATTTTCTCAATTCTGTCAAACAGTTGGTTTAACAAAACTTACGCAATTGGAAACTTACATAAATTTGGAGAGTACTAATGAAGATTTCCAAATTTTGCATAATATTTACAAAGCATTTAAATCTTCATCTTCTAGTTCTGAAAGACCTCGGATACCAGTACCTGACACATCCATTTCAGCACAAGATACTATTCATCAAGTACCTGAAATAAATCCAACTGTCCAAGCGCGGCTACCACATGATAGTTTAATACAAATTTCAGATCTAGTTGATTTAAACTTATCACCAAAAGAATCCAATGCTGTCACTACCAAGAACATTCAAGATATTCCTTTAGAACAAATAATGTCTGACGAGAACTATGAATATCATGAATTAAGACAAGATTGTCCAAAACAAAATCCTCAATCAGTTTTTCACATTAATAATTCAGTTCATGAACTATTTTCACAAGATTTTCAACCAAGTATGCTAACAGTCAGTACACCGGTAAAAGGAGATACTACTATTACCCCTCATTTACAAGAACAAGGAAAAGAAAATTTCTCTAGTGATGCATGTTTCGTTGATAAAAGCCCAGCGTTTAAAATTATATCTAACAGTCAATTTGCACCATTTTTGACAATGCCTAAAACGCCTGAACGAAAGGGTAAAAGAAATACAGTGAGATTTCCATACGCAGTAACATCAGATAAGTATAGAGCTATGTTTAAGGAACAAAAAGAGAAAAAAGAATCGGAATTAAGGATGAAAGAAGAAAGAAAGAGAGTAAGACAAGAAATGAAAATAAAACGAAATGAAAAAAAAGAAAATGTAAAGCCAGGTAGAAAAAAACTGAAGGAAGCTACAAATACTTGCAAAATATGTTCAAAACCAACGAAAACGAGTAATCGCTTGTGTTGTGATATGTGCTCTGCCATATTTCACGTTAAATGTGTACCTAACAAACACCAACAGCATGTACCAGAAGATATAACATTGGATCTATATGTGTGCCATGTTTGTTATAGTGAAGTGAACAATGATGACGATGATGATGATATAAGCCTAGAAAAACGTACTGACGATGAAGACAATAATACCGTCGATGACTTAGAGGTAGAGATGCTATTTGATATGTACAAAACAAATAAATTACATAATTCGTAATTTATTAGTTTTGTACATATCAAATACAAAACAAATAAATTACGAATTTTTTATTTGTTTTGATCGTATATATAAGCAATTTGTGTACTATTAATAAAAAACAAAATGTTATTATGCTGTTTTATTATTTGTTTAAGTATTATTTCTCTATATTCACAGACTGTCCAATAACTGTTGCTGACTGTCCAATAATTATAAATTTTGTCCATTAACTATGTTTCTTGTTAATTTTTTTTAAAACTATGATATTTTGCAATTATACACAGGAGACAAGATTTTAAAATCAATCTAATGATAGTTCATTTAATCTAGTTTTAAAATATATCTATAGTATCTAAGCTATTAGAACAGCCGACCAACAAAAAAATATTTAACAATTTTATTTGCTTAATTGTCCAAAGACTGTCCGTTTACCCTATATTACGATTCTACGGTAGGTAATAGGCAACCAAAATCATATCTTCAGTCGTCAGACATTAGAAGGGTTACCACGAACCGTAACTTGTGTAAATAAAGAAGTGAATTTGAATTTGAAAAATTAAAAAGAAATATTTTGTCAGGATTTTCAGAACGAAATTGATTCCACAATTCTTTAGCGCAATGATGAACACGGAATATAAAAAAGTTTACTTTGGCCTGCTGGGGATACCATCATTTAGAAAAACCACGTTTTTGGGGGTTTCTAGTTATGGAAATGTGGAAATTGCTCCATTTGCCAATTTGGTCTTTTATCTATTTTGAATATCAAATTCAAATTTACGATATAAAAGTAGTTAAGTAATATTTTTTCATCGACTATAAGTTGGCCCTTGACTGATATGACACCTGATGTTAAGTAATGATGTAATGTAATGGGCTAACTTGTTATTAGTAGGACAACCCAGTTCGGTTTCGGGATCCACACCCTACACGGTTACTACACGACATCGTACCGGAACGCTAAATCGCTTGGTGGTACGTACTTCGTCGGTAGGGTGGTAACTAGCCACGGCGAAAGCCAGACCAAGATAAATTAAGAAAAATCTCAATCTGCCCCGCCGGGAATCGAACCCAAGTCCTCTGTCTTGTGAATCTACCGCGCATACCACTGCACCACGGAGGTCGTCAAAAGTATTAGTTAGTTTAGTGGCAACACTAAAGGCTGCTTCTTTTTAAGGTATGCCCGTCCGCCGTCCGCCGCTACCCGTGGCTTTCTAATGTCGTAACGAGTAATGTATTGCGAAACGAGGGATCCAATTATGTCACCGGTATTAATTACTCTACACTTTTTTCATTAGCATCGACGCGGATTTTTCCATGATATACTTAGAACAGAAAAAGTCCTAGTCCTAAATAACTTAAATAATTTGTAACTGACTTCTATTACTGGGAACAAAAAGTTATTAGTTTGTAAGTACCTCTAGCTTTAAGCATCATTTAGTTATTAATATTATCTAACTAGTAATATTATCATTTAAGTGGAAAACTATCGCCAATTATTATAAGAGCAACACATCACAGAACATGTGAGAAACACGTATGAATATAAAACGCTAGCCTTTTTTCGTTAAACTGAGACGTAGGTATTAGGTACGTGTTAAGCCAATTGAATGAATGAAACACAACTGTTTGAGTCTATTAGATCGTCAAAGCTAGAAACATCCATATCCATTGATCAGAATGGAGCTTAGGTTACTTAGGCTTGTGTGCACCAAGATTTCGGTTATCATAACCAACGGTTAACATAAGCTAAACATAAAATTTACTGTTCACGACAACCGTACACCGGTTAAGGACGTAAGCTTGGTTAAGATAACCGCCCGGTTTACGTCCTTAACCGGCGTACGGGTTTATTATAAATAGTAAATTAATAGTAAACTTACGTTAACCGTTGGTTATGACAACCGAAATCTTGGTGCACACAAGCCTTAGGTCTGTGTGGACCAAGATTTCGGTTATCATAACCAACGGTTAACATAAGCTAAAGGTAAAATTTACTGTTCACGACAACCCGTACGCCGGTTAAGGACGTAAACCGGACGGTTATCTCAACCGAGCTTACGTTCTTAACCGGCGTACGGGTTGTCGTGAACAGTAAATTTTACGGTTAGCTTATGTTAACCGTTGGTTATGATAACCGAAATCTTGGTGCACGCAGACCCTAAAGTCAAGAATAGAAAAATAGAAGGGTGAAATGGGGTTGAAAAAAAAGTTTTTCAAGTACTGTTAACAAAAATTGGGACATAATTATAAACTATCTGAAAAATATTAGATAAAAAGTGATTAAATTAAATTAATTATTAGTTAATTCATTTTTAGTTTGAGTTGATTTTGTTTTTAACTATTGTTACTAACAGTTTAAGACGCATGTTGAGTTTACCAATAAGCAGGTAGTATTACAATAATACATTTAGATTTTAATTGTTATGTAATATTTTTGTCAATTGTAATTTATTGACCTATTAAATAAAAAAAACCCTTTAGGTTACCCATCAAGGTGAAAAGTTTACACGGATTTTTTTTCTAATTACATCCACCTATTTTACACGAATGAAAGTCATATAATATGTATATAACTATAATACTAATGTACCTATTATAACATATTTGAATTACATAATTATTATAAGCTAATTAATGTAATTGTTACACATTGTTTAAGTCAAGGACAATTCGCTAATAAAATATTTTAGTTGTGCGTAAGTGGGTATGTGTCTCAAGGATCGATTAGGTAATGTATAAAATTGAGATTTTGTGCAATAAATTAAGTACTAAGTGTACGTTACGTCCTAATTTTGCGGTCAGTTATTATTGCTTGCTTCAATTCAAGGTAGGTCTACAATCTCTTTTAGGTGAAATCAATTTACAAACATACCTATATGGTTTTAAAAGTATCAAGATGTTAAACTTTTCTCAAATTTATCATCTACATCATTACCAGCTTATTACCCGACTGTGTCAGAAGGAGGGTAATGATTTTCTAGCGTATGTATGTATATATGTATGTATGTATGTATGTCCATTTCTTTGGCACGCGCTACATACCTAAACGGCTGGACGGATTTTGACACATAAGGTGTCGTTGAATTAGTTAGGTTTGTAGTGACAGGCTATATACATTTTCAAAATGGCGGCTAAAGTGGGGAAAAAAGGGAATTTTTTTATATACTTTATGGTGCTGCAGGCGGGACCAAACGTCGTTTTAGTAAATCTTTCTATGCCTGTAGTAAAAAGTATTGTTTATTTCCGCCTTCAGCACCATAAAGTATATAAAATTTTATATAGATAGAGTGATACTTGTTTTTCTCTTTTCAGTTCATTACTTCTAAGCAGTCGGGTTTTTTGTTTTTATAATAATATTTTTTTTAAAGTTCTACTACAATGCATGGTGGCCTTCACTATCCCCTCTCCTGTTGGAGATGATATCGTGCTTGAACCTAACACGCTGTTCCAATAGAGGTTTATGGGTTTATTCATTTATTTTTCATTTATTTACTCAAATCACATTTACATGACTTAAAAATTATCCTGGACCCCCAAACTAGGTATCCCGTGACTTGGGGGATTTTATGGTGATAATATCTTTAAATCTTGTAAGGATTTTTATTAGATGTTAATGTCAATAGCCGGGCAAAATGCTGAACAGGGAAAACTTCACTAACCTCTAAGCTTTTAACTGAAAATTTCTTGGAAGAAAGAAAAGCCTTTTATTTCATGGCCGAACCGAAAGTCAAACCTAGGACCTGACTTAGGATCACAGTCACATAGTCTAATCGCTGAACCAACGAAGCAGTATGTATGAATTGCTGTAAAATATCCGAACATAAGCACTTTACGGCTGGATCGATTTTGATGATTTAGATTTACAATTGTAACCAGATTCTAAGAATTAATCTGACAATAGCTTTTTTTTTCAAAAATGAGATCCAGGTTATTCAGTCACTAGTAGATCTACCAGATATCACCAGTTATAGGTAGATCTACCGAAAATATTTGATTAATGTTAATAAACTTTCCATTCTCATAAAGTGTTTACACTGTGCGTAATTCACGACGTGCGTAGAATTTCATTTTGTTAAGCCACTTATATATCTTGACTGTTTAGAAATGGCAAAAAAACATGTAAACAACAAACAAAATTATTTTTTGTTAGTTGTTTATGTTCATAATCTAGCAACTTTACCGACTTCTTAGATATATATGCTAAAGTAAATAAAAGCAACTAAATGACGCAATTGCTTCTTTCTTTTTGGTGTTTTCAAGTTGGTCCAATTTTTTTATCAAAATTTATTTTCTTACTTTTTAGCGATTTATTAACACGTAGCCAAAAACCAAACAATATACCTAAAGGATTATATACTCCTTCCTCTGATTAATACACTCATCACAAAATCTCGAAAATTACTCACTCGATTGACTTGAAGCATAGTTAACAGCTGATAGATGTTAGGGGTCTAAAGTGCAAGAGAATGACAACCCCGCCCTGAAAAGCGCAGTGTTAATCGACCCCCCGCTAGATAACTGACGACATCATATGTGTCGCTTAGAGCCGCTGGCCACATGTGGCTCAGGAACATTGTATTTGGAAGTCCCTAAAAAATTTTTTAAATAAAAATAGAACCGACTCAAAACGCACTAAAAAGTAAAAAATAACTGTGTCATTCAGTTGCTTTAATTTACTTAAGCATATCTATGAAGTCGGTGCCAGCCAAGTTTAAGGAACCTTTATTTTGATTTTATAAATTTATATTTTGAATTTATAATAAATATATAATTTTAATTAAAATAAAATTACCGACGTAGTAAAGCAGTTTGTGGGTTCTAGGTAACGTCCTTAAAGTAGAAATCTGGCTGGCACCGACTCTTAGATGGATGCTCAAGTAAATTAAAGCAACTAAATGACACAGTTATTTTTTACTTTTTTATGCGTTTTGAGTCGGTTCTATTTTTATTTAAAAATTTTTATTTCTTACTTTTGGGTGATTTATCACCACGTATCGCATTCGTATTATACTGTCATAGTATATTATACGGCACTAGTAGCCAAAAAGTAACCGATACCGAGATAAAAACCGAAATCGCTGTAAGCGTGCCTCCAAAATTGTATTGTCATGCGAATTAATTGATTACAGCTGAGCGTTTATTGTTGCAAATTTGAAGAGTTCCTTCAATTTCCCCAGGATATCATCATCAGATCCTAACATGGTGAATGGGACCACCTTGGAAGTATGCTCTATCTAATAAAAAAAGAATTATCAAAATCGGACCACTCTGTAAAAAGTTATGCGTGGTCATACATAAAAATAAAAATATATACGTGTCGAATTGAGAACCTCCTCCGTTTTTTTTCGTCAGTTAAAAAGGCCTATGTCCAACTGTGGATGTGCATCGGCTGTTAATGATGATGATGATAGTTATACATTTGCGATGTAAACGCTAACTTAGAACGAATTTCTCGATACTCTCACCGTTGCGGCAAGTGGAAATAAATGAATGAATTGTAAAATCTAAACACCCAGGGTTGTTTGTATGTAGGTAACACATAAATAAACTAGCGACGTTTCGAGGTGTGAGGCGTCGGTTGGATGCGCTTCTCAGTAACGAACCGTCGCGTGCCAATTCGATAATTGTATTTAAATGTCAATGCGAATTAATTGATTACAGCTGAGCGTTTATTGTTGCTAAATCTTTTTATTCTTGTTCACTAGCGGTGCCCTGCGGTTTCACCCGCGTTATACCGCAATACCGTTCCAGTGAGTTGCCATGTGCTATATCAGACCATCCTCACCAGATCCATCTTTGTGCCATATCTCATTCACATTTCATCCGTTATCCTTGTTTGGATATATAATAAATATCATTAAAATAGTTAAATAGAATTTTGACGAACTCCGTGGCGCAGTGGCATGCGCGGTGGATTTATGAGGCGGAGGTCCTGGGTTCGATTCCCGGCGGGGCTGATTGAGATTTTTCTTAATTTGTCTTGGTCGGGCTGGCGTTCCGATACGATGTTGTGTAGAAACCGATAGGGGTGTGAATTTCATCCTACTCCTAACAAGTTAGCCCACTTCCATCTTAAATTGCATCATCACTTAACATCAGGTGTGATGGCAGTCAAGGGCCAACTTGTAGTTATTAAATAAATAAATAAAATAAGTTAAGTTTTAAATTTTCTAATTTTCCGCGTGATTTTCTTCATTTCTTCTTTTGTAAGAACCTTTTCTTGACACAAGCGGAAGAATGGCAAACATAAGAATAGCGACATCAGTCCAGCCGTTCACGCGTAATGACCTGAACAAGGGAAATAAGGATTCATTTTAGGCCTAAACTCTGCTTAGCTATGAATTAACATTAATCGAACTTGAAATACTTATGACGTTCTCCGTGGCGCAGTGGTATGTGTAGTGGATTTATAAAACGGAGGACCTGGGTTCAACCCTGCGGGACTGATTAGATTATCTCAATTGGTCCTGAACTGGCTAAGCATTATTAGTCGACCCCTAACATGTTAGTCTGCTTCCATCTTATCATTGCTACATAACTTAAAATCAGGTGTAATTGTAGTCAAAGGTTAACTTGTAACGAATAAAAAAACTTGAGTGGTATTAATTTTGATAAAATATTCAAGTTGATGAATGCAGACACTATGTTACAGTCATAAAGCTATACATTCCAAGTCTCGCTTGATTAGGTAATTAATCCTTGTTAATTAAGCATTTTATGAACAGTTTTACATTTATAATCGTGAGTTTTATTACAGCCGAAACAATTGGATTCAGTCAATTGTTTTTGTATTTTATTTAACACATGAGATACAAAAGAAAAATACGTACTTATAATAAGCATAAGACGTCCTTATCATTAATAGAGAAAGCAGCCTTCACAATTTATGTAATATGGAATACTCCCATGCGTTACTGTTTCTACGTGGCATCACACTGATACGCTAAATATGTTAGATAGAGAAATGTTTGACGACCTCAGTGGCGCAATGGTAATTGCGATGGATTTATAAGAAAAAGGTCTCGGATTCGATTCCCGGCTGGGCCGATTGAGATTCTCATAATTGGTCCAGATTTGGCTGGTGGGAGGCCCTGTTGGTAAATGGTCGCTAGCCACTGCCGAAGCTCACTATCAAACCCATCTGAGCCAATGTAGAAAAAACAACAACCTGAACTGCGATTCAGAACCAGGATCCTCTCTATAGATATTAAAACTTTACAAACTGTGCCTGAGGTCGTTAAATGATTCATGCCTCACATATTGTTGCACGCTAATTGCTACGTTTAATACAATGTTCAAGCATCGCTAGGTATCAGACAATAACGCGGTAAATATGAGGTCGGTAATTTAGTTGCATGTATGTCTACCAAATACCAACCATCCTAAATAACTAAATGCGCAGTGGGTTCCCGTGGGTTTGACCCTGCTTCTGTATCCTAGGCTGTGGGTTCGATTCCCACATCTGGAAAAATGTTTGTGTGATGTGCATGGATGTTTTCCAGTGTCTGGGTGTTTATCTATATATTATAAGTATTTATGTATAATATATATATATAAATATTCATCAGTTATCATAGTACCCATTACACAAGCTACCTACGCTTACTTTGAGGATATATAGCGATGTGTGTAATTGTCCTATATTTATTTATTTATTTTAACGGTTTACTATAGGACCCGGCCTTCCATCTTTAAAGAAAGGGGATATAGAGTATAGAACCACAATGCCGCTCCAATGCAGGTTAGTCGGCTTGTGATATAATGTTCAATGCATTAACGATAACTATCAGATGTTGATAATACGCTCCGGGAGCCCTGGGGGCTTAATGTGCTCTTCGAGGTACGGGGGTGTAACGGCACCGACTTTCCGACTCCGTGCTTAGAATTTACTGAAAATGTCTTGGAAGAAAGAAAAACTTCACGATCCAACCCAGGATTCAAGCCCAGGACTTTCTAAATCATAATTTACCATTTTATTTATATTTGACCTCCGTGTCGCAGTGGTATGCGCAATGGATATATAAGGCGGAGGTCCTGGGTTCGATTCCCGGCGGGGCAGATTGAGATTTTTCTTAATTTGTCTTGGTCTGGCTGGTGGGAGGCTTTCGCCGTGGCTAGTTTAGCAGTCAAGGGCCAACTTGTAGTCATTAAAAAAAAAAAATTAATTCGTTGTCTAACAAATTGATTTTATTTTAGAATTTAAACTATCGCTAGTGTTATCCATATTATTAAAAATATAACAGCTGAAACTCACGTCACGGTTGTCGGCGTATGTCCGACTAGTTTCGAAGTATAATGACTGTGTGAAACATCGGAATGAAATTGATCTATTCCATAATAAATACTTTGACTTTAGGAGGACGGTATTAAATGTTTTGACTTCCAATAATAATATATTGACTACCTAGTAATAATCCTCGACATGTAAAATTAATGAATGAATTCTTATTTTTGACATTTGCATATTTGTTGTAATTAATATTGTTTACTCTTACTTTGTTTTGTTATTTAGTGTTTCTTAGGTTTTAGCTTTTAGTTTTTACTTTTCATTTATTTTATAATTGTATTTTGCCTAGATTAATATTGTAGACATGGTGTATATAGACAACTGTATTTTACATTATATTGTGAACGTTGTGGACTCCTGTAATAAGCTGAGCATTTGCGAAATTTATCATTGTATAAATGTAATATTAACATGTAATTAGTGTATCAGTTGTTGGTGTACCTAAATAAATAAATAAATAAGTAAACTCGTTGTTCGCTTTGCGCCGCGTTACCGGAACAAGCAAGCTTTTTTTTTATGGTAGATAGGCTTGCGCTTGACTACAATCACGCCTGATGGAAAGCAGTGATGAGGTCTAAGTTGGAATGCGCTTACCTAGAAGATGCCTATTCACTCTTGCCTTGAAGATGTTCATATTGTAGGTGGTGGGAAACACTGACGCCGGAAGGGCATTCCAGAGTTGCTTGGATGTCAACCACGTAAGGGTGCCAGTGTTCACGGCGTCGAGCTGTTCGGTGGTAGAAAGGAGAGGGAGGAACAAGATCGTGCAGTTCCTTCGCACATTCCCCAAAGCTCGTGACTAAGGACCCCGTATGGGTTCGAAACTAGTCGGGCATACTCCGACAACCGTGACGTGAGTTACAGCCGTTATATTTTTAATAATATTGATTATATTTGTTTAAAGTAGGTACTTTTTAGCTTGGTAACAGAATAAGCTGGTCCACCTGATGGTAAGTGCCTCTCTTCTTAAACTACGTAGGTCTTGCCAATTAAACATACTCTGTATCTGTTATAACATCGGGAGCTGTGTCCTGACCGGAATAATTCTACCTATCAGATGGCAGAAATATTAATATATTAAGTACTTCCCTTGGCAAGCTCAGTCACAAAAACCTCAATTCGTACTAAAAATTAAAATTAAGTAATTAAAATACTGGTCCGTTTTGGAGGAGGCCTACACCCGTGAGGGTTCTCATCTTCATATTAATAGAAACTAAAGCATTAGATTAAGTCAATGACTGTATATAATGATAGTAATAATAATGATAATTATTTAAATAAATGTAGTAATTAAATTGAAAACTAAAACATAATTTGCTTAATAAATATATATCCATTGTTATTGTCATCAATATGCTTTCATTTCAAAGTATAGTATAATTTTTTTATTGTATAGTTTTAAAATTCGTTAAATTTTAAACGAAACCAGTTTGTGAAATATTATGAAAAAGAGTAATAAAAGGCTTATTTATTCATTTATTTATTTATAATTAAAATAAAAACATTACTATCTACTAATACTAAATTTAGAACTCTTTTATATTAAATTCACTCATATTAGCACACCTAACAGCAAATACGAGTTGTGTCCGGAAACATCGACTTCCGGACTTTAATGAAATTAAATAACCCGAAAATCGAGTTTTTGTGTAAACGATGGCCTAAGACACAGCAGTGACATAATATACATACACCGAAATATATGAAATGGCTTGCGTAATAACCTACCAATGATCAATTGATTGATAGGCTCAAGAGCTCAGTATTATAACTTGTAGGACGTGTTCCTTGCGTGTCCTGTAAACAGTTTTTTTTTATCGACTACAAGTTAGCCCTTGACTGCTATCACACCTGATGTTAAGTGATGATGCAATCTAAGATGGAAGCGGGCTAACTTGTTAGGAGTAGGATGAAATCCACACCCCTTTCGGTTTCTACACGACATCGTACCGGAACGCCAAATCGCTTGGCGGTACGTCTTTGTCGGTAGGGTGGTAACTAGCCACGGCGAAAGCCTCCCACCAGCCAGTCCAAGACAAATTAAGAAAAATATCAATCTGCCCCGCCGGGAATCGAACCCAGAACCTCCGTCTAATAAATCCACCACGCATACCATTGCGCCACGGAGGTCGTCAAAAAAGTTGTTTTGTTTATAGGCGATAGATTTCCATTTACCAGCAGGTCAGGCTTAAAATCTTCATCCATCAATCAATCCTAAGTGGTAGACATCCAGACGACCCAGGACCCGTCGGCGACCGAATCAAACATTTCGCTCCATCATTTACAGCTCAAGTGTGGAATGTCCTTAACACCCTGTCACCTTATTCATTATTCATTACATGTTAGCTCTTGACTGCAATCACAGCTGATGCTAAGTGATTAAGCGATCTAAGATGGAAGCGGGCTAATTTGGTAGGGGTAGCGGAACGCTACATCACTTGGCGGTAGGTACGTCTTTGCCGGCAGGGTGGTAACTAGCCACGATGGATTCAAATTTAATGTCCAGGTCTGTCTGGTGGTCTTCGGCTTATAAATCCACTACGAGCACCACTGCGCCATGGAGGCCGTCAAAACCTGCAATTGACACCACCTTCAAGGAGTGAATAGGCATCTTTTAGACAAGGGCGTCCCATCTTAGACCTTATCATTAATACTCGTAGCATTAAAGTCAAGTGCAAGCGCAACTTTTCATAGTCTTCTTATCGAGCAACTGTTGAGTTTCTTGCCAGCTCTTCGCAGGAGAATCTGTTTTCGAGCCGGTGGTAGAGCCGCTACAAATACCCTACCATGATGTTTCAAAACTGGTTGCAAACTAAGCCTACTTGAAATAAACAAATTTTGAATTTGAGTTTAGATCAGGATTAGGTATTCTTAAAAAGAAGAAACCAAGTGCCAAGCGGATGAATTCGAAGCCGTTCGCTAGGCTAACATTGATTTAAATTTACAATGTCTGCTCTAGTGACACAAACAAATGTGGAACACTGTCAGGACATTCAAATTGTAAGTTAAGTAATATGCAATAATGTAATAATGTATCCTAATAACTTTGCGTAATTTATTTTCTTCCTTAGAAATAATGTCGAGCTAAGTATATTTAGCTTTTTACTACGACGCGAATTTCAACATAACGCCGTGTCTAATTACAACACATAATTTAAATATTTATTAAATCTTGAATTGGGTGGTAGATATCCCATTATTTAATTTTTGCATTTCTGCGAAATGCTTTAAATTCTTGTATCTGTCTGCCTGTCTGTCTGTCCGCACTATGTATGTGTTCCCTTACATCTCCCAAACGGCTTGGTCGATCCTCGATATGATGACATATCCTTGTAGGAATTTTTTTAACAAAAAATAAAATCGACTCAGAACGCACTAAAAAGTAAAAAATAACTGTGTCTATTAAGTCCGTGCCAGCAAGTTTTACAACATTTATATAACGTAGTAAAGCAGTTTGTGGGTTCTAGGTAATGTTCTTAAAGTAGAAACCTTAGCTGGCACAGACTCCTAGATATGCTTAAGTAAATTAAAGCAACTAAATGACACAGTTATTTTATACTTTTTAGTGCTTTTTGAGTCGGTTCTATTTTTGTTAAAAATTTTTATTTCTTACTTTTTAGTGATTTATCGCCACTTAACGTACTCGTACTATACTGTCATAGTATATTATACGGCACTTGTAGCCAAAAAGCTACCGATACTTACACTAAAACCGAAATCGCTGCAAGTGTGCCAGTAAATTTGAAGAGTTCCTTCATTTTTCCCAAGATATCATCATCAGATCTTAACATGATGACAATGGGACCACCTTTGAAGTGTGCCCTTTCTAATAAAAAAAAATTATCAAAATCGGACAACTCTGTAAAAAGTTATGCGTGGTCATACATAAAAAAAATATATACGTGTCGAATTGAGAACCTCCTCCGTTTTTTTTCGTCGGTTAAAAAGTCTGAGGAGTGTTCTTAGCTACTAGCTGAGTTGGTGATCATTGCGAATAACAATGCATTTTTTGTTTAGAATATGCAACATGCATAACAAAGTACAAAATTGTTTAGAATATGCACTTGCGGTTCAAATTTTCAAATTGAAAGATGAAAAATCCATGTAAAGTTTATCATTGGGAACGTCTGGAAACCGTTCTCCGACCCGAGCTTATTAACAGATTTCAACACGTAGAGTTCTAATCATTTCAAAATTCATAAAAAGTATAAAAACCCATTCAAGAGCAACGTCTGTATTTTATATTCTGTATAGGCTAGTGCTTGGCTACGATCACGCCTGATAGTAAGCGAAGAAGCAGCCTACGGTGGAACACGCTTGCCTAGAATCCTGTTCACTCTTGATTTGAAGACACCCAAATTGTAGGTGGTAGGGATAACGATAGCTCCATAATTTGACAGTTCGAATCAGGAGCGAGGAACCAAATCAACCACTAAAATTGAACCAATGTTTTCAATTTTACATTGCCTAGCGCCTCGTTGTTAATGATCCCTCTAGCACGGCGAACCACCGAATCCAATCCAACAAGCTAGTATTTTGCTGAAACATCACATTAATGAGAACAGCACTCTATGCACGAGCGTACTTGAGCTTCATATAAAGTAAGAAGCTCTGGTGTGAAGTACCGTATCACATTATTTAGAACTTATTCTGATTTTAAGCGATTTTTTAACAAATTAAAACCCTTGTCTGAATTTAGTGACAAAGATTTTATACCATTTTATACATTTTAAACAACAGATAGAAAAAGAAACTCCCATTTTTCAATCCGGTTAACATGAATAAATCAACATTCCACTTACATTAGCCTCGTTTTGATAAGACCATCTTTAATTACCTAATGTTTATTGCTCAAAGATTTTTTCCTCAGTTATAAAATATACCTATATCTTTTGTATGTTATATCATTAACGATTGTGAATTGATTAATTTCTTGTTTTGTTATGTAATTATTGTTTGATATACAAGTATCATCATTATCAGCCTATTTTTAACCGGCGAAAAAACGGAAGAAATTCTTAATTCGACGCGTATGTATATTTATGTACGCCAGCCTACTTGTCGGAGATGAGATATTACAGAGCTTAGAACTACATGGGTTAACGAGCTTATACGTTTAAATTTTGTAACGATTACTAATAATGGATTACCGGCTTAACGTGCTCTCCGAGGCAAGGGGGTGTAACAGTACCCATGCCAAATGTGGGCATAGGATTGTTACTGAAATTTTTTTGAAAGACATAAAAGCTTAATATAGCATATCCAGACACAAGTTTTGATCGCAGGGTCTTATGATTACATGAGGTAAAATTAAAAAGTTGACCGAAGAACAGAGCAAAACTATTATTGAAAACTTTAGTTAGTATAACTAGCGGCATGTAAGTCTAGCGCTGAACGAAACGTAGAAGGGATGGCTGCGCATCGGTACCGTCGCGTACGCAATACAATATTTACTTTAATTACCTAATTAATAGCCAAATCATGTTACGACATCGTTTTAATCTGTATATGTGTGTGCGTGCGTGCATGCGTGTGTGTGTATGTGTTTGTGTACGTTTGCGTGTTTGTGCTTATATATGTTATAGTTTATAGTTCTAATTTCCAAAGATTTCGTATTACTTAAGACATAATTATATATTATAGATAGTTACCATAAATGAATAAATAAATTTTGACAAGCTTACGGGGAGTAGAAAAATAAAACATTATTATATTGTCAATTTTTATTTTAGATATAAGACTAGTCTAATCTGAATCAGGCAATGGTAACACGCCTGGCGTCGCAAAACGGTATTTCTTCTAGGTATATTATTCCCTCTAAATTCATAAACAAACTTAAAAAAACTACAAAATATATAATTATATTTAACAAACCAACTAAAAATTAACAATAATAACAATGCAACTCAGAGCGAGACTGTACATTGGAAGTCCTCGGTGCGTCGTTTCGGTGCGGGGGACGGAATGCGACTGGGGAGCCACTAACCGCTACGCACGCCCGCCCTTCATTCCTCAAGCTCCCCCATGATACCTAAATTTTTACTTCTGCGCAATAACGGTCAGCGCTAGAGTTTCGTGCCGCTACTTGTACCTTCCACAGAATAGGCACATAATAATACAAGTAGTACTGCAGAATAAAATATAATAGTACAGGGTAGTACTAGAGCTCTCTGCGACAGTCGTTCCGAAGAGTACGACCTACTTGTACTTTGTTATGCTTTTTTACGCCATTTGTTTGTTACATTTTATAAAAGAATCTTCTCCTTTGTCTTCTTCTTATTAGTAATTAGTACTATAAATTCCTACCCTAGTTAAAAACTTTGTGTACGCCATTGTAGGGGTCCGACATAAGCTAGCCCACTTTTCTAGACTCTAAAATCAATTTAAAAAAAAATTCCTAAAAGTCTTAAAGACTGTGTTAAGAGTAAGTAGGATAACAGTCTAACGGGCGAGGATCAAACCTATGACATCAGTATTAAATGCGACGTCTTAACCGTACAACAATTGAGGATTATTTCTGCGCAGGTACACTGGTAAAAGCTTAGAAAACAACACAATAATAACTAGCTTATACAATGTGCTCATAATCCGGTCCATTGTTCACAGTTCAAAGCTCCATCAAAGGCCATTATAAAGGAAAGCGCAAACAGTCATTATAGCATTTTTATTTAGATAATACTAACGTAATGTTTGCGTATGTGTTTATAACCGGTTGCGTCGTCTCCGAAACCTACTTATAATGTGCTCATCAAAATTGATAATGAACAAGCCTTTGCCTTCAACTTCGCTTACGTTAAGTTCCATTCACATATCATAATCTTTATAATTTTTTCATTATCTAAAAAACTGAAGGGACTGCAAGGTATTTCTTACCATATTTTATTTCTTTACAACGTAAAGTTCCGTTTATATCTCAGCCTAATCTTTTTTTATTAAGAATCTAAAAAGTTGAAGGGGCAACCGGGCACAAAGGTACTGGTCATGAAAATTTATCTTATCTGCTGAAACGAACTGTCAGCGTCATCTAGAGCAGATGCTTTTTGTATCTGTATATCTTTACATTACCTGCTGATCAGCATCACTATAGAGCTAACTGATATTCTTTGCTTAAGTTAATGGGTTAATTATAATCTGGTAATATTTAAATCTGGAGGAAATCACACTACGTTTAAGAGGCTACTACCCCTCAAATCACTATCTAAATCGGACTTAACTATTTTCAGGGTACATAAAACTACTCTATCATGCATTGCACGCTTCAGGTTCATGGACGCAGGGCGGCACTTTGTAATGCATCTTCCTTGCAACATGCATGTCCTGCTGTACGGAGTGTTGCAAGCAATTGTTTTTCCACTTTCCATCAGCTGGGCCATTTGTTTAGTTCATCAAATATTACTATAAAAAAAAATTGGTTGTCTGTAAAGTCGGTTTACTGACGATAGTTGAACGTGACAATGTCTTAAGAAAATACTGATGGAATGGTAGCATTTAATTGGTTATTAAAATTTTTAATTTAAGTATATTTTTATAAATATTAATTTAAATTAATAAAATAATTGATTTTGATTTTATAAATTTATAATTAATATATTAATTTATAAATATATTAATTTTTAATTTAAAATTAATATATTTAATAATTATATTTAATAGACGGAAGTCGAACGCTGTCGAACGCAAAGGCCGATTGTGCTTCTTTGTCGCTCGTTCCGCGCTCTAGCTTGCACTTCAAGACTTACATGGAACGCCTCAAAGCGAGGTAACGCCGCATGTGTCATGTTTTTTCGTGCGTGCAGCCGGCTCTATCGAATTATAAGACGTTGTCACGTCAAAAACTTCACCTGGGACATACTGAGAACTCCTTGGAAGAAACAGAAACTCAACATTTCGTAACTTACATAGAGTAACTTAGGGTTTAAACTCAGTACTTTATGATCCGTCACATGTACTCTCGTACAACGATAAAACGAATAGTATCCTGTTGGTGACAACAAGTCTAGCGTATCTCACATCACCAGTAAGTATGTAGGCAATGTTGCGAAAGTCAAATCCGGTAGTGTATAACAACATTACATCGTGTGGAACGGATTTGGAGGGTCAGGCAGCTACGGGCCACTCAACACGACCGGTCGGCCCACTGCTGATTGATTAGTGTGGGTGGCGCTAATTATAATATCAAATGCTATTGAGTGTTGACGACGTGACACCATTTCTTATATGATAAAACTCACGCGTGACCACGATCTATGATGATGGTCTGGTAAGTGTATATTGAGCCTAAGATGTTTTGGCTAGCTTTGGCTGGTGGGTGGCTTTTCCCGAGGCTAATAACGACAAAGACGTACCGCCTACCGACTCAGTGTTCCGGTACGTTGTCGTGTAAAAAACTGTAAGATTTATAGGAGTAAAATTAATCCATTCGATGTTTTAAAATGTGCTGGTAAAATGATGCAGGAGATATTTGGGAAAAGAAAAAATTGCGAAATAGGAATATAATTATTCAAATTAATTGTCACATGCTGAAGAGGTAACGAACCTTTTATTTAGTTCAAAGAACTAATATATATACTGGGATATACTGGGACATAATAAAATTATTACTATAAATACAAAAACCCGACTGTTTAAAAGTAATTAACTGAAAAGAGAAAAACAAGGATCACTATATTCATACTAAATTCTAAATACTTTATGATGCTGCAGGCGAGGACAAACAATACTTTGTTACCTGCGGGCAAAGAAAGATTTACCAAAAGTACGTTTGTCCCCGCCTGCAGCTTTGTGGCCGTTAATAGGCAGATGAGGCTACATTCATACGCTGCTCGATAATAAAATAGCTATCATAAAAAGAATCTAGCAGATGTAGCGCTTAGATCAGAATCAAATGATATCGTGGGGATAAACTACGCTAAGGTCGCGTCACTGATATGATACCACACCGCGTGTCGACTTGTTGAGCAACAGAGCGCGCGCCGCGCACTCGCGCGCATGCGCCGCATTTTCCCGCCAAACGCGATACGCGCACACGCCTCCAGGCTCCGACAGTTTTTATTAATCACCAACCCTGGAGACGAGTATTTTCGAGCCTGAAATAGTTTTCTTTTTTTTACGTAAGTAAAAAAATAGAAAAGATTTTATATTGAACAGGATTGCCAATAGTATGAAAGGAAGGAGTTCCGATATTTAAAATAAATAGAGATAGATATAGAAAAGTTAGAAAAAGGAACGTTCTTTTAAAATTGTTCAAGTGGACAATGTACCTTTAAAAGTTCAAAGGACTTGTTGGATACATTCAGGGTGGTAGAGTGGTGTCGTAGGGTGGTAGAGTGGTAGGGTGTGTCGTGATGGTGGTAGCATGTGGTCGTCCGGCCTGCTGTTGTTGCTGCTGAGCGAGACGCTCGCCTACAACGGCAGCTTCGTGGTCTTCAACAATGTGGTGAGTTTTATATTCTACGATTGTTTTAGACGTTAATTTAAGAACTTACTTCCGCCTTATTTGTGCCGCTAAACAGAGAATTTTATTTTTTATTTTTATTGGCTACAAGTTGGCCCTTGACTGCCATCACACCTTATGTTAAGTGATGATGCAATCTAAGATGGAAGCGAGCAAACTTGTTAGGAGTAGGATAAAATCCAAATCCCTTTCGTTTTCTACGCGACATCGTACCGGAACGCTAAATCGCTTGGCGGTACGTCTTTGTCGGTAGGGTGGTAACTAGCCACAGCGAAAAGCCTCCCACCAGCCAGACCAAGACAAATAAAGAAAAACCTCAATTTGCCCCGCCGGGAATTGAACCCAGGACCTCCGTCATTATAAATCCACCGCGCATAACACTGAACCACGGAGATCGTGAAGTTGTGTTTCTAAGTTTCCGGTGAAATTACAGAAACAGAAGCCTTAACAGCTGTGGTTTCAGCTTTCAAAGCAAAGGGTAACGTATTCTACGAAGTGTTTATTTTATGTACTCCCTTATGTTATCCTGGTAACGGGTATAAACTTCTACAGCCAAAGAAAGGTTATATACTCCCTATTTTTCTGAAGTCGGTTAATAACATATTGGTATAATAATACGATAAAAGTAAATATATTTCTGACGGCCGAGTGGCGCAGTGGGTAGTGACCCTGCTTCTGCGTCCTAGGCCGTGGGTTCGATTCCCACATCTGGAAAATGTTTGTGTGATGAGCATGGATGTTTTCCAGTGTCTGGGTGTTTATTTATATATTGTAAGTATTTATGTATAATAGATGTACATATAAATAAAAATATTTATCAGTTATCATAGTACTCATAACACAAGCTACCTAAGCTTACTTTGGGGCTATATAGCGATGTGTGTAATATTTAGCCGTAGGTATAATTGTGTAACCACTACTCAAATGCGGGTATATTCCAATTAGAATTTTGAAATCGTACGATACATAATTTACATACATACATCATGCCTCGTTCTCATGGGGGTACTTGCAACGATCGATGCATGTCTCTCTCGCTTCATCCAATTTCATTAATCTTTTCATACAAATTCATCGATTTAGGGTACTCTTCACCGGTTATTTTACTAGAATGTCCTTTTTTACCAGAATTTTGATTTAATGATGTGTAATCAAGGACCAAACACTGTGTAAGACTTATACATATTTGAATGAAATATTCGTAGGTACTAAGTACTGTTTCAAGAAACCCATGTAACGATAAAAAAAAAACATTTAAAAATACGCATAAACGTAACGCGAGAATCCCTCGAAAATCTCGATCATGCCATTATAAAACAATAAAACTGCATCGTAATCAAAATGCCGCTGACGGACAAGTCAAACATACAAAAAAAATTTTAATGAAAAATTAAACCGACTTCAAAACGCATTGAAAAGTAAAAAATAATTTCGTCGTTTAGTTGCTTTAACTTACTTAAGCATATCTTTAAAGTCGGTGCTAGCCAAGGTTTCTACTTCTAGGATGTTACCTAGAATCCACAAAGTGCTGACACCGACTTCATAGATATGCTTATGTAAATTAAAAATCCCTATCTCAAAAACTACTAAACCGATTTTGATGAAACTTGCAGCGTACCCTAAGTTGAACAATACCTAGTACAACAAAAAAAGAATTACTTAAATCGGACTTGTAATTCCGGAGATATGCCTCCACAAACATAAATACATACATACATAAAATTAGGCTTGTTCAGACGCTATAATAGACTAACCTATGTGAAAACTGGGCAGTTCTGGAAATATTACATACATACGGTTCGAATTGATAACCTCCTTTTTTTGAAGTCGGTTGAAAATAAATACGGACATGAGAAAGAAAACTACAGCAAGAATCAAACGCGGTAGTAAAGTACGAAGTTCAACATTTCAAGTGATGAGCTTTTCCATGCTTTCAGACAATTTGCAAACGGTTTGCATTAGTTTACTCGAGGTAGACTTGACAGTCTCGGGTTCAATTCCTGTCCATTGTCGTATTCACATCTAACACAGTCTTTATCATTAATTGGAGTAAAAAAAGAAATATTCACAATGTTAAAATAGGTCAAGACAATTTTTTTTTAATTTTTACAATATTTATAAGTGATTATTATTTATTTCCTTTTGCCTTGGAGACCCTTGGGTCATGGAGTCGCAGTGCCAAAAAATTCTTCCGTAATATTTCACCGCGCCTAATTGCCTCAACTGGTGACCGAAGGGCTGGCTCGTTTTTTGCGCAAAGGATTAGCCTGGCTATCCAACGCGGAAATGCAGCCAGTATTCTTGCCAACATTCCACGATGATTTGTACAGTTATAAGGATAAGTTAGCTTAAGTTCCTTATTGTATCCTTTCTCAATAAAAAAAACGTGATTATAGAAAATCTATTAAAAATTTATTAAAAAAAATCCGCATGCTGCGGGGCTAGAGAGCCTGAGCAATCGGTAGTCAGAGCTCCAGAGCGAGGAAACTTCTCACAATACGCGCTGTCTCAAGAATGATCGCCTACTGTATCCGACCCTTGATCCAATAGCCAAGCGAAAGCTTTTTCGGTATTAGTCAAAACTTTTCGCTAAAAGTCCATTGACTAGAACATTAATCGTCGATTTGATACGCTCAATAAATATTTGAGTGTCTGTGCTTGTTTTCTTTATCTACCAAACCGATTTGGCTGAAATTTGGTATGGAGCTAGAATATACCCTGGATTGACACAGGCTATTTTTAATCCCAGATTTTCAAAGAGTGTCCTTCTGATAGTGATGATCCTAAATTCTCACATACGAAGTCAAAGGTTTCAGGTAGTTTTTAGGTGGGTTCCGTACTTCGAAAGAAAATAATGGAAACCTTATAGGACTTTGTTGTCAGTTCAGGCCCATTTTCTCAGGAATCCTTGAATATATCAAGCTGAAATTTATACTAAATACTTAGGTCCACCGTCCCTTGAGCTGTGAAAAAGTCAAACTTAACAATGCCAACACAATACAAAGATATAGCCATCTATCCCGCAAATTTTCGAACTCACATAGAATCAAAACCTACACGGTACTTCCAATCGATCTAAAATCTTGAAATTTGGCATGAAGCAATGTCATATAGCACAGCTAAAGAAAAAATTGCGACACCTGTAAATTTTTAGTTACATCCTCATGAAAGGGTAATAAATTCAAATCCATATCAATTACTTAATCATGTCAAAAACTTTAATTACATACTCGTACGTACAGATTTGTACGAAACCCTCAATACGCGAGTCTAACTCGCACTTGGCCGGATTAATTTTAAAATAAAAAAAAAATTAATAAATGTGCTCGTTATATGAATGTACTCTTTGAACTTTAATTTGATTGCAACCGATGCGTCCATTATAACTTCTGTTACCTACTTATAAGTGCACAGAAATGGAGTAGGCAGTGCGATGGTTTGAATTCAAATTGACATCGTGCAAGTTCTTCAAACATTCTACACTTGTACATATTATATAACACGACTATTATGTATAGAGAAATTCGTGCATATCATTACTTACTTCCTTATATTATTGTTAATTTATTGATATAGTTTACTATTAATATTTTGTTTATTTAGTTTCTCGTTCATAAATCTAGATTATGTCCGCATTTTACTATACTGGCTTTTATCAGCGGATTTGTTTATGTTAATAGGGGACGCCCGTGGTATCACCCGCTTAGTTTTCCTTCCCGTGGGAATTTCAGGATAAAATGTGGCCTGTGTGTTATTATGATATGTAAGCTACGTTATTGTGAAGTTTCGTCACCATACATTCAGTAGTTTTTGCGTAGTAGTGTAACGAACATCCATCCTTACATATAAACTTTCGCCTTTATTATATTAGTAAGGATAGAGTTTTGTTTAAACATTTAATACCACTATACTTTTTTCTAATAAAAAAAAATAAAATACTCTATTTCCTTTTCGTACATAAAAGGAAATAGAGTATTTTATTTTTTTTCAAACAAAATTCTTGCATTCTAGGTCTACGGGAAGTTACTAAGTCTACCTATAAACATTCCTTTGAAAGTATCGAATATGCGGCTCTAAAAGTATTTCTGGATTGCGTAGACTTAAAGTTCTTTTGTCTGAGTAATTTCAATTTAAATTAAAAATACTCAGATATATTTGGCAGTTCTTAGTTCTAAGAGTTTTAGTATTGATTTCCCAATGCGGATTCCTTTGAAAAAAGATGTTGATTTGACATGAAAAGCAAACAGACAATAAATTGGCCCTATAAAAGCACTCATGCTTTTCTATTCAGGAACTACGGACTTCAAAGACCTACAAAATCTCTTTAAAACAAGAAAAAAATACCTAGTTTAGTCTTGTGAGTCACGGTGTTTGAATTAAACTCCTCCGAAATGGCTCGACCGATTAGTGTGCATATCAGTTAGGTCTGCGAATCGGACAACATCTATTTTTCATCTCTATAATTTGTTTCGACAAAATTTTTTGTTTTTACTTTTTTATGATACAGCATAGAAAAATACATACAACCCTAATTTTTCACCCATCTATGATCATCTCCTATTTTTTTTAAATGATGTACATACATTGCCGGGTCAGCTAGTACAAGTGTGTTATAGATAAAGTATTATTATATATATGTCCATGTTTGTTCAACTCGTGACACAGGTATAAGTGACAGGTCTGGTGAATGAAGGAAACGCGGCCGGTTTCATAAGCGGAGGTCGATGGTGCTTCTGCGGTGCTTTGTGTTGTCGTCATTAAACTCAATCACTGTTGTGGTGAGGCTTAGTTGTTATAGAATATTAGAAATTGCTTGACTTACACCAAGGCGTTTTATTATTTATTTTAAAGCCTTTCATTAAAAGGTTCTCATCCGCACTCCTCCAATTAACTTTCACTGTCAACATATCCTTTTCTCGGACGTTCCAAACACCAACATTTTGTTAATCCTTGTCGATATAGTGCACTAGCTGTACCCGGCAAACGTTAATTTCATCAAAAATTAAAAAAAATTCGATATCGCCGCTTTCCAGACCTGCGGAATACGTCAAAATTTCATCAAAATCGGTGACGTTTCGAGCAGTTGGAACACACGTGCCACGAAATTTTATATATTAGACTAATATTATTACGTTAACAGACCAGTCTCAATTAAAGCATTATTTCTAAATTGGTAAAACGGTTCTAGTGAGTTAATCTTAAAAGGACATATACTTTCGTGGCAACCTACCACAAAGGAATAATTCTTTCATCAATATTTTTTGTATTAACCGTTTACGATGCCATGCAAGAAGCCGAAAGGGTGAGGGTTTTTTTCACATTTTCCATTATTTCTTCGCTCCTAATAGTTGCAGCGGTATGTTATATAGCCTAAAGCCTTTCTCGATTTAGCGCGTTTTAACAAACAAACAAACAAATAAACAAACAAACACTTCAGCTTTATAATATTAGTATAGATTAGAAATTGCTTGACTTATGTCAAGGCGTTTTATTATTTCCTCTAAAGCCTTGGCAGTCCACTGCTGGTATATGCATAGGTTCTTTAGAGGACTTCCAAATACCACCATCCTGAGCCGATTGTGTTAGCGGCTCCCTGCGAAATGAACACCGTTGTATTCTTAGTGAGGCATAAAAATTTAATAAATCATTTACTTTCGCAAAAATATGGTAAATAGCATACATTGTTGTTGATTTACATTAAAGACGCTAATTAGGCAGCGTTATTAATTATGAGTTTTAGTGAAAACCGCATGAACATCCGTGCAGTAGTTTAATTTTAACAGGCAGACTTGTCAAAACCTTTGCTGAATAATACGTAGTCATTAGATGATGACATAGGCACGATCATGCAGCCTATAGGCAATATACGAAATTGTAAAATAAACAGGCAGATGAAAATGGAAAAATTGGTATTTATATGTACCACATGAAAATTTTTATTGGCTAATCTTTTGTCGGATTGTAAAAAAAATATGTAATTTGTTGGGGGTGAAAGCCAATGTTACGAGGAGCGACGATTTATTAGGCAATTTTGTATTCTCCATAATACATAGTGATGACATGTAGCCTTTGGGCAACTAAATTTTCCGTAATTGTAAACTGTGGCTAAACTGTTATTAGTCATTATTTATTCCGTGGTCTGCGCCGAACAGATAGCATCGGGTTACAAAACGCAATAATTAATATACCATCCAGCCATCACCTTTCGATAACCTTGGGGTTCGCTCACTTGCCCAACGGTTGGCAATTTAACTGGAAACGACTCTATTCGGTGAAAGGGGTATCCTGTATCCGTGTTCGACCTGCTTACTACTTTGTTTATATATGCAAATACAACATCGCGAGGAATGTTCTCCTCTCATCTCATTAAGTAATTTCAAGCGAAATATAACTGACAGAACTTAAGACTCAACACTGGATCTATAAAACTATACTCTCGATTGACTTTGAATTTAGCACATATACTCATTTCGCGATGTACATGCTCACTAAGTACCTATGGACTTCTCGATATTCTCTAGAATAAGAATAAAACTGCTGAGCTTTGTCGTGTCGTCATATCTAGGAGTCGGTGCCAGCCCAGGTTTCTACTTTAAGGACGTTACCTAGAACCCACTAACTGCTTTACTACGTAAAATAAATGTAATAAATGACTACATAGATATGCTTAAGTAAATTAAAGCAACTAAATTTTTTTGAGTCGGTTCTATTTTTATTTAAAAATTTTTTGTCCAACTATCACTAAACAGAATATCTCGCGGATGGAGTCGTGGGCGTTCACTAGTTTGCTATATAGGTGGTATCAAGTTCACTGAGTCACCCAGTCTGTAATAGACGCGAAGGTTGTTGTTTATCTTGCAACATTTCAATGCAAGCACATTTTGGTAGTAATATCCGGCCTTACATGGTTTTAAAGCTGAACATGGCGTGTTTGCTAAGGGAAGAGGATTTCCAAAGGTTATTTAAATACCCGAAAGGTGTCAAGATCGAACGACATGGTACCACGGAATTGCTCTGAAGGAATTTTTATTAATATTCTGTTTAATATGCGTCCACTCGACTCGACATTTTGTCTGTCGATACTTGATCTCAATTGCATAATGCTAAAATATTTAATTAGTATTTGTTTAAACAATAAAAATCTTAGTTAATTCTTATGCAAGTAAGTAAGTATTACATACATCTACATAACAAGGATTAGAAAAAGTTTTCTATTTGTTGTTAACATAACTATTGTATGGTTAAATTATTGACTGTACACACTCCATTATGCGACTTTTTATCGACTACAAGAAGTGTAATCCATGGTAGTATTATGAACATTTGTTATTTTTATGGATGCATATTTTTCTGGTCTGCCTCGTTGGTCTAGTGGTTGGCTTATGTGGCTTCGATCACGAGGTCCTGGGTTCGAATTCTGAGATTTTCATTCTTCTATGAAATTTTCAGTAGGTTCTAGGTACATTCCAAGCCCGGAGTCGGGAAGTTGGTGGTGTTACAACCCCTTGTCTCGGAGAGTACGTTAAGCCGTCCCGATCACTATCATCCACATATGGTAGTGATCGTTAATAAATGAAAAATGATTACACCAAACTCACCAACCCGCATTGGAGCAGTGTGGTGGGTCTACGCTCCATATTCTCTCTCCTATACGGAGGGAGACCTGGCCCACTAATAGGCTGACAACGACGATGATATTTCTCTGGGTAAATGTTAATAATGCACATACACCAAGAAGGTAATTTTTCGAAAAAAAATAATTGACAACAATATTATTTACCACACAAGTAAACGATATTATCTATTTAAAATTTAGAAATGTTAATTCTAAATCTAATATGATAATTAAAATATGTATGCTGTGAGTCGAACCTGGGACACCCAGGAACGTCTCAGTTATCAGCAACGCTTACAGGACTCGGCAATCATTTATTGGATACCAGTACGTTAGCAAAATTCAAAAGGTTCCAAAAATTTTCCCTACTATGTTCTATGTGGGATGTTCAAGTCGAGAGTGAATGTTCAAGTCGAAAGTGATGGCATATTCTTGTTAGATCGTAGGCTGCATCTTCACCTACCATCAGGTGTAATTGCAGTCGAAATTGTAGCTAGATAAAATTGGCTATGACTTTGTCAATAAACCACGACGGCACTAAGTATAAATTAAGCAAATTGCTACTGTTCGTTGCTCACTATACAAGTATACACATTATAGCAACCTTGACTTTATTTCTTCAAATTAAAATGACTGAACCGACTGAATGTTACATTTATTTCCTACAGAGGGTTCCGTAGGTATAAAAATAATAGGGTCATTATGATTAAGATCATTATAACTGTTAATCATGCCGTAATAGAACGTGACTGAGTTGTCATAAATAAGTTTATCTTTTTTAAATCCTATGTGGTATATCTCTTCCGGAGATTCTTGACACCCCTTGCCCCGCCGTTACCATGACCGCTGCCAGAGCCAGGAATAGCGGGGCTGCCGGGGACTAGGGGCTGTTTTCTTGGACCGTCTCCCATAAAAGAAATGCCCTATAGTGACCACGCTGGGCAGGCGGGTTGGTCACCGCAGAGCTGGACTATTCGAACCAGTGTCACTGCTGCCTGACACTGGCCTCAAGAACAACAAGGCGCCAGGTGATGACGGAATCACAGCAGAACTCCTGAAAGCGGGTGGTAAACCGATACTTGAAGTTATTTTAATTTATTCGAGGGCAAGACGCCTCAGGCGTGGCACAGGAGCGTGGTTGTTCTGTTCTTCAAAAAGGGTGACAATACCTTGCTGAAGAATTACAGACCAATCTCGCTGCTGAGTCATGTCTACAAGTTGTTCTCCAGAGTCATCACGAATCGTCTCGCTCGTAGGTTTGATGACTTCCAGCCTCCCGAACAAGCCGGTTTCCGACAAGGCTTTAGTACCATAGACCACATCCATACGCTGCGGCAGGTTATACAAAAGACCGAAGAGTATAACCGGCCACTTTGCTTGGCCTTTGTGGACTATGAGAAAGCCTTTGATTCGGTGGAAACCTGGGCTGTGTTAAGGTCATTGCAGAGGTGCCGAATCGACTACCGGTACATCCAAGCGTTGCAGTGCCTGTACGAAAACGCCACCATGTCAGTCCGTATACAGGATGAGACTACGAGGCCAATCCAATTGCAGCGAGGAGTGCGACAGGGAGATGTTATCTCCCCGAAGCTATTTACCGCCGCATTGGAAGACGAATAATATGCTATGACTTTTCTCAATAAACCTTAAAATGAACATGAGGCACTAAGATATATATAATGCAAATTGTTACTGTTCCACCCAGTTTGTTAAATCTATACAAGTAGACATATTATAGCTACATTGAGTTGTATTTCTTCAAATTAGAAAGAGGTGAACCGAATCCAACTCGGTTGGGCGAATGTGACATTTATTTCCATCCACAGGTGCCTGGAAGGTATAAAAATAATAGGATCATTATGATTAAGATCAATATAACTGTCATGCCGCAGTAGCACCTGAACTGAGTTGTTATAAATAAGTTGCTATCTTTGTGTTTGGAAGTCCCTAAAAAAGGCCTATGTCCAGCAGTGGACGTCCATTGGCTGATAATGATGATGATCTATGTGGTATATATAATTTATTGTCAAAACAATTTAATTTATTGTCATAATAGAACCTAAATTATTAACTCATGTCGCAAAAGCTTATCTTTATAAGTTTATCTTTCTTAAATCTCATGTACTATTCTAAAAAGATGAACATTTTGAAACTTCTTTAAATTAAGCTTTAATCCCATACATGGCTTAACTAGGATAAAAACATTTTCCAAAGGTTTATTGAATAAAAGAAGACGACGGAACTCTAAAAGTCTAATAAAACAACAGTTTTTTATAACTTACCAAATTACAAATGGATTTAAAATGAATGTGTTAAAACATTTGCAAATTATTATTTTTACGACACGTAACCACAGTGCGATATGTTGCACAACCTGACATCTATAGTTCTTCATAATTTTATTAAAATTTGAATTATAATGTTGGTAACACATAATTGCATTTGCAAAAATATATATACATACATATAATTCTCAATTCATCTCAATGTTTATTTTTTTTTGTATGCGATTACTCAGTGACGGTTAAATTGATTTGGAAAATTCTTTTTGTGTTCGAAAGGGTATACTTTCATGGTGGTCTCATATTCATCATGTGAGGATATGATGCTGTAATCTTGGAGAAATTGAGGAGAACTTTGAAAAATTGTAGGGACAACTAGTACGTTTGTTAATTTTTCCGTTAAATATTTTAAAGCAATATAATATAATAAAGATCTGGAGTCGATTATTAAAGGCCCGGTGATGAAGACGAAGGATAGTTAAGGTCGCTTCTTAACGGGTTAACGTTACTGTAAACAGTAGTTACCTTGTCATTGAGCTTTATTTATTTGTCTCAATGATAACTTTACATTTAGTTAGGCTGTAATCTGTTTTCGGAGAACGCTCGAGTAATTCGGTCACATTGCCATGAAAGAAGCGGAGAGTATTAAAAAGCTTGTGGTAACTGGCAAGATCGAGGGAAAAAGTCTCCGCGGACGCAGACCGAGACGATTGACGGACCAAGTAAAGAGACAGTAGACCATCTCAAATGCCATTTGCGCGACTACAAATATGAAGAAATGGCGTAACAGCATAAAAAAAGCTCTACCGTTACGGTTCCATGATCCTCAAAGCTGCGGAAGCAATTCGAGAAGAAGAAGATAACCTTCAGAAGAAGACGAAATCGAAAACACTACACAGCAATTGACTATAAAAATAACAATAGTAAAATATTTCCTTGATGAGTTTCGTCACAAATAGCTGTTACTGATTTATGTTAGTAGAGTTTCTGTGATAAACCCTGCCCGAGTTTACGATCATTCCTATAGAAGGTGTTACAATTCGAAGGTCTTAAGTGACGTAAAACATATATTAGTTGTTAATGCCTTACCGAGAAAGAGAGAAAGGTTTTCGGATGATATCTACTCAAATGTCAAGGTACGGCAAGTGTGTCGCAACACTATTATTTTGTATGCAAACGATGGATCAAACAATCTACTAGGTACTGACCTAAATATACTAAGTTTTATTACATTTTTTTATGTGTATATATTATTTAACAGAAGACCACGACTTAGTTTGCACATAATTCAACTTTTTTTACATCCTTACACCTCAGTGCAATATAATCAAAAGCTCACTTCAAGCTATTTTCATCATTATCATCATTACCAGCCTGTAGACGTCCACTGTTGGACATAGGCCTTTTTTAGGGACTTCCAAACACAACGATCCCGAGCCGCCTGTTGCCAGCGGCTCCCTGCGACACGTTTGATGTCGTCAATCCACCTGGTTGGGGGTCGACCAACTCTGCGCTTTCCGGTGCGGGGTCGCCAATCTACCACCTTGGACCCCCAACGTCCATCAGCTGTTCGAACTACGTGCCCCACCCATTGCCACTTCAGTTCTGCGACTCGCTGAGCTATGTCGGTTACTTTGGTTCTTCTGCGGATCTCCTCATTTCTGATTCGATCACGCAGAGATACTCCGAGCATTGCTCTTTCCATCGCCCGCTGAGTGACTCTGAGCCTTCTTATGAAGCCCGCTATAGGGCATTTCTTTTCTTTTTTTATGGGAGAAAGTAAAAAGCAACAAGCTATTTTATATATTCATTACAAGTTAGCTATTGACTGTGATCACACCTCATGGTAAGTGATGATGCATTCTAATATGGAAGCTCGCTTACTTGTCACTAATAAGATGAAATCCACACCCCTTTCGGTTTCTACACGATATCGTACCGGAACGCTAAATCGCTGGGCGTCAGTCCTTGCACAGAGTGTACAGTGCATTACGTAGGTATTGACGGCGTGATCTTTTGTAGAACAATTATTTTGATCATTGCGAGCGAACTTACACCAGTCTCAGTCTGTCGAACAACATCGATGCTATCAGAGCCTACGAGCCTAAACGTTTAGTGCTTAAAGTGAGCTAATAGGTATCAGATGTGATGTAAGCCGTTCTGGTAAATGGAGCGATCAAGAAAGGCCCCGGCCCGGCGGCGGGCGAGCTTTTGAAATATTCCACGTTGGGTAACTTTTCAATCAGAATAACAAAAATTACATTTTTAAATTTATTTTTTAATAATGGATTATTTTATGGATTCATGGATTCATTTATCTAAATATATATAAGAGATTCCCACCTATATATTGACTCATCACGATATCTCTGAAACCATAAGGCGTAGCGACTTGAAATTTGGTAGGAATATTCCTTTCGCCGAGTAGAAGGTTTGTTGCGGCTAGTCTACACTAATATTATAAAGAGGAAAACTTTGTTTGTTTGTTTGTTTGGTTGTAATGAATAGGCTAAAAAACTACTGGACCATTTTTAAAAATTCTTTCACCATGCGAAAGCTACATTATCCACAAGTAATATAGGCTAAATTTTATTTTGGAAAAAAATAGGGTTCCGTAAAATATTTGGGTTTTTCGGACACAAGATGTAAAAAATCAACCAGAAAAGTTACTTATTTTGCGTACGCTGCCTAAACTATAAAAGGTAGAACCATAAAATGTTCTAATTAATTGCAGATCTTATAAATATCTACAAAAAAAGTCCGCGACACACTGTACCTATCTATGTCGAGTGAGGCACAACAACCATTTTTTTATTTAAAAATCTTAATTTTTTTTTGGACTACATTTAAACGCATTTATTTTACTCATGCTATTAATCCTTATCAAAATAAATTATTTCATCACTAAGTACAGTTTATGTAGATAATATTTGGTATTTAAAAGATTAAAATTGGACGTTTGGTTTTGAAGTAATGGCGAAATTAAAATATTACTATTTCTGCGTTGCAAAGTGAGCGTCACCAAGGCGGGGGTGCGCGTGCGGGAGGGGAGTTTAGATCTATGTTATAATATACGATGATGAATTAAGAATTCGATCTTTGTTCAAATATCTATTTAGTACACGGAAGAGTTTGTTCGTTTGTTTAAACGGGCTAATCTCTATCTGCGTGTCGGATTGTAAAATTAATTTTGTTTATTCTGAAGGCTAGACTCAAGATTGAAATATACTATTTAATATCAATTTATACCCATCAGTTTGCCATAAATAT
Organism: Mycalesis mineus; assembly: GCA_034621355.1. Taxonomy (NCBI): domain Eukaryota; kingdom Metazoa; phylum Arthropoda; class Insecta; order Lepidoptera; family Nymphalidae; genus Mycalesis; species Mycalesis mineus. The sequence continues at coordinate 1,026,412 of CM067892.1, read as the reverse complement.
ATATTTTTAATGTTAATGTACTGAAATGTCATACAATGTTTAGCAAAAATGTAGACCTTTAGTACACGGGACGGGACGGAGGATATTGCTTCACGGGAAACTATAAAAAAATTAAATTGAGATGGGGAGCGGGGAATGAGCACACTTTATATGTGACTTTCACACATTTTGTATGAAAGTCTGTCTTTAAAATTAGAAGGGTACCTAAGAGGTTTACACGCAGACGAAGTCGCGGGCGACTGCTAGTATACTAATAAATTGATATGTCTGTAATTCCAAATTAACAGCGTTTTACTTATTTTTTTAACTTCCAAGGTGGTCCCATTGTCATCATGTTAGGATCTGATGATGATATCCTGGGAAAATTGAAGGAATTCTTAAAATTTTATAGGCACACTTGCAGCGATTTCGGTTTTAGTGTAAGTATTGGTAGCTTTTTGGCTACAAGTGCCGTATAATATACTATGACAGTATAGTACGAGTACGTTACGTGACGATAAATCACTTAAAAGTGAAAAATAAATTTTTTTAACAAAAAATAGAACTAAAAATTAAAAAATATCTGTGTCATTTATTTGCTTTAATTTATTTAAGCATATCTAGGAGTCGGTGCCAGCCAAGGTTTCTACTTTAAGAACATTACCCAGAACCCACAAACTGCTTAAATAAATGATCCTTAAACTTGCTGGCACGGACTTCATAGATATGCTTAAGTAAATTAAAGCAACTAAATGACACAGTTATTTTTTTATTTTTTAGTGCGTTTTGAGTCGGTTCTATTTTTTATTAAAAATTACTTATGCTTACTTAAAAATTGCTTATGAGTCACGGTGCGATATATCAAAAGTTTAGTTTATAAAATAGGCTGACGTAGAAAATATAGATAAAAAAATCATAAAATCTAACCCAGATGATTAATACATACAAAATGTTGTTCACAATTTAAACATTTTGACAATCCCGTCAATACCATTCACTATACGTAAATACAAAATTAATTTTATGTTTAAAACGTTACAATGTAAACTCGTCACTGAAAGGCATAAAACATTCAAAAGGTTACTAACAATGAGCCGTTTTGTTCTACCATTATTCTGTTTACTGCCTGAACGCGCGTGCGCAGCTTTCGGCTTGAGTTCGATGCACACCGGTCATTGAGCAACGTATGTAACTCGTAACTTCACACTTTTTTTACAATCCAATAAATTTTATTCGGTCAAGGACTTGTTTCTTGATTTGCTACCAAAAATTAACCACACTAATTGACTCAAAAATATATTCTTAAGAATACATTTTTATTATTAAGATTTTTCAGAAACGCTCGTTTAAAATATATATTTATGTTTAACCGACAAAAAATGGAGGAGGTTCTCAATTAGACGCGTATTTTTTTTTCTAATGTAGAGTTATCCGATTTTGATAATTCTTTTTTATTTGAAAAAATGGCTCATAATCATCATATTAGGATTTGATGATGAGATCCTAGAAAAATCGAAGTAAGTCTTCTCTTCTTTCCTCTTCTTCATAGGCACACTTGCAGCGATTTTAATATTTAAGTTAAAGTGTCGCTATATATATATAGCTAATTGGCTACAAGTGCCGTATAATGCACTGTAATTTTAAGACATTAAAACGTGAGAAAAAAAAATTTAATCAAAAGATTAAATGAAGTCGGTTAACTTCAAAACGCACTAAAAATAAAAAATAACTGCGTCACATAACAATTATTTTTTGATATTTTCTTTTAAACATTTTTGGCAAATGGATTATTTATTGATGACATCACAACCAACTCCAATTTTAGAAGGAAAAAATCACAATGCACAACTTTTACTCTCGCTGGCTGAAATGCGCGCGAAAAAAAAGTAAAAGTAAAAAAAAAGACGTGTGGCACTCAGAGACTGCCGCGGTAAAGCTATTGCATAGAAGTTAAGCAACATCGGGCGCGGTCAGTACTTGGATGGGTGACCGCCTGGGAACACCGCGTGATGTTGGCTTCTTAAAATTTCTATTTTAATTTTATTTTTTTTTAGTTTGTTTTATTTATTTATTTTATTTTTTAATTTTAATTTATAAAAAATAAATAAAAAAATAAAAAATAAAACAACCTAAAAAAAATATAAAAAATTAAAAAGCCAACATCACGCGGTGTTCCCAGGCGGTCACCCATCCAAGTACTAACCGCGCCCGATGTTGCTTAACTTCGGTGATCGGACGAGAACCCGTGTATTCAACATGGTATGGACGTTGGCGAACAAAGATGCGAATAAGACAATCTGACTAAAACCGCTGTGCCGGTCGGAGTAGGGAGCGTTAGGTTTTTTCGTTACGGAATTTCTGCATTCGGTCTCCACGCTCAAGGCCCGCGATAGAAGCTATACAATAGCTTAAAAAAAACAATATTTAATTTACCCACTTATGATCTATGCCTTATGATAACCTTATGATAACTCCACGGGTTTTCCAATGGGCAAACGAGGCGATTCCTCCAGTGTAAACTTTTCTTTAGAGCTCCTAGTTTCCATACAAGCATGTTACAAAGATCGTGTATTTAGCTATGCCTATCGCTTTTGTATGGAGCTGTTACATTACATATTACACATTGTTATAAATTGCACGGTGATTATTTTATTTGGTACCTACGCGTAAAACATTCAAGGAAGTAAGGTTTTACGAGTTGTCAACGCACTCGTAATAGTGCAACCTGCATCGCTAACAAAAAATCTCGGTTAATAGTCTATACAAATCGTAATCCAATGAGTATGCTTTAATGTAATTTTCGCATTAATATTTTAACACTTTATGTCACGTTATGGAAGTAGATACTACTAAAAAAGCTAAATTAGCATGGTGGTAGCACCATGTCTATTTTGGGCTCGAAGCACCATTTCTTTATTTCGATCTGGAGCTTACAATAAGCTTTATTATTATTGTTACATTTTCTGCTTATTCCTCCTCTTTCTCCTCATGAATGAAAATTCATTGATGAAACTCGCATTTAACCCGCACCGCATGCAGTAGGAAAGCACGTGTTTTCTTCATTTGATTTTAGTATCTATATATACAATGTATACCTATATCAAACCCACAAAGTTAAACTATTTGACCAACTGAACTCTGGATGAATCACACAGAGATAGATTAATGTCTAACTAACTTTGACTACATCACATCCCGAGGTTCCCACGAAACACGATCTAAGCGGGTAAAACCGGTGTATTTATACTATTACCTAGAGGAAAATAGTGTATTGCAACTTTCAAAGACCACAGAAATTTGTATAGGACCTTTTTTGAAGAAAGAATGAGTTTAGCAAGCTACCCTTAAAACAGATACTTATATGCCGTATCGGACTGTTTCGTAGACCTAATAAGGAAATACAATACCACCATACATTGTTTTGATATATCTTAAATTTTTTTGATGGAAGCTCCTGGATGGCTTGAAATTTTCCGACTCTTTCAACAATTTTATCGTCATATTTAAGGCAACGTATACAAAATCTCAACAAATTATATAAAACTAATAACTAAAGTAGATATATGATTTCCACACCAGAGGAATCCAAGTGTTGGGGTAGTAATGGAATGTCTTCAAGTAACTTTGTAATACGCGCTCTAAGCATCGATGTATGAGTGACTTAGATCTAAAGCGAACCCGGCACAACTCAGCGCCGATAGAGGCGGGACGACATTTTTTAACGTATCAAAGCATATCAACGTATCAACCTGTTCTTACGTAACTAGGTACACTTGTTCAGTTTTTACTCCATTCCAAAGAATATGCGCATTTCGTAACCGCGACGGGCTTTGAGGCATTTTAAATAGATATTTTGACCCCGTTTCCGCAGCTTTGGGCCTATAAAACGCCTGCCTATAATTCTCTGTTTCCGTTGCATCAATCATACTCCCATAAATGTGGGTTGAACGAGTTTCCTTCGCAGCAAGTTCCTGTCAAGTCAAATGCTTAAATTAAATATCGCGATACGTGGGTAATCTATCTAGGTGCTTTTTTATTCTTTAGAAATATTATCAAAATATATAATAAGTATTTAACCTAATTTAAGAGATGATGTCTATAGATGAAGTCAGAAAAGGACAGACTTTTTTGTTTACAGTTAAATATGTACATTAAATTAAATATTTACAATTCAATAAATAAAATAGTAAAAGCTTAAACACTACAATAACCTTAACTATAAATAAAATATTAATTACAATTAAAAAAAAACAGTCCAAACTTAGGCGTCATAATATTCCTCCGAATCGGTGTCGAGTGGTAAAGTGCCCAGAAGGCTGGCAGCATTGCCACGTTGAATGGCAATGCTGATCCTCTGACCTAAAAAGAGACCAGCCCTCTGGTCACGGGAGGCGTCGATCAAACGCTTTGAGATTTCTCTGTAAAAAAGCGAGTACTCGGACCCCACGGTCCCAGCATTTCAACTCCAAATAGCTCAAAATACATAATCATCGACGAGGTTACTGTACATGCGCCGTTTGAGAGTCTCCGCTGATGCAGCAGCAACGCCCGCGCCCCCCATCGTGCTAGGAAGATGTGAAGGCGCAAGGGTTTCCATTTTTTATTAAGAAAATGGTTTTAAGTGAAGTTTTCCCATTGAGTAAAGTTTCATACTTCTTGACAATTTCTACTAGTGTAGGTACTAGCAAAAATCTAGCGGCTTGAATATACAAGGTGTAACATACGATTTTGTTTTCTTTAATCTTCTCGCTGCCATTTCTTAGATCTTGATTAAGAATGATTAAGCAAATTGGACATGTAGAGAGAATGGATGATAGAAGATTTACAAAAGAGATTTATGAGGCGAGGATGAATAGAAATGTTGGAAGGGGAAGGCCTAGGCGAATATTCCTGGGCCAAATTTAGGACATTTTATTAATGACCAGGTCAAGAGTGCCCTATACCGACGAACTTGTATGAAAGGATTGATATGAGTGGAAGAAGCTAAGGAAGTATGCAAGCACCGTGGCAAGTGGAGGGATGTGGTCTCTGCCTACCCCTACGGAAATAAGGCGTGATATTATGCATGTATGTATGTAAAAAAGGAAACTTAAAATGCAAAATGTTCCTTTAGATATGACCCCTTTGAACATGTGTTAATTAATGTATTAGGTACAAGAGTAGTTGTCTTCGTTATCTAATCTTGAGTCGACACAATTTTTTAAATAAATACAAGATTTAAAAGAGAAACGTGTTACATTTCAAACTAGACGTAGTTAAAGACCCTACAACTTTTACGGAATTTACGATTTTGGGAACCTCGGCGCGCACAAATCAACGTACCTATAGCATAAATCAAATGGCTACTTGCATAAATCATTCGGTCATTGATCTACATAATTTGAATATTTCTGCATAATTTTATCGTAATATAATGTGGGTTCTCGCTCGCCCGTCGGATTTGTTTAGAAACCATAAAAATGACGTAAACGCGCTAAAACAACACAAGTTTTACGAAAAGATAATTAAATTAATTAATCATTGATTTTATTGGCCATTTTAGAAATTTTAATTATCATATTATGACATGATATAATAATTATTACAAATCGATTCGTTACGTCTCCGTGAAACCGTAAAACGCAAAGAAAGCTTTTCTAATTAGCGTCAGTAGCTTCCAAATTATTTACTTCATCTCTGACTGTAGGAATGGAAAACCTGTATGACTCGTAGTCCCTGAGTAAGAAACAAATAAACATTTCATTGTTTTCCGGCCCAAACTTTATACAATTTTCTTATACTCGTTTCATCGAGCTTTAATTCTTACCATACCCAAGCCAGGAACAAACTTAAAACGAAAGCTTTGATTATAACTTCAGAATAATCAAAATGATCAATTGGCATAATCGTCTGGAATAACCCATAGGTTTATTTCACTGGAACACAACCTATGTAGATAACACCGAGGGACCCTACTAATAATTAATGAAGTCAACATTAACACAAAACTATAGATTGATCTGGAAAGCGAAAGCTCAAGCGCCTCAGAAATCAACTAAGTATGTCGACATTACCTAAGTAACTCGTTGATCAATATGTTGTTACTTTGTTGCAAAACATCGCAAATTGCGAACGGTAAAGCCCCGCTTTAGACGAATGCATGGTAAAAAGCTCCTCTCGAGGACATTGCGTAGGTTAAGTGAAGTGAAGTCGAAAGCTTACGTATCGTAAAACTACAATTGCAAAATTGTAACCAGAGTGACTGAATAACTACTGAGGGACATGGTTTTGTCCAGATAACTTTTTGGTCAAAGAATTGAGGTAGCTATATTTTTTACACTTTATAAAAGTCTTAAGTTTCTCAGCTATTGATCTTACTATGACTCCATGCAGGGTAGAAAAATACTGGACTGGATTGGAATGGACTATCATGGCTTGGTAGGTTTCAAACGTCCGAACCCTCAATAGCCCAATTATAAATCGTATATTATCATATTATCTTTGGGGCAAAAAAATCAGGTCTCCATTTGTAGGTCTTCTCTCTGGCCATCACTGGCTGTTATTTCAATGGAACAAAGCTGAAATGTTTATCTATCTTAATCTACTCATGAAAACCGTGGAAAAATTAGTTCACCGACGAAAAAACGGAGGAAGTTCTCAATTCGACGCGTATATATTTTTATGTATGAATTTTTATACAGAGAAGTGTTTTTGTTAAGTCTTTTTTTAATAGAAACGGTATACCTCCAAAATGGTCTCATAGTTATGTTTGGATTTGATGATGGGGTGGGAAAATCGAAGTACCTAACCCTTCAACGTTTATAGACACACTTGCAGCGATTTCAGTATTGTTTTAAGTGGCTGGCCTATAATGGTATTCATAGTTTAGTACGAACAGGTTTTACCTATTATATATATATATAATATATATGTTCAATGTCGCTAAATTCCTAAAAAGTATGAAAAAAATAAAACCGACTTCAAAACGTACTAAAAATTAAAAAAATAATTGCATCATTTAGTTACTTTAATTTACTTAACCATATCATTGAACTCGGCGTCATCCAAGTCAAAGGAAAGTTAATTTAATTTGTCAGTTTTATTTTATATTAAATTTTTAAAGACTTGATGAACAAAAAGACCATAAATATAAAACCATAGCTGATTTGGGGTCAGTAAATATTACACTCATATCACAATTATTTCAACTTGTTATTGGCTTACACGAGTTCCGAGTACAAGCTTTTTCATTACTTCGAGAGCAAATAAAATAATTACATATACAACATTATTACTTTTATTGTTCGTTTTTGTTATGAGTATAATCTGTACTTCCTTCCTGTCACACTGACAAGTCTTACATAATACACGTTATGGTCTTGGGAACGTCTTTAATTATTTTTATATTATAAAAGCCCTTAAACACCTCCTAAATCATACATGGTGTCAGAAGTGAACTTAAAAAAGTGCCAACGAAAGTCAAAAGTTAAAATATAAGTCAAAAAATATACGTAAAATAACACGTGTCCGATGGCGTCCGAGACAAAGAAAACGCGTAGTAATGGCGCGACTGGTGAAGAAAATTTTGCATCATCTAAAAGGTTGAACCTTACAGGTAATATAAAGCCTATGTGTCTAGAAGGAAATTTATGTACAAATTGGAAAAAATGGTTCCAATCTTTCAACATATTTTTAAAAGCAAGTGGAATTTTCGAAGAATCCGACACAAGGAAAGTCGCCATGTTGTTACACTTTATTGGGAGTGACGCGTTAGAAATTTTCAATACATTTGGCTTGGATTTGGAAAATGTCACATTCGAAGAATTAATTACAAAATTTGAATCGTACTTCGTACCTAAAGCAAATATTACTTATGAATGCTAAAAGTTTTTTACAACCAAACAAAGAGGTGATGAAACTCTAGAGGATTTTTTAACAAATTTAATAAACAAAAGCAAGTCGTGTGAGTTCGGAAACTTGGAAGAAAGGATGATAAAAGATATTTTCATTACAAACATGCATGAAAATTTTCAACATGTACGAGAAAAATTACTGCTAGAAGAAGAGTTAACGCTAGAAAAGGCTAGGAACTTGTCCAAAAGTATTGTGTCAGCTAGATCTCATGCAGTGGAGTTTAAAGAATCTACAAATGTCTTTTATCAACGTCAGTCATTCAATCAGTCAAAGTCGAGGGCGAGGTCTCAGTCAAGAACCAGATCACAGTCAGAGTCAAGGTCAAAGTCACAGGAAAGAAAAAACTGTACACGGTGTGGTCAAATTCATCGCTATAAATGTCCAGCATATAATGCTAAGTGCAGGAGGTGTAACTTAAGAGGACATTATCAAGCCTTTTGTAAGTCAGTGAAGTTCATACAAGCTAATATGGATCAAGAAGGTAATGAGTCAAAGTATTTATTTGTTGGACACTTAAATACATGTCAAAATTCAATTTCAGAGTGGAGTGTTAACTTAAATATTAATAATATAAATGTTCAATGTATTTTAGATACTGGAAGTGATGCTAATGTTATGTCATATAAGTTATTTCAATCATTGAATGTCAGTAAAAATTTTTTACCATGTCATTATAAAGTAACCTCTTACTGCGGAAGTACCATACCCATATTAGGTCAGCAAAAGCTAGAATGTAGTTATTATATCAATAGTCAACATGTGTCAAAGATAATTAATTTCATTATAGCTGATGTGTCATCACCAACTGTCATTGGAAAATATACATGTTCACAATTAGGTCTTATAAAAAGAGTCTTTAATATTGAAAATACAGTCAATAAAAGTCGAAATTTTGATTCTACATTAGTCAATAGTCAACATCATATGTCTGAGTTAAGTAATAATTGTCATGTTAACAATAAATATCAGTCACAGTCAAATGTACAGTCTTGTATTAGTAAAAGTCTTTATAAGTCTAATGTTTACAGTAATTGTCATAAAAAGTCACAAAAGTCATATTATATCAATAAAAATAATTCATTACAGAGTCTACTGTCAAAATATAAATCTGTATTTGAAGGATTGGGCTGTCTACCCGGTGAGTGTCATATCACTATCAACACTGATATATGTCCTAAAATAGATCCACCACGGAAAATTCCATTCTCATTACACGATAAACTGAAGAAGGAATTGGACAGTATGGAAAGTCTAGATGTCATCACCAAGGTTACTGAGCCAACGTCATGGGTGAGTTCACTTTTATTAGTTGAGAAGAAAAATGGTCAACTTAGAGTCTGTCTTGATCCCAGAAACTTAAATGAAGCTATATACAGATCACATTATCCAATACCTACCATTGATATGGTGCGATCTAAGCTACAAGGTGCATCATATTTTTCTACTCTTGATGCGAGCAGTGGATTTTGGGTTATTCGTCTGGATAAGGAAAGCTCAATGTTATGCACATTCAATACGCCGTACGGGAGATATAGGTTCAAACGTCTTCCTTTCGGAGTTAACTGTGCCCCTGAAATCTTTCATAGAATTATGACTGAAACATTTGGTGTACTACCAGGAGTCATGGTGTATGCAGATGATATTTTAGTCTATGGAAAAAGTCGCCAAGAACATGAAGAAAATTTAGAAAGAGTGTTTAAAAAAGCTCAAGAAGTCAATTTGAAATTTAATAAAAGTAAGTGTACATTTTGTCAACCACAGGTTAAATACCTTGGTCATATATTTTCTCAAAAAGGTGTGTCACCAGATCCAGATAAAGTCAGGGCTATCAAAAATATGCCGTCTCCAGTCTGTCTCAAGGATTTACAGAGATTTCTAGGTATTTTAAATTATCTGGGAGGATTTATTAAGAATTTGGCTGAAGAAACTGAACCTCTACGTCAATTATTAAAAAAATCAAGTGAATGGTCATGGAATGATAGTTATGAAGCTACTTTCAAACATTTAAAAAATATTATTTGTCAGTCACCTGTCTTGTCACATTACAATGTCAAAAAACCAGTTGTCTTGTCAGTTGATTCCAGTCAGTCAGCAGTCGGTGCAGTCTTGCTTCAGGATAATCATCCAATTTCTTATGCATCTAAAACATTAACATCAAGTCAGAAACGCATGGCGCAGATTGAAAAAGAGCTGTATGCCATTGTCTTTGGTTGTATTCGTTTTCATCAATATATTTATGGAAAAATAGTCACTGTAGAAACTGATCACCGTCCACTAATAACTCTTTTCAAAAAGCCTTTAGCTGAAGTCCCAACACGTTTACAAAGATTAATGCTTAGGATTCAAGCTTATGATTTAAAAGTCGAATATAAGCCTGGTACTAAAATGTACATAGCAGATACACTATCACGAGCAGCTTTACCGGAGTCTAGTGAGGATGAGTTGGATGAAGATGTCATGATACATGTCAACATGCTTGTTAAAAACTTGCCTATTTCAGCTGAGCGTCTAGAATGGCTTACTGAGGCTACAGAAAATGATGAATGTCTACAACTACTGAAGAAATATTATGAGGAAGGATGGCCTGAGAAAAGGTCAGAAGTCAACAAATTAGTCTTACCTTATTGGAACTGTCGTCATGAAATTCATTCAGTCAGAAATTTATTGTTAAAAGGTAATAGTCTCATTATACCTACTAAATTAAGGCCAGAAATATTGAAAATAATACATAGTGGTCATCAAGGCATAGAAAAGTCAAAAAACTTTGCAAGAGGAGTTGTGTATTGGCCTTTAATGTCACATGATATAAAAGTGTGTGTGGAAAATTGTGAAATATGTCTGTCACACAGGAGTGCCAATTCACCAGAACCATTAATGTCACACAAAATTAGTTCATTTCCTTGGGAAAAGGTTGGAATAGATTTTTTAAAATTTAAAAATCAAACCATACTGGTTGTCGAAGACTACTATTCAAATTATATAGAAATTGCTAATGTGAGTTCAACGGGTGCAAAAGCACTTATTAATGCATTAAAATCTATATTTAGCCGTCATGGGATTCCTTTAACCATAATATCAGACAATGGACCACCACATAATTCACAAGAATTTAAACAATTTTTGAAATCTTGGAATATCAATCATACTACTTCGAGTCCATATCTGTCACGTTCTAATGGTCTAGTTGAGTCAGGAGTGAAAATAGTAAAACGTATACTCACTAAATGTGCAGATTCTGGAGATGATCCATATCTTGCATTATTACAGTATAGAACAACACCTAGAAACAATTTACCGTCACCTGCAGAATTGTTAATGTCCCGTCGTCTTAGAACACTTATACCTACTGTTGTAAAACATCTTCAACCTAAAGTCATGAGTCATAATATGTATAAAAAAACAAAACAACAAAATAATAGTAAACAAAAGTTTTATTATGATAAAAAGTCAAAAAATTTATCTAAAGTAAAGAAAGGAGATAAAATTATGTTCAAAAAGTCACCAGAGTTGAAGTGGCAACCTGCAAAAGTCATTAAGGAATGTGAAGAGCCGAGATCATACATTGTCGAAGCACCTGATGGTTCTACATATAGAAGAAATCGTCAACATCTGTTACCTTGTCATTATTCGAGTCCCATAAAAGAAAGTGTACAATGTAAGAAAGAATTTAGTCCAAATGTCAGTCCAAAAGTCAGTCCAAAGTTTAGTCCAAAGAAGGAAATGAGAATGGAAGAAAATATTCCTCATGATGGAATAAAAAGAACAATTAGTGGTAGACAGGTCAAGCCTCCAGTCAGATTTCAAGATTGTATGTAAAACTAAACTTAGTTATAAATAGATTTAAAGTTTTAGATTGTAAGTCTGTCTATGTTTTTTAAGATATGTAAACCAAGTTATAAATAGATTTAAAGTTTTCTATTGTAAGCCTGTCTGTTAAATTGTACACATGTCTTTAAAATATCAACTTGTCATTTATCAGTCGGTATGTTTAAACCAGTCTAAAGTTTTAATATTGTCAGTCCGTATATCTTTGTAAAATTATTATTTGTCTTGTCAAACAGTCTGTCGTTTAAAAAAAAAAAAAAATGAAAAGGGAGATGTTATGAGTATAATCTGTACTTCCTTCCTGTCACACTGACAAGTCTTACATAATACACGTTATGGTCTTGGGAACGTCTTTAATTATTTTTATATTATAAAAGCCCTTAAACACCTCCTAAATCATACAGTTTTGTCGTGTTCATTTATGATCCATACGAGATCGTTAATAAAGGTTAATAACATATTTACTGAGCTGCTTACATAATTTGTTAAAATTTAATCTCATTTTGAGTATCGGTGTCGTAAACAGAATAGATATAACAATAATAATTTGTTAAGGCTGTATTCGTGTCAATGGTGAGCGGGTGCCATAGTTCAAACTGTAGCTACTACAGTGGAAAGGTACTCATGTTATTGCTGTGAAACACATCTTTATTGCAACTATTAAGTAATGTGTGCTACTTTGTATATGTTTTTAGCATTTCTTTTGATGTGATGTGAGTAGAATAGCTATTACATTCAAGTGAACTTGGCCTTTCTGACTCTTTGGTAACCACTTATTGTACCTACTTATGCATTGCTATATAATAGGTGATATTAACTATGGAAATTTCCATTGCTTGTCTTTGAGCTTCTATACGAATATACTATGGTGAGTTTGTTTCTACTACTCACACTCTATTATGCCACCAGCCATCGTGTTGGCAATTTTTACGTGGTCTTTGACGATCACTATCAATTCAAATCAATTAATCGAATCTCAACAATAATTTCCGAAATAAATCAGTGGTATTCACAGCACGAAGAGGTAACGCCACCGACTAATCAATTCCGGATTATTGCTAAGAATATCTTGGAAGAATATTATAGCCCGATCCAGTGTACTCTGAAAGAAATAAAATCTCAATATTTCATAGCCCAGAATGTGAACACAGGATCTCTTAACCCGAAGTCGAGTGGGCAGACGGATCAACGAGGAAGGGCAATGTCAGTACGAGTTTTTCGAAATGTCATATTGATTAAACGAATTCGTAAGAATGAGAATAATACAAAACACTTCCTCCATTGTGCCATCTGCCTGATGCCTGATGGTTATTTAAATACCTATGAAGTAATTCCACTTGCTATTCTTTTGTGATCGTGATCCAAAATTAGTTCTGGGTCAGTACCGTGTGTTTGCAACTTGATGTTACAAATTCGCGACGCGATTTGTATGGTAGGTATATGCCAAACCAAACGGACATGTATGGATTTAGCGATGTGCCAAACTTTCTGACCTCAAATTACGCACCAGGATAAATTATTTTGAAAATGCAACGATAGTTTTGATCATGAATACGACATTCATATCAGAACATTTTTTCATTATAATAGAAAAACGGCGATAACTTATGGTCTTCTTATTGGATATTCATCGTATAAATATAATCATCTTGTTCACTTTTCAAAAAATTCCATTCGTTTAGAAGCTACCATAAATAGGCTGACAAACAGACCACTTTCTTACGTCGGCGCATAAAAGGTATAACAAATTTTGTTAGATCAAAAATTTCTAATGTTTCATTCTTGCCTCCCTCGCCGATTATCCTGATTATATTTAATTCTGTCACAAACACACAGAAAAAAAAGCGCTAGTGCCTTGTAAGCTCTAACTCATTCATCCATGTAATCGGATGTTAATGATCATGATCGGGATCGACGATCTAACATGCTTTACGAGTACGACAACTTTTTCATTATGTATTCAGTGCTACTATTAAAATTTGCTGTGAAACAACAAAATCCGATAATTTCATAACCTTAACAAAGACTCAAACCTTAGGTCCGTATAGGGCTTTTTGCACAGATAGTCATAGGATTCTTTGATCTAAGACTTTTTGTCCGGTCTGGGTGACGTTGGAATTCTTCATTTTTCGCTGAGTATAGCACGAAAAACAACTATCTAATGTCCATAATGAGCTTCCGCAAATATGTTTGCGACATGCATGCATCTGTATTATAGTAAAAAGTTAGTCGGCTTCCCTGGTCTTCGTGGTGGATCACTGGTGGCTGGGCCGATAAAGTTTTTCTAACTTGGTCCAGGTCTGGTGGGAGGCTTCAGCCGTGGTAACAGCCGTACCTGTTACCACCCTACCGACAAAGACGTTAAGGTGTGGATTTCATCCTACACCTAACAAGTTAGCCCGCTTCCATCTTAGCTTTCATCATTACTAACCATCAGGTGTGATTGCAGTCTTGCTTAAATGGCTTATTTGTAATAAATAAATAAAAAAAGTAACCAAATCCTGAAATTTCCAAACCAGACCGGTCAGTGCCACAGAAGTAACAAGGCCGCCCTCTCGTCACGTCTCAGTAAGTGTTCCTGGTCACGACGGGTGACACCGTTCACCAAGTGTGAAGCACGCGCCTCGCATGCAGATGCCCTGGTTATGTCACGCACTTTTACGCGCGACCATTCGCCGCCGCTTATACGGGCATCCAGGCAACTATTGTTGTGTTGATAAGTGCTCTATTTGTTTGACTTTGGCTTTTAAATCGGCTCCAAATTTACGGGTTATGCAACTGCATACTAATTATATTAGTTGAAATTAGTAAGAGTAGTGAGAATAAGCTTAAAATTAAAATGAGTAGCGGACGCATGAGTTCGAAAAATATTTTATATATTTACCCCTGTTTTCAGTTTAAGGAGTGAGTTTAAGAAAATCCTTTCTTAGCACACTTTTTTATCAAAATAGTTATAGGTGTGCCAAATTTCAACACCACCCTTTTAGTGGTTTGAGATGTGCTTTGATAGATCAGTCAGCCAGTATCGGTTGCCTTTTATATATGCAGATGTTTGGGTAGAATGTAAAAGAGCAATACAGACTCTATTTGAAAGGTACTATAGATTTCTAAGCTTGTCCTTTGATGACGCTGCCTCATAGGACAGAATAATGTCATGCGCGCTGTGCTTCTGTTCCATAATGTACTATCATCATATGATGGCTTTCTGTACAATGTAATTTATAATATTATTGTTTCCTTTCCAGTGGACAGTACACTACCCAGCACGCAAATCAAACGTGCGCCGGCAGAGCACCATCTCGCCCGCAACGCCGTTCCCCTGCCAGGACTCCATACCCTGGGGCCGCAGCAGGCAGGTCCCCTCGTCAGTGCACAGGCTGAGGCCAGGGGACATAGACGTGGTGGCTGCTATAGGAGATTCCCTGGTCGCTGGTAGCGGGGCCTTGGAAGAATTTGCTCTCGGTGCCATCGTCGAGTATCGAGGAGTATCTTGGTGTGCTGGTAAGTATTCATTGAGTATTTGAAGATATTCAGATTTACATTAACTGGTCTCACAAAGACACAATTGTACGGCTTCTCCGACACGTCAACTATATAGGTGACCTTTTGTAGTAAAGTTCAACATGAAGAAAGTAGTAGTAGTAGTTATGAGAGATACCAACTCATCCTGATATAATAAACTGACGGAAGAAGAGACAGAGAGAGAATACATGTAGAATATCAGGTTTGAAAATTTAGAAAACGGAACGAACCCGGGATCCGCGAATGCCGTGCAATATTTTGCCTCTATTTGTGATTCTTGCCTCTACTCGCTTTCAGATCAAAATATAGAGATATTGCTTAGCAGTAAAAATAAACATGATGGTAGCCAGTTCCTGAGGAAGGGGTTAATTTCCTCAGATGTTACATGTTATTATGGTATCGTTGCAGGTGGTGACGCATCATGGCGCGAGTACCTGACGCTGCCCAACATCCTCAAGGAGTACAACCCCGGCCTGCGCGGCTACTCCACCGGCACGGGCGAGTGGCTCGCCAGGAACTCTCGCCTCAACGTGGCCTTCCCCGTCGCCTCCGACCAGGACGCTTACAAGCAGGCTAAGGTACTTCCGCTAACATCCCCCACGTTAACCCATTAACTACCTGACGCTGCCCAACATTCTCAAGGAGTACAACCCCGTCCTGCGCGGCTACTCCACCGGCACGGGCGAGTGGCTCGCCACGAACTCTCGCCTCAACGTGGCCTTCCCCGTCGCCTCCGACCAGGACGCATACAAGCAGGCTAAGGTACTTCCGCTAACATCCCCCACGTTAACCCATCAGCTACTTGACGCTGCCCAACATCCTCAAGGAGTACAACCCCGTCCTGCGCGGCTACTCCACCGGCACGGGCGAGTGGCTCGCCAGGAACTCTCGCCTCAACGTGGCCTTCCCCGTCGCCTCCGACCAGGACGCATACAAGCAGGCTAAGGTACTTCCGCTAACATCCCCCACGTTAACCCATCAGCTACTTGACGCTGCCCAACATCCTCAAGGAGTACAACCCCGTCCTGCGCGGCTACTCCACCGGCACGGGCGAGTGGCTCGCCAGGAACTCTCGCCTCAACGTGGCCTTCCCCGTCGCCTCCGACCAGGACGCATACAAGCAGGCTAAGGTACTTCCGCTAACATCCCCCACGTTAACCCATCAGCTACTTGACGCTGCCCAACATCCTCAAGGAGTACAACCACTTACTAAGGCTTTAAGGCCCCTTACAGGCTAAGGAACTTTCACTAACAACCACCACGCCAACCCATCAGCCGTACACTGCCCCACTCTTTAGGAATGTATCAACCTTGTCACATATAAGAACCTTTACCTTTCATACCATCTTTCTTCATAATAACTGTTGACCTAGTAAATTAACAGACTGTGACTAAAATTTATATTAATAAATTATTAATTAGCACTTATTTACATCATGCGGCTAAATATGGCAACAATGTTAACTAGAATTTTTAACACTTAAGCACCTAAATCAAGTTTACCTCTTCGCATCGCTGCGTTGTGTGGTATTATGTATTTATTCTCTAAAACGGATTAACACGCACAATATGAAATAAGTTAAATACAGAATAGGTTTGATTGTACGCGAACAAGTAATGGAGTGATGATGCACTGGCACAGTTGTCGTTTGGCCGCATTCGTTGATTTTAAGGCAGTTCTCGGCACTGTTTCACTCAATCATATGTAGTGTTTTATTGGTATCATTCTACATATTCAACCATGGCTTAATTTAATAACATTAATTGAATGATAATTGGTATCAATCGTTTGCTGTTGAAAAGCACTTTTAAAATTTTACGATTTCTTTACTTGTATTTGACTTTTTCAATCGCCTCCTGCTCCTCCTGTAGGAGAGTTAATTTGTTGATCTTTAAATCTTTGGATAAATAAACAGATTAATTTACTTGCGACAAAGTTACTCTCGTGTTTCCACAACTTAATCCGTGTGAACTGCACTAAGCCGATGTTCACATCGGCTTAACCCGTTCGCTTTTAAGTAATTACCTATGAGTAACATATCCAAGAGCAATCAAATATTAGTATCACTATAGACAAGCGTCACTAAACGGGCGCTTGTTTTTTTATCGATTACAAGTTGGCCCTTGACTGCTATCACACCTGATGTTAAGTAGTGATGCAGTCTAAGATGGAAGCGGGCTAACTTGTTAGGAGTGGGCCGAAAATCCACACCCCTTTCGGTTTCTACACCACATCGTACCGGAACGCTAAATCGCTTGGCGATATGTCTTTGTCGGTAGGGTGGTAACTAGCCACGGCGAAAGCCTACCACCAGCCAGACAAAGACAAATTAAGAAAAACTCAACTGCCCCGCCGGGATTCGAATCCAGGACCTCCGTCTTATAAATCCACCGCGCATACCACTGCGCCACGGAGGCCGTCAAATGCTTGTTTTTATAAGATGTTCTACATCATACTGATTTGTTACTTTCATCCGTACATGAGTTTTATGTCCGGCTATTTGACCCCTTAGTAGATTATTGGAAAGGAAACAGAAAATGCTCATTCAAAATGCACTGAATAGTCTCCAGTAAGCCGGCTGGAAGAACTATAACCTAAGATAGATATAGATAGAAGAATGTAAGAGCATCAAGAAACAGATTACAGTTCCGTGTCAGCGTTGGAGTCGTTTTATCAGTGCAAGTCGGCCATGCCTTGGCGACAGGCAGAAGTTCGATGAGATGTTTTCCTCCTTAACGAGAAAGAAAACTAATATACCTATATCCTATTACACACAAACAAACACAGCACAGTTAGCTCGGCATACCTAATGTTGGTCGTCAATGATGATGAAATGTTTCCAGATCCTCGTAGCGCGCATCCGTTCGTCGCCCGACATAGACGTGTCTCGGGACTGGAAGATGGTGACGGTGTTCATGGGCGCCAACGACCTGTGCTCGGCCTCGTGTCTGTCGCCCGAGGCCTGGTCCCCGGCCGCGCACGCGCGCAAGCTGGCCAGGGCGCTAGACTACTTGCACAAACACTTGCCGAGGACTATCGTCAACCTCATACCTGTACTGGGTGAGTGTACTGTCGTCCCAAGCCTGGCCTGGTAGAGTTTCTAAGACTACTTTCCAGCTTAGATCAGCTTCATGTCATCAATATTATATATTAATACATTGTCACCTTACAAACAGCGAAGTGAATCAAATTTAAGTTTCAGATAAAATTGAAATTGATAAGAATTTAATTTACTACAGAGACCAGGGCAGATTTGTTTAGTCAATCAAAGAGTAAGTGAGGATACAATCTAAGCAGGAAGCGGGCTTGTTTGCAGTAAAATGAAATCCATATCGCTTTCGGTTTCTACGCGACATTGTACCGGAACGCTAAATTGTTTGGCGGCATGTTTTTGTCGGTTGGCTGGTACAAATTTAGAATATCTTAATTAGCCCTACCGGGAATCGAACCTAGGGCTTCCATCTTACAAATCCACTGCGTCACTGAAGCAGTCAGATAAAGGTAAAAATAAAACCTTGTAAAAAACGCTACCTACATCCATGCGTGAATGCAACCTCTGCTTGACGGGAAACTAGGAGAGGATCATTGGAAATTTTAATTTTCAAGGGGTAGAATGCGAGGGGGAAGGGGGAATTAAAGGGTAAGGGCTTTCCACGCGGTTGCAATCGCGAGTGACTACTAGTTAGGTATGACTGGAGTCTAGATTTTCTCCCCTAACGATGTATTGTGTAGGTACCTATTTAAAAATATGATGATAGTTCCCGAATGAAACAGGAAAACGGAAACGGTTTGGTCGACGGAAAACTTAAATATGAATGTCATATATAAGTTTTCTGGCACTATTTACACTCTTATGGAAGATTTGCACCTGTCTGGAACACTATAAAGTATTTAGTATTTAATATAGATGTAGCGATCCTTGTTGTTTAACCAACGAAAAAAAACGGAGGAGGTTCTCAAATCGACACGTATATTTCTTTTTTTTATGTATGACCACGCATAACTTTTTACAGAGTTGTCCGATTTTTTTATTAGAAAGGACACACTTCCAATATGGTCCCATAGTTATCATGTTAGGATCTGATGATGATATCCTGGAAAAATTTAAGGAACTCTTCAAGTTTTATAGGCACACTTGCAGCGATTTCGGTTTTTGTGTAAGTATCGATAGCATTTTGGCTACTAGTGCCGTATAATATATCTACTATGAGAGTATACTATGAGTAGGTTAGGTATGTATCGATAAATAATTTTAGTGATTTATCGACAATAAGAAATAATAATTTCTAACAAAAAATAAACACGACTCAAAATGCACTAAAAAGTAAGAAATAACTGCGTTTTGAGTCGGTTCTATTTTTTGTTTAAAAGGAGATGGTCCATTTCAGCTTCACTCATGTACCACATACCATTAAAATGGAAAAAATACAAGGATTTTATTAAAAAATAAAATTATTGAACGAAACGAACTATATAAAACGTTGGTTAAAAATGAATTTCCTAGTTTTTGAGCTATTAAAAGATAGCGTCTTTCTAATATTAGTCTGTGGTAATAAAAATGCGGTGACATTGATTTGTCAAACTCATAATATGTCATTTTTGACAAGTATTTTCTTCCGTGTTTCGGGCTTTGTTTTTAGCTATAATACATTTTAGACATAGACATCTTAGCTATAATGAGAACAAAACTCAATATATTAATCTGATTATTCAGTAATCCCTTAAGTACCTATGCCTAACCAGTAACCGTCAAATCAAATGGATCATACGTCAATAAACACTGACAGCAAAAGTCAAAGCAACATCAATCCGCCAACTGGAGAATGTCTACCATAGATAATATAACTTATGATATGTAAGATCCGCCATGATTATACATATTGTGTTGCATTGTTTTGGAGAGAATAAATAATATTTCGCCCAAATCTCCGAATTCACTTTTGAATTCGGAGATTTGGCTAATCAAAACTAGATTACTAATACATGTAGTTTTTTTCAACTAATGTACAGAATGTGAGCCTGTGCTCCATACAATTTTGGACCATCTCCTTTTTTTATCATTTTAGTTCATTACTTCTAAGCAGTCGGGAGTTTTGTTGTTACAATAATATTTTTTTAATAGTATTTTCATCGGGAATCAGAATTAATAAATATAGTAATCAATTGCTCCAGTGGTTTACCTCTACGGATCATGAAATCCCGGGTTCGGCTCACGATTTTAAAAATCCATGGCACTACAGCCACCCCAACAGAAAGTACGTTAAAGCTTACATCTCACTGCAGCACCTCTGTACACGAGCAACACTTCCACGCATGTGCGTGCTTTTTTGATACCGATAATTACAGAGACAAACATTATCATCTTAAGCTAGTTCATCCATTCTGTAGCGTAGTGGACATAAAAACTAATTTCCCTATTCTGTCAGGAGAGAAATCTCACTTCTCCGATTGACTTGATTCTCGACGTCATCACATTATTCCATAAAATTGTGTGGCCCATAGCTTTCGCGGCCATATCTCAGGTCATTACCGACGATTCTGTTCATACAAGCTGATAAAATATATAGAAACCACCACCCATGACCACTTGCAGAACCGAAGTCAATTACAGTGTGGAATTAGCTTATGTGCCCCTACTAAAAGTGGAGGGAAAAACAACAGGGGAAAATTGGTTGCAGAACTTGCAAGAAATAGATGAAGTTTTCGATGTTATCAACCTTCTCTATTTGTAGACGTGTCGGTGTCAGTGCGGGTGCTGCGGCCGCTGATGTGTCGTCTCATGCACCCGCTGTTCTGCACGTGCTTCCACCGCGGCGGCGGCGAGCTGCTGGACCTCATCCGACAGGCCCGGCTGTACCAGGCCGCTGAGACTGCTCTCGTGAGTCCTTTACATTTTAATGGAATTACTACATGCATTTAGTTGATAACTTTTATTTGTGAGACCACAGTGAGGCATCTGACTGCATCTTTAAGTTCCCGTTCATCCGCGCCTGGTGCCTGACGAGAAGTAGCGTCATTAAGCTATTTGGGTCATAAACCGCAATGTTCTCGAGTTCGATCTTCGTTCGGTTTTTCCATTATTAGAAAAGATTTTTGTTTGTGTTAATAGGAGGGAAAAGGTTTTTAGACAATCACATGTGCCGATTGCTCAGAAAATTTTCAGCTTTTTCACGACGATATTTGGTGCTAAACTGGTCAGACAGTGGTCGAGTTAAGATGATAAAGGGATAGAATAGAAGGTAATATTGGTCATGTTCAAAAGACATGGACAATTTTCTTAATCTATAGGTAAGTTACGAATAGAAACATCTTTGGGAGCAAATATTCCTTTTAGATTCCGTTCTGCAGGTTGACTCCGGCCGCTACGATACTCGCGACGACTTCACCGTGGTGATGCAGCCGTTCATGCGCCTGTTCAACGCGCCCATGCCGCCCACGCAGCCGCTGCCGCTCGTCATCCACCAGTCCTACATCACGCATGACTGCTTCCACTTCTCGCAGAAGGGACACGCTCTTGGTAAACCCTTTTAGACTTATTTCTACAGAAGTTTCCACGTGCGGCGTTTTATAGTTATAGTTTATGGTCTTCATGGCGCAATGCAAAGCGCAGTTGATTTTGAAGACGGAGATCCTGGGTTCCATTCGCGGCTGAGCCGATTAAAATTTACAAAATTGGTCCAGGTCTGGCTGGCTTCCGCAGTACTTCCCTATGTACCGCCAAGAAATTTAGCGTTCCATAACAATGCAGTGTAGAGACCAAAAGGGGTGTGGATTTTGTCCCACTCTTAAGAACTCCAATCACTTAAGTTAAGAACTTAAATAACCAAGCCGATGGCCTACCTGAAGGTAAGTGGAAAACCGTCGCCTTTGAAGAGAACAACACATACACTGTATTGTTCTCTTCAAACACAGACAGGCAGACAAAGTTATAGTTATGTCTTGAAAGCCTGTAGAGTATGGTAGCCATTGTGATTACAGACAGACAGACAGAAAAGTCACCGCAATTGTAGAACATGAGTTAAGCATGTCCTTCAGATTATTGTTCTGATATGAAGAGTAACGCTTATTATCATCAACTTTTCGTCTCATTTTCTTCTTTCAGCTGCAAATCTCCTGTGGAACAACCTGCTCGAGCCAGTTGGCAACAAGTCTGACAATGTGCCTCCAGTTCTGATGAACTCCTTCCGCTGCCCGTCCAAAAGTGCGCCTTTCATCTTCACCAGCAAGAACTCGCCGCACTTCCTCAGGACTGGACAGCAGGAAGGCGCTTTTGACCCATAGAATACAGCACTAAAGAGAAATTATAAATCAACAATAATTCAGTTGAGTTCTTCATGAGATTAATATCTTAAGAACAAAGGTCTTAATAAGAAAAATGATTTGCATCGTTTAGTTAATTTAATTTAATTAAACATAATAATCTATGAAGGCAGTGCCATGCAAGCTTAAGGAAAGTTAATTGGGAACTTTTTAGTGAGTGATTGATCGATCAGTGATGAGGAACATATAGTTAAATTGAGAACCTCGTCCTTTTTGAAAGTAGGTTGAAACGGGCAAGAGAGTGTCAGGTGAGAGCTTTTTCAAGAGAGTGCCGAATGGGTCTAATGAGCTATGACACTCATAGTGTAAATAGAAAAGATAGAGAGTAGTTAAACTAAAAAACGCTTTCTAATATATTCATATTAGTTTAATTTACAAGTAGAATAAGTTTTATTTAATTTATAAAATTAATTACATACCTCATTACTGAATAAGAATTTAATTTACAACACGAACACAATGTAAATATAATGTAGGTAAGTAACGTGTAATAAAATATTTGAATAATGCTGAATAAATTTTGATCAAACAATTAACTCTTGTATTAAAATAATATACTACTTCGCATAGGCTGATGAGTGATGGTGATAAAAATATGACACCATACGTTAGAGCAGCGGTTCCCAATCTGTTTTATCCCGCGGCGCAGTTACAAAGCATTTTGTCACGGCGCCCTACCCTTTGAAAAAGATAAAAACGTAGGAGGGGTAAAGTATCAACGGTTTCAAACGCGTACGTACTTTTCGGCGAGTGAGTGACGTCGACCTGCACGACGTAAGCAGGTACCTAGGTATGCTCTTTTTCGATGCGAGCGCGCAAATGATACAGGGATTTCGGATAATGATACAGGGTTCACTTACGGCGCCCCTTTATACTTTTTATGCACCAGGGCGCCGCATCGCACACATTGGGAGCCCCTGCGTTAAAATATTAATTAACTCAAGTACCACACAAAAACGCAAAAACAAAAACAAATTAAGTAGGTACGTAAGTAATTTGTATACATTTGAATACTAAAGTATTGTACCAAAGTTTTAATATTTTGATACCTATTAGTAGGTTTTTTATTTCATATATATATTATATTTGATTATTTCATATTACATTAAAGGTAGGTAAGGTAGGTACATTTAGGATTAGGTACATAATAAGGGGTGCTAACTTTTGATTAAAAATATTTTTTAACTTACTTATAAAATCTTAACTAAATTGACATTCCTACAGTGGTGCCATCCATTTTATAAAAGCTGTAAAAAGAGGCAGCACTACTTTAAGATCTGCAAAATATTTAACACTTGTTGTGAATTCGTTGCCACACTATAATCTTAATTGTTTACCTACTTATAAGTGATATATCTATATTTTATTTTTGAAAATATCCCTGTTAATTATACTTACGAATATTCCTGTTGTGATTTTTCTTAGAACTTATACTTTGCTTATACTAGGTGATTCTTCTGTTGTTTAATTATTTGTTAATAATACTAGTTGTACATATATGAAAATAAATTTCTTAAAAAATTGAATTCAAGTTTTTTATTTTTCATAGAGAGTAACTCACAGGTTTTTATAATTTTGTGGAACAAAAGCTTATCGCCTGCTGATTATTTAATAGCAATTACAAATATCGTCACATTAATGGCAGGCAAGGAAGTTTGATTAAAAATAATAAATAAATAAATATTATAGGACAGCTACACACATCGCTATATAGCCCCAAAGTAAGCGTAGGTAGCTTGTGTTATGGGTGCTGTGATAACTGATGAAAATTTTTATATATATTATACATAAAAACTTATGATATATAGTATAGATGTGGGAATCGAACTCACAGCCTAGGATGCAGAATCAGGGTCACTACCCACTGCGCCACTCAGCCGTCGAGTTTATTTATTTTATTATCGATTTATTTATTTATTTTATTTACCATTTATCCACCTGGTTGGTGGAGTACTTCCATCACTCACTCATTCCATTTCATCACTGGTTCGAGTCCTGGACTATGAAATATGGAGCTTTTATTTCTTCCAAGAAATTATCAGAAATTATCACAGCTTTTAGAAAATGGGGTTGCCCACATGCCTATGAGAGCACTTAAAGCCGGCGGGCAAGAATACAAAACTTATCTTAAGAAATCATGGTTGGTTTTATAGCCCCTCTCCTCTCTCTCTGTCTCTGTAAAATATGGACTGATTATGGACAAAATAAAAGGAAATCAATATACTTACTTAAAACGGTATCAAAATACTTACATCTAGACTCCGCCTACACTAGTTTACCGCCATGTGGTATGTTGAATCAACTGTCATTGTTCCGATAGTCGTTTCAGTCATGGGTCAGTTTTATTGCGAAAAGCTTGGAACAACATCTCCTGAAGCTATTGCTTGGCTGTCATTTACAGCAGGCAGTAGACCTTGGGGCGCGTATTGTGAGGCGGTTCCTCACTCTGGAGCCCTGACCGCCGGTTGCTTTATCACTCAAAATCACGAAAGCTGGAATTGAAGTAGATTTTTTTCATAAATTTTTAATAAGACTTTTTAAACTATTTTTGTATTGTTAAAAATAAAAGAAATAAAATAAAAAAGAAATTTTAATGATTATGACAACAATTTATTCTACTTTAATTTTCCTGTACATTTAGATCCTGCTCAATCCTTGTAGACAATGGAATGGACACAGAATCTTACAATTTTCTAAAACAAAGGTTTATCGTTTAGATCTGTAATAGAGTTTTAATTCGTACACAAATCAGTGGACATAACAAATTATAGAACGAGATTGTTATTGGGTTAGCGAACAATGGGTACTATTTGTTCCAAGCTGCGTTTCTCAGAGGCGGGCCCGCTAATGACCCGTGACGTGCCGACATGGTGGCTGCCTACTGGCTGATGCTTGCTGTTGTCTAGATGTAAATAGTCCAAGTGTCTTTATAGACATTAAAAATAGTCTCTTGGGAAACTTTTAACATAAGCAATACTTAAGAAAATTGCACAGAAAACTGCTGATCAAATCGTATGAAGTTTATTAACTATTCGTTTCGTATGAGCTTTATTTCAATCTAAAAATTCCAAAATGTGTATTGTTAAAATTTTGATTTCAAACCTAATTTTATTGACCTATAATAATGCTTGTTGCACTTCCGCTCTCGCGGAGTATAAAGTTTTTTTTCTTTTAAGAATTCTCAATAGTAGCTCGCAAGTTGGAAGTTTTACATCCTTGTGGCCATCAATGTGTAAAATTTAATTAATGCTTGTGGCTCATAAAGCACGTGAGGGATCCCGGTCACTACTCACCATTAAGAACTGATAGTGACACAAATTTTATCATCTTAAGCTGATGGATGGTGGATGCTCCAAATCTCCTCTGCCATAGGGAAGGAGGCCTTGTACCGGGTGGAGTAATATAAACTGATGATGATATTGATATCCATCATTAATTTAATAACATTAAAGTAAATTTTCCTTTGCGTAATAGCAACATATGGCTAGTTGATAAGACCTCATATGGCGCTTAGCTGCGCGGGCGCCGGTACAACGAGCGGCAATTGATTGCAATTATTTTCAAGCGTTCTCAATCGATGCTGTTTTATCTATGTACAGTCGCAGACTAAATTGATTGTTTTGCAATCCTAAAAATCATTATCAGTATTATTATCATTGTCTAGACTTAGGCCAATTAATAAATGGCCTACTACAAGGTTCTACAATCCTCATTCCTTGTAGGAGAGGGGATAGGGAGCGTAGACCAACCACGCTGTTCCAATGCGGGTTAGTAGGCTTAAGATGATACCGACCGGGCTTAGACCGACGGCTTACCGTGTTGCAACACCACCAACTTCCTGATTCCGGACTTGGATTGTACTGAAAATTTCATAGATGAATGAAACACTCAAAATTATTCTGTAACCCAGTGATCGAAGCCACATATCTACATTTTTTAATACATTTTTACGGAAAAAATTTTAGTAGCTTTACAATTTGAAGGCCTTTTTCTTATAGACGAAAGATAGTATGTATGTATGTATGGATTGATGTTTGTTACTCCTTCACGCAAAAACAACTGCACTGATTTTGATAAATCTTCACAATAATATAGCTTACATATTAGAACACAGGCCACATTTTATCTCGAAATTACCAGGGTGAAACCGCGGTCTTCCTCTAGTGTAAAATATTACTAAAAGTGATTTATGGTTTATGTACTTGACTGTAGTCAGTTTAATAAGGTAGGTATTTACTTAAGTCGGGCTGTACTTAGTTTAGTTGTTTTGTATCAGCTCCGAATATGTTGCTCTGAGTCACAGCGGACCGCGTTTACATCACATCTCGACTTACTCCGTAGTTTCACTACAAATGGATTTGCATCTTCAATTTTGAGTCTCGAAAGTTTGTTAACCCCCGATGCAAAAACGACGGGGTGTTATAAGTTTGACGTGTCTGTGTAAATGTGTATATGTCTGTCTGTGGCATCGTAACTCCCAAACGGATGATCCGATTTTAATGCGGTTTTTTTTGTTTGAAAGGTATATCAGTCGAGAGTGTTCTTAGCTATGTTTGGTGGAAATCGGTTCAGGTCTTCAAGGTCATCAGGTCGTTCGTTAGGTGTGATAGAAATGTTTCACGTTCAGTTTGCTTGAAAGCATGTGTCTGTCCTGACATTTGAAACACTAATGTCTTCTGGAACCACTGAGCTGGTCTGATGATAAGGCTCGAAGATAATAGACGTAACCCTGGTCTACCTTTTTAGTAAGCCCATCGTGTTTGGGCTCGTTGAATTTGTTTTGACTGGTTCTTTTCATGTTTCTAATTTGGGTCGGGGGTTTTTTAAATTTAATGTTTTTGACAAAATTGTTTATATTTGTTATGATTGTAGGACGATTTGTTTCCGTCACCCCATGTATTGATGAATATTTCTAAAAGTATCTTACTTTATAGTAAGAATGATACTAAAATCAAAGAAACAAATGAATAAGTCATTATGAAAGCGTAAATAAGAAACAAAGATTTAATTTTTTTACGGACTTACTTGATTTTATTAAAACCCCTTTGAGTACTCAAAAAGCATTTTCAAGGAAAAAAAGGGAAAACTTGTTCTAACTTTAAAAGCACATATGAGGTACCAAGACAGGGGAGGCTATATTCAGATCCTCAAACACTAAGGCCCAACAATCCTCTGGCAAACTTTCAAAGTATTCCACCCACCATAGAGGAAATAAACAATACAATCAGAAAGAAAACATCTAAATCTGCACCAGGCCCTGATGGCATTCCCTATATTGTGTACAAAAAATGTGCTTCAGTCCGTAAACATCTCTTAAACATATTTAATAAGATCTGGCTAGGACAACAAATACCAGCGACATTTGGCGAAGCGATTTTTGTCCTCATCCCAAAAAAAGTCGAAGTAACTCATCCAAAGGACACTAGACCGATAGCTTTAACTAATACTATTTCCAAATTATTTTTCAGTATATTGCAAACAAAAATGACAAAGTACATGATAAACAATAGGTATTTCAGGCCTAATCACCAGAAAGGGTTTTTGCCCGGGATTTCTGGTTGCCTGGAACACAATTCACTTCTAGGCGAAAGTCTCAAGGATGCTAGAAAATATGAGAGGCAAATTACGATCTGCTGGATAGACCTAGAAAATGCGTTTGGTTCTGTGCAGCATGATCTATTGACTTTCGCCCTGAGGTGGTACAATTTTCCTGATATAGTTATTGATTTAATCACTTCTTACTATTCAAAATTGAAATTCACCTTAGCAGTAAACAATGAGTACTCAAAACCCCTACAATACAATGTGGGGTTGTTTCAAGGTTGCTGCTTATCTCCAATAGCTTTTAATGTAGTCATCAATATTTTAATAGATAAATTAATTGTTCAAGAAAAGAAATGGGGCTATCGGTTTAAAATCAACAATAAATATACAGAGTCCATCTTAGCTTTTGCAGATGACCTTGCTTTACTGACACGAAACCCAAAACATTGTCAGGAGCTATTGAATGTAGTGGATGAGTTCTGCTCATGGACTGGTGGGCTGAGGGTAAAGCCAAGCAAATGTCACTGTCTATGTCTGGGGAGACGAAATACTAAATTTACATCTTATGATCCGGGTCTCTCTATTAGTGGCCAAAGTGTAACCACCATTGCTGAAGCATTGCCTTTTAAGTTCCTCGGTAGAAAGATTGATTACAAAGGACGCATTCCATCCCTTGAGGTAGTCGTCGATAACTTCATAAATGACCTTAATAAGGTAGACCAACAGCCCATTAACAATATAAAAAAAGCGTGGGTCTATGACAACTATCTCACTTCACGTCTGACTTGGCCATTCCTCGTTTATGATATTGGCAGAACCCATCTGGCAAAACTAGATGCACATGTCATAAAAACATTGAAGTCTTGGTTTGGTCTAGCACTCTCGGCTGACCCTTCAACTCTATTCAGAGATTACAATAATTTTGGGTTAAAACTAAAAAGGCCATCGGAACTCTATAAACACCTCAGGGTTACCAGAATGCACATTTTAGTTAAGTCCCAGGACGAACTAGTTGCATCACTTCCTAAAGACGAGGGTGCCGGAAAACTTGACTCTAGGCTTCAATTTTACAAACAATTTATGGCAGGGGCTCAGATAAATAGAACCGGGTTGGGTGCAAGACGTAAAAAGGAAGACCAAGACATAATAAAATCTTTTCTTAAACAAGATGAGGACGACAACTACAAAGTGCATGCCATGAACCTAGAAATGCAAAATGAGTGGTTAAACTTAGGCGAGTTCTGCATCCCTCTGGCTCTGAAGTGGCGCGCCTTGCTGTACAATTGGTCTCCGGCCTTATTGAAATTTTATCTTAATGCCTTTCAACTGACTCTCCCAGATCAGAGTAACCTAGTAAGATGGGGAAAAGCCTCGGAAAAATCTTGCTATACCTGTGGTGAGGCAGTGGGCACTGCAAGGCACTTATTGGTAGGATGCAAGGTGCTCCTGGACAGGGGTCTCTACTCACGTCGCCACGACAGAGTACTAGAAATCATACGTGAAGCTATAAGCCTTTCAGTAGCTAGAGCTCAAAAAGGGTTGACGACAAATAAAAGACAAACTAACTTCGTTAAAGCAGGCTCAAGTACAAATTCCACCAGCAAGCCATATTCAATTCTGGGCTCTGCTCCTGATTGGACTATATTAATGGATATGTATGAAAAGCACTATAAAATCCCGGAAGACTTAGCTATTACGACATCTAGACCGGACATATTTCTTTTTTCCAAACAAATCAAACGTATAGTACTTGTTGAGCTTACAGTGCCGTGGGAAACAAACATCCCTAAAGACCATGTATTCAAAGTGAATAAATATTATGACCTTACTAATGAACTAACCAAAAATGGCTATGTGGTTAGTTTATACGCGGTAGAAGTGGGTGCGAGGGGCATACCAGCGAAGTCTCTCTACAACCTGCTAAAGGACCTTGGCCTTACTAGAAGTGCAATAAGCTCCATATTGGAACGAGTTTGCTCTAGTAGGGTCCTTCCGAATTTGGCTAGGCAGGGAGAATAACTTGAACAGAGGAGGTGAGTGTTGACGCGCGTCACTAAGGGTACCCTTAAACCTACACCCGAGCCATGCGATGGACCCGGCACCCGCACGGTGAATCCATGGAATGCTAAGATATTCGTCTCTGAATGATGCCCCGTCCAGGCCGCAGCTTATACGGCCTATTGACAAATCCAGGACTGTAAAAAACTTCTGAGCCGGAGGTCGAATCATATGTATTTTACATAAAAGGTAGAGTCACTATAAATATAAATCTTGCAAAAGTGCTCGAAAACGAAGCTTACTTGAAATCAAGGAACTTGTTTTTGAACTTATTTAGTAACAAATTAATTAAAACCGTAGAATCAATAACAATTTCTAATATATTGAATTATTGAAAATATGTTTCAGGTGTTCAAAATTTTCTGTCTTTGCTTTTAGTCAGTAACAACTTTCTTCGCTTAAACGATTTTTAACCGACGAAAAAAAACGGAGGTGGTTCTCAATTCGACACGTATATATATTTTTTTATTTATGACCACGCATAACTTTTTACAGAGTTGTCCGATTTTGATAATTCTTTTTTTATAAGTAATATATCCTGGGAAAATTGGAGAAACTCTTCAAATTTTATAAGCAAACTTGCAGCGATTTCGGTTTTTGTCTCGGTATCGGTAACTTTTTGGCTACTAGTGCCGTATAATATACTATGACAGTATAGTACGAGTACGATACGTGGCGATTAATCACTAAAAAGTAAGAAATAAATTTTTTTTTATGAAAGTAGAACCGACTCAAAACGCACTAAAAAGTAAAAAATAACTGTGTCATTTAGTTGCTTTAATTTACTTAAGCATATCTAGGAGTCGGTGCCAGCCAAGGTTTC
Organism: Mycalesis mineus; assembly: GCA_034621355.1. Taxonomy (NCBI): domain Eukaryota; kingdom Metazoa; phylum Arthropoda; class Insecta; order Lepidoptera; family Nymphalidae; genus Mycalesis; species Mycalesis mineus. The sequence goes on along the minus strand of CM067892.1, from coordinate 995,447 downwards.
TTCTTAAGGACATTACCTAGAACCCACAAACTGCTTTAATACGTTAAAAAAATACTTAAGTAAATTAAAGCAACTAAATGACACAGTTATTTTTTACTTTTTAGTTGGTGAGATTAGCGTTTTGAGTCGGTTTTATTTTTCGTTAAAAATTTTTATTTATTAAACATCTACTTACCTATCCATCCATACATTTCTTGCCGTAAGTGGCCCCTTATATGGCATACGCTTGAAGAATTCGATATGACAGAGAAAACATAAAAAAGCTATGTTCAATTTCCTTAAATTACCGTAAAACGTCTGCGTCGTGTTAGGTCACGACAAGCACTTGAACGGTAGGAACGCGGGCAAGGCCGCGGGCGAAGCCTAACTAGTACACCCATATGGTGACTCACTGTAGGTAGCCTAGGTACACAGTGTGACCCTATGTACACTAAGTACTTATTACTATATCATACTAAACTAAAATAAAAGGTGAAACTTTAAACGTGTATTAGCACGCACTTTCGACACGAAGTTTTTTTTAAAAAATAAACCTGATGGTTGAAATCCAGCGCAATTAGAAAGAAAAACTAATAACCTATATCTAATACGAGTAATTTATTAGCATGCAAATAATGCAATGATACCTACATGTATCACGGAATAATAGATATACGAACGAGCTTACGAGTCTGCATGTTGTCGCAGTCACAACAACACGAGGGTCAAGGGCGACTCCCTCCCTCATCACATCCCCTGCCCTGCTTGTTATCCATTCATCCATTCATCTCGTTTCATCCCTTGCACTGAGGCGACCATGATCCTGCGCCAAAAACTACGGATTCACCTGCAAGTTACTTTGCTCCGTGGCAACCATTCTTCAGACACCATTGAATCATATCTAAAATAAGAACATACCTTATTAAAAAATTTAATGTTAATTTTCAACAATCAGAATATTTTCCACTAAAATCACTGTAGGTAGTTAAAGCCGGCTTATCTGGTCCATACTGAGTTAATAAGTCAGCTAAAAATACTAAAAAGTAAGAAATAAAAATTTTTTTAGACGGATTTAGAACATTTGTTTACTGAGATTTGGTTGTACGTCCTTAAAGTACACACTTCAGCTACTTCATAGTTACAATAATTTAGCAATTAAATGAAACAGTTATATAAAGTAGCTGCGTCTTTTTTCAACAATTAGAATATTTTCCACTAAAATCAATGTAGGTACTGAAAAGCCAGCTTATCTGGTCCACACTGAGTTAATAAGTCAGCTAAAAATACTTTTAGACGTATTTAGAATGAGATTTGGTTGTACGTTACTCACTCAGTTACTCATAGTTACAATAATTTCGCTGAAAAATATATAAAGTAGCTGCGTCTGGTGTGGACACAGTACAGTCTGAGTATTGTGCGACGGGCTTATTCTGATCTTACAGTGATTATAGTTCAAGTTCAAACTATCCAACTTATTTATATACTATGCCTGTATAGTGCCTGTATCGAAATAAGTACTTGGATATGAACACACACACAACACATACTGAAATGTTATTAAAATTACTTTACGTTTAAATTTTTTAAGCTTTTTTAAGACTTTGAAATGAAAGACAAAAAGGCGAGGGTAAAAGGGTACAAAAACAACGTAATGGATAGCTCTTGAACCTACAGGACTTCTTCGATTTGAGCTTATCCTCTAAACTGTAAAGCTACTTAACATTAAAAATAACACTAGCCACCATATTTATATTTAACACATTTTTCCTCATTAGTCGTATAGAATCTATAGGCACGATAAGAGACCAATGGGAGAAATTTGTACGCATTACCTCTCGAGTCCAGCCCCATAAACGTGGAGCTTTTGTCGCTTCAACTTTGTCTATACATTACGAAAAGGCTTAAAAGCTCCAACGCAAAAGCTCCCAGAGTAAGCCGGCGCGTATTAGTCGCGTTTATAAAAAGCGCGCTCCCCCTGCGCCGGCACCAGTCCGGCCCGGTGCGTTGCCTCACCAACCCGCCACGCCACTAGCCACGCAACTAGACACTAGCCAACAGCGACTCGCCACTCGAAATACGCCACTACTCATCTCATCTTCAGTTCTAAGAACCAAAACTAAGACAACATGGTAAGTCTTTTGAAATTGTTTTAGTGATTGTTACTGAAAATTTAAGGGCAGATTTTTTCTTGGCTTGGCGGTTTTAAGCTCTATATTTCTTTTTACACGCACAAGAACGTTAGGCTAGGCAATGATTTAATAATAATTAATATAATTGTGTTTTTATATTTAGTTAATTATTTTCGGAACTGTACGTCATGTTATAAAAACTTTGAACCTCGAATTAAATTTATAATGAAACAAAAAATAGCTCAAGTTATATCTAAGTTCAATTATGTTTATCTTCGTAGGTATTATCTACACAAATGTAATAACGATTTTAATATGAAATTTACAAAAGAATAAATTAAGTTACTCCGAAAATAAGTAAAGATGACCCAAAGTTTTTAAATTATTTCATTTTTACTTTAACAAAATACAAAAAAGCTCCTAGGCTTTCGGCAAGAAAGACATGGGATAAATGTTGAGATGAGATGTTAAGTTCGATAGACAATGTCAAGTGGAAAATGTTAAGAAGTTAATTTGCGTCGCTTAAATTCATTATTTTCTATAAGAATATACCTGCGCTGTTAGTTCAGTGGTTACCCATTGTAACTTCGAATCACGATGATCTGATGCTGCTGATGAGATTTCTTTAGAAAAATAAAATTGTTTAATATTTAATTTATTTAGGCTTTGAAATGTAGAGCTAACTGTCGCAATGATTATGGATGTACCATATTTCCGCTATTCATAGCCCATACTTGAAAGTCGAATCACCACGTTCGTAAACTACTGGACCAACAATACAATGTATTTCTGGTACAACATTAACTATCATCATTATCAGCCTATTAACGGCCCACTATAGGGCCAGGCCTCCCTCCTTATAGAGGGTATAGAGCGTAGACCCACCACGTTGCTGCAATGCGGGTTGGTAATGTTTCATTTATTGTGGTGTACATGGAATGAACATTTTTGTATTTCTGCGGTATGCTATAAATTCTTGTAGTCTGTCTGTGCGTCTGTCCGCACTATTTATATGTTCCCTTACAACTTCCAAACGTCTTGGCCGATCCCTGATATAATGACATATTGTTATAGGAAAAAGTCTGAGGGTTCTTACATACCTTTTTTTTCCCGACTGCGTAAGAAAGAAGGAAATGTTTTTATGCGTCTTCGCGGATAACTTCGTCGTTTATGAACAGATTTAATTGATTCTTTTTTTGTTGAAAAGGGATGGCCCGCTAAAAGAACCTGACTACCTGACTTGTGGGAAATATCTGGAGCTTAGACCCACTATGCTGCTCCAGTGTGGGTTGGCGGGATTAGGGTGATAATAGTTTTATGATTGTTTTAATGGCCCACTAGAAGAATCTGTCTCCCTGACTTGTAAGAAATATCTGGAGCTTAAACCCACCAAGCTGCTCCAGTGTGAGTTGGTGGAATTAGGATAGTAATAGTTTTATGACTATATTAACGGCCCACTAGAAGAACCTGAATATAACATTGGGTTCAAAATCGAGCGAAGCAGAAATGCAGGAATGTGAACGGCTGGTAACCGTTCTCCGACCCAAGCTTATTTTAATTATATTTATTAGGAGGTTACTATTATTTATTTATTTATTTATTGCGCCTCGCGAAACATAGGAGTTTACCTACGACTTTGCGTAGTTTGACCTTTGCTAGTCGGTGAGGTACTTAAAGATGAAGAAAAAGAGGTTCCTTTTTATGTATCTTATTTTTGATTCTTAGGCGACTAACAATTTATATCTTTATCTATTGTCTGGCGTAGACTATCGCAGACGAGAGTTGGAGAGCACTTCTCGACGGAAATCAATTCGTCGCGTTGTAATCAATTCGACAAGTGAAGATCGAACATTTTAATTTATACGCTGTATCCATGGAGTTTTGTTGTACACAAATTGATGAATCGCAGACGTCTGAGAATATTTCATTACGTGATAAATCGAGATTACCTACCACGACGTCAAAACAAAATCACCTTAACAGTTACTTAGATATCGTTCTTTGTTTTTTTAACTCGCAGGCGCAGTTGTCAATGACTTGGTTTACAACAGTTCACGACTTAGTTCGGATTAATTTAAGAACTTATATATTGGATTCAGTTTAAGCTGGTAATGAGAAAACGACTACGATCGACCTACAGACTTGAATTTTTTATGTCAACCTCTTTAACTCCAAAGTCAGCATGGGACCATACAGATACCACATCTTCATCCCAACCTTCTAGATTTAGTGATCTTGTCTTTTTTCTCTTTCTCATCTTCTTCTTTTATTCTTGTCTCTCATTCTGTCTTTTAAACCTTGTCGTTTTAAAAATGATTGTAAAGTAAGACCAGGGGAAAACATAAACGAATTTATTAAAATTAAAATTATTTTTAATATAGTATTAATACCAAGTGATTTAACGTTCTGATATGATTGCAAAAACTTGTTAGATATGTAGTAGAGATTGCATTTCCTATATTTGCAATCTTTACAGTTAGTTTGTAAGACGGATCCTGTAGAGAAAAAGCGGTAGGAACAATTGGATGGTTTTCCATGTTAGATAAGCCACTAAATTATTCTTGTCACTTAAAAAAGCAGCAATGAAAAATGCACTAATGTCGAACAAACTATCCTGCAAAAGACAGCCAATTACTCAGCAGAGAAAATTGGTTTCCTAGCTCGGTCATCCAAGTTATCCCAATTTATAAAACAATACAAACATCAAGAACATATTACCATCAATTAATGCATGCACGACAGAAATATCGTGCTCCTATCAACGTGCATTGCAGTCAAGTCTTTCATTAATCAATGTATTAAATACGCGAGTATAATGTGTCGTGGAATATTAAACAATCAACTACCACTCTCCACAGCACAATGCGCTCACAATGGACTATGCAGCGCCATTGTGGAAGCATGCAATATTCATAGCCTAAAGCTTTTGTGAACTCAACAATCGTAGTGCAGAGTCCTTTGGTTTTGCTTTTATTTGTGATTTTAATAATAATTTCGATTGTGATTTGTTTGGTGTGTGATTTAATGTTATCTGAAAACTCGAAAAGAAGATGTAGTGACTAAAGTCGAGAAAGGTATGCTGAGATGGTTTGGTCATGTCGAGAGAATGAACGAAAGTTCATACAAAAGGGCTATTTACGAAAATTTATAGGAGTGAATGATAAAGTTGGAAGCGGATGACCATGAACGTTCCTGGATAAAATCCAGAACATTCAACATGATTAAAGGCTAGGTCAAAAGTACCAGAAACAACTCCAGTGTTTTTCATGAAATTTTGTATGTAGAGGCTTTAGGGGTAAACAATAGATCTAGCTAGGTTTAATTTTAAGAAAATGTTTTTTTTTATCAGTGTTTTCAGACAATTAAAAAATGTACCGACACTGTAAACTAAAACTACTGAACTATAGATGGCGTTGTTATGTAATTACTATGTAAATATAGTTTCCAAAAAAATAAAATAGCGAGCCAAGCTCGGTCAACCAGGCACTGTAGAATTGATATAAGTATTGTGTTTCACCCCCTCAGTCTGAAAACCGTCACCTGGTGTGTATCACCAACAAAATAACGAATAGTAGACTCTACATCATTAATAGTGCTTTAACCATTATTTAAACCATGACAAAGCTAATTGCGGGTGACTAATGTACAGAAAACTCACATTGTCTGCTTTTAACAGTGCCTGCCTCCCCTAAAGTAACCCACATTAACTCTACATATACATCTAGGTATATAACTTATATTTAATATTATAAATGCGTAAGTAAATCAGTCTATTACCTTCTTCTTTCCATGGATTAATCGAAAACGGATTTAGATAAATTTTGGTCCTTAGATAACCTAACCTAAACGTGACCTTATAGACCTTATAACATAGGCAATAATATACAGTGAGGTAGAGTTAGTAGAGCTTTTTAAAATGTTAGGAATAGAGAATTTCAATGAATCTTTGAGTGTCCTTAAGTATCCTAATGTTTAGAAATTCTCCACTTCATCATCGCTTTCTATCGAACTTTACATGGCGGAAACATAGACGCACTTTATGAAATACCGATTAGTTAAATATTAGAAGTTAAAAATATTTTTTTACTAACTTTTAAAAATGTCAGTAATTTAGGAATTAGGAAATTTACTTTCTATTATGTCAACACAGAGTTGTTTAAATTACGATAAATTCAAATTTTGGCGTTAAGATTTTCCAAGAAAAATTGTTTAAGTTTCATCAAAACTAGAAACCACAAGGACCATATAAGAAGTGACTAGTCAACTATTAATGGGTCAAAAGCCAACAGCAGTTAGGCTATCATTAGCCGACGTTTCTGTGACACGGTTAAAACTAGATTTTTATCGTGTTTCTATGAAATTAGTTGCTATTATCTTTATACTGTAAAATAATTCATAACAGTAGGTACCTATTCGCTTATTGAATTCTTTTTTTCAAGAATATAGGATAATTAATTATGATTGAAACTTGTGTTCGATAGATTAGGTAATAATAGCTGGTATTGGTTATTCTCCCATGAAAAAACTACTGCATGGCATAGCTTATAAATCGTTATAACTATTATAGCTATGATTTATAATACCGAAATGGATTGTGCTTATATACTTATACAGCTTGCATTCATCCTTGTGTTTATTTGGTTAGGCTTAAAAACAATTTTACAAATGAATTATAATTAATTTTTTTCATTTCCACATTTAAAAAAGAATAAAAAAGTCGGTCCTTCTACTTCGGGGCTTGAGGGCCACTGCCGGTAGTCAGGGCTCCAGAGTGAGGAACTTTTTACACAATACGCGCCGTCTCTAGAATTGCCATCTCCAATATCCAATCCTATATCTATCTGCCAAACGAAAGCTTGTATTTCTTGCAGTATCTGTCGAAACTTTTCCAAAAGGCCATTGACCTTCCATTCCCATCAACCTTATGACCAAGGAGTCATAAGGTCAATGGGCTGTAATGACTATCGGAACAAAAGTTTACAAAAACATTATCATTATTGATATCATCCAACCATCCCATCACGTGTAGACCCCATCGCGTGAGGTCGCAATTAGGATATACCACCCTGGGCCGTAAACTTCATTAAAGTTATACCTCATAAGTTATTAATGTTTTAATTAATAAAAAGGGGTGTGACGCCAACTCAATTTAAACGCAAAACTGTACTTTAGTAAATGAAATCATGTTAAGGTCACTCGGTTGTTACCTACCTAAATGTAAGAATTCACAAAACCTACATAATTATTATAATTATTTCACAAGTAAGTGAAATGCTAAGGTAAACATTAAATATTTCCAGCTAAATCGTTGTGTCATTTAAGTTATTTATTTCCAGTTGGTTGGAATAATAATTATAAAGCTTTCGTGCACAGTTTTACCTATTTAGTAAAGACTAGAGAAACATCAGCGGTTTTAGCCGCGTACTTCTCGTTACGTTTCGGGAATTTTGGGATAAAATGTGACCTATGTGTCATTCTGATATGCAAGCTATATTATAGTAAAGTTTCATCAAAATCCGTTCAGTATTTTTTGCATGAAAAAGTAACAAACATACACATTCACAAACTTTCGCCTTTGTAATATGCAGTAGGTAGTAGCTTTCATTGATCAAGACTTATCTAAGTCTTTTTAATCGACGAAAAAAAACGGAGGAGGTTCTCAATTCGTACGATATTTTTTTTATGTATGACCACGCATAACTTTTTACGGAGTTATCCGATTTTGATAATTCTTATTTTATTAGAAAGGGCACACTTTGTCCTATTGTCATCATGTTTGGATCTGATGATGATATCCTGGGAAAATTGAAGGAACTCTTCAAATTGTATAGGCACACTTGCAGCGATTTCGATTTTTGTGTAAGTATCGGTAGCTTTTTGGCTACAAGTGCCGTATAATATATATAATATACTATGACAGTATAGTACGAGTACGTTACGTGGCGATAAATCACTAAAAAGTAAGAAATAATTTTTTTTAACAAAAAATAGAACCGACTCAAAACGCACTACAAAGTAAAAAATAACTGAATCATTTAGTTGCTTTAATTTACTTAAGTATTCCCATTAGCATTAGAGTAGAAACGGCTAAAACTCAACTATTATTGTCGGAGTATGTCCGACTAGTTTCAATTCTTACTTTTGTGTACGTACGTAAATTTCGTTGCCAAGTTAATGTAAACTTTATATTTTCTGTACTACTGATAGGCTTCGGCCGCGGCTAGTTACTACTCTACCAGCAAAGACGTACTGCGTCAGGATATAGGGTGCCGCGCAGAAATCGTTAGCGGTATGGCTAGAATAAACTTGTACCTATATCTCTTTCACCTGCGTTAAGTAATGTGATCGATACTCTTCACTTAACATCAGCAGGACTCTTGTGTAGCGACGTTTTTAATAATCGACAGTGTGCCGCCTCGAATCCCGGCACCCGCACTATGAATCCACGGAATGCAAAGATATTCGTCTCGCATCCTTTAACATTTATTGAGATGTCAAGGATTAACAAAAAATACTTACCATTCAACTCGTATATTTGCTCGCGTGTGAGTGTGTGTGTATATGTGTGTTGAACTTGAGCCAGACGGGAGCGGCGGTGACGTCACTCCCTCGGGAACACGACCCGCCTCGGTTACAGGAATTACTGAAACCCTTCCGTTTGCGACATATCTAGATGTAGGTACATTTTAATGACTGGTTTTAGGGCTGCCTTCAATTTAAACGAATGTAAAAAATACTCAACAGTTTTCACCAATACATAGAGTGATTTATAATGAAGATTTAAGTATATAATTGACTGCCGAGTGGCGCAGTGGGTAGTAACCCTGCTTCTGCGTCCTAGGCTGTGGGTTCGATTCCCACATCTGGAAAAATGTTCGTGTGTTGATTATGGATGTTTTCCCGTGTCTGGGTGTTTATCTATATATTATAAGTATTTATGTATAGTACATATATGTATATAAAAATATTCATCAGTTATCATAACACAAGCTACCTACGCTTTCTTTGGGTCTATATAGCGATGTGTGTAATTGTTTTACAATATTCATTTATTTATTGTTATTTATAATATGTCAAGGATTTTTGTAAATCTACTGAAATATGACAATAATAGCTAGAAGTGTCGGAAAAAATTAAGCCGCCTAGGAGATTTAAGGCGTTGCCTAGGCCGTTTGAACTATAATAAAATAATGTATTGTAAATCTATATTTTAAGGAAATTAATTTTTTGACGACCTCCGTGGCGCAGTGGTATGCGCGGTGGATTTATATGACGGAGGTCGGGTTATGGGGTTGGTTTTTATAATTTGTCTTGGTCTGGCTGGTGGGAGGCTTTCGCCGTGGCTAGTTACCACCCTACCGACAAAGACGTATCGCCAAGCGATTTAGCGTTCCGGTACGATGTCGTGTAGAAACCGAAGGGGTGTGGATTTTCGTGCCACTCCTAACAAGTTAGCCGGCTTCCATCTTAGACTGCATCATCACTTAACATCAGGTGTGATAATAGTCAAGGGCCAACTTGAGTTGATAAAAAAAAAGGAAAACTATAAGTATTGTCTAAAAATATAGTTATGTAAAATTTTCTTTTTTGTTGGAAGATTGCAAAACTGATATTCTCGCGAACGAAATCGCAGGCTTATGCTAGTTTTAATGAAGGTTCAAGTAAATAACACTGTAACACATAAATAAATTTGTTATTGCAACAGGCAGCCATTTGACTCAATCCCGCGATGTTATTGATCGCGCAATCTCGCTCATGATTCAGAGTTATAAGAATCGTGTCTCAGTTTCAATTTCAAACAAAAACAAAGCATCGCTTTCCTTGTTAGTTCATCTGAACCGTGGCTAAGATTAGTGATACATGGTAACTTGACACTGCATAACAAAATGTATCCATGTCACTAGATTACACGCGTTAATAAAACGATACCTAAATTCTCTAATTAAAAAGACAGCGGTGTGGTGTGAAAGTAGACGTACTGACTAAAATTGAGAAAAGGATGATTAGATGGTTTGGGCGTGTAGAAATAAAGGATGAAGAAGATTAAAGAGAATAGAGATTTACGAGGCATGGGTGAATAAAAATGTTGGAAGGGTGAGGCCTAGGCGAATGTACCTGGACCAAATTCAGGACAATTTAAAGAATGGCATGCCATTTTAGGTCGAATACCCTTAACTGGCAAACTTGTATAAAAGGATTTATTAGATTCGAAATTGAAAATTACAAAAAGTTAGCGTAGACAATGGCACGCGCCTCCACTGCAACTGATAGGCTACAGCCTGGAGCAACTGGCGCCGCTGAATAATGAACAATCAGCCAGCCGCCATGACGGACAGACTATGTTACTTTTTATTATTTGCAGCGCCCGTAATGAGAGTCATCTACACTCTATGTTAATTGCTTACTTGAGATTTCATATCAATTTAGTACGAACATAGGACTCACAATGAATATTTCACATAGAAATTGGGACGCTTCGGTGTTAGTTATCGGCAAAGAAGTACCGATAAGTGATTTAGAAACCGAATGTCGTGTAGAAACCAAAGGTTTGGATATTATCCTACCCCTAACAAGTTAGCCCGCTTTATTCTTGCATTATCACTTACCATCAGGTGTGATTGCAGTCAAGGGCTAAGTAATTGAAAAAAAATTGCTATTATGAACACGATGACTTCAAGTATCCTCTAATAACTAACCACTAGGCTGGTGGTAAAGAGATTAGACCGAAGTCATTATCTAGTAGGCAAGTAGCCGCGAACGTTATTACGCGATGCAGGTAATCGCGCGGGGTCATTGACCTTGATAATTTTCTCTCAGCGGCGGACGCACAAAAACTGAGCGCAGCAAAAAACCGCCGACAGCCAATGGATTAGTGATTTTTTTTTATTTATTTATTTTATTTTATTTTAATAACTTTATTGCATTTAATAAAAGTAACATAGCATAAAAAACAGAGGATTATCAATTTGCAAAAGGCGGCCTTATCACTTAGAGTGATCTCTTCCAGGCAACCTACTGTATTGATACTAAATATTCTGTGAGACGGGAAATTGCACATACAAAAGAAAAAAAAGTAAAATTACAATATACATACATCTAATACGATATACATATTATAATATATATACATATTTAATACTTATACAATACATATATTTATTATATATATTAATAATATTACATATACTTAACAAAATAGTCTTTAAACAAATACCTACATGAACTATATTGTATTATAATGTTAGATAGTGTTTCTTTAAACGTTTTTTAAAAATGGTCAGCGACTTTGAGCATCTGATTTCTTCTGGTAGTGCGTTCCATAGCGTAGCTGCTTTGATGGTGAAAGAATCCGATGATGTTTTGGTATTACACTTAACCATTCCTAACTTGTTTTGTCTGCAAGAGCGCTGCGAGTCCTGCGATGCAATAGGGCCCAAAAATGTGTCCAAGGATAAAAAAGAGTACTGTAAAGGAGAGAAAGAATATGCAGATTACGCCGAAGTTTTATAGGAAGCCATTTGAGTTTCCTACGATATTCTGTTATATGATCATATTTCCTGAGTCCAAATATGAATCTTATTCCCAAGTTTTGCAACCGTTCTAGTTTATTAAGGAGCTCCTCAGTCAAATCTAGATAGCAGACATCAGCGTAATCAAGAATGGGAAGAAGGAGAGCATTCGCTAATAAAATCTTGGTCTTCACTGGTAAGAGATTTTTCCACCTTCTTAACGAGCCAAGAGCCTTAAAAGTCTTTTGACTAATTTGTGCTACTTGCGGCTTCCAAGAAAGGTTGCTATCCATGAGAATACCAAGATTCTTTACTGTTTGACTATAAGGCAACACTGATCCATCAAAAGCAACTGGTGGTAAGGTAGAAAAGTTAATCTTGGAAATTTGTCTAGAATTACCCAACACAATTACTTGAGATTTATCAGCATTGACCGACAGCCCATAAGCTAAACTCCAGTCATGCACTGCACGAAGATCTGCATTGAGATGGCTAACAGCTTCAGCAATGCTATCTACAGTTGTCTGTACATACAACTGAAAGTCATCCGCATAAAGATGATAGGGCAGCGAAAGATAGTCAGTGACCGTGTTTATAAAGATGGAAAAAAGAAGAGGGGATAGCACACCACCCTGTGGAACACCAGCACTAAGAGCACAGAAAGAGGATTGTTTGTCCCTTACACGGATGCATTGCGTGCGACCGTGTAGATATGAATGGAACCAACTAAGTACAGGAGTAGAAATATTAATGGATTTGAGGATAGCCAAAAGAATTTCAAAATCTACATTATTAAAAGCGTTAGAGAAATCAAGCAACGTTAAAATAGTAACTTGCTTGCTGTCAATTCCAAACCTTATATCATCACATACTTTTGTTAGAGCTGTCATAGTGCTATACCCACGACGGAAACCGGATTGGAAAGGACTAAGTATATTATTTTTAGTTAGGAAGAGTAAGAGTTGAGAATGAACTATCCGCTCAAGAACTTTAGATAAGAAGGGGAGAATGGAGATAGGTCGATAATGGGAAAACAGTGTTGGATTAGAATTTTTAGGAATTGGTATAACATGTGCTACACACCAAGCTCTAGGAAAGATATTAGAAGATAGGGATTCATTAAATAAATAACCAAGTACAGGCGTAATGACATCTAAGCATAGACGAATCATTCTGCGACTAACGCCGTCACTGCCAACAGCATCAGATTTAACTGCAATCACATGCTTCCTAATATCATCAGTACTGACAGAATTAAAACAAAACAACGGAAAATCTGGCCTAGTACGTAAATGAATGGAATCAATGGTTTCGGATTTTAAGTTAACGTTTGCAGTGATATTAGTAAAATGATAATTTAACGCATTGATATCTACGCTGTCAGATAAACCGCTTCGCTGACGTCCAATGCCTAGTGAGTTTAAGAACTTCCATACATCTAGTGTACTTTTATCAGAAACTGAAGAATGTATGTAATTGCGCTGCGCATCTCTACAGATCTTATTACACTTATTTCGTAGCGCCTTATATTTAAGCAAGTTTGCTGCGGATGGATTTAACTTATATTTAGATTTAGCCTTATTACGTTTTAACATTAGTAATTTTATATCATGTGTAAGCCACGGTGCGGGGAGATGTTTCAATTTAATAGGTCGCAAGGGTGCATGAAAATCAAAAAGTTCAGTAAGAATTGAATTAAAAATTGAAACTTTATCATCCAAAGTTGGCGCATTATAAATTGCATCCCAGTCAGCGTTGTTCAAATCACGCATGAAGTTATCATTATTGAAATTTTTAAAACTTCGACGCATTACTACAGTTGGTTTAATTTTTGGCGGACGCACCCTGTAAGATAAGTACAGTAAATCATGATAGGAAAACGCTTCCGCGCCTAATTGACCATGAGTGCAGACGAGATTCTGGGCCGATACAATCAATAGGTCCAACTGAGTAGGTGAACAGTTAGGAAAGAAATGTGTAGGACCAGTGCGAAGCAGAGACAAGTTGGAACTATTAACTATGTTAATAAGCTTTTGAGCCCTAGAATCATTTTTAATAATGCAAGTGTTAAAATCTCCCATTATTATTGTGTGGTTTACAGTAGGTACAAAGTTCTCCAATAATGTTATGTTATGTTTATGTTCTGTTTATAAACACAATAGGAGAATTATCTGTTTTGACTGAAAAAAATGACAATAACACTAAATCACCGAAACGTTACTAGTCTAGACATAGTACCGGAACTCTAAATCGCTTGGTGGTACGTGTTTGGCAAAAGCCTCCCACCAGCCAGACCAAGACAAATTAAGAAAAATTCAACCTGCCCCACAGGGAATCAAACCCAGGACCTCCGTCATATAAATCCACCGCGCATACTACTGCGCCACGGAGGCCGTCAAAGCATTCATTAAGTATCTACTAGTATATATAATTAAATAGGCACGTAAAAAGTATTACGTCATACTACTTACGTAAGTCTTCTTACTTGTTATTCTAATCTAACTTCCGGTGGAAAGGGGTGGGCACTTGACGGGGAGAGTGGGCTTTCCCTACATCCGTTAGCTTTACTGGCCCGCCACATCTAGAGTTACAAGATGAGGGGTAATTCGTGTATGTTGACGTCATAGAGTAAAGGGTTTCATTTTAAAGTGGTTTGTCAATATTGGTGTCTTTTTTTTTCATTTTTTTTAAAAAAGAATATGGAGGATACCTTTGCTCTGTGGCGCAGTTACAAGTGTAGCGGTTTTACAAAACGGGATTCCTGGGTTTGATTCCCAGCTGGGCAAATAAGATTTTCTAAATTGTCCAGGTCTGGCTAGTGGGTTTGCGGTTGTGTGCGAGGCCGTTCCCATGGCCCAGTGTAAAGGTTACGGGTTGCTAAGCCGTGGGGTTTTAGTCGGTAGGAGTCCGACATAACCTGTTTGCCTCCCCTGGCAAGTGGGTATCCATGAGGATTTCCCCACGAAAAAAGAAAAAAACGGTTTGGCTAGTGGGAGGCTTGGTCCGTGGCCAGTTAGTGCCGACAAAGACGCATCGCCAAGAGAATTAGCGTTCCAGTCGATGTCGTGTAGAAACCGGAAAGGGGGTGTGGATTTATTCCTACTTGTAACAAGTTAGCCTGCTTCATCCTAGTTTGCATGATCACTTACCATCAGGTATGATTGCAGTAAGGGGCTAACATGTAATGAATAATATAATATGAGCAACTAGAGGACGCCCGCGGTTTCACCCGCGTAGTTCTCATTCCCGTGGGAATTTCGGTATAAAATGTAGCCTATGTGTTATTCTGATGTATAAGCTATATTGTGGTAAAGTTTCATTCAAATCCATTCAGTAGTTTTTACGTGAAAGAGTAACAAACATCCATACAAACTTTCGCCTTTATAATAGTAATAGGATGTATTCCAATTTCTGTCCAATTAAACGTAAAATCTGTGCTAGGTATTGCAATGAGCAAGAGTCAAACGGGTAGATCGAACTCATGACCTCTATGATTTCAGCCCAACCAATGTACCAATAGTTCTATTGCATTTGTTCGTAATTGTTTAGCTTTTTTTTCATTTATAGATCTGGTTTATAATTATGTATAAATATAATTATGTTGTTCTTAGAAATGTTTGTTATAAAACCGCGTGCCTAACTGCAGGAATGCCATAGTCAACAAATAAAATCGATTTACATCAACCCAAATATAAAACGTCTCGGTACCAAGAAAATAGTAGCTAATAAAAAAATATGCCAGTAATTCCAAAGCACTTAGCTCGAAACGAAGATCTGAAAGTCATGATTATCCCAAGGCCTTTTAATTTCCATATTTTTAGTCTATACAGATAGTGTACCATCCGGTACCACTATCAGCCTACCACCTATACCTGCTCTATAGATACCATAGTCTATCATCAATCACTAATACAGCTGAGTAACGGCCCATTCTAATGATAAATAGGTACCTAGAAATCAACTTCGATGCGTATATTTGTTTTGCACTGACATGTTGTGCGTATAGAAGATCTTAGGTAAAACTTCCAGATATTCTTGATTTATTTACTAGAAGAGGCACGTGGTTTCACCCTCGTAGTTCTCGTGCCCGTGGGAATTTTCAGAGTGTCAGCTAACTCCACACCAAAATTTATTAAAATCGCTCCAGTCGTTTAGTCGTGAAGAAGTGATAAACACACACACTTACAAACTTTCGCTTTTATAATAGTAGTATGATTTTATTAGGCAACTACAACAAATACAATATAATTCTATTTTAAAATGAATTCTAATTAAGCTACTTAATCTATACTACTATTATAAAGAGGTAAAGTTTGTATGTTTGTAAATAAAGTTCCGTCGGGGCTAATCTTCGGAACTACTGATCCGATTTTAAAAATTCTTTCACCAGCAGAATGCTACGTTATCGGTGAGTGTTATAGGCTTTATTTTATATTTGTATTGTATATATTACTCGAGTTATCACAGTGTTTGTCGCGCGAGTCGGTCCGTAAAATTTATTAAATTCAGCTTTATGTGCGTACGCTGCCTTAGATATTGGATATAATTGAAAACATTGTACGAAAACTTTATACATCTTAAAAAGTTCTACAAAAAAGTCTGCGATAGCATATATCTATCTTTTATATTTTGGCAGATATATAACTTTTTGTATTTTAAAAAATTATTTAATTCATATGCTTACGTTTACGTTATTATTTATAGAACTAAACCTAAATCCTTATCAAAATAAATTATTTAATAATCACAAGGATATTATAGAGATAAGATTTGCCTTTTACAGTATGTTATATCATAATAATAGGAGATATTACAAAATTTCTAAAAAGTGCAACTCTGTAATAAATCATTTAATTCATACGCTTACGTTTACGTCATTATTCATAGAACTAAACTTAAATCCTTATCAAAATAAATTATTTAATAATCACAAGGATGTTATAGAGATAAGATTTGCCTTTTACAGTATGTTAATTAGTTATATAGTTTCGGAGATATTACAAAATTTCTAATAAACAACTCTGCCGCTATATCGTCCAAATTAAGTTGACCTCCTCTGTGTTATGTTATATGCTGAATAGGGGTCAACATTTTGGTACTGACATTCTTTGCGAATTCGATCTATGATCTTTTCTTTCAATTTATTTGGCATGGTAGACCATATTTATGTAATATACGAAAAAGTTTGTTCGTTTGTTTAAACGGGCTAATCTCGAGATCTGCAAGTCGTATTATAAATTATTTTGTTTATTATGAAAGCTAGACTCAAAAGTGAAATAGACTATTTAATACAAGCTATACACATCAGCTTGCCATAAATATATATTGTTAATGTTAATGTACTGTCTTATCGTACAATGTTTAACAAAAATGTAGATCTTTAGTACACGGGATGCGACGGAGGATATTGCTTCACGGGAAACTATAAAAAATTTAAATTGAGAGGGGTAGCGGGGAAAGAGCACATTTTATATGAAAGTCTGTCTTTAAAATTAAAAGGGTACCTAAGAGGTTTTCACGCAAAGTCGCGGGCGACTGCTATATAGCTATAATAACGTAGGCGAGCGCTAAGAAACGTTTTTTCTAATGCTCACCTCCTTAAGGGGTCAAACGGGAGTTCAAGTCTACACCAAGTTTCACGCGGACGAAGTCGCGGACGTCCGCTAGTTTATTATAATTCTACGCAGCTGCATGAGAATCGTAATCATACAGTATTGAATATGGTTAAATGAACTAAAAATCGATTATACTTATAATAATTTTAAAAGAGAGTGAAAGAATCCTTCGAGGTGCTAGAATGACTTCCCCGACCGGACCGGAAAGCAGTGTTGGTCGACCCCCCACTAGGTGGACTGACGACATCCAAGGTGTCGCAGGGAGCCGCTGGTCACAGGCGACACTGGAACTTTGTGTTCAAAAGTCTCTAAGAAGGCCTATGTCCAGCAGTGGAAGTCCATCAGGTGTTAATGATGATATTTTTTTTATTCATTACAAGTTATTCCGGGACTACAGTCACATTTGATTGTAAATGATGATGCAAGCAAAGATGAACGCGGGCCAACTTGTTAGGAGTAGGATAATATCCACACAATCACACACCTTCGGTTTCTATAAGACATCGCTAAATCGATTGGCCTTTGATTATGATGATGTCGACTTTCTGCAACGAGCTGTCACTAAACGAATATATTTTGCTACAAAGCAAACCAACATTTCAATGTTCAAAACACCATCTGTTTATTACTAAAATAATGAGTTTTGATTCTCAATTCGCCTCCCTACGCGCAGGTATAATGTTACCATATGAGGGTATCCATTTACTCCCAATTCGGTAGTAAACACGCAAAATTACCATTAATCGATCTTATTTCTTTTTTAGTAACAATTGGTATTGTTAACTCGCTAATTAAGTCTCGTAAACCAATTACGACTCCTTACCAGTTTAAATTATAGCGACAGGCTGTACGCACTAGTGACAAATCGTCGATTCCAAAGCTTAAATCAATTACGTGGGAGTATTATTCAATTACTATAGAGATCGTAAAACAAGCGGCCTGCAATTAGCCGCCTACAGTTTTTTAGTTAGTGGCAAAATTGGGCAAAGTGCAGCGTCCGTCCGAGGTCACAGGACACGCCTACTCGAGTCTTTTGACTTGCTAAATGAAGGCCAGAAGTTTATGAGATTAGGAGAACTAAGTATTGAATAGCCAGGATTGTAGATACTACGTTGCTCATAATATTAAAATAGTAAATTAATATTACAAACGTTACGTAATACCGAACTGACAAATTTTCTGCTGGCAGATGCAAATCCTACTTCTAGTAGCTACTAGCGTTAAAACTAGGGTTGCCATCTCTAAAATTTGGAAAACAGGACAAGATGCGTGAAAACCCCGGATTTTAGAGTCCGAAAGCCGGACATGTCAACAAGATCTTTTAAACATATTCAATGTAATAAAAAATAGTCGAAAATGTCATTTGGAACGGTGAATATGGTGCGAACATAGTGCGTGTCTCGCGGGCGGCCCAAATTTTTTTTATTTATTTATTTTTTAAAACCCGGTCTACAAATGAAACCTGCCGCGGACGCTCCCCGGATGTCCTCTAAACTACGACAAATCCTGGGAAACCCGGAGGGATGGCAACCCTAGTTAAAACGAATGCCGTAACTAGGGTAGTGCCAGCGGACTACAGGCACAGATCGCAGAACTTGGAGGGGCGCAGATATTTGACGGCCTCCGTGGCTTAGTGGTTTGCGCGGTTATTTTACTCTTAAAAAAGTTCTCCTTACTCCTTATAACTAAAATCTTTCTCCTAAAGCAGTGCAGTTGTAAAGGTACTGTACTATTCAGCAATGGTTGCCCTCGCAACTCGAGCTTTATGACAGAAAGCCTTAAAACAAAGTTCAGAATAAAGTGTTGTTTTGTAGAGCTAAACGATGCTTTATAAATCGAAGCGAAGCTCGAGAGTAGCAACCTAATGGCCAAAAAATAACTAACTTAACTTAATTAACCGTGAACATGTCTAAAAGCTAATCTTATTAATATATGTTATAAACGCGAAAGTTAGTATATATTTTTTTTTATCGACTACAAGTTAGCCCTTGACTGCTGTCACACCTGATGTTAAGTGTGATGCAATCTAAGTTGGAAGCGGGCTAATTTGTTAGGAGTAGGATGAAATCCACGCCCCTTTCGGATTCTACACGACATCGTAGCGGAACGCTAAATCGCTTGGCGGTACGTCTTTTTCGGTAGGGTGGTAACTAGCCACGGCGAAAGACTCTCACCAGCCAGACCAAGACAAATTAAGAAAAATCTCAATCTGCCTCGACGGGAATCGAACCCTGAACCTCCGTCTTATAAATCCACCGCGCATACCACTGCGCCACGGAGGCCGTCAAATGGATGTTTATTTAAATTCACGCAAACACTATTGAATGGATTTTTTTTAATTAATTTTAATTACATTAGCTTACATATTAGAATAACACATAGGCCACATTTTGTGCCTAAATTCCCACGGGAACGAAAACTACGCGGGTGAAGCCGCGGGCGTCCTCTAGTACCTACTAATTCATTTTCTTACAATATTACAAACAGGCGTACATACTCATACGACGTAGTTTACAAGAAGTTATTGCTATCGCTCGCAAACCGAAACGCTCCATTGACTGATCACAGATCTTAGCAGTGAATCAGAGCTGACAGCCTCTTTTGTTTGAGCCATGTCGACCGTGACATCCGTCGTCATCTCTATCGTTTTGTAAAGCTATTAGTTCTGTATGTTTATTTTTGTCTTTTAGGTTTAGTCATCCGCTTAGATTAACCTTGAATACTCTGAAATTAACTAAATAAAAAACAGAGAAACTTATCTAAATGAAAATAAAATTATTAAAAAAATAGAAATAAAGAGTGCCTCATAGTCCGCCTTGTTGGTACTGTGATTCTATATGTATAGCTCAAATCATCAGGTCCAGGTGTTTGACACTTGAGCTGGGTGATCTCAGCGTTAGTATTGCTAGTTCAGCATGTGTTATTTCCGATGCGAAGTCACCATTCCAATGCAAAACTTCAGGACCCCAACGTCCATCGACCCACCAGCTTTTCTATTCGTTGATATATGTCGACAACATTCGTTCTTCTTCGGATCTACCATTCCATTCTCATTCCATCGCCGAACGATTCAGTATTACTTTAATTCAAGTACATACCTACTCGGATAATACCTAGACTTTTCTAGTAATATCAACTATAATGCAACATACCATTAGTCACCAGATACTGTGCAAAGCACAAACAATATGATTTTCAAATTCAAATTGTCTTATTTGAGGTAGACTTCGATTACAAACATTTTTGAAACGCCATGCTAGACTATTTGTAGTAACTCTCCCACCGGCTCGAAAGACAGGTTTTGTTTTAAGTTTCAATATTACTTTAATGCAAGCATACCTAGGCAATGGCTAGGTAGTATACGCTGTACAAGCAGGCGTATCAGTGCGTGCATCAAACTCATCAAATATCCCGCCATAATGAGAGGCAACGCGGGGATTTTCATTTTCCATTATGTTCGCTCCCCCACCGAATATTAAATGGAAATATTGTGCACGAAGAGCCTTTCAATGAATGTGTTCTGTGTAGGAATGCAGACTATTATAATAACTACATATTTACGCACAACAACACAGCTATTTCTATGTTCCAGTGGATCAAAGAAAGCTTTAGAAAGCTTCGAATCAAGAGGTCCTGAATTCGAACAGCTATGAAATACTTATTTTTATTTACTTGTAAGAAATTTTCAGTAAAAATGTTTACTCAAAGTTGATAGTTGAAAATCACGTCGAACCGTTACTTCCGGTCATTATCATTAATTTCTGAAAGTGATTGTTAAAGAATCAAAAAATTATCATCGTAAGCCCACCTGTCTTCTATATTCTCTATTTTTATAAAAAAAATTAGACTAGTCGTTAAAATAGGCTGATAATGAATATATAAAAATAAATGCAGAAATGCCAATTTTAACATGGGTGTATTTAAGGGGCGAATAAATCAAAGGCCGGCAACACATTAGCAGTGCCTCTGGTGTTGCAAATGTATATGGGCGGCGGTAATCACTCAACATCAGGTGACTCGCATGCTCGTTTGCCCGCTTTAATAGCGATAAAAAAAAAATGATGATAGAACATGATTATGAGTTATAATAAGTATAGGATCTTGAGGTGTATCATTCAAGGATCTTGTCCAAGAAAGCCGAAGACCTGGCTGGACCTAACCTCCTGGCTCAAAATTTTCTCGACAGGTGCGGAATGAACGCAAGATCGTTGTTCCGAGATGTCGCCACAAAAGTCGTGATAGCCGTAATGATCGCCAATCACCGTAGACATGATATTACTTGAAGAAAAGAAGATGATGTTGATGCCAGAACTTCGTCATAACAGGATGTGCTTACTAGCATATCGAGCGATTTGTCGCCATAACATTAATTATGCATTCGTTGGTTCCATGAGCATTACCATAAAAACACATTCTCGCTAAATAAAAACGATTTCTATTCATAAAAGATGGCCCTGAAAAAGAAAAGTGAACTAATAATTTATGAGCCGTCCTTACCTACGACCAATTCCCGCAATGAGACAAGTTTTATGCCCCTGCGTGACTCGCCGGCTGTAAACGAGGGTAGAGCCTACACGCCGAGGTCAATGACACACACTGTCATTATGAAACTGTGTTGGCCTGAAAACTTTTGTTTTTCATTGTTTTTCCTGTAACACAATTGGCTAATGGCCATGTCGACTTTACTATCTGTAATCTATAAGTTACTTATTTTATGGTAATAATTGGCTGCCTCCACGGTCTAGTGATTCGCCTATGTGGCTTCGATCACGAGGACCCTAGTTCAAGTCCTTAATATTTTCCTTTACGATTTCCTCGAATAGCTTTTTATTCTTCTCTGAAATTTTCTGTAAATTCCAAGCCCGGACTCAGGAAGTTGGTTGTGTCTATTTATCTTATTAGATCAGATAGCCAGGTGGGGATAAATATAGAATAATTATTTCATTACTGTTTCTGCCAAATTGATTAAAATCAATTTAACCGTTTTTACTAATTATGTAACAAACATATTACCTTTCGTGTTTAAAGTTCGATCTTAATATTGTAGGATATAAAATTTTTTTTACCAAAAAATAGAACCGACTCAAATGCACTATAAAGTAAAAAAAAATTTAACAAAAAATAGAACCGACTCAAAACGCACTAAAAAGTAAGAAATAACTGCATCATTTAGTTGCTTTACTTCACTTAAGCATATCTATGAAGTCGGTGCCAGCCAAGTAGTTTAGGGACACTTATTTAACGTAGTAAAGCAGTTTGTGAGTTCTAGGTAACGTCCTTAAAGTAGAAACCTTTAAAGCCACTAAATGATGCAGTTATTTCATAGTTTTTAGTTTTGAGTCGATTCTATTTTTTGTTAAAAATTTTTATTTCTTACTTTTTAGTGATTTATCGACACGTAACGTACTCGTACTATACTCTGATAGTATATTGTACGGCACTAGTAGCCAAAAAACTACCGATACTTACACAAAAACCGAAATCGCTGCAAGTGTGCCTACAATTTGAAGAGTTCCTTGAATTTTCCCAGGATATTATCATCAGATCCTAACATGATGACAATGGGACCACCTTGGATGTGTGCCCTTTCTAATAAAAAAAGAATTCTCGGATTCTTCGGACAACTCTGTAATAAGTTATGCGTGGTCATAAACAAAAAAAGACAAAAAAAAATATACGTGTCGAATTGAGAACCTCCTCCGTTTTTTGTCGTCGGTTAATAGACATAACCTAGCAATGTCTTCACACATCACATTAAATATACCTATTTAACCTTGCGTCATCGTCATTTTACCGTATCAACAATAAAACGTAAAATATGCATACTTAATAAAATTTAAGTCAAAGGTTTTTAGTAAATTGTTTATTGTGATACAAAAATTTTAAATTAATCATTCATACATTGTAGTTCCCAATGCAATAAATTATACACAAAATCCTTCAACAGCATTGGAGTGAATCATAAGTCGTACACAATAAACAAATTGGCTGCAGCAAAGTGTAGGTTTCAGCACAAGGGGGGAAATGAACTCTTTGTATCCTCATACCGTTCAAGAATTCAATTGCTTTCGTATGGAAGCTCTGATGGGTTTAATGCTATTAGGGAACGATAATGACTGTAATTTTTGTCTAGTCATTTTATTGATGCGCCGCTTTTTGTGGTCGAGTGTATAATGGGATTTTTAAAAAGCGATTTATAAGCGTTTAATACCTTTGTGCTTTTTCAAACGATTTTTATGGGTCTACCACCTATGAAAAGATAGACAGTAAATAATAAAGCATCGGTGTTGTTGAAATTCCGTATTTTTATATTGAGGGTTAGAAATTCAATTTGCTAAACGGATTTCTAATAATTTTGAAATTCCTCTAACTTTGTGATGACCGAAATCCGAAAGAAATACCTCAACGAACTTGACTTCATATTTAAACATTGTAGAGTCAACATTTTAAGAGAGGATGCTCTGGTTTCTGTCTGGTTGACTTTGGACTCTGGTTGGACAAAGTTTCCGAAAATAAGGAATAAATAACTATTAGCTACGAAGCTCAAAGTTATTTGCTATTATTATTAAAACAATGAGGCCATAGCGAAGGCACTTCAGCCTTTTTAGATCTATTGTTGATGATTCACATCTTCTAGGAGAACGATATAGGTAGTTGGCATGTTTATCACAAATTGTGCAAGCGCTATAGTTGTGACCTAACGGTGGTTTTGTTCCAGAGGGAATGCATCTCAGTCCACATCGGGCAGGCGGGCGTGCAGATCGGCAATGCGTGCTGGGAGCTGTACTGCCTGGAGCACGGCATCCAGCCCGACGGACAGATGCCCTCCGACAAGACGCTGGGCGGCGGAGACGACTCCTTCAACACCTTCTTCAGCGAGACAGGCGCCGGCAAGCACGTGCCCCGAGCGGTGTTCGTTGACTTGGAGCCTACTGTTGTTGGTAAGTTCCTAATAGAAGGGAAAACTATCTTCTACTTAAAAAAAATACCGAAATCGCTGTAAGTGAGCCTATAAAGTTTGAAGGGTTCTATGACACCATAATATTGAAATGCCATGCGTGTTACTATAAAAAATTTTCAAATCGCTTCCAGCGTGCCTATAACTTTTGAAGAGCTTCTTCGAGTTTTCCAAGATCTCACCATCACATCATGACTTGGTGAACAACCACCTAGAAACTATATTCTCTCAAACAAAAAAAGAATTTCTCAAATCGGTCCAGCTATCTTAGAGTAGCAAAGCTGAACTATCGCGTATGCGGTTACTATGAGCATTCAATGCCGATGCGTTTCTCACTCCATATATTGATTGACTTCTGATGAGTATCTGATGAAAATGTCGCATTTGCTTCAATGATATAAACTTACATACATACATATACACACACGGTGCAAACAGATCCTTCTTTAATAGATAAGAATCTCATCAAATTGAGATCATACAGATGTCGGCTAAAGCAAAAGTTAAGTATAAAGCACTTGTCTGATGCTCGTAAGAAGCACTTAAGCGATCTCCGCAATAGCCCTTAACAAGCAACAGTCATTAGAAAGAGGAAGTTACGTTCAATAAAGAATCATACAATACAGAAGGTACGAGTACTCACTGCACACTTAATTATAGAACCTCGAGACAGCGCATCATCCACGCTTAAAAGCAAACGGCCGAATTAAACCACGACAAGCGCGAATTATTACGTAGGCTCCTTACACACTTTAGATCTAAGATTAACAACAGGAGCGATATAATGTCCCCTTGTGTATAGGCATTTGAAACTTTCACTGGGACAGGGCTTTCCTGTGAAGCTTTTTAATAAGACCGCATTTATAAAGCCAGGAAGCTAGGATGAGCAAAGAAAAAACCAAAGTTGATCCCGTGGGAAAGTAAGACTCTTATAATACTCGGTCTAGGGTTTATAGGCTGAGCTGTGTACTTCACAAATGCAAAAACGCAATGCCTACTGTGAGAATACACCATCAACGGAGGAGGAATTTTCTACCTGTAAAGTATTGATATGTGACACCTCTATGATTATGGTGTAATTCACATACGAATAAAGTAAAACCTTAAGGAATACTATGAGCCTATGCAGGCCAAAAGCGTTAAGCTGACCACCTGTGGTTTGATCGCTGCTAACTGCACGATCTTATGAAGTTATAAAGATGACAAACAACATAGAACACAGAACTCAGAACGAATATCTAGCTATGCAGGCTCTTAACGTAATAAATAAAAGAACTTAGGAAATGTTAGTTACAATAAGTGTCGTCGTCACTTGTCGTCTACGTGTGGTTTGCCTAAGGCTGACAAAGCTCACGGCCGGACCGGGCATCGAACCCACTGCAGCCCGTTATTACCGCCTGTCATTACGCCAGAATAGACAGATTATCTCCGCGACTAGTAATACCTATTGTGTGGATAATCGGGCAGAAATATTTAGTCATAACACGCCATGCTACCATTATAACAAAAAACTGTAAGTACTTGTTCAAAATACGTAGGTGGGTACAATATTATAATATTACAGACATAGAATACTCATTTTAGATATTAATTTAGTCATATTTTTAATTGCTGTCCAACTAAGCGGAAAGTTTCGAGTTAGGTAGAGGTAGAGAGGTGCCTCCCAATCCTCGTATACCTTCTTAGATATTACTTGATACATTTTACTAATATGTAAAATACTAATCAAAATACTAAATAAAATGTATTTTTTTATTACAAGTTCGCCCTTGATTCCTGCAATCGCAATCACACCTGATGACAAGTGATAATTCAATCTAAGATGGAAGCGGGCTAACTTGTAAAAGTAAAATGAAATCCACATTTTACATCGTACCGGAACGTTAAAGCGACAGTACGTTATTGTAACAGTACGGTAGTGTGATAACTAGTCACGACCGAAGCCTCCAAGCCAAACATCTCGGCTACTTCTAACCGCATAAGTATATATAAGTACATTTTGGTTCATCAGAAAAGAAGTAACGTCTGAAGCTCTTGCTCCACGAGTAAATGTACTAGCGCACAATCTCCGCCCATAATAAATGGACGATGACGTTTCTGTCTGTCTCACTTAACGATTGACTTACACGTTTAATGAATCTTGAGATGTACTTAATTTATCATTTTTAGCCGACGATGCCACTTACATCCTTAGAACAAATTTCATTCGATATGGAAGGCCATCTTGAAACAACAGATAGTTCGAAGAGTTGTGTTAATTTCTAATGCCATTCAAATTTCTTTGTAAACTGACTCATTTCCATAGGGCTAGGCAAAGACCTTGCGTCCACTTGCCACGATCCTTGAATATTTCTCTCGCGTTCTACAATTTCATTAAAGCTTACGTACAAGTACTTTGGGGTACTTTTGACCTGGCCTTTAACCCCTGTGGGCCTGACATTCAAACCTTCTTTGAGGCCCGCGGCTACCCGGGTAGCGACGGAGCTATAATGACAGCTGTCATTATTTGCCTGACGGTTGCCAGGGGACCCCTCGGGGCTGTGAAACTTTAATCAGAATATCCTGGATTTGATTAATGAAGATTGGAGAAAAGAAGAAAAATAATTGAGGATTTGTTAGATGACTTAAAATTTAAAGTCTTGTGTAAGTCCACGTGTTTTCAAACCTAATGCCTCTCATATTTCAGTTTTAGAGAATCGCATTTTTTGCTGTTATAAATCTTTACCAGAATCTCGAAACACGAATAAGGCGATGAAAGTTTTATCGGTTATTTTAATCAAAATGCAATTATTCAGTTGTCAGATGAAATAAGAAATAAGTTTCCTTATTTAGCCGAGGGGTAACGGTAGTGGGCAACTTTAGAGACTGCATTTTGGCGCGCGCGAAACTTGATTTTAAGTTTTTATGTGTGTTTATTGTTTATCCTCAAATGGGCCGGACTGGTGTGACCTACATTGTTGTTCTGTACAAACCTGACTTGGTGACAATACGTAGTACAAAATACCTTGATCTTAATACTTTTTAGGGTTCTGTAGCCAAATTGCAAAATCATGTAAGCCTTACTGATTCGTCTTGTCTATCTGTCCGTCCGTATATCACAGCCACTTTTTTCCGAAACTATGAGAAGTATATTGTTAAAATTTGGTACATACATGACTGTATTCGGTGAACCGAAAAATAGAACAAAAACAATAAATTTTTGGGTTCCCTATACCTACTTAGAACTGCTATGGTAGAAATTTTTTTTCTACCATAGCAGTTCTAATAGTACTGACTGGCGGCTAGATGTGGTCAGACTGCGCGAGTCCGCGATGCGATATCTACGCCATTCTATAAAATTGCATTGCATAAAACACGTAACGCATAATGTAGAGCTGACAACATGAGATTATCTACTCTTTCATCTGTCATCACCATGTCCATTACAACACACGGGTCTCCGTTCTGCACTCAGAATTGAAAAAAGGTCAATATGCTGCTTAATTTTGAATTAATAAGCTTGATACGTTTTCGAGAACATTATAAAGGACTTTTAGGCCTGCAGGTTTTCTAAAAATTTTTTCGACAGGCAGGTAAAACATGCGATATCGATATTTTAAGGTAGGTATTACTGATACAACTTTACTAACTTGAGAACCGCAAAATAATAACACTGCCCGCTCAGTGCTCGACTTGAAACTGTCAATGACTAAAACGTTACTTATTTTCTGCTGAAGCCAGCAGTTATAAGAATAAAGGATGATAAAAGCTAACAGTCTCATTTTCTGTTTCAGATGAGGTTCGCACCGGCACGTACCGGCAGCTGTTCCACCCCGAACAACTCATCACTGGCAAGGAGGATGCAGCCAACAACTACGCGCGAGGACACTACACCATCGGCAAGGAGATCGTCGACGTCGTGCTCGACAGGATCAGGAAACTGGCCGACCAGTGCACGGGGCTGCAGGTAACAGCTGATCTGTTATAGAAATAACCCATCTTATACTTGTATAGCATTGACTTTTCAGATTTCTTAGTTTCGAAGACAAACCTCCAAGTCAAGAGTCAAGTAGGTAATCAAAATGTGAAAAGTGACTCATACACGTCGAAACCAGCTATTCTACTTTGGAAGTCACTCATGAAGCTAAACTACACTAGTAAGTCTTAGAATTAGGTATATTCAAGATATGATAGCCCAACCTAGGCCTTGATGTGGTCAATGGCAGTTTACTACGATCAGCCAATAGCAAATTACCCTATCGTGAATTTTCAGAAACTTTTATGTATTGTTCAATGTAAATGTACTTCTTAATTCTTAATCATTTGTCTAGGGTTTCCTGGTTTTCCATTCCTTTGGCGGTGGCACTGGCTCCGGTTTTACATCCCTGTTGATGGAGAGGCTCTCCGTGGACTACGGCAAGAAGTCCAAGCTTGAGTTCTCCATCTATCCAGCACCACAGGCAAGTGTTTCTTTTTTGTAAATCCCTGATCAACGTTGAGCTGATGAGGTTCTCACAAATCACTGTAATAAAGGAAAATTCCTCGAACGCTCGAAAATTATCTATATAAATACAAGTATAAGCTGCAGTTTTGAACGTGATCTTGGGAAGATTGGCTTTATTTCTGTGTCTATGGCCCTCTTACTATTAATTTCATAGACAGATTTCAACACGCTAGTGCAGATAGCCCCTAATAGAATTATTTGTGATTTAACCAGGACCACGCAGAAATGAAGGAACCACTGCAGAAAGTCAAAACATAGTTTTCTCCCCTGTTTTCTTATAGCTTTCCATGCTTTACGCTTGCCATATCTACTATACCACTAAAAGAACGTCCTTCTTATAATATGTATAATTTATTTTCTTTAGGTATATAAGCAGTGGTATAAGTAATTTTATTTTACCTGTCTCGTACTCTGAGCGCAGGTGTCGACGGCGGTGGTGGAGCCTTACAACTCGATCCTGACGACGCACACCACGCTTGAGCACTCGGATTGCGCGTTCATGGTGGACAACGAGGCCATCTATGACATCTGCCGCCGCAACCTCGACATCGAGCGCCCCACCTACACCAATCTCAACAGACTCATTGGACAGGTCAGTAGTAGTCAACACTTAACACCTGCAATTTGAAATGGAAGCGGGCCAACCTCATCGTACCGCATCGGTGAATTGCTTGGTGGTAACTAGATACGTCATTGCCAGTGATAGGTATATATGACCTTATTAACTAAGGTAGTAGTAGAGATCTTGCTAGAGCTTGTTTGAGGAAGTAGGTATACCGCCATACTTATTTCTCGGTCGCTGTCACTCAGGGTATAGGTTCAGATTCACAAGCGCAGAGCAATCGTGCCTGATGGAAAGAAATTACGAGGCCTATGTAGAGCGCGCTTGCCAAAAAAAATGTGTATTAACTCTTTACTTGAAGGTGTACAAATCATTTAATTATTCATATTTAGTATTATTTCTGTATTAGAATGAGAAATGACTGGGACAGCAAGCAAAAACCAGTAACATGCCATTATTTCCACGGATATATTATCATATTGCTACCATAAATACCTCACTAAGCTAAACTAAATCCTCCTCAACAGATCGTCTCCTCAATCACCGCATCATTGCGCTTCGACGGCGCGCTCAACGTCGACCTTACGGAGTTCCAGACGAACCTGGTCCCGTACCCGCGCATCCACTTCCCGCTGGCCACGTACGCGCCCGTCATCTCCGCGGAGAAGGCGTACCACGAGCAGCTCACTGTGGCCGAGATCACCAACGCGTGCTTCGAGCCAGCCAACCAGGTGGGAATCAAAACATTTAAAGATATGTTGCGGCATTGCACATTTAGTGCAGCCGAAATCAAACCTAAAATTCATAGATTAAAATAACATAAGTATAGGAGAAAAAGAAAAGTGTATGATTATATAACGTCATTGAAAACAATACGCATTTTTTTTAAGTTAAGTCAAACCGCGGGGCGCAGCTAGTTTATTTATATTTCACTACCCGCATTGCGGAGGTCTGACGAAGTGAAATTGAATTTAAATCAGTCTAGTGATATTTTGGCGCGCTGCCAGTGTGCGGTATGAATCAGCCGGCGTAAAGGAAGCGCTTTGTGCCCGAGTGCCCGAGGCTTTGTGAGGCGTATTGTCTCACTGTTTGTAGCTTTGCAAAAACAAAACGAACATTCAAATATAAGCTTAACATTTTGTCTGAAATGGCCGATGTTATTTCCGCGTTATGTTCTCGAACTTAACACGCAATGGTTTCAAAGTTTATCTTATATAAATATATTTTTATTTTATTTCCAGTTGGTGAAATGCGACCCACGTCACGGCAAATATATGGCGTGCTGTATGCTGTACAGGTAAGCATTACCACCATAAAATACTTTCTCAATACAGATGGACAC
The DNA here is from genome assembly GCA_034621355.1 of Mycalesis mineus. Classification (NCBI taxonomy): domain Eukaryota; kingdom Metazoa; phylum Arthropoda; class Insecta; order Lepidoptera; family Nymphalidae; genus Mycalesis; species Mycalesis mineus. The sequence continues at coordinate 964,870 of CM067892.1, read as the reverse complement.
GTTTGGCCTTAATAATGCTCTTGTGAAATATTATCACCATAAACTTTTACTTTTTTTTTTATCCACACCCCTATCGGTTTCTACACGACATCGTACCGGAACGCTAAATCGCTTGGCGGTACGTCTTTGTTGGTAGGGTGGTAACTAGCCACGGCGAAAGCCTCCCACCAGCCGAACTGATATTCAACTTTCTTTCAAAGTAAAACTTTTTTGTCATCTCTTTTTTCGTCCATTTATCGTTTGTCGAATTAGGTCAATTTGCGCCATTTATCACTTGCGTCGTGGTTTCAAAAAATCACACAGTAAGTTTTCCTTTTTTTATTATATTTAATGATGATATTTCCTGTACTTGCAGAGGTGATGTGGTGCCCAAGGACGTGAACGCAGCCATTGCCACCATCAAAACGAAGAGGACGATCCAATTTGTTGACTGGTGTCCGACTGGTTTCAAAGTAAGTAGTATAGCAGTAGTGGATCTTCTTGTAAAAGAGTTCGACAAGGTCTACTAAGTAAGTCTATCGTCACACTAATTTTTGGCGCCAAGCAGCATTGGTCGGGTTCTTAAGGGCACACGATTATGATGATTATAATTCCGAACCATATAGGGTTCAAAGCCCTCTATTGCCAATCTATATTGTTCAGATTTATAACATCTATGCGGTCTATGCCTCAAGGTGATGGACATAAAGCAGCTCTTTGGACGTGTTCATAAAACGGTTTTCAATCTGTTCAATAAACTATTAATATTAAAAAAAAATGTTTGTCTGTAAAGTCGGTTTACTGACGATAGTTGAACGTGACAATGTCTTAAGAAAATACTGATGGAATGGATGGAATGGTAGCATTTAATTGGTTATTAAAATTTTTAATTTAAGTATATTTTTATAAATATTAATTTAAATCAATAAAATAATTGATTTTGATTTTATAAATTTATATTTTAAATTTATAATAAGTATATTAATTTATAAATATATTAATTTTTAATTTAAAATTAATATATTTAATAATTATATTTAATAGACGGAACGCTGCCGAACGCAAAGGCCGATTGTGCTTCTTTGTCGCTCGTTCCGCACTCTCGCTTGCACTTCAAGCCTTACATGGAACGCCTCAAAGCGAGGTAGCGACGCATGAGTCATGTTTTTTCGTGCGTGCAGCCGGCTCTATCGAATCATAAGACGTTGTCACGTCAAAAATCATACCTATTAAAACTAGCTATTCCGAGCGGTTCCACCCACGTAGACTCCGTTCCCGTAAGAGTACTAACAAAACTGTTCTTAGTAAAGTCTACAACGCAAAATGAGAAATCATGTTATATTTCAAGTAAATCGAATGTATAGTTTTATCGATGAGTCCATCATCACGACATCTAAGCGGTATGTGGCTTATATATTGCGTGTATTTATAAATATAGTTAAGCAGATCGCTTCTCCAATTCCAGGTGGGCATCAACTACCAGCCCCCGACGGTGGTGCCGGGCGGAGACCTCGCGAAGGTCCAGCGAGCCGTGTGCATGTTGTCCAACACCACGGCAATCGCGGAGGCGTGGGCCAGGTACAGTGTTTAGTTTTACTAAAACACCTACCTCCGTATTTTTCTCTAAACAGCGCGCGCAGCTTCATCAGAAGGCTGCTGTAAGTCGCTAAAGTTGACGAAATATGATTGTAAACACAAGCGTTTGTATAGCTAAAACTATGTCCTCGAACTCAATTATCATTCGAATATCATTCGAATTAGCATTATCAACCTATTAAAGACCTACCCCACTACAGGGCCAAGCCTCCTTCCTTGTATAGGAGAGGATATGAGGCGCAAATACTCCACTCTACTCCAATGCGGGTCGGCGAGCTTAGACTGATAATGTTTAATTAATTCACGGTCACTATCAAAAGTAAAAGATAGTGACTGACCGACCTAAACACAAGGGTGTCACACTACCAACCTTTCAATTTCTTAAACAATATTTAACTGAAAATTTCTTAAAAGAATTAAACTAAGTATTATTTCATAGCCCAATCCGGAATTCGAATCCAGCATATAGAGATCCGTAGCCAGATGATAGGCTAACTATTGGACCAACAAGATAGTTAATTCAGAGTTGAGTTACAATTTGTAGTTTTACTTAATGTTATTTAAATTTGTACATACTGTAGATATCGATAATATTGAATAAAGTTTGAAATATATTGAAATAAATTTTTCTAAAAAAACATTTTTCTAAATAAAATGATATGTTTACTTTCAGACTTGACCACAAATTTGACTTGATGTACGCCAAGCGCGCCTTTGTCCACTGGTACGTGGGTGAAGGTATGGAGGAGGGAGAGTTCTCCGAAGCTCGTGAAGATCTGGCTGCCTTGGAGAAGGACTACGAAGAGGTGGGCGTCGACTCTACCGAGGGCGAACTCGACGAGGAAAATGAATATTAGGGCATTAAATATGTACCAATAAAAGTCAACTAAAAGTTCGGCGGTTAACAATGACATAAACTTTCCAGTGTTGCAAGAAAAATCCTACCATTTTGGTAGAATTTTTACTTTTAAGTATAATGCATATTCAATTAATTTAACAGTGATTCCGATTTTCATACAATGATTTTTAAAAGTATATTTAAGTTAACTGGTAATTATAATTAGATGTAAGAAAATGTGAGCTTGTTTTTTTTATTATGACAATGCTTATTAACAGTACAAACTTTTGATATACAATTTCTCTGAATGGAAATACAAAGTTTGTATATCTGTAATACATTTAATTTGCGATGCGCATTTATTAATTATAAAAAAAACGGTGATAATTATAGAAATATTTTTGAATATTGATTTCCAGAATATTAATTTTATTTAAATAATAATAGGCTAATTTTAAAAAATAAAGATTTGATTGTGCTTCATAAAAGGTTTATTTTGTATGAATGATAATTTATTTACTTAATTGCACAATAAAACATTTTTACACTATAAAGCATTATTTTTAATTTAGTAACATTTTTTTTAACATAACGTATAACAATCTAACAAAGACATATTACCAATGTAAAATAAATAAAACCATTTTTTAATGTGACTAGGCTGAACCCTCGTCGTTTTTAACTATTTCAATAGCAAAAATTAAAACGAAATTAATATAGAAATTGGTATGAATATGACTAATTCTATTTACAGCCAGGTTACTTATACAAATAGACATTTAACTTAAAACTAATTCAAACAAGAAATTACTTCTTTCAATACATTAAAGTACTGCAATAATACTAAATGCTCTTAAACACGTCACGCACAAATCCACAGGTACTTTCGACACGAACTTAACAATAGCTTAAGCTTCTAGACGCATATCACTAACTGGTACGCAACGGAAGCTGTGTGTAAGATCAACAATTAAATGGACTAGTTTTGGACTTACCTTAAAATAAGTTCAAAAAGTTTCAAAGTCTTCTTAAACATTACAATAACTAATTTTATCACATGGTGACAACCGACTATGGAAACAAACACAATGGTTTTTGACAGTGAGTAATAAAAAGGGAGAATTAACCAAGTCCCTAAGAGGAAATCATGTTTGTATTTTGTGAATAGTAAGTTATTGCTGCTGTAATGTAATGCAGGACAATTCAAATAGGTACTCTTGTTTGAAATAATATTAAAAATATTTTGAGTAATTTTTTAAAAGCCATTAATCAAATTAACACTTTAAGAGATTTCGAGCAAATAAAATAAGAAGCTGACTAAGAAAGGACATGGCAGTTTGTTAAAGTATAATTAATTTTAGCTATAGGATAGATGACAACATACTTAATTAGGGAAAAACGTATAAAATTAATTTAGATAATCGTAATTAATGCATACAATAAGTAGCAACTACTTCATTGATTATTTATTCAACTCTCGAGACAAAAATGATCCATTATGATGATAATCTCCATATCAGAAACATCAATCAAGTTAATACGACTTCGTACAGACGATGTAATAACTATTATCTAAAGTAATTATTTACGTAAAAGTAATCGATTTAATGCGTTAATCTGAAAATTAATTCGTATTATCAACTTTTTAACAGGGGATCGAAAATATCATTTCTAAGCCTATTAACGACCACACACAAGTAGATAAACATACAAACGATCTCACCTTATAGAACTTGACTGCGAGATAAAAAGAAATGAAAATTAAATGAAATTCATTCCTTTCTTATCTTATCACTTTTTATGGGATTAGAGGGTAAGTGGAAAATCGGCTTTCTGCAATAAACTATGTTTTATTTCAGTGTTAATATCATTGAAATTATACATAATGATCACAATATACATAAATAAAATATAAACTAAATATAATTATGTATATAGCAACACTGGTAGCAATATCGCAATCTTCAAACTACCGGAAATAAAAATTTAAAAAGTAGCTTTTACCTAAACAATATTTGCTCAAGCTTAACATAAATTTCTCTGAAAATTTTCAAGAGAAATAATTTTGTAAACAATACCTACCTTAATAAATCAAAATCGAATATTTGTATGTTTCCCTAGCAACATAAATTAGAAATTTAAAAATATTTTTGCCATGACATCGCATATCGACTTAGGAAATTATGAAATATCCATAGGTACAATAAAAAAATTGTAAGCGATACTTGTTGAAATATCAAATCCAATTAACATATACCTACGTTACCTACTGTTATTTAAATTTAAAACGCAATAACACACATTATCGAAAACTTCAGACGCATAAAGATTTAGGAAACATCAAATTTTGTTTACGAATCGCCGTATTAAATCGATTACTTACATGGATTATTTACTTAAGATAAATAAATCTAAGCTGGAATCCTCTACGACGCAGACAATCACTACCGGAAACGAACGCGATAAAACAGACATGGCAACATTTCGTCATACAAAACTATGGCGTAATGATTCTATAATGTTATTTTTGCATTTTATCATCAATCATTCTTTTATTTTGGGTTTTTAGCAATTTATCCAATATTTTGAAATATTGTAATCTGTTCTAGAGTTATATATTATTTTGGTAGGCAGTAGGAGCTGTATTTGAGCTTGTATATAGTCTTTGTATTTGTAAAGTGAAATTTAAACTATTCCCGTGCAAGTGGAAGGAAATATATTTCACGAATTTGGAAATCAATAAGAAATACATAATAATATACATAAATATTTGTTTTTTTTTTTAATTCCAACAGTTGTTAAATTGAAAATATAAAGTGCGTTCAAAAATGCCGTCATATTTGTTCACATAGTCGTAACTAAATTTTATATTTATTGAGATATTTGAATTTGTAATATAATCGATATTTTACGCTGATTTTATTTTGACAGTTTGTGCGTTTGCGTCTGTGTGCGTGTGTGCGTCGATCTGTGCGTCGTCCAGGTCTTCGTCTGCGTAGACGGCGGCGCGCGGGAACCAGCCGCGTTTACCGCTCTCCTGCCCTTCGGTTGTGACTTTAGCACCGAACATCCATTGCCTGTGAAACAATCAAGTTTTACATAAATAAAATAAAGTCGTTTTACAAAGAACACATTAAGGTCACAAGCCGAATGCTGAGGTGGATCGTGCCTGACACCAGTTTCGCGCTTTCGCTTGCACGGTGGAGCGAGACAATGAGTCATGTCATTACGTGTGTGCAGACAGCGTTCATTGATTTATAAGACATTATCACGACATTTGGCCAGCTATAATGGGCTGATGATGATGATGACGACGATAATGATGAAGATGATGATTCTAATAATGGTAATGATAATGAATAGAAAGTGCAAAGGTGCTAAGTGATCACTCACTGTCCATCAATAAACACGCGCACGGTCTCGCCGACGCGCAGTGGTAGCCGCGCGAACGTGAGGGGAGGGGAGAGCGCCGCGCGAGGGTAACTGGTCACCGGCACCACGCCGCCGTCGTACTCGTCGCTAACGTGGCACTCGAAGAAGCGACTCTCCCTGTCCTTCTTTTGCGCCTTCTGTTCCTCCTGATTATCAGAAAAAAATCTTTAGTACAAATAGAGCAGTAATAAACATATTAAACAGAAGGCAGTACATCTGAAACGGCGCTTATTGTGAGAAGGTTCCTCACACTAGAGCCTTGACTGCCGGTTGCTTAAGCAGTCAAATTCCCGCACGCAGCAGCATTTTTGTTTTATAAATTTTCAACAGTGTTTTTATATATTTTTTGTATTATATAACATAGTTAAAAAATGTACATAAAAATAAATGAGAGAAAAAAAAGATATTAATAATCCCATTATTAAAATTTTGGTAGTGGGATTTTCTAGACGAATTAGTCTTAGTTCCGATCGGTATCTCTTTGAACTATTGTCTGTTGCCTTCCTATTATTTATACATTGAGGCTCTGATTAGACTGCGAGTTTACCATCATCTCCTTAGGGCTGCATCCCTTGCGCACGGGCCACCACAGCCCATCGAAGTCCCTCGCCAGCAGCAGCTTCAGGTTCTCCTTCCAGCCCATGTCGTAGGGGTACACGAAGGCGGGCAGGCCGGCTGCGCGGCGACGGTACTTGGCCTTCTGCAGCACCCAGCCCTCGATCTCTGTGTAGTTCTTGATGAAGCCCGTTAACTGTTCGCAGAAAAAACACCTTAGCAACTGTTAGATTTAGAAGAATAATCATTTAAAAGAGAGAGAGAGAGAAGAGTTTTAAAATAGATGAAGCATAGACCAGGGGCTTAACCTTCAACTGTTATAGCAATAGTTTTATTTTGACATTTACATATCATAAGTTCTTTAATACAAGCTTGTTTAGATATATTTACCCGACTGCGTCAGAAGGAGGGTTATGTTTTTCGAGCGTATGTATGTATGTATGTATGTATATATGTCCATTTCTTCGGCACGCGCTACAGCCTTAACGACTGAACGGATTTTGATATGTGAGGTGTCGTTGAATTTGTAAAAATTGTGGTAGTGACATAGGCTATATAAATTTTCAAAACGGCGGCTGTAAATGGGGGAAAAAGGGGGGATGTGTGTATATCTTTCTTCTATCTTAGCAACATGGATATCAAATGAAAGGTTGTAAAAAGACCATTTCAAAAATATAAATATCATATCATGTTTATAACGCCGTTTTAACAAAAAATCGTATAAAGTGTACCGAGTCATTTCTATACCATAAACTAAAACAAAAAAGTCTCAAATAAAATTATTATTATAAAAACAAAAAACCCGACTGCATAGAAGTTATGAACTAAAAAGAGAATAACAAGGATCACTATATCTATATAAAATTCTAAATACTTTATGATGCAGCAGGCGGGGACAAACGTAGTTTTGGTAGATCTTTCTTTCCCCGCAGAAAATTAAGTATTTTGTCCCCGCTTGCATCTCCATAAAGTATTTAGAATTTTATATAGATATAGTAATCCTTGGTTTTCTCTTTTCAGTTTATAACTTCTATGCAGTCGGGTTTTTTGTTTTTATAATAATAATTTTATTAGATAGAGCATACTTCCAAGGTGGTCCCATTGTCACCATGTTAGGATCTGATGATGATATCCTGGGGAAATTGAAGGAACTCTTCAAATTTTGGAGGCACGCTTACAGCGATTTCGGTTTTTATCTCGGTATCGGTAGCTTTTTGGCTACTAGTGCCGTATAATATACTATGACAGTATAATACGAATACGATACGTGGTGATAAATCACCCAAAAGTAAGAAATAAAAATTTTTAAATAAAAATAGAACCGACTCAAAACGCACTAAAAAGTAAAAAATAACTGTGTCATTTAGTTGCTTTAATTTACTTGAGCATATCTAGGAGTCGGTGCCAGCCAAGGTTTCTACTTAAAGGACGTTACCCAGAACCCACAAACTGCTTTACTACGTAAAATAAATGTTCCTTAAACTTGGCTGGCACCGACTTCATAGATATGCTTAAGTAAATTAAAGCAACTAAATGACACAGTTATTTGGTTTAGTGATTAGTAACGTTTGAAATTTGAAAGTTTCATTACTGCTATCAGAGGTGACGCTATAGCCCCTGGCCCTGATCTTTGAACTTATAGAAATATTAAATAATCATGTTATTTAGTTTGTATGTATTGGATTTGTTAAAATAATTAATTTATTTTCTACAAAAGCAAACACTGTAATGCAATACTATTATAATAACGAAGTTCTTTGTACGTTTGCTGTCAATAGTTGAAAGGGCGCTATGTTGTAATATCCCAAAAACTTTAAATTCTCGTTACCAAACTATTCATTTCGATTTTTTCATTTACTTCCTAACCTAATCTAAACTTTAAATTCTAATAGAAGTTTAGGTACTCTTCATTTAATAAGGCTTTTCAATTTTATCATTAACAAATTATTCGATAAAAAACAAAAGTGTGATCAATCACAATTGTTATCAAACAAGTTCAGGAACATTCTGATAGTGTTTCATAATATGACAAGTGTGATGTCAATGATTACCACTATCTAATACGTTGAACTCTTTCACAGATACACAAGTATGTGAAGTGCCATTCAAGAACTATTTTATGGATATTATATGCAACTTTGCTCAGAATTAGATTATAGTCGGGTAAAGCTCATCAACTTCTTTGTATCGAAATACTTCCACAAACGATATTTACGCGGATGAAACGGACCGAGTGCACTTCCTTGGTAAACTCCGAATCTACATAAAACGCATCTATACAAATAAATGAAACTGAAGTGTCTGTAACTTCAAATTAACTAAAAATCATTTATTAAATTTTTTGTCTTTCTGTCTATCTGTCTGTTAGTTTGTTTGGGTTCTCTGAAACTTCTATTCGGATCGTATGTTCTTTTTGTATATGATAGACTCATGAATAGTGACATAGGCTAATTTTTATTCTAATATTTCCACGGGAACTGGAACTATGCGAGTGAAACCACGAGCGTCCGCTAGTTGTGACTATGAGTAAAGCCATACCTGTCCGTGCAGTAGGAACACGGCGGCGACCACGGCGCCCACAGCCAGCCCAGTCGCGAACATGGTCAGCATGAGTCTCGACGACGACAGGTTGATGACCGGCTCCAACCCTTGCTGGATGTACCAGCCGCGGTTCAAGGCATGGTACAGGCATGTTGTCAGCACCTTGCGGAGTTAAACGATTATTATACTCATGGTTTTTCAACATATCTATAATACAACCAAAGATTAAAAAGTTCAACAGTTTGGGATCTAAAACACTTCCTTGTAAAAGCCTGGCTCTATATAATTTGGAAGCATTTTATAGAATAATTCTAACGAGTCCCTGTTATGGAGCAATCATTCAGTTTGGTAAGTTGAACACCAATTCCATCTTCTGTAATATAAATGAAAAGAGGAAAAGAAATTATAAAATTTATTAATTATAAACCTATATAAAATTTATTAATTATAATACCTATTAGATATTTTTTTAGAATTATCTTCAGATTTCTTGTTTAGATAAAAATCATTTGAATCAATGATGCTACTATACACTCATTACTTTCAAAATACTACACCAATACTGATAAACCTTATCAGAGAAACTCACGATTGACTTTATCAAAGGCTTAGCTTAAATCAGTGACATCATCCAGTTCAACAGAAGTCAAGAACAAATAAAACCTTGATTATCTACTAGATTAGTGTAGAATACAAATAGAGTTATCACAATAATCTGTTTGTAATTAAACTGTTTTACATCCATAGCATAGTAGTAGGCAGAGACCACATCTTTCCACTTGTCACGATCTAAGCATATCTCCACTTCCTCCAGTATCTTTAATCCTTTCATACATGTTCATCGGTACTCTTGACTTGGCCTTTTACTAGAATGTTCTGGATTTGGTCCAGGAGTGTTTGTCTTGGTCTTCCCCTTCACTCTGGTCTTATAACTGGCATTTGTAAGTCTCCTTTCATTGATTCACTCTACATTCCAAACCACCCAAACGCACTTTTTGCGATTTTAGCCACTACATGTTCTTATGTCTATCAGTTTTAATATTTTTAGGCTGATTATGATGATCCAGACATCGTGTACTTACGATGGCAGCCTGGAAGCAGCCGAGCAAGGTGAACGTGAGGAATATGGCGAAGTACAAGTGGTTGTCGTGCCCCACGCAGATGTTGATCCACGGGCAATGGTGGTCCAGCTTCTTGACGCAGTAGCCACCTGCAACCAAACGTGTTACTTGTGAAACAAGTATACGCTCTATAAGATCTACAATTCTTTATATTTAGATTAATATTTGGTAATAAATTCAATCTAGGATTATTATCCTGGATTGAATTGGATGTGGACTCTTCAAATAAACGTCTTCCAGTACGCCTAACATGCGCCGTAAGTCATCTCGAGTAGAGAAAAAGACCGATATCAAAAATAACGGTCTCTCTCCCTAAATGCTAAATTCAAATAACTAAATATTTTATTTTCGTGATTTCCTATTAAATATCTGATTTGTCGTGATGGGCACTTATAATAAAAGCAAGTTATTAAACACAGTTTTATTTCTATTATGTACAGTTTTTTTTGACGACCTCCGTGGCACAGTGTACGCGGTGGATTTATAAAACGGAGGTCCTGGGTTCGATTCCCTGCGGGACAGATTGAGATTTTTCTTAATTTGTCTAGATCTGGCTGGTGGGAGGCTTTCGCCGTGGCTAGTTACCACCCTACCGACAAAGACGTACCGCCAAACCATTTAGCATTCCGGTACGATGTCCTAACAAGATAGCCCGCTTCCATCATTGACATATTAATAGTTAGTACTATGGACTTCGGGTCTAAAGCAAAATTTACGTCAAAAGTGTCCCAAGATATTTTATACATACTAGGATGTATTTGTTTTTATAAACAAAATAACATTGTAATGTATGTCTTATCGTATTGTTACACAGTCTAATTTGCAACGGTCTAATTGCATGCAATAAGTAATTAGCTTCGATTGACGGTTGCCATGGCAGCCTTTTTTTGACATCGCAGCTTCTCGTGAAAATAGGACAACATAAATGGTGTGGAGTAGGTAGCTTTGAAATTTTTTTGGCATCTTATATTTATATATTATATTTACAGCAAACTTTAATTTATATTTACATATCCGTGACTTCTATTTGCTGGGATAAATCTTGTACCAAATAATAATTGTTGTAATTATCTTGTATAAAATAATAATTAGTTATAATAATAATTAGTTACAAACCAAATCCACAAATGTACAAAATTATATGCCACTCGATATAGTTCTTTACTTTGAAATTTCAAGTTCTCGATATTTTCCTCTTATTAATTAAACTGACAATATATTTTTTTACTTCAATGACGTTAGGTCACTATTTTAAATAACTGTTCCTAATTTCATGTAGATAATTCTTATAGTTATCAAAATAATACACCATTATGGTAAAAATTATTTGATTAATATTCATGACATAATAAATAAAAGTTGACAAAAAAAATAATTAAATTATTTTCATTCAAAAATTGAGTAATTACATAATTCAAATGTTAAATAACAAGACACTATACAGTTGTTGTTCTAAAACATTCTATTGATCACGGCAGATCCGAACTAAATGTGATTAATTAGATAAACATATTGCACTCCTTCTATCCGATACGCGGGTAGCGTATGAGAAAAGGATAGATACTTTTGTTCATTTTGGTTGGTTATGCAATTCGTTTCTATAGTTTATTAAAATTTTAATAAAATAGCCTGTTTCTAAGCAAAATAGTACTTTAAAATCATCAGTAAATATTTACTTACTGAAAATATGGTACACCGTTTTCTTTTCTCACCTTACTCGGGTAGTTCTTACAAGTTTTTTATAACACATTACGGCATTATTGACGTGTATCCTGTTAGTCAGCTAATATAAGACTGAATGCAATTTGGAATCTTTTTCGCGTTTTGGCATTCTTTTGATTCGGACACTTTTTAGCGCTGACCCGAAGTCCATAGTATTAATATGTCAATGGCTTCCATCTTAAATTGCATCATCACTTAACATCCGGTGTGATAGCAGTCAAGGACGAACTTGTAGTCGATAAAAAAAAGTTTGGCCATTTTATTAAAAGAATAAACGTAAACGAAGGTCCGATATGTGAAAGCGGACGAATATTATCTCTGTACTCTTTTCAATTTTTCAAGAATGATTTATTTGTTTTTTGTTGTTTCGATGGCTCAACTACAGTAAGTTGTATACTAACATTTCTTGCAATGGAGTGATCTCGGCGCCTTGTACGCTTTGCAGGGAGTGCAGTACTGCAGATACTCAACAGCTGCTTCGTTGGGCTGGAACAAATTAAGAAATATATGTAATTTTTATTATTTAATTTGTGTTATACAAAGCATACCTACAGCTTGTCTGTATTAGTATTAAAAGGCGGAAGAGTTAGTAAACTAGTCTAATCTCTAAAACTACTACTACTACTAACTACAACTAACTAGTTGTGTAACACAGTTTCACCCGCGCAGATCCCCTTCCTGGGGGTATACAAATTATTGCCTATGTCAATCCAGTTTGGCTTTAATATGAAAAAAAGTACAATCTGACTGGTAGTTGGTATTCGAAAGGGAAAGAAAATTTCATCCTACTCCTAAAGAGTTAGCCCGCTTCCAACTCAGAATGCATCATCACTTACCACCAGGTGTGGTTGCAGTGTAATCATAAAAAAAAATTCGAGTGTATACTCACAGGAGTCCATCCCTTGGGCACGCGGCCGGGGCCGGTGAAGGAGGCAGTCAGGAACCAGTAGAATGAGCAGAGGGTCAGGATGCTGTACACCGAGATGTGCACCAGCCCGCCCACGCTCTGCGACGGCGCCCACCACATCTCCGCGAAATAGAATACCATGTAGCCGAGGAAGCTCGTTATACCTGACGACAAATAAGAAAATACTTATAAATTGGTTTTTTTATAAGTACCTACAATATAAGTTAGGGATTGTCTGCAATTACACGTTTAGGACTAGAAGCGATCGAAGAAATCTTGACGACCTGCGTGGCGCAGTGGTTTTATCCTGAGGAGATTCGATTCTCAGCGGGCCGAGTGATATTATATTGATTGGTCTTAGTATGGCTGGTGGGAGGTTTTGGCTAGCAAAGCTTCCTCCTGGCAAAGCCAAAACCTCCTATCAGCCAGAACTAGACCAATCAAGAATCTGAATCAGCCCAAGCGGGAATCAAACCCAAGGATCTCAGTTTGATTAATCCATCGCGCCACGAAGGCCGACAAGTCTTTATTATATGACTTTTACAACATATGGTGGTGGTGGTATAAGTTTATTTCATCCGTCCAGACCTCTCTTCGTTTAGCAGAGGGATATGGAGTTTAGCTCCACCACACTGCTCTAACGCTGGTTGGTGCGCTTAGGCTGATTGTTTTTATACTTTTATCACTATCAGATTTTAATTACAGTTAGAGGATCGACGATCTAATACGCTCTTCGAGGGTTTAACCCCCTAAACTATCCAACTTCAGCATTTTATAAAGCCATTCTTGGAAAACTTTCATAGCCTAAACCAAGATACTTAAGACCTCATGGTTTGAACTTACACTACACTTCTATTGAACCAAACAAACGAACAATATTAGCAATCATTAATTCATTAGTCTTTTGAGTTGGCCAATATTCCCCTGTCTCCTCCGACTGTGGGCTATACCCATTAATGTGTTGAGTTGCATTGTCGCAACAGATTAACGCATATGCCGCACTTTGCGACGACGCACAGCGTCGCAGCACCAGAGTGCCGAGTGTGAGTTTTCACCAAAACAAATCGAAAACTTCACTTTCGCGTTAAGGGCATATTTATATGGAACTGAAGCAGCGCCCCTGGCGGAAGTGAGAGAAAACTCAATTGGACGAGTGTCAGTGTTGAGTTTTCTCTCACTTCCGCCAGGGGCGCTGCTTCAGTTCCATATAAATATGCCCTTAACGCGAATGTGAAGTTTTCGATTTGTTTTGGTGAAAACTCACACTCGGCACTCAGAAGCCTACCCACGTACCTCTGGCAGTGACTGCGCATTACCCTTTGCCACTCGTCCGTCGATCCGTTGTAACGGCGGCAAGGCTTTAATGTGACATGCTTATAAAACTTTTTAGCAAAAAAATTTAACTGACTCAAAACGCACTAAAAAGTAAAAAAAAAGTCGGTGCCGGCCAAGTTTAAGGAACACTTATTTAACATAGTAAAGCAGTTGAGTTTTGAGTAGATTAAATTTTTTTGCTTAAAGTTTTTTTTCTTACTTTTAATTAATTTATCGACACGTAACCTACTCTTAGTATACTATTATAGAGACGAATATCTTAGCATTCCATGGATTCACCGCGCGGGTGCCGGGTCCATCGCGTGGCTGAGAGAAAAACTCCGAAGTGACGCGCGTCAACACTCACCTCCTCTGTTCAAGTTGTTCTCTCTGCCCAGCCAAATTCGGAATTATAATGCATTATAATGCACTTGTAGCTGAAAAGCTGTCGACATTTACACAAAAACCGAAATCGCTGCAAGTGTGCCTATAAAATTTGAAGAGTTCCTTCGATTTTCCTAGGATATCATCATCAGATCCTAATATTTCATACGTAAAAAAAAATATATGTGTCGAATTGAGAACCTCCTTTGTTTCATTTCGTCGGTTAAAATATATAGTAAACAATGGAGCATTGACTTTGCAATGACACAACCCTAGGCCTATCAGACCCTAAAATGGATTCAACCCTACGCCTATCAGATCTAAATCTTGCACCCAACGTGATGCAGAGGAATATCATTCCAAACTTGATAGATTTATCTTTTTTAGTTTTCTTATGACCACCTTCAACTCTCTTGTATGAGGTATACATACTCTATGGAATCAAATATTTTTTTATTCAATACAAGCTAGCTGTGTTATTACGATGTTAGGAATTCTAATATGAGTAGTTGATGGCTTTTAATGAATATATGCTGTCTGATTGTAGATTTTACCTCAGCAGAGTAAAGGCTACTATATCATAATATTAAACAATGTATTAGGTATTTACCTACTAATAATAATATTGTCATATTATGATTTGTTTACATTCTTATCTAATACAACAAGCTTCTTATGCAATATCATTGGACTGAGTTTGTTTTAGGTTCAAGCTATTTTATTAAACAAAAAGTTACTAAAAGCCTTTTGCTAAATAACTCAATGTACTTCTAAACACTTCAATATATTTCTTTTGATTACAAGAGCTACTCTTCTTCCCTTTATTATATCTTTTTGGCCAAAATCTGTTTAGTTGTTCTGAATTCAAGTGTAAGTGATCCAATCTTGTTTTATAGCTACAGATACCTAAATAATTATTATTATTTTATTCAATCACTAAAGCTTTAATTATCATCATCATTAAATTATCATGCATAACTATCTTCAGCTTACGAGATCTTGATTCATTGAGATAACAAATCTAAGGTCAGGTAATTTAAGATTGAGTTTTTTAATCTTTCAGGAAGACTTGGGAATATGGTGGTTATATACCCTGTGGCTCAGAGAATACATCATGCATCACATTAACTGCTATAACATTTGATAGTGTATATATATATATATATATATATATATATATATATATATATATATATATATATATATAGATATGTGTTATCACATAAGCCACTAATCCATATTGATACAGCACTGGGTCAAAAGTTCTCTCTCATGAGGAAGAGTTTAGTTAAGCCTTGTAGTGCCAGTTTAAAAGACTGAATAATGATGAATAGAATGCAAACAAGACATTAAATATAATACAAGCTGACCCTCCTGGGTTCAACCGTAGATACTGTTCCCATGGGAATATCAGGATAATAACTACCCTGTCTCTCCTAGGAGTTAGGCTGTCACATACAAAAAGAGTTTTTACAATTCGACAGGTAGGTAGTTACTGAGATTAAACATAACAAAGACACAGACAACAATTGTATAAATTAGTTTTTTATGTGAGTACTGTATATATTATAGTACACATTTAGTGAGAAGCTATTAATTTATTTAAAATTTACCTACTTATAATTTAATAACAGACACTTTAGTTTTATATCTATATGATGTTGACCTACAAGTAAAACTTAACTCAAAGGCGTTGAAACACTTACTCATAATCATGATAGGCCCCCAGTTGAGCAGCCTCCCGATGGGAGGGAGCTTCATATCAGCCAAACGAGAGAGTACGTTAAACATTGTTAAAACAATCCTACTGTTCACTTTGTGGAAAACCAAATTAAATTTTGGTATAAGTAAGAGAAACAATAGCCAATTTATGGTTGCTACTGTTGAAAAACAGTAGTATATACCAATAAATTGGTCTCCCGAGACTGTAATTAGTATTGAAACAAATCTTAGTTTTATATTAACACTTATCTCGCGACCCGACTAATCCAAAACGAGCCGTCAAGTTTACGATAAAATTGATTTAGCGATAGAAAGAATCCATTTAATTAAGACTAAGCTGTTTAATACTAATAACGATAATCCTATAATCTAATTGTTTGAAGAAAACTGTCTTATCTGTAGATCTCAACTTCGGATTGTAAGCGAAACTTCCCCATTATTTACAAGTAATTATAAATGTTAACTGATAACTGATAAGTAAGAACCGACCGGAATTACCGATACTGTCAGTTACTGTCAGTGTCAAAGGTGAACCGGAAGTGAGAGCACAGATTGCTCTAAAGTTATGCATTTTCAAAGTACTTCCACACAAATATTGAATACGCGGTACACCACAATCTGATTGTCCGTCCACACGTACCAAGGTCCACAATAATTCATAAGTTCTTATAAGAGGGTCTAAAATGATAAATAGTTACCTTTGACTTAAGTCAATGTAATTCTATGTTTTACTGCGGAGGTTAACCTCCGCAGTAAAACATAGAATTACATGCAACATAGAATTCGTAATATCCATCCGGTGAACAATCGGTGATTTTTATTACTTAACCAAAAGTGGCCCGCGGTTTCACCCGCGTAGTTCTCGTTCACGTGGTGATTTCTGTATAAAATATGGCCTATGTGTTATTCTCCTATGTAAGTTATATTATTGTGAAGTTTCATCAAAATCCATTCAGTAATTTTTATGTGAAAGAGTAACGGACATCCATCCATACATACTTACAAACTTTCACTTTTTATAATATTAATAAGGATAGTATAGAAAGCAAGACCTTGCCAGGTATTAGTTATCTCCAGGTCCTTTCAAAATAGGTCCAGCCGTTTCAGAGATTATCAAAACGATTAAAGATGAAGAAAATAGATCGTTTTGACAAAAATATACCTTCACAGGGAAGTCTCATAATCCGTTAGCTGATAACGGATTACCAAAACTAGTCACAATATCAACAATTGCGTCATAGACTGTGTTATTGAACGTTGATAAATGATTATAATTAAAGGAGAAAATCCTGCTAATCTTAATGAACTTATAAATCCATGCTCTTATCTATACATATACATAAAATTGGAGTGTCTGTTTGTAATATTGAAAAAACCGTTTTTACTAAATATAATATACAGGATGACTGGAAACATGATGTATTCCTATTAAGAGGTTTTAGATTAGGTCAAAACTAGCCGATTTTGATAGTATACGAAAATTGATGGTTTGTGAAGAATTTAAAGGATCAAAATACGATTTAGACCACTTTTAAAAAAACCTTGGTATTTGGGTGTGATATTTTTGTTGTTTTTTGTCAGAAAACCTTGTAATTATTTATAATAAATACTAACATAAAAAAAAATTACAAATATTTTCGAAAATATTTTTTTTCTTGTAATTTTTTTTAGTAGTATTTATTAAGTGTTTGTTTTAAGATTTATCACAAACAAACACAAACAAATAAAAATATCTGCCTTGTAATTAAATCTGCAAAATATTTCAAAAACGTCTACATTTATCCAGCTTTCAAACAAGGTATTTTTCTTGCAAGTAGGTTTAGTGAAACAATGGGTATTGATAAAGAAACAATAAAATAGAAACAATAAAGTGCTGCAGGCGGGGACAAACGTAGTTTTGGTAGATCTTTCTTTCCCCGCAGAAAATTAAATATTTTGTCCCCGCTTGCATCTCCATAAAGTATTTAGAATTTTATATAGATATAGTGATCCTTGTTTTTCTCTTTTCAGTTCATAACTTCTATGCAGTCGGATTTTTTGTTTTTATAATAATAATTTTATTATTATTTTTTTACTATTTTAGTTTTTCGGTCTATCTGTTTGTTCTGATGATACCAGATACTGTCTATCTGTATGATACCAGACTCGTGAGGAGTAACATAGGGTAATTTGTATCTAGATATTCCCACGGGAACAGGAGCTACGCGGGTGAAACTTCGGGTAATCGCTAGTCTACACTAACATTATAAATGCGAAAGCAAGTTTGTCTGTGTGTTACACAATCACGCCTAAGCTACTGAACCGATTTAAATGAAATTTGGTACAGAAATAGTCTGGAGGAAGGATTATATATAGACTAGTTTTTGTCGAATTATTACAAAAGTTTGGGAGGCTTCGGTTGTTGCTAGTTACCACCCTACTGACAAAAACGTACCGCCAAACGATTTAGCGTTCCGGGACAATATCGTGTAGAAACTGAAAGGGGTGTGAATTTCATCCTACTCATACATAACACGTTGGCCAGCTTCCATCGTACATTGCATCGTCACTTATCATCAGCTGTGATTGCAGTCAAGGGCTAACTTGTCTAATATATAAAATTTCCCTGTCACAATGTTAGTTACCATACTCCTTCCGAAACGGCTTTACCAATTTTGACCAAATTTTGTATGCGTATTCAGCAGGTCTCAGAATCGGCTACTATCTATTTTCATACCCCTAAGTGACAAGAGTTGTCCACCCCTAACATTGTATTTAATGTTTTTGGACAATTTTTTTATAATGTGGCATTAAAAAATATATACAACCTTAAAAAAATGTTTTCTAGAAATAATATACATGGCAAAACAACGTTTGCCGGGTACAGCTAGTAATAAATAAAATTATATGAAAACAAGAAGGCAAAGGCGGAACGCAGTTTAATACCAAGAGTTCCGTATAAAAGAACCTAATTTAACTCGTCAAGGCATGAAGAGGCAGCTGGATGCTGCCTTTACGTAGGTACATTTCAGGCACGCCTGCGTTTTGAGTGATTAAAACTTTGGTCTGTCTACCCACGTTTTCTTTAACATATCGTTAAGTTAAAATATGTATTAAATAAGTACCTACTTATCATTGAGATGTAAATATGGAACTCTAAGAATGAATTGCTTGCAATGGTTTTATAGTTGTATGTAGGGTAGGAAATCCATAAGCTTATATCTAGGTGTATGGTAAAACAAAATCAGGTAATGTCAATAGAACAGCTGAATGGTCACATGTGCATAGATCTTCTAAGTGGCAGGTATTTATTTCCAAATAACATTTGAAGTGGTAAGTTTGCTAACCTCGCTAACTGCAGGCTCATAGTCATTCAGCAGCCGAAGAGCAATGCTCGGAGTATCTCTGCGTGATCGAATCAGAAACGGGGAGATCTACAGAGGAACCAAAGAAACCGACATGGCATAGCGAATCGCAGAACTGAAGTGGCAATGGGCGGGCGACGTTGGGGGGCCCAGTGTGTTAGAATGGCGACTCATCACCGGAAAGCGCTGTTGGTCGATCCTCCACTATGTGGGCTGATGACATCAAACGTAGTCGGCCGCTGGCAACAGGCGGCTCAGGAACGTTGTGTTTGGTCCCTAAAAAAAGGTCTATGTCCAGCAGTGGACGTTCATCGGCTACTAAATATTTGTTACTCATTAAAGAACATGCGACTAAACATATTTCGATTAAATGTAATGTGATACACTTATAGCTGGATTAACTTGTTAGTCCACAACTCCACACTGATTTCTGAAACTACGTACTTAACGTATTTCTATGTGCTTTTTACAGATATTTCTAGATTAAAGATCAAGTACTTGTACTATTATGAATTTTGTGATCTAGGCAGGTTTAGACTTCAATATCTTTATTAATTTTTGATCGTTGTTTATGTAGGTGACAATTTATATTTATGTAGGTGAGTAAAAGAAACTAAGATTCGTATACCACTAATTAACGAAAATTCCAATTTTTGGTGTCACATGTTTGCTTATGTGGCTTCGAATCATAAGGATCCACATATATAGTTTCGAGTCTTGTGCAAAGCTACGAAATATTCCTGTCAGTAACTCAGTAGCAGACTAGAGTTGGAGTGTGTGTGTATTACCTATACAACCGTGCCTCAGAACGCACGTTATATCGTCGGTTCAACAACATCTAATAATAATGATATAAAATAAGTGACAGAGTTAAATATTTAGAAACTAAGCTCGTCAACTCGCGTTGCAGCTGAGTAAGCGTAAGTTTTAAATCCCCGATCCGATACGGAGAAGATTGGTTCTTAAAATTTTGACTGAAAAAATTTAAATACTAGGTGACAAATAGGTATGACATAATAATGAAATCTGACATTTTATTGTGATTTTTACCCGACTGCGTCAGAAGGAGGGTTATGTTTTTCGAGCGTATGTATGTATGTATGTATGTCCATCTTCGGCACGCCCTACAGCCCAAACGGCTGAACAGATTTTGACATGTGAGGTGTAGTTAAATTTGTCGAAATTGTGGTAGTGACATAGGCTATATAAATTTTCAAAATAGCGGCTGTAAATGGGAGAAAAAAGGGGGGATGTGTGTATTTTTTTCTCTTATCTTAGTAATATGGGTACCAATTGAAAGGTCGTAAAAAGACCATTTCAAAAATATAATAAAGTATTTAGAATTTTATACAGATATAGTGATCCTTGTTTTTCTCTTTTCAGTTCATAACTTCTAAGCAGTCGGGTTTTTTGTTTTTATAATAATAATTTTATTCGAAGTACTAGACGTCTATACCAACTTCAGACAGCTACTTTGTAGTTACGAAGTTATTAGCTACTCGTATGTAAGATGTATTATGTTTTAAGTTAATCTTGGACTTAATGATCGTCATAGTTATTGCTCACATGTTATTGCTTTATTAAATACTAGGTAATGCCAGCGACTTCGTCCGCGTGAAATTAAAATGGGTGTGGATTTTCGTCCCACTCCTAACAGGTTAGCCCGCTTCCATCTTAGACTGCATTATCACTTAACATCAGGTGTGATAGCAGTCAACGGCCAACTTGTAGTAGATAAAAATAAAATAAACAAGGTTACAAAAATAAAAATAGCCTAAGTTACCTACTCCCTGTAATTTATGATATTATATTGGCCCTCAAAAATGAATAATTTTCTCCGTTTATTCCCATTCATTGATTCTTCCCTATTATTGGTTGCATCGTGATGTTAAGCCTTCCTTAATAAATAAACTACCTATCCAACACAAAAAAATTTTCAATTATGACCAATAGATCCAGCGATTTGCGCGTCCAAACAAACTCTTCAGCTCTATAATATTAGTATAGATTGTTTATCTGCCTTATGTTTATTATTAACCATGTACAAAGTAATTATCAATATAAATTGTTATAAATAAAATGAACGTAACAAGTTTGCAAGGTGATAAAATAATTATTCGTTCAACCGTAATTGCAGCATGGATTTTATTAGGAGTAAAAGAGTTGAAGGCAATTTTATAAACGCACAGCAAATAATCAGTAATATGCAAAACTCATGATTTTACTTGATAATTGGTTTATTACAATATTTTTTTAATTAATGATTTCATTTATGAAAATACAATTTGTATAACAAGGTTCCTAGCATTAAAATTATTTTATTAAGCTATTGCACAGCTTCTATCGCGGGCCTTGAGCGTGGAGACCGAATCCAGAAATCCCGTAACAAAAAAAACCTAATTTCTCTCACTCCGACCGGCACAGCGGTGATGCATCGTAGTTTTTTTAGATTGTCTTATTCGCGACAATGCTTGCCAACGTCCATACCATGTTGAATACACCGGTTCTCGTCCGATCACCGAAGTTAAGCAACATCGGGCGCGGTCAGTACTTGGATGGGTGACCGCCTGGGAACACCGCGTGATGTTGGCTTTTTTAAATTTTTATTTTATTTTTATTTTCTTTATTTTATTCTTTTTTTTTTAT
Organism: Mycalesis mineus; assembly: GCA_034621355.1. NCBI lineage: Eukaryota > Metazoa > Arthropoda > Insecta > Lepidoptera > Nymphalidae > Mycalesis > Mycalesis mineus. The sequence goes on along the minus strand of CM067892.1, from coordinate 942,769 downwards.
TTAAATTTATAAATATATAATTATAATTGCATAAGTTTTTTTTATCAACTTATGCAATTATAATTATATATTTATAAATTTAAATTTTAAAAATATTTTTTTTTACCCATCCAAGTACTGACCGCGCCTGATTTACCGCGGCAGTCTCCGAGTGCCACACGTCTTTTTATTTTTATTTTTATAAAGTGATAAGGAATAATTGTCATTGATATTTGAAATAGATGATTACGATTGAAAAACAATTTTAGCAAACTCCTTTTCTATCTCATAAGTTTTGACTTCTATACGTTGTGATTTCTAATTCCTCTGAAGTAAATAAATTTTCTAAAATAAAAATACCACAGATAATAATAAAATGTTGCTATACACATCGAAGGTAAAGTTAGTAAAACTTCATCTTATATTGTGCTGATTATAGATTGAAGATTAATTGAATTTATTAGCCGTAGACAAAATACAAAATGCATAAGAAATGCATGAAATAAAAACAAAAGAATTAGTTTTCTTATCACGGACACTAGATGGCGCTGGCGGGTGCAAGAGGAAAATGACAAGTGATATTTTTGTCTAGCAACATTTTAAACGGTAGAATATGAAGCTTTTTATATAGTAACACCATCTACCACGTCACGCAGTCAGTTGTCACATCATATCGCGATATTTTTGTGGCTCTTTTGGGTGTGTGCTTTCTTCATGTGTGTTGTGCTACTTATGTGGATTATTAGGTGATACTATTCTTTTTACTGGGTAAGTTTTATCAGCGGAATGTACCTTCGACCACGACACGTGTCTCCGAACCTATACGTGACCCGCGAGTGGTAGGGCTGTACGTAGCCTAATCCACCGCCGGTTTACTGTCGCCCGTGCACATCTATTTAGTAAGAAAACATAAAGAACGCCCGTAATATTATTGTAACCGATGATTTTGGATGTCCCTGATCGCGCATTCAGTCACGAATCATCACGCGTTGGCCTAACTTTTAATACTTGTCGACAGCTTTTCTAGCTAGCTAGAATATTCCTAGTATGACTAAAACTCCTAAACGTACCTTATATGGCCGTTTTCTCATTACAGATTGATATCCTAAGCCGCAAAGATGCCGAAATCGGTAAGTTGAAAGTGTTTAAACTAGTTGGAAGTTTGTTTATACAATAGTCAATGCATACCTACTTTGATGTTACATATATTTGCAGTCAGAATGTAATCGGTAGGTGCGTGTTTTTAGTGATTTCACCATCGCAATGTGATCAGACGGCATATTAAATCATTGAATAAGTGTTGCCTAGCTTTTACTTGTGTGAATGAAAGTAAATATTGTGAATGGGATTGCATTGTACAAACGATCTTAGATGACTATTATTTATGTTTGCAAATGGATTGTATATTGCAGTGTAAAATTTGCAAGTACTGAAAATATTAATTATAGTTAATTAACAATAAACTTTTTTATTTACTTACCTTACAGGATTTTTACAATACTACTATAAATTCTTGAAATAAAATTATTCCCGTTAAGCTAATAATTTGGGTACAGTAAAATGAAAAAATTAACTACCTTTAAACTTAAAACTTCCATGAAACATATTAGATATGCATCTAAAAATTACACAATCAAAATCAGATAGATCTATTGTGTATAAAAACTGGAGACATAAAATACATACATAAAGTAGAAGTTTTTGAATGCAGTTAATGTATGAAAACATATGTAGTCCTTATTTTATATGTAAACTTTATTTAATAGTTTAACATAAAGGCAAGAAAGTATGTTAAAACCTAGAATTACCTTCAATACAAGCCCTATTAATACTATTAAGTGCTAAACATAGTATAAATTTCTAATAGAGTACTAGTCATAACAAGTTATTGTTTGAAGTAGAGTCCAGTAGGCCTAGAATGCATTGACATGACATGTATAAACATATTCTTGAATCGGGTTCATATCCTGTAAGTTCCCTAATTTTTAATATTATGTTTATTAACAAATAGAAAAAATTCACAGTATGTCTATGAAAAGCAATAATGACAAAAAAGTTTGGTAAAGGGTGAATTGGGTGAACAGTATTTTCTTCATTATAAGTTAGCCCTTGAATGTAATCACACTTGATGGTAAGTGATGATGCAATCTAAACTGGAAGCAAACTTGTTAGGAGTATGATAGGATGTGTAATGAAAGATCAAACCACTTTTGGTTTTTACATGACGTTATACTGGAATGCTAGTCACTTGATGGTACATCTTTGTTGGTAGGCAACTAGCCAATGTCGAAGGCTGCCACCAGCCAAACCTAGACATATTTATTAAATCTTTGTCTCATAAATCCATTGTGTATCACTATGCTTCATGGAGGCTGTTAAAAAAGGGTGGTTTAAAACAAGAGACAAAAGCTTATAGAAGAAATAGTATATATTTTACACCAATCAGTTAAATACATGTTAATTTATTAAATACAACAGTTGTGACATGCTCTGAATATTAGGACAAATTTTGATAAAACCTCCAGTCACCTTATCTTGTTGACGTTTAAAATTGATAAGTCATCACAACTCTTTGATGTTATGACACTGTTATCACACAAACTTGTTAGCTGAACACTTTTTAACTTTTTTTATCAGTCTATATACAAACAAGTTTTTGGGATGAAATAGAAATACTTTTTATTGTGTATTAGAGACTGCCTCATTGATCTAGTGATTCGCCTATGCATAATGTCAATCACAAGATCCTAAGTGCGTCAATTCAATTTCAATTCAAAACATTTGTGTAATTCTGGGTTAAGTTGTGGAATAATTCTGGATTTTCTAAGAAATTTTCACTAGAATTTTTAGCCATGCCTCATTATATTGCTGGTCCTGATCACTTTCAACATCTGATAGCCACCTGCCAACTCATATTGGAGCAGTTTCCTCTCCTAAAAGGAAGGAGGCCTGGCCCCAGAGTTGGCCATTAACCCCTGTGGGCCTGACATTCAAACCTTCTTTGAGGCCCGCGGCTACCCGGGTAGCGACGGAGCTATAATGACAGCTGTCATTATTTGCCTGACGGTTGCCAGGGGACCCCTCGGGGCTGTGAAACTTTAATATGCATGGTGTATTGAACACTATACTAAAGCCAAACTCGATTGAGAATGCATGTCAACAAACAAATTTAAAATGAAGATAGAAAATGCTACTCATTTTATGCCTAATAAATTTAAAATTATGTTTTGTTATTTTAAATAACCTTATTTAAAAGATATTGAATATATTTATTAGTTTTAAGCTTACTAATCTAATTTATTGTCATGAATTCGTCATTAAATAGTTAATTAAAAAAAATAGGTGTAAAATGACTAGTGATATCTACCTTCATTTTTAATTAGTTTGTTGACAAGCATTCTCAATCGAGTTTTACTTTAGTATAGTCATTTTGCATCTAATTTTTTTAATTAACTACTTAATGACGAATTCATGACAATAAATTAGATTAGTAAGCTTAAAACTAATAAATATATTCAATATCTTTTAAATAAGGTTATTTAAAATAACAAACCATAATTTTAAATATATAAGGCATAAAATGTGTTGCATTTTGTACTTCCTTTTTAAATTTGTTTGTTGACAAGCATTCTCAATCATGAGTTTGGCTTTAGTATAGGTTTAAATTTAAAATTTTGATGAAACTCTGACAGTCAGTTGTAATAGAAAAACACTGATTATTTGTATTGGCTTATTAGACTACAAAAGTTCACTTATTGGTTTACTAATAGCTCCCAAATCGAACATACTCATGATTCAAAAGACAAAACCAGTACCTATTTCTTTAGAAGGAATGAGACTAAAAACAAACACAGTGATTCACAGATACACAGACAGGCAAGTCAAACTTTCAACCCCATTCAATTATAACTTTATTTTTTTTCCAAAAAATGTAAAGAGGTATCCCTTAGAGGGTAGGGTTATATTTTTAAAAGGTGCAGTAATTGCTCAGATCCCAGGCATGGGTGAAAGGGAATTGAAACTGTCTGCCTGATTCCTCACGGGATCTGACTCATAAATATAAAAAGTTATGAGAGACACTAGATAATATTCCATATTTATTTTCCAGATACTAGAGTATATAACTAGAATGATAGTGCCAGGAGATGAAGATGTGGTTAGTTATGGTTGGAGTGTGCTGTGTTACCCCTGTTGTTAGCTAGTTTAGATTGAATGCTATTAAAATTTGCTACATTCTCCTACCCGTAGTTACTCATGGTTTTGTATAGTTCCTGCTCCCTTTTACAAATATGATATCATTTCCTTCATACCACAATTTTAGTAGTAGAAGTTTTTGAAATATTTTGTCCAGGAATGTACACCTATCATTTAATTTTTGTGGCCAACAAGAATAGTGCTGTGTTTTAATCTAAGTGTAGTTACAGGTAAATATTATTTATTATTATATGTTGAGGCCTGCCATAGCGTATGCACTTTCACCATTTAGGATCTTTTGTACTCGCCCGCCCTCACCACCCAAATATAAGTTTAAACACCCACTCTTAAGAGTTGGATGGATGCTTTTAGGTTCGAGGCACAGTATTCTTTTGATAGTGGGTAGGCCACCCAGGAGATCCATTCATTTTCTAGCCAATCTGTCATAAGGTTTAACACCTGTGATGATGGAAATAGGACATTATATATGAAGGGTTACCCAAGCGTTCCGCGATACTATTTTCAAAGTATCAGAAACCATTTAGGTATTTTGACCAATCGGAACGAAAATGTATTGGGATTTATCTAATTTTATTAAATATCAAAACACTCATAGAGGTGATATTTTTTTAATTTTTGATTTGGCGACGTTTCGACACTCTCTGCGAGGTCATTTTCAAGCCTTAAACAAGGAAAAGAAATCATTCTTCAAACTTGCTTACAAATTTTCAACTAAACAAATAAATTAAAAATTAAATTATGAATTTATAAATTAAAAAACAATTAGATGCATACCAAAGGTTGCGACAAAGTATACATCGGTCAAACAAAACAGTATTTAAAACAGAGACACTACCAACACGATTATAATATAAAACGTGATGAAAAATCTTACACAGCCCTAACGAAACATAGAATTAAGTATGACCATAATTTTGACTTTAAAAAAACTAAGGTTCGCCATTTAGAAAGAAATTATAAAAAACGTATCATTCGGGAAATGATTTGTATTGTAAAGACACCTAACACTGTTAACGAAAGATCTGATGTTGACAATCTTAGTGCTACATATATGGGCATATTATAATGTATTGGCTACTTGCTGTTTCGTTCGCAAGTTGGCGCTAGTACCTGACTACTCACAAGCATAATTATGTCAATGTCATCTTTTGTTTTCCTGCCAGTTATTGACCGTTTGGACTTGTAATTATTTTAACTTTTTATAGTAATTATTTAATTTATTAATTGTAATATGTTTTGACGAGTGAATATCACAGTGTTTAATAAATTTTCAATGTTGACGAGTGTTATAACGAATAAGGATGAATGTTGTTTCAACGGACTTTGGTATGCATCTAATTGTTTTTTAATTTATAAATTCATAATTTAATTTTTAATTTATTTGTTTAGTTGAAAATTTGTAAGCAAGTTTGAAGAATGATTTCTTTTCCTTGTTTAAGGCTTGAAAATGACCTCGCAGAGAGTGTCGAAACGTCGCCAAATCAAAAATTAAAAAAATATCACCTCTATGAGTGTTTTGATATTTAATAAAATTAGATAAATCCCAATACATTTTCGTTCCGATTGGTCAAAATACCTAAATGGTTTCTGATACTTTGGAAATAGGACAGACAGACAAAATGTGTTCCTAACTTGCTCTGTATAATGATTTATAGGCAATGGTTTTCTATTTACCATCAGGTGGAGCATGGTCTGCCAAATTAGCTTACTTAATTTTTTTGAAATTTAAAATAATAAACAAATGGTCATTATAAAATGCATCATTGTGTAATTAATTATGATAATTATCATTAATTATTGTAGTCATTGAAAATTAGTGTCACGAATGAGGCAACGTTTGTTAGTCAGCATGACAGACAAATGGCAGCATATTAGGGTTATATTTTCTCGTTGTATGTGTCGAATGTTTAGTTATCATTGGCTAAGCATGCCATATTCTAGGTGATCTCTCTTTAACATTCATAAGTAATGCAAATATCATTTTAAGATAACGGAGATTTAATTAAGCGAGATTAGACTTTTTCCACAAAAGAACTGATTTTGTGACCTTGAATGACACATGACTTGATCTTAGATTTTTACCCGACTGCGTCAGAAGGAGGGTTATGTTTTTCGAGCGTATGTATGTATGTATGTCCATTTCTTCAGGACGCTACAGCCTAAATGGCTGAACGGATTTTGACATGTGAGGTGTCGTTGAATTTGTCAAAATTGTGGTAGTGACATAGGCTATATAAATTTTCAAAATGGCTGCTGTAAATGGGGAAAAAAGGGGGATGTGTGTATTTTTTTCTCTTATCTTAGCAATATGGGTACCAATTGAAAGGTCGTAAAAAGACCATTCCAAAAATATAAATATCATATCATGTTCATATTACTTTTTTAACAAAATATGGCAAAAAGTGTACTAAGTGCACCGTCTCATTTCTATACCATAAACTAAAACTAAAAAGTCTCAAATAAAATTATTATTATAAAAACAAAAAACCGGACTGCTTAGGTTCATAACTTCTAAGCAGTCGGGTTTTTTGTTTTTATAATAATAATTTTATTGAGACATTGTGTTCAAATACAAAATTGGTCTTATTTTATTCTATGCACCCACAGATGACTGGGCTAGTTGGTGTTTTATCAATTACAACTTCTAGCATAGCATCAAAATGTTACTCCTTGATTTGAAATGTTTATATAAGCCAGCCCTACCCTTCAAAAAATTTCAGTATGTAATCATCCATCACAACCTAAAGTGATCTTTAACTGGTTGTGTTATGAGCTAAAATCCTATAAACAAATAAAACATATCAGCATAAAGTTAATTTGCTTCTTATTTTGCAGTATGGGATCTTGATTTACTTGCATCGGTTCAATCTGAAATAACATCTTCCAACATTGATATTGTTCTGAGAAACGAAACAATGTTAGGTCAGCTTAATAACTGAAACTTTATAAACATTTTCCTGTTTAGGCAATTTTGTGGTGGTTTAATTTTTTTAAGATGGTAACATCCCATGCCGCAACGGAATGTGCGGTGGATTTATAAGATGGAGGTCTTGGGTTCAGTTACCTGGGCCGATTGAGAACTAATTTAGAAAATCTTAATCGGCCCAGCCGGGAATCAAACCCAGGACCTCCGTCGTATAAGGCCACTGCAGGTCTTTGTCCAGGTATGGACTTTATTAACTGATGATGATGAAGGCATATACAGTGAAGCTCGGTCGCGATCACAGACCACGAATCCGTGTCATCGAATATTTTATGATCCACGAATCCAGTGCAGTGCACGATCAATCAGAATCGCGATTTCTGTCGCACGCAATCGATACTGCCTAGATATTTAAGTCGTTAGCAGGTAGGTAATTGCAAACGACCAAGTGCTGCAGGCCCTTCGGTTGTGCAATAGGAAGTGACGCATTACCGCGGCTAAGCGCGGTCGCGGCCCGTAGGAAGGAAGCTAGAAAGTGGGACGCGAGCTATCTAGTTACTGGACACTGCACTCGACGCTGCGTCGCTGCACTTGTGTACCGGCTAAGCCAATTTACCGGTTCCGTGTTTATGTCTTCATTTTGTCAACCAATGGACGCTAGATGTGTTGTCCTTGTTGATCTAGTTTTTAACCGACGAAAAAAAACGGAGGAGGTTCTCAATTCGACATGTATATTTTTATGTATGACCATGCATAACTTTTTACAGAGTTGCCCGATTTTGATAATTCTTTTTTTTATTAGAAAGGGCGTACTTCCAAGGTGGTACCATTGTCATCATAATAGGATTTGATGATGATATCCTGGGGAAATTGAAGGAACTCTTCAAATTTTGGAGGCAAGCATACAGAGATTTTAGTCTCCACTATTCTTTTATTGTATTATTTTCGAGTTAGCCCTTTACTGCAATCCCATGGTCCCACCTATTGCTTTCTCAGATGTAAGCGCGCTTATTTGTTCGTAGTAGTGAAAATCCATCGCAATGCCATCGTAGCGGAACGCTAAACCGTGGTACGTTTTTGCCAATAGGGTGGTAATGAACCTCGGGCAAAGCCTCCTACCGATAAGTTGAAAGTGGCGTGACAATCAGATGATCTACCTTAACTTATACAGAATACAATCATATCAGCATCTTGTAGAGCACATCCACTATCATTATCGCTGTCCTGCGTCCGTTTAATAAAAGCGTATACATTAGATGGTAAGTTACTGTTAAATCGCAAAAATAAATAAAAAGTACTTATACTAAAGCCAAACTCGATTGAGAATGCTTGTCAACAGACAAATTTAAAATGAAGGTAGAAATCACTAGTCATTTTACACCTTTTTTTTTAGTCAACTTGTTAATGACGAATTCATGACAATAAATTAGATTTGTAAGCTTTAACCTAATTAATATATTCAATATCTTTTAAATTAGATTTTATAAAAAACAAAACATGATTTTAAATTTATTAGGCATAAAATGTGTTGCATTTTCTACTTTCATTTTAAAATTTGTTTGTTGACAAGCATTCTCAACCGAGTTTGGCTTTAGTATAGTTATATAAATTCACCTTATGATGACGAAATAAAAACAACATAAATGATAAAGGACATACCATTAACCCCTGTGGGCCTGACACTCAAACCTTCTTTGAGGCCCGCGGCTACCCGGGTAGCGATGGAGCTATAATGACAGCTGTCATTATTTGCCTGACGGTTGCCAGGGGAACCCTCGGGGCTGTGAAACTTTAATATTGGCTCAATGACCAGATAGCTGATGGCTACTCATTGAAGTTATTTTAGTAATGTTTAGGTCTTACAGCATAAATTATTAACGTGTATCACGTTACGGTGTTGCCGCCAACACGCAAATAATGTCGTGGCGAACAATTCACTTACTCATCGATTCGATCACTATTCAATTTAGAAGTCAAATGAAAAAGGAAAAAAAATAAGTGCAGAACCGTAGGCGGCCGTCTCGTCTACGATAGCTCGTATAACATAATGCGTAATTATATTCATGTCTTTATACATTGAAAGGTGGTTTGATATATAACACAGGGTCTCTACACATAACTGCGATGCGATGCAAATTCGCAACGCAGAAAGTTGCGATACGAATTGCTGCGATGCGATTTCGTGCGACAATGCGTCTTCCCTTCCACGACAAGGGTAACCATTCCTTTGATGACCGTCAACCGTACTGGACGTATTTTGAAAGCTAGGTCGTATTATGGATCGTAAAAAGAAGTCTGTAATTTTGTTATTGCCTAAGAGATATAGGCAAAATAAAGAAAGAAGATTTTGGGTACAACCACTTATTACTATTATGAACACTGAAGGGAACTATTTTTTCATCGAAAATATAAAGCTTAGAAAGGTTTTAAAATTGTAATAAATGTATTGACCAAGTTGTTCTTTTTCCTCGAAATTTGGAAATAAACTTTTACATACGTTCTTCCAAGCTTCTTGTTTGATAAATTTGTTTTTATAATATTTGTTTCTAGTGTTCCAAAGAACGAGGCACTCTCCAATCTTCTGTCATTTTTTTTACATTAAAGTAAACGTCTTACCTGAACTTCTCAGAACCGACTAAAAGTGTTGTTAACAAGTGTGACGTAACATCGCAAGAATGTGCGGTGCGAATCAATTCGCAAGTTCTTGCGATTCGCAAGTTTTGTGTACAAGACCATAGACATCGTAAGTAACTAGCTACGTCCCTTACACGATTTAGGTGTCCCAATTCGTCCTAATGCTCTTCTACGCTGAGGAAGGCCTTATAGGAAACACCCTTTTGCGTTTCGTCCTCTTACACGTTCTAGTCATTAAGTAGAGCTTAAATCTAAATCCGCAATCCATGAATCGTAAACTTTGGCCTTCCATTTTTTAAAATTAAAACCCAGAGCAGACACAACGACACGACGACAAAATCAGTTTCTATTTCAGTTAAGTTTTCCTTAATGTTCCGAAAAAAGATTTTAGGAGCTTTCAATTACAAAAAAAATCATTTTCCTAGACGAAAAGTCATTTAGTTCATGCTAGAAGACACTCGCGGTTTCGCCTGCGTTTTCATTTTCGTGGGAACTTAGGGATAAAATGTGACCTATGTATTAATCTGATCTGACAAAGAGCTATATTATTGTGAAGTTTCATCAAAATATATAGTTTTTGCGTGAAAAAGTAACAATTCTCGGTACTAATATTTTAAGACTTTTCATGAGATTTCCGGGGCAGTATGTATTTACAAAATGTATTAGCTGACCCGGCAAACGTTGTCTTGCATTAAAAATTAAAAAAAATTTAGATTAAAATTAGATAGTAGCCGATTCTCAGACCTGCTGAATACGCATACAAAATTTGGTAAAAGTCGGTAAAGCCGTTTCGGAGGAGTACGGTAACTTACATTGTGTCAGGGAAATTTTATATAAATAAATAAATATTATAGGACAATTACACACATCGCTATATAGCCCCAATGTAAGCGTACTCGTACGTAGCTTGTGTTATAGTATATCTACGTGTTAGGTGCTATGATAACTGATGAATATTTTTATATATTATATTATACATAAATACTTATAATATATAGATAAACACCCAGACACTGGAAAACATCCATGCTCATCACACAAACATTTTTCCAGATGTGGAAATCGAACTCACAGCCTAGGACTAAGAAGCAGGGTCACTACCCACTGCGCCACACGGCCGTCCGAATATATTAGAATATTACGAGATAAAGCATTTATGTATGATGAGAAGGGAAAATTTAATTACGAAAAGATAATATGATCGAAGTTCTGTTAGTTCCGTAGTCAGGTAATTCCAATAACTAAATCTTATGAACCTTCAATGTAGTTGATACAAACTATTATTACATTGCATATGAGTATGTGTTTAAGAGTTCTTTGTAATGCATACGATTTTGTACTTTATAATAATGGGTCGGCAGGTTACAATTCCGCGAAGTCAAGTGTGCCGTATTTAAGCGTCTACACACATGCCAACACAGGTTACGCTACGGAGTAGAGCTCTCATACTCTTGAACCTACAAGTGTTGAAAAAGATTGCTACGAGGCATTCTAAAAGTTCTGTTCATATTTTTAATCTATTGCTAGCACATAGTCGTTAAAATGCGTTACAGCATTAGTACCCAAATTCGGACAACATTAAATGAGATGAATGATATAATAATTCAGTGAACTTATACAATGTAACTATAGTATATCACAGACTAGATTTACACTAGTTTCTTATCGTGCTTATTACGAGTATACCTTCATACTACTAGACAATTTGTGAGTGTGCATGTTTGTTACTCTTTCACACAAAAACTACTGAAAGAATTTTGATGAAACTTCACAATAATATAGCTTACATATCAGAATATCAAATGTGCCACATATTATCCTAAAGTTCCCACGGGAGCGAGATCTACGCGTCTAAAACCATGGGTAACTCTAGTTGATTAATAAGTCACAACCATTATTCATGTAATGCCGCATAAGCAGGTGGCGTATTGAGTAGTATTGACACACTTAACGCTGGCGTACAGGTAGGATGTAAGTTGGATAGTTTGTATCCGCTCGTCAAGTATTCGATATCAGGTGCGGTGGTGCGTGCCTTCGTCCTGCGCAAGCGCACGGCGAGCGCATCCCGCCGAGCAAAACGGTCGTTCAGTTCAAACTATACCGCCGCGTGCCGCAGACGCGGTACAGCGTCTCACCGTATCTCACCGTACCGTACCAGTGTAGTGACAGTGACCGTGACTTTTGTACTCAGTGTTACAAGTTACTCTTCAACAGCAAGATGGTTGCCGGCGGCAAACAGGTACTTGCGTTTGTTACGTAACCGTGCAAAGGACAATGTCAGGCTGCATCGTTTATATAATATGCAAATGCCTCTTATAGTCATCCTTACTCCTTCGTAGATGGAACAGCATTTCATGCATCTTGTAGTCATTTAGGGTTTCCTAATATCCTGGAGCTCAAAAATCCCTTTGTCATATCCTTATCGTAAAATAAAGTTCGACAGATTTTCTATATCTGAATTCTTTAGTTCATGCAATACAAAATGTATATTTGCTTTCACATAAACCGATTGTGTAAGTTATATTGCACCTAACCGATAAGTGGAATCAATTGCGAATGTCCTTGAGAGTCGGTTGTACTTGATGCAAATGTGATCCGCCATTAAAACGTTTTCATGAGGCAAACACTGAATTAGCACGCTCAATTCACACGATTAAATTCACGTAGCAACAGTGTGAAATGATTTATTACTAGCTTTTTCCCTAAGATTTTGCGATAATTTGGATATGCCTGTATGATTTAAGAGGTGTTTAAGGGCTTTTATAATAATTAAATAATCAAAGACGTTCCCATGACCATAACGTGTATTATGTAAGACTTGTCAGTGTGACAGGAAGCAAGTACAGATTATACTCATAACATCTCCCTTTTCATTTTTTTTTTAAAACGACAGACTGTTTGACAAGACAAATAATAATTTTACAAAGATATACGGACTGACAATATTGAAACTTTAGACTGGTTTAAACATACCGATTGATAAATGACAAGTTGATATTTTAAAGACATGTGTACAATTTAACAGACAGGCTTACAATAGAAAACTTTAAATCTATTTATAACTTGGTTTACATATTTTAAAAAACATAGACAGACTTACAATCTAAAACTTTAAATCTATTTATAACTAAGTTTAGTTTTACATACAATCTTGAAATCTGACTGGAGGCTTGACCTGTCTACCACTAATTGTTCTTTTTATTCCATCATGAGGAATATTTTCTTCCATTCTCATTTCCTTCTTTGGACTAAACTTTGGACTGACTTTTGGACTGACATTTGGACTAAATTCTTTCTTACATTGCACACTTTCTTTTATGGGACTCGAATAATGACAAGGTAACAGATGTTGACGATTTCTTCTACATGTAGAACCATCAGGTGCTTCGACAATGTATGACCTCGGCTCTTCACATTCCTTAATGACTTTTGCAGGTTGCCACTTCAACTCTGGTGACTTTTTGAACATAATTTTATCTCCTTTCTTTACTTTAGATAAATTTTTTGACTTTTTATCATAATAAAACTTTTGTTTACTATTATTTTGTTGTTTTGTTTTTTTATACATATTATGACTCATGACTTTAGGTTGAAGATGTTTTACAACAGTAGGTATAAGTGTTCTAAGACGACGGGACATTAACAATTCTGCAGGTGACGGTAAATTGTTTCTAGGTGTTGTTCTATACTGTAATAATGCAAGATATGGATCATCTCCAGAATCTGCACATTTAGTGAGTATACGTTTTACTATTTTCACTCCTGACTCAACTAGACCATTAGAACGTGACAGATATGGACTCGAAGTAGTATGATTGATATTCCAAGATTTCAAAAATTGTTTAAATTCTTGTGAATTATGTGGTGGTCCATTGTCTGATATTATGGTTAAAGGAATCCCATGACGGCTAAATATAGATTTTAATGCATTAATAAGTGCTTTTGCACCCGTTGAACTCACATTAGCAATTTCTATATAATTTGAATAGTAGTCTTCGACAACCAGTATGGTTTGATTTTTAAATTTTAAAAAATCTATTCCAACCTTTTCCCAAGGAAATGAACTAATTTTGTGTGACATTAATGGTTCTGGTGAATTGGCACTCCTGTGTGACAGACATATTTCACAATTTTCCACACACACTTTTATATCATGTGACATTAAAGGCCAATACACAACTCCTCTTGCAAAGTTTTTTGACTTTTCTATGCCTTGATGACCACTATGTATTATTTTCAATATTTCTGGCCTTAATTTAGTAGGTATAATGAGACTATTACCTTTTAACAATAAATTTCTGACTGAATGAATTTCATGACGACAGTTCCAATAAGGTAAGACTAATTTGTTGACTTCTGACCTTTTCTCAGGCCATCCTTCCTCATAATATTTCTTCAGTAGTTGTAGACATTCATCATTTTCTGTAGCCTCAGTAAGCCATTCTAGACGCTCAGCTGAAATAGGCAAGTTTTTAACAAGCATGTTGACATGTATCATGACATCTTCATCCAACTCATCCTCACTAGACTCCGGTAAAGCTGCTCGTGATAGTGTATCTGCTATGTACATTTTAGTACCAGGCTTATATTCGACTTTTAAATCATAAGCTTGAATCCTAAGCATTAATCTTTGTAAACGTGTTGGGACTTCAGCTAAAGGCTTTTTGAAAAGAGTTATTAGTGGACGGTGATCAGTTTCTACAGTGACTATTTTTCCATAAATATATTGATGAAAACGAATACAACCAAAGACAATGGCATACAGCTCTTTTTCAATCTGCGCCATGCGTTTCTGACTTGATGTTAATGTTTTAGATGCATAAGAAATTGGATGATTATCCTGAAGCAAGACTGCACCGACTGCTGACTGACTGGAATCAACTGACAAGACAACTGGTTTTTTGACATTGTAATGTGACAAGACAGGTGACTGACAAATAATATTTTTTAAATGTTTGAAAGTAGCTTCATAACTATCATTCCATGACCATTCACTTGATTTTTTTAATAATTGACGTAGAGGTTCAGTTTCTTCAGCCAAATTCTTAATAAATCCTCCCAGATAATTTAAAATACCTAGAAATCTCTGTAAATCCTTGAGACAGACTGGAGACGGCATATTTTTGATAGCCCTGACTTTATCTGGATCTGGTGACACACCTTTTTGAGAAAATATATGACCAAGGTATTTAACCTGTGGTTGACAAAATGTACACTTACTTTTATTAAATTTTAAATTGACTTCTTGAGCTTTTTTAAACACTCTTTCTAAATTTTCTTCATGTTCTTGGCGACTTTTTCCATAGACTAAAATATCATCTGCATACACCATGACTCCTGGTAGTACACCAAATGTTTCAGTCATAATTCTATGAAAGATTTCAGGGGCACAGTTAACTCCGAATGGAAGACGTTTGAACCTATATCTCCCGTAAGGCGTATTGAATGTGCATAACATTGAGCTTTCCTTATCCAGACGAATAACCCAAAATCCACTGCTCGCATCAAGAGTAGAAAAATATGATGCACCTTGTAGCTTAGATCGCACCATATCAATGGTAGGTATTGGATAATGTGATCTGTATATAGCTTCATTTAAGTTTCTGGGATCAAGACAGACTCTAAGTTGACCATTTTTCTTCTCAACTAATAAAAGTGAACTCACCCATGACGTTGGCTCAGTAACCTTGGTGATGACATCTAGACTTTCCATACTGTCCAATTCCTTCTTCAGTTTATCGTGTAATGAGAATGGAATTTTCCGTGGTGGATCTATTTTAGGACATATATCAGTGTTGATAGTGATATGACACTCACCGGGTAGACAGCCCAATCCTTCAAATACAGATTTATATTTTGACAGTAGGCTCTGTAATGAATTATTTTTATTGATATAATATGACTTTTGTGACTTTTTATGACAGTTACTGTAAACATTAGACTTATAAAGACTTTTACTAATACAAGACTGTACATTTGACTGTGACTGATATTTATTGTTAACATGACAATTATTACTTAACTCAGACATATGATGTTGACTATTGACTAATGTAGAATCAAAATTTCGACTTTTATTGACTGTATTTTCAATATTAAAGACTCTTTTTATAAGACCTAATTGTGAACATGTATATTTTCCAATGACAGTTGGTGATGACACATCAGCTATAATGAAATTAATTATCTTTGACACATGTTGACTATTGATATAATAACTACATTCTAGCTTTTGTTGACCTAATATGGGTATGGTACTTCCGCAGTAAGAGGTTACTTTATAATGACATGGTAAAAATTTTTTACTGACATTCAATGATTGAAATAACTTATATGACATAACATTAGCATCACTTCCAGTATCTAAAATACATTGAACATTTATATTATTAATATTTAAGTTAACACTCCACTCTGAAATTGAATTTTGACATGTATTTAAGTGTCCAACAAATAAATACTTTGACTCATTACCTTCTTGATCCATATTAGCTTGTATGAACTTCACTGACTTACAAAAGGCTTGATAATGTCCTCTTAAGTTACACCTCCTGCACTTAGCATTATATGCTGGACATTTATAGCGATGAATTTGACCACACCGTGTACAGTTTTTTCTTTCCTGTGACTTTGACCTTGACCCTGACTCCGATCTGGTTCTTGACTGAGACCTCGCCCTCGACTTTGACTGATTGAATGACTGACGTTGATAAAAGACATTTGTAGATTCCTTAAACTCCACTGCATGAGATCTAGCTGACACAATACTTTTGGACAAGTTCCTAGCCTTTTCTAGCGTTAACTCTTCTTCTAGCAGTAATTTTTCTCGTACATGTTGAAAATTTTCATGCATGTTTGTAATGAAAATATCTTTTATCATCCTTTCTTCCAAGTTTCCGAACTCACACGACTTGCTTTTGTTTATTAAATTTGTTAAAAAATCCTCTAGAGTTTCATCACCTCTTTGTTTGGTTGTAAAAAACTTGTAGCATTCATAAGTAATATTTGCTTTAGGTACGAAGTACGATTCAAATTTTGTAATTAATTCTTCGAATGTGACATTTTCCAAATCCAAGCCAAATGTATTGAAAATTTCTAACGCGTCACTCCCAATAAAGTGTAACAACATGGCGACTTTCCTTGTGTCGGATTCTTCGAAAATTCCACTTGCTTTTAAAAATATGTTGAAAGATTGGAACCATTTTTTCCAATTTGTACATAAATTTCCTTCTAGACACATAGGCTTTATATTACCTGTAAGGTTCAATCTTTTAGATGATGCAAAATTTTCTTCACCAGTCGCGCCATTACTACGCGTTTTCTTTGTCTCGGACGCCATCGGACACGTGTTATTTTACGTATATTTTTTGACTTATATTTTAACTTTTGACTTTCGTTGGCACTTTTTTAAGTTCACTTCTGACACCATGTATGATTTAAGAGGTGTTTAAGGGCTTTTATAATAATTAAATAATCAAAGACGTTCCCATGACCATAACGTGTATTATGTAAGACTTGTCAGTGTGACAGGAAGCAAGTACAGATTATACTCATAACAATGCCATAGACAATTTGAGAATGCTTTGCTTTAGACTTGATCTGGATGCAACATGGTTGGTTTTTGTAGTGGATCCCAAGCTACCAAAATGCTAAAGAATTTAAAATTTCAAGTAGGGTTACTAATAAAGCCTTATTTTATTAGCAAATGAAATTGCAGATGAGAACATCTTTCGTGTTTCAGACCACCCGCCAAGTATTTTGTCAATGACAAAAGTAATCTCCGATATACAAACAGTAAAAACTTTTATGTTAGTATAGATAAATATCATATTACTTAGAAGTTGGTTGGATACTAAATTCATAAGGATGATGTCATATGTACGTCAACTGAACACCAAGAATCGAGAAACAAGATGGGTCGGTTAAAGCTTTTTTTTTTATTATTTATTGTGCTCGCGAACGGTTTTAACCGTCATTTTATCCCTGTCCCTGTCTTCGCGGTAGGAGGGACAGGGACACAAAAGATTTCCTGTTTCGCTAATGCGTCTACGGTATTCGATTTCGGTCTCGGCACTTTTATTTTCGATAACACAAAGGTGCCGTGTATGAGGTATTTCTTCTGCAGTTTCTTTAATTACATCTCAGAATTGCAAGAAACACTTTAATTTGTTAGGTTATTATGATTTCTGATATTTCTTTGACCAACTAAAGATCTGCCTGACTTTATAATGAAATTAAAGGCTGTTTAATTATCATGTACAATGTGATAAAATGTGGCCTATGTATTAGTCTGATATGTATGATGATGATGATGATTTTATTGTAAAGTTACATATTTTGATGTATTCAGTAGTTTTTGTGTGAAAGAGTAGCAAACATCCATCCATCCATACATACAAACTTTCGCCTTTGTAATATTAGTACAGATTTGTTGAGAATAGTGTGATAAGAGAAGATGTAGTGACTAACATCAAGGAAGTCATGCTGAGATGGTTTGGTCGTAGAGAGAATGAATGAAAGGAGACTTAGGAAAGGGATTTATAAGACGAGAGACCACTAGTATTCACTACTTTTGTGTACTCTAAGTAAAACTCTTTCTTCTTGATGTTTTCAAAATAATAAATACTTGATATTTTCTCTGGTAACTACTCTTTTCTCCTTTAAAGTTTTTTTTTATCGACTACAAGTTAGCCCTTGACTGCTATCACACCTGATTTTAAGCGATGATGCAATCTAAGATGGAAGCGGGCTAATTTGTTAGGAGTAGGATGAAATCCACACCCCTTTCGGTTTCTACACGACATCGTACCGGAACGCTAAATCGCTTGGCGGTACGTCTTTGTCGGTAAGGTGGTAACTAGCCACGGCGAAAGCCTCCCACCAACCAGACCAAGACAAATTAAGAAAAATCTCAATCTGCCCCGCCGGGAATTGAACCCAGGACCTCCATCTTATAAATCCACCGCGCATACCACTGCGCCACGGAGGTCGTCGAAAGTTCTTAGGTTTTTTACCTCCTAATCTTATGTCCGTAGGATATACTTCAGGCATATTTGTTAAAGACTCGCCTAAAAGCAATTGTATATTGTGTTGTATAGTAATAAATTCCATTATTGTTTTATCAGCGGAATTTAACTAATTCACGATCGTACGTGAAATGTGTATATTATCTAATCGAGTGCGAGGCGCTGTTGGCACGTCTTAGCTGAACACGAAAGCTGATAAGCTAATTATTATGAAAAATAACTGTTATAGGTCCATATCATTCACTTTGTAAATAGACGATTCTCTATGAATATACTTTTTCAATACGAGTTCTAGTGTCTTCATCTTTTCATTGGAACAGGTTACATGTTTACAAATCAGTGTGGCTAGTGTGAGATTTTACCGCGTCGATACCGAAAACAGTAAACGCAAACTTTATATGGAATTGGAGTAGCGCCATCTAGTTATACTGAGAGTAAACGGTTTTTTTCCTATAAATATTGTAATAGTTTTTACGCAGTCGCTCGGTAAAAACTCGCACTTGCTCCACAGTTTAGTTTGTTTAGTATGAAATTAGGTATACGACGACTAACGTTTTCTGCTCTATCATCTATTATCATATTTATTTTCCTATTTTTTGACGCAAAGTTTTCTATTTCTCCTTTCCTTTCAACCATAACATAGAGTAAGAACAACTTCATGATATGTTGATTCGATCATATTCAAAGTCTCAGAACGTTGGAAAGATTTTTGTAAAATTAATTGTATGTTGTTTTGTTCACACATTACATTTTGAAAATGTATCTACTATGTTTCACCTAGGAAAGATTTGCGATTAAACTAATAGAAGGTTGGCACCTACGGTAAGTTGAACCTAAGGGCAGTAAGTGACCCAAGAGGGCAAAGTCACTAGTAATACTAGTTAATTATATTTTTACATTATTATACACTTAGCCGTTTGTCTTACTGAATCTTCAAGGTTCTTCCTCGTTGAAAATATTGCTTGGCTCAACAAAAACCTCAGCAAAAAACATATTACACATGATATTATACGACGGGTTTCCGCTCGTCCCTATCTCATTTAATCTCATTAGTATTTAGAAACGTCTTCAGTACGATTATCGCCTTTTTTAGCCCATTTACAAAAAATCATAAATTAGACTCGCATTTAAGTTCATTATTAGAATTATGTCCAAATGTTAAATAATTTTGAATAACAATTTAAATCTAGACGAGATCCTATTACAATTTGACTTAAATATCATAATTATTTTTAAGTCTTGTTTTGTTATTCTGTATAATTTTGACTACTATATTTAATGTGTTTCTTACATTGTTTTTACCTATCGCATAACTTAGGACCCTTTCTCGTATGCCTGTTAATAGGTAAACTGTTCTCATTGTTGTCAGTTGGGTTCTTACATGTAAAAATATTATAGATATAGATTTTATTAAATGTTTAGGATTAAAACAAGATATCATTGAATTAAACTTCAATAGTAACAGCATCTTCTGGAAATCAATGCAACAGTTTATTGTAAATAACTTATGTACAATTGGGACGATTTTATTTTTGACGTTGTTTATTTGTTTAACCTATTTATCTACTTCATTGGTATTTATTTTTGATATGGATTATATTTTTAATGCCTCATGACTTTCTTAAATAGTCTTAACCAGATTTTTTATAGCTGTTGTTTTTCCATTTGAATGAGTTTGTGTTAAGGATTCGTTTATGTCTGCTATGCGTTTATTATAAATAAATTCCATTGGTTGCGGATTACTTATTACCTATCCTCTAGCTGTTCTCTGACTAACATATCATTGCTATAAACGTATGTTTACTCATTTGGATTATTTTCCTCATTAGTTTTTTGTGATTTATTTCAGTTATTATTGGTCCTTACATTCTTTTAATCACAACTAGTATTTAACCCAACCTGCAGAGATAATACAACTACTGACAAATCTATTAGACGTATTTTAGTCGAATTCATTGTTTAACTTGTGTGTTTGTTTATCCGCGATTATCTCGTCTTTGGTTGAATATATTTTGCAGCGGTTTACTGAAAATGATTTACATTTTGAAAGTTTTAAACCGTCTGCAAAAAAGATGTTCATAGTTTTAACAAACTAATTAATATCATATCATTATTGAGCCTTTTTTATTTTTTCATAATTAGTTCTGCAAACATACTTAATTTGCCATTGTATTGATTTCTAATTTACTGTCTGCCAACATAAGTTCTGCAAACGTATTACCTATTAAATTTGCCATCATATTAGTTTCTATCACACTGTCTATGTGTGTGAAGTGTGATTTTGTCTTTAAGAATATTTGTGGGTGCATCCCAGTAGTACCCCCTAATTTTAGTTCTATAGAACGGTACACCATATTAGTGCTCAGTGTCACATTAGTTCTATATAGAACTAATGGGACAAAATAAAAAAAAAGTCGATATCAACATCTTGTTTGTACGTTACATATAAAATGTCTATAGTTTTTATAAGTATAATATGGAATCTCTCTTGATTGCAATAATAATTGTCCACTTAAATTTGAGAGTATCTATAAACATACTATATCGAATACAGCTTTGCCTAAATTGCACAAAAGGTCATTAAAATGATGTTGAGGTTTTTAATAAAAAAAATTTCTAAACTGAATAGTTTGCGCGAAAGATACTTCAAAAGTGGTTAAATGTGTCCTCCCCTTAAACTTCTAAAGTAAGAGAATATTTTATTAGACACTACTAGTACTTGGTTATAACAACTTAGCTTTTGTCGCAAGGGACATTTTTGTTAAAAACAAAATGAAATATCAATCAAAATAATATTCAGTTTATAACTTATATAATATGAGTAAAGTCAAGAGCAAAAACTATACTACAGTACTATATAGAACTATTGAGATATAATTTGACAGCCCGGAAAATATCCCAACAGTTCTATAGAACTACGGTATGGGATGCACCCATATTTGTATGCATCATATTTACGTGACATAGTTACACTACGCGCTATCTACAACCTTTACTCAATCTAACCGAGTATTTGTACTGATTATTTCTTGCCTAGAAACAACACACACACATACATACACGCACTGCTGACGCAAGAAAATGATTGTTTTTGATAATAATAGTTGCAGACGTACGCTTTGATAACGATGATTACATTTAAGTCATGTATAACGCTGTAGTTAACACAGCTCCAGTAATGAAGGAAACCATGAGAAGATAAGGTAAAAAGAAACAATACAAGACACTATTGTTATTCTGTTTTTGTTTCATATTGTCTGTTGTATACGTAGGTACTTGTCACTAGTGTAATGTCGGGGACAGACATAGCTTCAAATATTTGACCAGACTAAAGCAACTTGCCAGGCTACTTTGCAATTAAATCTTTCCATAGTAAAGATACTTACAAACGATTTGTTTTATTCATTACAAGTTATACCATGACCGCAATCACACTTGATGGTAAGTGATGATGCAATCTAAGATGAAAGCGGGCTAAATGAAATCTACACCCCTATTGTTTTCAATACAACATCGTACTGGAACACTAAATCTCTTGGCGGCGCGTCTTTGTGGGTAGGGTGGTAATTTGCTACGGCCGAAGCCTCCCACTAGCTAGTCTTGGACCAATTAAGAAAATCTCAACCGGCACTGCCTGGAATCGAACTCGGGACCTCCATCTTATTAATCCACAACGCCACGGAGGCAGTCCATAACGTTGCTTTGCTTTGCTTCGCATACAAATCTTTCCATCTTTGCGTTGACTAACCACGAACTTGATGGCAAAATTCATTTCTTTGTGCAATTATTTGAACAAAGATCCAAAGTCACGTGCCAGAAATAATTTCATTCAAGTGTTCAAACGTTTGAAACTATGTCTGTCTCAGGCATAAAAATAAGTGATCCTGTGAAGTGTACGTACGAGTATGTGCGAGTAGGTAGCATGTTGCATGTCGTAATTAATATGACATGTATGTCTTTTGTACATTATTTGTGTGTCTTTAAATACATATAGTTATTCGCAAACGATGACTAACTGTTATTCTTGTGGTTCGCCTCGACCTCGCGTTTTACTAATAAATATTATTGTGAAGCTAGTACTCTACTGTAAGTACATTCAATAATTCAGATTCAATCAGGACAATTTCTGATTGCCGAAAAGTCTAATGCCATTCATATTTTACGGAACCCTTAAAGGATTCGTCAAGTCCATGAGGATTTATTTTTTTGCAATTTGGCTATAGATCCCTAAAATCCACTATTATTAAAACATCGATCAAACTTACAACGAAATACAAGAATTTTCATATTATGCTACTACGATATCCATCATGGGCGAGTCCGATTCGCACTTGGCCGCTTTTTTATTTTTTTGACAATAATAGAGCTGTTTTATTAAATCTGTCGTTAAAATGTGAAACAACATAGAGGCTGTTATAATTTCAATTTACTTAGTTTCCAAGCAATTCTCATTTTTTAAAGAATGGACAGAAATGATCAACATTTCACTTGGTTTAAACTTTCTTATTGTGTGAGATGACTGCAGCCTCACATCTACAAAGGTCATCTAAATGGCTGCGTGGGAACTGGCCATCGCTTTGTCTGGACCGGAAAGTTTTTAAATGTTTGTTAGTGTCATATTACGATAGCTCGCTCTTCTCTACAAGAAAACCCTTGACTACAACCACAACTTGATGATGATAATGCAAGCGACGACGGAACAGAGCTAAATTTTTAAGGAGCATGATGAAATCCTCACTTCAGGTTTCTAAACGACATCGTACCGAAACGGACTTAGTGCCGGCTAAACAGCAGCAAGACTTAAACTAATGAAAAATCTCGATCGGCCCAAGACGAATCCAGAACCTTTGTCTTATAATTCCATTGCTAATGTCGCTGTGCCACGGAGGCCATCAAAAACGGTTGCTCATTAATTACCGACTTTGTACTTGAATTTAATTTGACGCTCGATATGCTCTGTGGACGGAGCGACGTTTCACTTACACTCTTATTCGATTTCTTAAACCGTTTGCTGGCGTTACTTGGATTTACTTGCATATGTATAACGTTTAATAATTGTATTAAAATAGGTGAAATTCCACAGTTAAAGCTAAGAATGGAGCACCATTAATTGCGTTCCTTTTCGCTACACGTAACGTATAAATTAAGCGTTCTTAGAAACGGAAGTTTCTTCATTCCTATTTGTACCGTAAGGTTATGGGATATCCTCCAGTTTCTGCTTTACCTACCACCTACAACGTAAACGTTGTATCTTTGCTTATCATCAGGCGTGATAGTAGCCAAGTACTGGCCCACATACCTAGTGTAAAAATTGAATCAGTAAAATGATTGAATAGGAAAAACGATTTCAACTTCATTTTTAAATTGTGTTTTTCCACTACCTTAATGTTAATACGTAGAGGAAATACATCAATACAGTCTCTTTTGTCTAAAATGTTGAGTGTAACAACTACATGTTGTCCATGGGGTTAAAGGTGTATTCAACATTGACGATCAAGCATGTGCCGCCAGCACCTGCTCTCTAACACCTGTCCGACTCAGGAGCTCAGCCCCATTACACCAAATGTTCCATCTTTTTTCTATACACCCTATTTGGTAGTAGACGTAATAAGTTTTTGTATTTCTTCTAGAGACTAGAAAGCTTAACTCCACTGTTATTACACCAAATTGTTTGTTTCCTCTTGCTATAATCTCTATTTAGTTGCTAACTCAAAAAAAAATTTACAGAAACTAAAATTGATATTTCAGTTATCCAAGAATAAATATAATGTGAAAACAATCTGAATTTGTCACGTTTGTTATCGAAGTTCAAAGCGTTTGTTTTGTATTGCAGAATAAGTAAATACAAATAGGCTGAAAGTGATGGTCATTAGCAAAATTATTTTCACGTATTACACCGGAGAGGTGACATCGCACTAATAATTTCTTAACTATTTCATTATCATCATCATTATCAGCCTATTAACGGCCCAATTCAGGGCCAGACCCTTAGAGAAGAGGAGATAATTGCTGATTTTTCATCCTCATTTACACAAAAACTAAATCGTTTTAAGCAGTAAATCCGACATGCGCTGTTCACTTACGGCTTAGTAAATATTCTCCATTATCGCGAAGTGGGTTAACGAAGTTCACTCGGTCATGACACCCAAGTCAAGTGTTAAAATTAATTGTTACATTACATTTACCTTGAACATTACGTGTAGTGGCTTCGCCGACTTCCTGCCATTAGCTCGGCTCGTCATTTGCGGTAATATCCATGGAGAATCAGCGTACTATTGTCACGGCCACCGGTGCCTACTTCATTGTGAGATGCGTACCTGTTTACGTAACGTTATGCTAATCCCTTGTTGCCATGCTGATGAATGAATTATTCCACTTGTTATTAAATATTTATAGCTATTTGTCTACAGCTGTACAATTAAGTACTGTCTTCGTCCTGGCAATACTGTTTTTAATTGACACATTTGTCAAACACGCGAAAACAAATTAAAAGTTACATTGAAAGTATTTTCGCAGACGTAGTATATTAAGTACGATTTTCTCGCCTTATTGTCGTAGGGGTCGGCCACGTCCACTTGCCACGTTCCTTGCTCATCTCTCTCGCTTCTTCAAATATAATTGCACTTTTAATACAAAGTACGTCGGTTTAGGGCACTTTTGATTTGGCCTTTAATCAGAATGTCCTGGATTTTGTCCAGGAACGTTCGACTTGGTCTTCCCCTTCCAACATTCCTAGGTAATTTATACATTGACCGATAATGATTATTAGTAAAAAAAAATTCCAAATCATACCAACTACTAGTCAGAATTTCACATAATAACCAAATTGCAGGTACAAAGCAGTAGTTTACTGACTAATAACCCTGATAAATGTTGTTTACAGTAATTAGCAGATTAAGATAGTAATAGATGTAATAAATACAGCTCATCATGAAACAGATTACAATGTACTTTCACAGTTTCGGTTTCAAGAAAGCGAACATGATGATTAATATTTTCATGACATGTTATCTGATATATTAGCGGTTGCGTAACTGCTATTAGTTATTTATTTAACTTCGTTTTTTACTGGTGCTCGTACGTTCAAGGAATCGGTTGTTTTTGCTGTGTCTCTTCATGTTTACGTAATTAATTTGTTTGCTTTTGCTTTTATGTTGATCCTCTGTGTACGTTTTACTTTTTTTTCAGATTGCTACTTCCTTAACCCTGTTTAGACTATATTATCTTCATTAAATGTATTATGATGATATCATAATATAATTGTCTGTTACCCCCTGGCTTCGTGTGGAATTCGATTTTCCTAAAATTATAGTTGGCAGTACCTCTTTGTCTCGTGACAAAGACGTACCACCAAGCCATTTAGTTGTTCCGGTGCGATGTCGTGTAGAAAATAAAAGGGCTGTGGATATTATGTTACTCCTAACAAGTTAGCCTGCTTCCATCTTAGATTGCATCATCACTTACCATCACGTGATTGAAGTCAAAGGCTAACTCGTAATGAATAAAAAAAAGATTGTGTTAATTTATAATTTCTTGTAGGATTGTATTTAAGGACGGTGTATATTATGATAAATTATGAGCAATTCTAAAAAAACTGACTTCTCACCGTGTTGAAAGAATGATGTCAACTGCACGTATTGCATTCGTCTGTAGCAGTCCCTTCACACTAGCGTTTCCGCTGCGTCGAAATTTAAACGTGCGCATAGTGTAAACGCCGAGACACCGCTACCGCAACGCACATGGACGTGTATTCCAACCATAAACGCGGATGCGTCAGAACTGATGTCACTCAACCCACACACCTCACTGGTCCCCAAACGTCTCTCTTAGTCCAAACGAGGAATCGTCCTTAGAGAGACCTTCTAGGTCTAGGCTACTCCGCTCATCCAAACTCTCCGTTTAAGTTGTTGCGGTCTCGATTGAAACGCAAACATAGAAATCATTAGAGTCGTAGAAACTACTTCTAACTCGTACTCGGTATATTGCATCGTGGTGTTATAATTTGAACAAAACATTCTACCAGCTACTCTAGCTAGCAAGTTTGGAACTATGTTTAGGAATCGTTTTCACCGCTCGACGCTGACGCTTGCGCAGATCCGAGTTATCAGCGATTCGTCTCGTGGCCCCGTAGGTTAGTTTAGCTACTTTATTACACCGAGCCGTCTTATCTGGTGCGCTGTAATCTCAGCAAATTATAATTAACGCTGTGCCGCGAAAGTGTGCGGTGATGTCACCCGCCGTATCTTTATTGTTTGCCAATGCCGAGATGTGGGTAGGTACTAGGTACAGCGCAAACACTCTGCTCATACCTATTTGTAAGTTTTACTCTGTTGGTAACTGCAAAAGCCGTGCAATTTCGAAACAGACAATGAATAATCAATGAAATGTATCTTTTTCATCTGTATAATCTTCAGATAATCAAAAAAGAAATAGAGTGCATTGGAATTAAAACTTGTGAAAATTCTCAGTAGCACAGCAGAGTTGATCTTAATGGTGATTGTTTATGACCTAAGGCTCTCAACGAGACATCTATACGTCAAATATATGTTTGTACATCCACGATTTTGTCAACCACTGTGAAATGATATCGATGAAACTTTTCGTTAGTTAAATGGGTTTATAAATATTTATGTTAGTGCAAAACTAGAGTGCAAGTATATTTGTGCACATTTACTGTTAAAAATTTGTTTATCAAGCTTCCCAAATTTCTATCATGTAAAAAAATTACGTTAACACGAGACAATGCTCAAAGTGTACCAGTTAAACGCTTCTGTAATTGGGTTTTATCTCGTACAGTAAATTACTCAGGATCTGTTTATTCATTAGCCGCTCTGAGTCAGGCAGACCTAGATAACGCCATTTGAGCCAAGGCTTCGCTTGTGTTCCACACGTCGTCTTACCGTCCTAGTGATAATATTACCATCGCGGTATTAAGTGGAGTTAATTCTACACGTAACTGCGATGTTTGACTTCTTGTTTCGTAGTTTCCGAAGTCGCAAATCGAAGTTAGCGGCGACAAATGATAAGAGTTCGTCGGAAATGGTGAGTTTTGAGTTTAAACTAGTGATATCAAATATTTTTTTGACGCTAGGAAATACGTTTACTTATCCCCCCGGAAACCATAGCTGCGCCGTTTGCGGGGGCGTATGTGGGACCCCCTGGCTGAGAAGCAGCCGAAATACTCACTAAAACCTGGCAATGTATGTTCTTCCAAGTCGCCTGGTGAACATCGTGAATCTTCCGCAACCCAATGTTATCAAATTTAGTTAGCATCAGTTTTATTGGATTTTCTGACACTTTACCTGTTAAATGGATTCCTAATAATGTGTCCAATAATAAATATTTTTTTAAAGCTTACACATTTTCAATGACATCACTCTGCTCATTGTACTGTATAGGGAATTTTGTCCAACCAAATTTTGTGTTTTGTGTTGTTGCAACCAAACTCAACAAAATCTTGCCGCGTTGTTAGAGATGATATAAATATAATGTCCGTAATTTTCCTAATAGATGTACTTTGAATAAACTCACCTTCATAAAGACGTGGCCTTGTCCGATGCCCATGCACTTTTGACTCTAAAGATTGTTCTATCATTTCCTTATGTTAGCTTTAAAATTGAACCTACCTTAAGTAAAAGTATGATACTATCATTTTATGCCGTCATTTTGGCACTTTTTATGCAAAGATAATGCTGATACCACTTAACGTCTAGACTTTAGACTGTTGAGTATCCGGAGGACCAGTGTTTTTAAGAGTTTCCTGGCTTTTTAATATAACTTTACTATGTCCATTTGCCTTGGTATTATCGTTTCATTTATCTTGGTATTATCGTTTTATATATTGGACATTTTTGCGATGAAAGAAGGTTACCTTCTATCGCTAGTTGCATATTGTACTTAATGCGTGAAATTATTTAGCTTTTAAAATATCACAGCGTGTAGCTCTAATAAAGTGTTAATTATTAAGCTATCGTTATGTTAATGCATCACAGGTATGTCTATAACCGCTTTAACCTTCCTATTTCCGTTGAGTATCTTTACCAGATAATATCTTGCAAATGTTTGTATAATTTCGATGATACCAATTTGTCCAGCCGCTGAGATTAGCGTGTTGTAAGGCGCCAAATTGCTTAAGCCTTGCTCAAGCAACCGTCTTCAAACAGTCTTATACAGACATGAGTACATCTATTGCCGCGGATGCAACTTATTATCTTAAACTGTGCACTTACTGATTTTTATTATGTACTTCGTAGTTTTATTTTTAATTTATCGTACATTTCCTTAAATTAGGCGTTCCATGTAAGGCTTGAAGTGCAAGCGAGAGCTCGGCAGCGTTCGACATGCGTCTATTAAATATAATTATTAAATATATTAATTTTAAATTAAAAATTAATATATTTATAAATTAATATATTTATTATAAATTTATAAAATCAAAATCAATCATTTTATTAATTTAAATTAATATTTATAAAAATATACTTAAATTAAAAATTTTAATAACCAATTAAATGTTACCATTCCATCAGTATTTTCTTTAGACGTCACGTTCAACTATCGTCAGTAAACCGACTTCACAGACAACCAATTTTTTTAAATTTAATTTGTCGTACATTTCCTTAAATTATTCTTTCTTCTTAGCTCCACCTTCTGCCAAGAAATCTCTTGTAGAGTTTTCATGTCCACTAATTTACTTTTCACTTTTTTATTTGCTAACTTCGGTAGTAAATACAATATAACATAAAAAAAATCATGGAAATCAGAAAGAACCGACATCTTATTGCCTTAGGGCTTGAAATTTTGATGAGCTAGCTAAATACTTTACGCGTTGCTTTACAAAGGAAAGATCAAAAACTTTGCTGCCCAACTTGAGAATCAAACTTGCATATTGGTAGAAAATGTAAGCTATCTACTCCCTTGCGAATTTTAAATTTCTAATGAACCAAGTTTCTGTTCCAATCTATCTCTTTATTACTGTTAGTCACGCCATTGCTGTCGATTTAAAATTAATAAATAATAAAACTTTTTAAATCACCGCTGCTGTCCGCCAACCTAGTCACGATATTTTTCCATAATACGAAAGAAATAATTGAAATCTTAAACAAGAGTCTAGTACTGGATTTAACGAAACTCGACTAGAGCCTGACAAATGTATTTGTCTAATCGGAAGAGTTTTCGGTTGCTGTAACCGCTGACAAAATGTAATTGCCGTAACTAGCATCTGACAAAGTACTATCTGTGTCAAGTAGCTGGTTTCCGCAATCAGCAACCGCAACGCTTAAAGGACCCTGTTACTCATCTATCTACCCATCTCCTGCATCGCATCGCCATTCTTTGACAATTACAACAATTTTATCTCATTGTAATTATAGTAAATTTATTCCGGGAAGTTCGTTAGTTTTTGGACAGATTGACCATAATCGGATCGTTGAAAAAACGCTTTAACAGTCTATGACACAGGAACCAAAATTAAAAATCGAAGTTCGCGTGTCTGTAGATGCAATATTGCGAGGGTCGTCATCATCGCAACCATTGCATCGGATAATGGGGTGAGATTGCACCAGCAAGGCTCTACCGACCTTGAAACGGCGATGAATGAACGAGAATGCACATTGTTAGCTGATAATATCTTACACGATACTATTGTTCCGAGATTTACGATCGCATGATAATAGCACTGACTCGAAACTATACTTGGACATAGTTTTGATCGTAAAGAATTGAATGACCATTTTAAAGAATCGTGTTAACGTAATTTTGTAAAGTGACTGCAAAATAAAAATATGACTGGGTAAATAAATAAATGAAAAGTAAAATAGTGTGATTAGAGAGAGAGATAGTATAAATCTAGTAAGGTACGCTGAGATGGTTTGGTCATGTAGAGAGGACAAGATTTATAAAGCTAGAGTGAATGGGAATTTTAAAAGAGGAAAGACCAAGACGAGCGTTCCTGGATCAAATCCAGGACTTTCTGAAAAGGGTAGGTCAAAAGTACTCTATACCGACGTATGAAAAGTTTAATGAAATTGGGAGAAACGAGAGAGAATTGCAAGGATCGTGGCAAGTGGAAGGACGTGTCCTACACCGATGGGAATGAGGCGTGATGTATGTTTGTAAAATAGTTTAGATTTGTCGTCCATGAGGAATTCACATGAATAATAGATGATAAAATTGATTTTAAATGAAGTTTAACGTTAATTTATCATCATAGAAAGTTTATTTAGTAAGTATTTGTCATGGATGCTAAAGTTCAGATCAAGGAGAACGTTGTTAGCTAATATCTAGCTAAACCTGTGTACTAGAACGTGCCAAACCCTTTGATTAGATAAGTTATCACCGTGAGAGGAACTAAGAATTGAGCGTATATTGAATACAATGATTATGCCATCTCGGTCAACGAAATAGTAAACTTTTAATGAGACTTCTCTACACTAGTGTAAAGATCAAAAGGTAGCAGGGAGTCGCTAAATGCTAGCGGATTTAGACAGTGTTATTTGGCAGTTCGATGTCCTGGAGTTGACGTCCATCGGCTGATAATGATGAGGGCAATATAAGAAGTTATCGCACTGAATATGCAATCAAAGAAGGC
Source organism: Mycalesis mineus (assembly GCA_034621355.1). NCBI lineage: Eukaryota > Metazoa > Arthropoda > Insecta > Lepidoptera > Nymphalidae > Mycalesis > Mycalesis mineus. The sequence goes on along the minus strand of CM067892.1, from coordinate 911,403 downwards.
GGCGTCGTTGCATTTAATTCATAAATCGACCCGATAGCAATAGAAATGAGTTTGTAAATAACGAATGACACAATCGTCCCCCGGAAGATCACATCCGTTTGGCAGCGACTCAACAGAATCGTGTAAATATAGACACATAACAAATTGCGTCTATTCCTGTACGAATTGCCCCTTTGGAAATTTATTTTTATATCGTGTCTCAATGGACCGTTAAGAGAGATAAAGTGTGTTTATATGTTCTTTAGGTTCATTCATAAAATTTTATTGACTTTGCATATATTTTCGGGGGTTTTTTAAATGAGATATGAACTTCTATATTTTTACATACTTTAATTTTGTAGTTGAAGAGTGTTGAAAATTGTGTATAGGAAAATTTTAGTTTTACTACTTTTGTACATAATAAAAGTATGTAGTTGGTCTCAGTCACTACTTCCTTTTAGCAAGGTGATAGACATGATGTTTCTAACTTTATAACGTGATAAACTAGACTCTTCAAAAGACCTTTCTTCCTCTCTACCATATCCTTCAAGTCTTATGTATCATTTTAGGAAGAACCTTCTATATCTATATATAATCGTCAATATTCTATTTACGAATATTTTTTACATGAATCAAATCTCAAACACAAATCTTACTTTCGCATTTATAGCATTAGTAATGAATATAGTATCTATAAAAAGTTGAATATTTTAATTATCTCTGCTGGATTGTTAATTAATATCGTCATCCGACCAATATACACCAAACATAATATGCTTTATTGCTTGCGTTGTAAAATTATTAAAGATATTTATGCAGTCTCTCATTAATTATTTTTATATGTGTATGTGTCACAAAATTTGATTCTTGAATGACATAATACAAAAACGTACTAATAACCTATAGTTTATCTCCTGCAACCCTTTAAGTATATGTAAGGTACCTTTAAACTTGTTATATAGTTTTCCTTTACCCCTTAGTATTCCAATAAAATATATTTTATTACCTATTTTATTATGCTAAAATTAAATATTTTCATTCACTTGAATCTGTAATTATTTAGTGAAGTAAATTATTATTTATATATTTAGTATTAAGTTAAATTTGCAAATTAATACCTTTCTCTATTTAAGTACCTACAATTAAAATTTTCCATCGTTAAGCTTTGCGTTATGGTGAAAGTTAACGCTAACTATTGTCTGTCAACTGGCGTTTTTAGAAACACATCTATGCAAACTGCCTTAAGATATTTACAAGTGAATAAATACTTTTGTATTTGAACGTTTTCTAGTTATCAACTCCTATGGAAGCTTCTATATCATTAGACACTTGCATTAATCGTATTTTGTGGGATCTGTTTGGCACATTTTAATTTAAGTCACATATTTTACCACGTTGTAAACTCTGTTTATTATGTATATGTATTCACCTTCGTTGCCTTACTAATAGCGGCACAAATAAAAACAAAATCCGCATTTCCTGCACTACTGTTGCACTTATGTCTCGAGCCTTCCTTTTACTTCTACTTTTGAAAGACGATTTAAAGTCAACAGGACAATCTTTTGGCTGGTGCTTTTTGTGTGAAAACTAAAGGAGTGTTAGCAAAGCTAAAATGTAAATTGCAATCTGTATGTCATTGGTCGTTAAACTGCGACTTATTAGTAAACTGGTCTCGACGTCACATTCCTCTCTCGGTATCTCTCTAAATAATTGAATCATGCAGACATTCCTCTAAAAACACTCTCCTTTACAAACACAAATTCACCTTTCTGCTGTCACTGTACTATTACATCTAAAGCCAAACCATGCTGAGATAGAAAACTACACCTTCGTTGAAAGTGCAATCAAAACACTATTATCGCACTTACGTCGAGTAAAATCTTTTTTTTTTGTCTTTGTGGAAAACGAAGGTTCTCATGAAATGGTAATTCCAGATGAACGTCCGGGTGACGACGATGGACGCGGAGCTGGAGTTCGCGATCCAGCAGACCACCACGGGCAAGCAGTTGTTCGACCAGGTGGTGAAGACCATCGGCCTGCGCGAGGTCTGGTTCTTCGGCCTCCAGTACACCGATTCCAAGGGCGACCTCACGTGGATTAAGCTCTACAAAAAGGTTAGTCAATTTTAATTCGATTTATTTTACCTATTCGTTTTGTAGCAAATTTCTGGTTACAGAATAATTGTTTAGTCATTAACTGGTTGTTGAGTGTTTACAGCATCTAATAATTTAATATAAGAAGTCATGTGAAGTTATAATAACGAAATGTGTTGTCTTGTGTTTTTATTATTAAGTAAGCATTGTTGTCATTCTAGGATTATCTATCTAATATATAGTCCAGGGTCGATAATTTTTAAAACCAAAAAAAATCATAGTAGGATGAAACCCATTTTAAAAGGAAGAGAATGCCATAAAAATGAAAGGAAAAATAAATTACGGGCGATCTGAGGTCGGGAAGGGGTAGGGGTTGAGGGTTTAGGGGTAAAACACAGATTTTCTCGATTTCCGGCAAAACTAAAAGTCCTATGGAAAAGACTTGAATGGCAAAGTTGTAGATAATAAAAAGATCTAAAACTTTTGTTCCTACACTTTTTTCACATAACCTCAAAATTTGTGTGAAAAATACAAAAATCAAGTTTTTGGTTTTATATTTTTATCCTTTACAAATAAAGTTTTATTTTCATAAAATTTGGTGAAACCTTGCCTTCTTATGTCCCAAACACGCTATAATTTATTTGATTTGAAATATTTATTCTTACACCTTATTTTGAATGAATATCGAAAAAATAACCTAATTTTCAACCGAAAAATTGTCCGTCAAAATATTTTTTTTTTTCAAAAAATTATTGTGCTTTCTGTTCGTTAAAATCTCTACTTTCCGATGGGGAAATAATATATATATGTTACCATAGTAAACCTTCTCAGAAAAGGCAAAAACTAGGCTAACGGTTTTTACTGCTGCTACGTAATAGCAGGTATGTAGTAAGGCCCAGTTGAGGGTCTGGCTCGGTGGACTCTGCTAATTAGGTTACGGAAGATTTACGATGCTCCCGGCACCCAATCACCAGACGATTGGAAGGAACATCGCTTGGTTTTAGCGGGTATTCCGGTTGGTTCAGCCGATGAGTCCTACATACCCTCTGAGAAGTTAGCTGCCCTATATCTTTGCATAAACACATTTCTCAGTGTATCAGATCCGCCTAGCCCCGTCTCCACTTTTCTATGTTGACATTGTAATGTGACCTTTTAGTGGGCTAAAATGTTTCGTAGGTCACTCAGGTATATACCTGAGCGACCTACATTATCTTAAAATAGTGAAAAATAGGCATCTACGCCTGCATTTTCATTGCAGCTGTAAAAACCGTTAGCCTAGGTTTTGCCTTTTCTGAGAAGGTTTACTATAGTAACATATATATATATATATTTTCACCTTCGGAAAGTATAAAATTTCCCTGTCACAATGTTAGTTACCGTACGCCTCCGAAACGGCTTTACCGATTTTTACCAAATTTTTGTATGCGTATTCAGCAGGTCTGAGAATCGGCTACTATCTAATTTTCATTTAATTTTTTTTTTAATTTTTAATGCAAAGCAACTTTCACGGGTCAGCTAGTATAGTATTGTAGATATAGGAGATTAAGTTATAGGGATGATAGGCGATTTATAGCATTTAATTTCAATTTATAAATGTAACAACAAAAATATAAATAATCATCATGTATTCATATTCGTTTTTATTAAAATTTGTGTTAGATTTGCGTTGATCTCCCAATACGCAGAATTAATGATGAGTTATAAATATTTTAGATATAGCAGAATTTATTCTGATTTAAGACCCTTCTGAGTATCGCCTCACACTTCGTCGTGTTGTTTAACTTTTATGTTCACCCAAATAAATTTCCTTTTTTTTTTAATTGACTCTCACTTTTATGCTCTCGCCGTCGCATGTAAATGTGAACGCGCAGACGTTTCGGGCTTGGCGGTCATGCGATTCGGTGAAACGATATTTTTAGCTCGACAAGTTCAAGCCTCGGTACATCGAATCGGTATTATTATTCGTGAAAACATTATGTTCTCATCGATTTATTGCCGAGATTACGGTTTTGCGTGCGTTCGCCAAATGCACTTCATTAATAATCGATTTATTGATCGTGACGTGAATATTTTGAATATTCTTTCAGATTTATATATACTGTTACATTATCATCATCTAGTTTTAGAGGCGTCTGTGTTTTAGATTAGATATTGATCAATGATTATTTATTGTTGCTAAAATTGATTGTTGGATTTAAACACAATTGGCTAACAACTATGATAGATTGACGATTCACGAGTTGTTTCGTAGATTTGTTCAGCCTTTCAGTAACTGAGGATTAATGTTCTTTTATTATTTTAACAACATCCAAAGTCAGTGGTGAATTATTTGTGGAGGTGACATCTCTAACTTTACGGTGCCTTTTCTTACTTGGAATCTATTTATGCTAAATCTCTGTTAACATTTTGTTGCTATGTAGTTTGGAAATGATAAGCGTCTACATACGTTCCTTCGACGTCTTGCTACCGCTTTCCCCTACGGTCTATACGGTTTCCCCTTACCGTTTTAATTGGTCGTTAAATATACTTAACACATAACGTAACGTTTTTACAAGTTGTTTGTTTTTTTAATTGCGCACTATTAATAGAGTATAGCATTAACTTTGTTATGACCACCGAAAATATTTTATAAATATTTTTCTTGTACATGTATATTTCAAAATAACTTGTACATTCTATAGGTAAACCAAATGTAGTCGGGGAAATTTATTAACCCACTTGAATTGTCCGATTGTGATTCACGTCGGGCGTGCTTCTGTCATTTTGTTATTCCACCTTCGGTTCTCGCCGATTTTCCTCTACACTCGCGTCCTTTGCTGACATTGACCCGATAAAAGCAATGCCGTCTTGTGTAGGTACAACTCGCCCAAAAGATCATTTTACCCTACTTAAGACGCTTTAAGGTTGAATGAGGACAACTGGTCACAGATTTGAGTTTACGATAATGTATTACAGTAATAAAATAAACTGTTTTTTGTGATCTGGTATTCTTAAAATTTAGTAGTATATATGTGCCCCGCAGTTTCATGCGCGTAGTCCCCGGCTATGTAAGAGTATTCGGTATAAAGTATAGCCTATATGCTGTACAAGACTATAATCTATCTCTTTGCCATATTTCATTCAGATATGCTCAAGCCTTGGTTGAGTAACAATTATCAATAAAATAGTCGTTAAGTTTTCTACAATTTTCCTCGCAATTTTCTTAATATTTTTCTTTAATAAGAACCTTATTAAAGCTAGCTACCAATACCAAACAACAAAAAAAATTATATTCTAGATTTTTAGATGACAGATAAAAGGTCCAAAGTTTTTTATAGCTCTAAACTCTAAAGTACTGGTTCTGACTTCGCCGTTGTACTGACTATAATATGCACATATATGAATTACTTAATTTTTCATGCTAAGTCATATTTTACAAAGTTTTCTCTACTTTAACTGTAGGCCAGCGAAATAATCATTCTATAAATCTAAAAATATACATTAACCATTCGAATACAAGGAAAACTGTGAAGATTTCAATTTGGTAGGCAAATTAAAAGGGTAAATATAGACGACCAAGGTTTAGTAGTTACACGACCAAATTAGGAAAATCCTCAATGCCACTAAGTTAGTGACGTTACTGAGGCATTGTATAGTGAGGATACTGTTGATTAATTTGATTTGGATTTGGTTTCAAATACCTGATTTTGGCTCGAGCTGTTCTTTACCAGCGTACCCTCTACTTCCGTAGGCGCGGTTGTTTGGAGCACCGGGTAGCACTGTTTTTGATGATTTTGTGTCACTGGACGCAATGATTGATATCGCTGTAAGATCGACGCTCTCGCGTACGCACTTCCGATATCGCATTGACATTAAGTGTCAGAGAATGACATCTCCCGGGGTTACCATTTGGTAAAAATCCAAAACTTGTTAAAAAACGAAAAGCACTTAAATTGTGCTTGTGCGAAACAGATACCTATACAATAGTTATTGGTTACTACATATATGAGATGTTTAGTTTTGATCACATAACTGTTTGTAGAAACAGAAACTTTACTTAATAACAGGTTATATTATGGACATAACTTTCGTTTTATGGCAACCGCTGTATGAAAGCTCTTCTGTATACGGTAGCGATGAAGCTAAACTGCTAAATTTAGATATGTATCAATATCAATTGTTTACTATAATACCTTAGGATTTTGTTTTAAAATTTGATTTTATATTTTTTATTATTTATTTAAAGTTCACGAGAAAAAATGACTTTTTTTAATATAAATATTAATAAAACAGCTAAGAATATGTTTTTTTTTATTATTATAAGAAACTTTATCACATGCAACGATCTTTACAAGGTTACCCAATCATGACTATGTTAGTGAGTCTTGTTTTATGTCTAGGAAGCTCTTCTCAGATGTAAAGTTGTTCACCTGTAGAACAGATAGATTAATCCAAAAACTTCCGACTTCCAAAATCAGAGGAGGTTCTATGTTCGGCTGTATGTATGCTTTTTAAATGTTTGTCCATTAACAATTCTGTCAATTTAGGACTGATTTAAATTTTTTTTTGTTCTTAAAATAAATTTCACTATCCTGACATTCTGAGATCATGACCAAAATTGTTAGTGCTCCTAAATTGAAATTTGGAATTCAAATTTATATTACAACAGTTCAATGTAACAATGCTCATGTTAGTACTGGTGCCAGTGTGTTATGTTTAACGAAACGTCCGATTTCTACGCCAATCGAGTGTTCAAATTCCTTATTTCTATTCACTTGTTTGTCTCCGAGAGGTGAATGGGCAAACACTGCTTACTCTGGAAAGCGTCTGCGCAGCGCGTCCGACTGGCGATCCCGTTGCGATAGCGACGTGCTTTAAATCGAAGATGGCGGCTAGCATACGTCAACCTGACACTGTATACAGTGTCTGTTTGCTTTGGCGTGAGAAAGTTTTATATTCCCTTTGCAGCGTAATTCCGTGATCCTTACTTTGTTGCCCTTTCACGCAAAAACTACTGAATGGATTTTGAGGAAACTTTACAATAATACAGTTTATACATCAGAATAACACAGGCTACTTTATGTCTAGAAATTTTTACAGGACCGAGAACTACGCAGGTAAAACCGTCAACTCTAGTTGTATAAATAGATTCGTATTATGGATTTCGTGATTTATGAACTTATTAAAATGTATACTTATTGCTAAACTGTTATATCACTGTGGATGGCTTTCATATTACGATGGATTTCTTGGCTTATTTTATTTTTAACTTATTAAAATCTGAATGTATAGCGAAGTTGTTTTAGATATTACTAAATACTGGTTGTTTACTATACTCTCAATTTACCTGTGATTTAATTTCTCTGGAGTAAATAAAAATAAAAGGCCGAGGAGTATTAAATGAAATTATCGTGTCGGATTAAACGGCCAGTCAAAACAAGAAAGCAAAAATGTCCGTCTCGACATCATTATTTATTAGTATCAAAAATAAAACTGACCACCTTCTCCTCATATTAACGGGAGATTAATTGTTTTTCTGTGAATACATTTATTGTCGTTAGCTTGAATGATTTCCCAAGAAGTCCCAGGTCTAAACCTATTGTAAATCGCATTGAAATCGGAAACTGAATCAAGAGTAAGCCTTCGGGTACAGGTGTAATGTTAACGAACCTGTTCTTGATTGTAGGTTGCGGTACATTCCTATCGGTTATGCATATTTGAGTTGTGATGTTTGATGGAAATTATAATATTCAACTTTGATTTAACTTATTTTAGAGTTTTAAAATCTTCACTTTTTAATAAATTTTTAAAGTTTTTTTATTATATGTATGTTTAGTTACATCAGCAGAAGGGGTCAAAAGGCACAAGCAGCAAAAGAACATTAATCAAAATATCAACACATTTTTATCACAAAACCTTCCTTAAATCAAATCAAAGTGAAATAATAGTTACAGTTACAGTAATTAGGCCGCAAAACTGCCTATGCTAGAACTCGAATTGATAATTTCTGCACTTCAATAAACCGTTGCATATATAGGCCAAAACGCTGCAGAGTAATATTCTTTTTTATGATTTCCGTGTTTGGGTTCTAGGCTTTTTGAGCTGACACTGCTGCTAACAGTATAGCTAAGGTCTGGAATGGAGTCTTTCCGTATTCCCACTTGGGTATCTTTAAAATAAAAGTGAATAGGCATCTTCTAAGCAAGCGCTTCGCACCTTAGACCACTTCTACACTTACCATCAGGTGAGATCGTGGTCAAGCGCTCACTTATCATGCTACTGTTATAAAGGCAAAAGTATTCACTAACATTTGCGTGTTTGTTACACTTTCACGCAAAAACTACTGATTGGATTTTAATGAAACTTTACAATAATATAGTTTACATATCAGAATAACACATAGGCCACCTCCGTGGCGCAGTGGTATGCGCGGTGGATTTATAAATCGGAGGTCCTGGGTTCGATTCCCGGCGGGGCAGATTGAGATTTTTCTTAATTTGTCTTGGTCTGGCTGGTGGGAGGCTTTCGCCGTGGCTAGTTACCACCCTACCGACAAAGACGTATCGCCAAGCGATTGAGCGTTCCGGTACGATGTCGTGTAGAAACCGAAAGGGGTGTGGATTATCGTCCCACACATAACAAGTAAGCCCGCTTCCATCTTAGACTGCATCATCACTTAACATCAGGTGTGATAGCAGTCAAGGGCCAACTTGTAGTCGATAAAAAAAAACATGGCCTATGTTTTATTCCGAAATTCCCACGGGAACGAGAACTGTGCGGGAAACCGCGGGCTGCCTCTAGTTTTTGAATGATTTTTTTGTTGTCACCAATTAAATTTACGTTAGGTACATGACTTATCAGTCTGTTAGTAAAAACTCAAACATTGAAACAAAATACAAATTGCTACATAGTTGTGTAAAGTTATTTCGAAACCGGATTTAGGAGTGTGTGTTAGCGTCCATTATCATCAATATATTAGTTACAGTGATAAGCCGCTTCAAACGAATGTGTGGAGGCGGCCGCGCTCGCAAACAATGCTTTATTTTACACTGTTTTACTTTACAATAATTATAAATAAACTAACAGATGCCCATGACATTGCCCGCGAGAATAGTAGTGTATCCAACTTTATAATATCAAAGAAAATGTTTTGTTATAGGAAAAAATAGATAAAACAATCTATCCTTAATAGATACATAATATATGCCATCTCGTACTTTTTTGTAATTCTAATAAAGAGGAACAATTTTTCCATACATTTTGTTGTTATACCTCAAAGGAATTAGGCAGCGTTTGCGTTGAAAGTTCCCAGCCGCGCGACTCCTTTCTTATGAATAAGCAAAAGACAATTTTTAGGGGGGGGGGGGGCACACTTTTTATAACAGTAATAAATAATTTCAAACTTCATCAAAGTATTATTAACTGTTGCCAAAATGATGACATGTCAAAGAAAGAAAGAAAGAAAGGAAGGAATACTTGTTAGAGAAAGACGATAATCTATACAGTTACTATAGTTGTGACTGCAATGAAACTTGGCCCATTGGCATGATTGATTTCAGTTTGGTGACACCGACTACCCGAAACTTTGTTTATGTTATGACACCTTTTCTAATTCGTGACGTTATCCTATCGTAGATAGTAAAAGATAAAATGCATTAAACGTTTCAATTATTCACAAGTACGTGACATATGGTATTAATAGTAGAGATAACTGCTTTGTGAAAGGTCAAACATGTATCAATTAGACCGCTAATGACACGAACATTGTTGTTTAGGAAATATTCGATTAGTTTCTTGAAGAATACAGAAAGTCGGTTATTTGAACTTATCTACAGATAAGTCATAAAAAAGGGCTAGTAGAGATTTGCTTGCGAAGTTTGTCAGTTATTTGAGAGTGAACATAGGATGTAACTGCGCTAGTAAGGCAATTTAAGAGTAAACCAGTAAACCTTTTGTACTTTGTATTTTTTTTATCACGTTGGCCCACAAGTTGTTGATGCAGTCTAAGATGGAAGCGGGCTAACTTGAGTGAGTGGGACGAAAATCCACACCCCTTTCGGTTTCTACATGACAGCGTACCGCTAAATCGCTTGGCGATACGTCTTTGTGTTAATGGTATAGACTGTAAACTCAAAACCAAGCAAATTAAAAATAATTGTACTATAAAGCCAGGAGTCCATCTTATAAGGTCACCGCGCATACCAATGCGCCATAGAGGTCGTCAAAAAAACAATTTTGTTCTGAACACAAGACAGTATGACAGAAGCGGTAAAATTCTAAATTACAAATTGTTCTAAGTATTTTTTTGAAATTATCTGCTGAGTTTGTTGCTGCTTCTTTTCGGTAGAATTAATTCGAAATTGGTAGTAGAACTTCGTCTCACTAACAGAATCTTTTGGAATTAGAATCTAACTCAATATGAATTTTATTTATACCATTAGTGTTACAAATAATAACTGCTAGTTTTGTTGCAGCTTCTTTTCGGTAGAATTCATTCGAAATTGGACTTGAAATTGACTTTGAATCCAACTTAGGATAAATGAATTCGATGTGTGTGTGCATTAGTATTACAAGAGCATTAAAGACATGATCAAAAATACACCATTATTAAAACATCGACTAAAGTTACAACGAAGTACAAGAACTTTTATATTATGTTACAAGCTGTTACGGAGCTCTTCTTGGGTGAGTCCGACTCGCACTTGGCCGATTTTTGAATCATATTATGTGTTTTATGATTATGTGACTTTGTTGCACATAATTATATGTTGTCGCTTACGTGCAGAGCGATCGTTAATGAATCTATTAATGTCCTCAACGACAGCTCTTGCCTCGTTAACGTGTCACGATTTTAATGTGAAATGAAAACTGGCACGTGCCTCTTATGAAACAGGTTGAATTTGATTTACTAAACCTCACCCTTCCAGCGGATTTTGCGGAATTTTGAGAGATCATATCCGAATAAAGGAGAATATTCATTCTCCATACATTTTGGGCCTTTTCTGAAAGTGCCGGATAATAATGTTATGGTAGTAGCTAGACTAGCAATTATCAGATATAGTTACTATAGCAGCAGAGTTCTAGGATATCATCGACCCAAATTTTGCAGATTCAGATGAAAATTCATAATTTTCTTATATTGGCTAGTTCTAACGATATTAACCATTTTTTTGTTAGCACTTTCAGAAAGCCCAAAATAAATAATGTCCTATGTCGAGACAATTGTTTGAATATTTACCACGTTAGGTCATGCATCTATTTGACATAATGACATTATTGAAAATACGTAAACGGATAAAACTTTGTCAACCGATAGACGTCACTATTAGACAAGGCAAGCAATGACTTTTAAACACCTTCTGACCTCTTCTCCTTCCAGATTATTATAACCTTTATCCAAGTAAGTGCTCGTAGGATTCTTGGAACGGAACTTATTGACTCTTATTGTTTATTTGTCTATAAAGAAGAGAAAACAATGGATTTTTATTAAAGTATTTTATTTTTAAATGGAAAAAAAGAATACCCAGTGACGAAATTTGACGTGAGTAGCATGTCAACTGGTTGGTGGCATTACCACGTTACCTTAATTGATATCTCGATGACAGTTTTCGGTGAGAAGGCTGAATGTGTAGCTGGCTGCTGGCAAACTGCCTATTGCCATTCATTTCAATCGACACAACTCAATTAGTTAACCCAAACATTTTTGTGCATCAAATCAGAAATTATCTTAACAGTTAAATTATTATTGCCATTATTTAAGCGTCCTTGTGGCTGTTGTAAAGATTTATAATCTTCAGTTATCCAGAAGATGCATGATTAGAAAATCCTTTTAATATTATAAAGGCGAAAGTTTGTGAGTGTCACGTAATTTGTTTTGTCGGACGTACCGCCAATAACTGCTGATTGGATGTAGAAACGAAAGGGGTGTGGAAACTAACAAATCACAATTACATCATCACTTATACATCAGGTGTAAAATAACGGATAAAAAAGAAGGCACTTTTAGAAAATTCTATAAATTTTTATGGAAACAGTAATTCTTTCGGGCAAATACTACTAAATGGATTTTGATAAAACTTTAGAATAATACAGCTTATACATTAGAATAACACATGGGAACTACGCGGGAGAAATCACGAGCGACCTTTAGTACCTATTATTATATCTACGAGTATATTCGTTAAATAAATAATTAAATAAGTTATCTTTTCTAATATGATTTTAAAATATTAGTTACATAAAAATCAAATAAGTATAGCAGAATATTAAGGTATGACAATAAATATAACGATGAAAGGAATGCCTATCAGATTTGTTAAATCAATCAAACAATCATACAAGTTTATGTGGCTGTTTTAGTCTCGGATCAAGCCATTGATTATTCAGCCCGTAGGCGGCATCTCTCCGCCCGCATCTCCGCAAGTGCTTCTCATTCGAGGCTGATCGCGTCTCATTGTGTTTTTGCATCGAGTTGATCTCGCAGAGGCAAATGACACGCGTGTGACTCAGCGCCGTTTCAATGCGGTCACCTTTATCAACTGTATATGTATTATCGTGCTCTTATTTTAAGAGATTATTCTCTTTTGATACCGTTTTAGAGTTTTAGTTTGTTGTTATTTGAGCTTGTTTGTCGATCGTGTTTATTTCCTTCCTTTGACAGAAACTTTTGGTTCACGTTTGAGTTTTAATCGATTGTTAGAGGAGCATGTTTGATTTGCCGGTCATATAAACTTCCTTCCTTTGACACAAGTCTTTGCGAAGTGGAAATTTTACGAAATTTAAACACTTTTCCTCGTACACGAGTGTGTTTATTTTTTCTTTTCCTTTATGTACATGATTTCTTATAGTAGTTCTTGAAAAAGTTAAATTTTTTTCTTCTTATTTATTGCCATTTTGAGGCAAAACAAATTGCCTTTCTTAATTAGTTATTGAAGTATCTCATAAATCGGTAACAGTGTCGCACGCTTAGAATTATAGTGACATAATTAAAAACATTGCATCGACCCATAAGAATGAATCTCTCTACCTGCCAGTCGGGAACCATTTCCTGTCATCCAAACGAAGATCACTTTTCAATTTTAACGTTGTAAATGTTAATTTAGATTATTTTATTACAGAAAATTTTAAATTAGGTTATTATATTTCTAAGCACGCCAGGTGTCAAAAGAAATTCTAGAGTAGGCTTACGTCATTGTTCATATTCATTCACTCGCCATCAAAGTTATCAGTCGTAACATTTTTTAAAGTTTTAATTGACTTAATTTAAATTTGATTCTCGTGTCATCATGTTATTAATCACCGAAAGAGACCGGCGGCGAGCGTCTACTGTAGGTACAAAATTTAACGGACAAAATTTAATTACCCGCATGCCGGCTTCGTCATGTGGCGGCGTCCTTACACACAGACACACGTTTTGTAACCGTTGTAGCTTTACTGATTTTGATTTAATAGATACTTGCACGCCTTAAACGGTTAGGGACTTTTGCCTAGGGAGTGTCTATTCTCGGAATGTTCTTCAATTTTTTTTATTCCTTGCCTACACTTTCGTAAGCGTTAAGTTCACTAACTGTCATTCACTGTCATTATTAGGTATTAAATCTATATAATTTTTGTGTTAATTATGATTATGTTATAATTAGCTAATTGATGTGTTTTGATACTCAGGAGTCAAAAACTGTAGCGTATTTTATTTATTGTCTGGTAATAAGCATAAAACTAGAATTGCTAGATTCATACTCACTTTCTATAATCCAGACTACATAATTTTTTAAATGATAATTTGGTATCAAGTTAACAGTCTAATGATCCTTTGTAAAATGAACGTTTTAGAGTTTTTGTTACCACCACAGCGCTATAACATATGCTGTACATTATAAACTTACTTGTGTATCAATCAGCATATGGTACCAGCGTGCGCCAGCCAAGGCTCGCCACAAGGTGGATTTAAATCGCAAATTGAACACATTAATCTCTTCGCTGTCGTCGACTTTCAAAACCTTAGTCATAACTAACATAACGTTGACATAAAACTGTATAATGAAAAACTCAGAAAAGTATTGAAAGAAATAAAGACGCAGTGACTGTTAAAGTATGCTGTTAAAAATTCGTTTGCGATATAACTAACTAGCTTTTGCCCGCGACTTTGTCCGCGTGGAATTAGTTATTACGGTAGCCTAATTTTTCTAAGCTTTGAATGTCATATTTATTAATATCTAATCAACTGCCTAAGAAATAGGTCTTAAGCTTTCAAAATGACGATACTTTCATACAACATTTCATCCCCCCTTTAACCCCTTACAACCCTTTTTTCGCAATTAAAAGTAGCCTATGTCCTTTTTCAGGCTGTAGACTTACTGTGTACCAAATTTCATTTAAATCGGTTCAGTAGTTGTAGAGTGAAAGCAAGACAGACAGACAGTTACTTTCGCATTTATAATATTAGTTAGGATTAATAGATGTACAAACAATTGATGGATCATAACTTTCCATGGCAGAATGTATCAATTCGTCATAAGTTAACAGATTAAAGAAATATCTCGACAGAGATAAAGACTATTCAACATACATTATCATCTCTTGCGAATGTTGGTACACTTGTATGACATTTTTCCATCAAGTGTCATCTATACCATCTATTGACATTAACTGCACATTACATACGTGTGTCCCCTTATTGAGCACTTAGCGCACTCAACATAATTTATTACGTCTTGAGCCTTATGGGGGTTTCCGACGTGTTACGTGGCCATAACACCTTGGCATATCCGATTTGGATGCAGGCATTGTGAATGGGACTATTACTTTTTTCTTATCGATGTAATTCTGTTTTGTTACAAGTTAACTTGTTTCATCCGCATGAATATGACATGTGAGGTATCGTTGAATTTGTCAAAATTGTGGTAGTGACATAGGCGATATAAATTTTCAAAATGGCGCATGTAAATGGGGGGAAAAAAGAGGGGATGTGTATATTTTTTTCTCTTATCTTAGCAATATGGGTACCAATTGAGAGGTCGTAAAAAGACCATTTCAAAAATATAAATATCATATTCATATTACTTTTTTAACAAAAAATGGCAAAAAGTGTACTAAGTGTACCGTCTCATTTTTATACCATAAACTAAAAATAAAGTCTCAAATAAAATTATTATAATAAAAACAAAAAACCCGACTGCTTAAAAAGCATTTAGAATTTTATACAGATATAGTGATCCTTGTTTTTCTCTTTTCAGTTCATAACTTCTAAGCAGTCGCGTTTTTTGTTTTTATAATAATAATTTTTTTAAGGACTTCCAAACAACAATCCTGATGCTCCTGTGGCCAACGGCTCCATGCGACACGTTTGATGTCGCCAGTCCTCCTAGCACCGCGCATTCCGGTGCGTGGTCATCATTCTAGCACCTTGGGCCCCCAACGTCCATCAGCTGTTCAAAGCCCCGCCAATTGCCTTCAGTTGAAATATATTACAATACTGATTTTTTTTTAGATTAGTTAAATCGCTTACTGTGTTACTGTATTAACTATACGTGAGTTTGGTATGTTTTCGGTACACTCAACGCCTTTCCTATGCCTTACCGGTGTCGCACTTACGTAATCGTCACCCAACGGCCTCGCGACTCGTCAACTGCCTTCATAATCATCGCTAAGAAATGCAGCTCTTCTACGCCATTACATTACAATGTGTGTAACTATTGTCACTTAACTATGTTGTCTTAAACAGTTTATGTAAGTGATTTCGCAAAACACTGACGAATGCAAGCTCGAAACTGAGGCATCCTCAAATGTTGACATGTAACTTTACTAAATTATAATTATGACATTCTCTTTATACATTATACTTTTCTTGACATTAACTATATTCAGTGACCTAATATTAAACATAATTATTTAATATTACTTAAACATAATTTAATGTATTGTAATAATTGATAATCTATAAATATGATAAATGTGTTAATGTATGTGACGATATATATATTTATTAATAATAATAATGTAAATAATGTTAGCGACGCCCTAACAGGGCCTCATGTGTATGTATATGTACAGGAATGCTACAATGAATGAAATAAATAATATGTGTTAATCTAGGGTGTCAGCTAACTCCATACCAAATTTAAAATCGCTCCAACCGTTTAGTTGTTAATAAGTAACAAACATACACACTCACAAACTTTCGCCTTTATACTAGTATTATGATTACGAATTCTATAGATGTTTATATGAGAAGAAATAATATTCGATATACATTGATTGATGTTTTAAATCAAGTGTATAATGATTTAATTGGTTAGGAATTTGATAAAGGCTAATACCTAATTAATAGGCACTCGCTTCTCAGTAAGTTAGTTATCAAAAACGTCAATACACTTAGTCATAGCGGAACTCGTCGGATGAATCAACTTTTTGTACTTATAAAATATTATATGTATATGTGCATTAACAAGTAGGGTTGTCACCAGTTCGAAATGTTTTTTTTTCACATTTACCATTTATTTTTCGCTCCTATTGGTTGCAGTGTGATGATGTATAGCCTAAAGCCTTCCTCGATAAATGAACTATCCGACACATTTTTTTTATTTAGTACCAGTAGTTCCTCAGATTAGCGCATTCAAACAAACTCTTCAGCTTTATAATATACACTATTTACCGCTTTCTAAGTAGGATAAATGTATATCAAATATGCATCATTTCCAATCCCGTCCAAATTGGATCAGAAGTTTCTGAATACATGTACAAACATACATACTGTTCTAATTCAAAATCTCCTCTCTTTAAAAAATCTGTAAAATCTCAAGGGCAAAATATTAATTCCATTATAATGAAATGAAAATTGTAAGTTGGTAACCCTAAGTAACATTTTAAGTATAGTTACCTAATTTGCAACAATGATCCCATGGCTGCTAAAAGCTGTAATGACATAATGATACTCACTAAGTGGAAACTATTTACTTCAGAGAATCGCCACTTGACTAATGTTTTCACTACTACTACTAGTTATTAGCGCCTTAATTTTGTATTTTAACTGTCGGCAAGGCCTTTTTAACTTCGCCATCATCAAAACCATTAAAAATCAAACTAAGTAATCTGCCGAACAACTTAAGGCAAGAATTATTATATATTACGGACTTAATAGGTCAGAATCTTTCTTTAAGCAGAGATTTAAGTTCTCACTAGAGTAGAATCTGTCCAGCCACGTTTATGTATCTCGATTTAGACCCGTAGGGGACCTTTAATACACTGGTAATGATGATGCGGTCTCATTAAAATTTTTTTACAAAGAATAAAGTCAGGAAACGTGAAAAAAGTGATTTTCCTATCATATTTGCAGTACAGAGGAATAGTGCCCAACTTGCGTTTATTTACGACTAGAGGACGCCTGTGGTTTCAGCCGCGTAGTTTCCATTCCCGTAAATATTTCGGGATCAAAGTAGCCTGTGTTAATCCAAAGAGTCAGCTAACTCCAGCCGTTTAGTCGCGAAAATGTAACAAACATATACACTTACAAACATTCGCCTTTATAATAGTAGGTATAATGTCCAATCCCGTAACCATGGAACTAATGAAGATTAATTAGAGGTTACCAAATTTTCTACCATATTAGTAGCATGTCGCTCTCTGGCAACACTGTCAGCGGGAAAGTTGACCGAGGTGTCCCCAACACGCGTTTATTTACGATTTCACCGGCGGTGCGTCGTTCGATCGTTACTCAACATCGGTGCCGCGCGTGCCGACCGCCAAGCTTTTTACCTGCATTCGCCATACCAATCGCAATCGTACACCGATCACATGACTTACGGTAATCCACTCGTACACGTACGCTGGCATATCGACGTAAAGCGGAAACTTCTGGAACTTGTAGCAAGATGAGGAAAATAGTTTTCATTTGCGATGTAAGGACTCATTTACAAACGATTTTTGGAAATTTCAGAGTTGAAAAATGGAACAATAATTTTTGTCTGGAAGTGTGTTCCAAATTGCTTAGTCTACTAATATTTTTTCAAAACGTCATGTTTAACTATTATGTAGTGACTACTACCGGCTTAGAAGGCAAGTTTCTTATAGGTATAGAACACATTTTAGCAAAGACGTAAACTCGTCTTACAATCGATGCATTTCATAATGATAATATTGGATCTATGTGGCAATCAAATACTCAGTCCGTTGTTTATGATTATAAAATAAAAAATTTCAAAGAGTACGTATCTGCTGGATTTTCTCAGTAAAACCTTGCGTGATAGAAACGTGTTTGTCATGACTATCACCGTGATATAGTTACGAAAAACAGACAATTACCATACTTTTTATTATAAAGAGCGGGTCTGGTAATTCTTCTTAAATGCAAAAGAAGTCATCGCAAATTATCCCTATATTTATCAAGTCTTGATTGGTTATAATTCATTCAAATCTCATAACCAGCTTCACATACCGGTTCTTGTGTGATGCACGCTGACATTTTAACTAGCTCCTCATGCTATGTTTAGTTACATTCACATACGTAATATACTAAATGATGAGAATCATTTGTTATTGAACATTTTTACTCGAGGGCTGACCAAATGTTGTGAATTAAATGAATAGTTTTTAACCCAAACATGTATTGAGACAGTGTTTTCAATACTCGTATGTTTAGTATATTCTCGTTTTGTAGTAATCGTTCGTCTATTTTGAATGTTTCTCCGACACCGAAGTTTGGAAGTCAGCTTCGTAAACTCCTCGCTATCTTTAGCGAGGCGAAATAATTGTGTGACACTCCCGATCCCGGTCCACTCTCTGATGTTCCTCAACCAAGACTTCTTTCCGCGACAGACACCCCTTATAAAGGCAACTTTCCGCAAAAAATTCACCCCTGTCGCGCGGTACAGAACTAAGACATTTTTCATTTTGTGAACTAACAAATGTTTGCAACTAAATTGTTCAACTATGAACAACATCTCGTACGAAACCTACTTTCGAGGGGTTTCTTATGGATCTGGGACTTCTGGGAGTTGCTAGGATTCGTTATATTATTAACTATTTGACCTAATTAACGTTAAACCATAATCTATAATAGGGCAACATGAACAGGCCCTACAATATTCTGCTCTACACATTACAGCACCTAATACAATAAGTAACAACTTGAGGTACGCAGCCTCTAATTTCATCGGTACTTATTCAGGAACAACAGTATACTAACAGTATAATTCACTAAAACTCGTAAACAAGTGTAAAGTAAACATTTCGCTTAATTTTTCAATTTTATCTACAGTCTATGGCTGCTTTTTTATCCTATACAAAATTTGCAGTCCGCAGTCTGTTCACAGATGTGTAATAATGATCCAGACAGACCGGGGGAGCTAGACAAGTCCCACGGGACAAGATCTTATTCATTTACTGTCCCGACTACTTCATTATCATCTCACAATACCAGATCTATTTGTATACGTATAAATATAATTCCATCAACCTGTTATGTTATTCTCTAACTCGGTCGCTATTTTAAAACCACTTTATTGGTTTGGCATGAAGTGAATGAATGACATTTTATTCTAGTCGCGGTTCCTAACTTACTAATGTTAAATAGACGAAAAATTCGTATCACCACCTTGCAATCTATAGATACCGCCTGACTAGACCTAAACCAAGTTAAAAAAAACGTAAACTTCGTTCAGAGTTCATAATTGAACCTAGCACTAATGAAACAAATGGGCTAGAGTGATGGTTTAAACATTTAATTTTTAAATATCATAATTGAAACAATTCCACTATTAAGAAGTAGTTTGGATATAAAAATAGTATAATTATATCTTTATCTTAAATATTAATCTGCAATTCGAGTGGTTGCGTTTAGCGCTGTAAGATAAGGCGGCGATTAATATTAAACTACAGTGACTGTCGTGAGCATTGTATTGTTCTACTGATTCACACACTGACACAGAAAACCCCGTTTTTTTAAAACTCAAATCAATTAGAATCTGTGTTTCGATTTTTGAAATAAAAAATTTTAACAAAAAATAGAACCGACTCAAAATTATTTTTTATTTCTTAGTGCGTTTTGAGTCGGTTCTATTTTTTGTTAAAAATTTTTATTTCTTACTTTTTAGTGATTTATCGCCACGTAGCGTACTCGTTCTATCTATATTTATTCCAAAAATGCCAAAAACCGAAATCGCTGTAAGCGTGAGAATTTTCCCCAGGATATCATCATCAGATACTAACACGAGGACAATGGGACCACCTTGGATGCCCTTTTTAATAAAAAAAGAATTATCAAAATCGGACAACACTGTAAAAAGTTATGCGTGGTCATACATAAAAAAAAAATATACGTGTCGAATTGAGAACCTCCTCCGTTTCTTTGCGGTTAAACAATTCTGTCATTCCAAAAATGCCAGTGAATTTTGATTTCCGACCGGTGAGTCGGCTTCAATAAAAAACGAAACCCTTATGGATTCGTCATGTCTGTTTGTCCGTCCGTATGTCACAGCCACTTTTGTCAGAAACTATAAGAACTATTATCTCTGAAACTATAAGACTACCACCGTCTCTGAAGGCAGATACCGTTAATCACAATATTAGGGGTTTGTTCTGTATAAACGAATACACGATTTACTTTTTCCACTTACCGTTTAAAGGACTTGAACTATAATAATAATTTGCTAAAATATTAAAAAAAAATATCGCACAGATTATGACTGACAATATTTCCTGCAGCCCTTAGCTATATTTTTGTTAGGTTCGGATATTTAATTAGTGCTAATAGAATCCATAAATCAGGTTATCGTTGGCTTCAATTCTGTTGTATCGGATCTCACGCACGCGTTTCGTTCACGGAATGCCGCTTTTTGTCATCGGCGATAATTACGATTATCGAGTGGCGTACGAAATAGTTCGCCCTCAATACCGTCTAGTGCGAGAGACAGTGCACAGTTTGTAGGAGGCAATGTATAAAGCCTTAGATTGAACTTGATTAAAGCCTTAGATTGAGGTCTCCGTTGACAAAAGCTATGTTTTGTTTGTTTTCGTGCACAGTCTATATGGAAATTAATATATTTTAATACAATGCTGGTATGAAATAAAGTTAAGTCGGACAAATAAGTTCAAAGTTATAGCATTTATTTCTTTGATGAATAGATAAATGTATTTCTAGTTTTATGAACTCAATAAAATCGTGTTGTTATTGAGGCTTTTTCAAATAGACAAATTCCTGATACGATTTTTTAATGTTTTATTAACGTATACACAGATAGATATTATTTTAAAAGGAAACTTCCGCATTTTCGATATAAAATGTACAAAAAGTCACGTATAGAGAAAAGTATGATATGAAAACACATCGTTTAGTTATCGTACAGTTCAGTGAGCCAAGGACGTTGAGCGCGCCGGAGATGGCAAAGGTCGGCCGCTCCACCTGGTGATGAGTCGTGGGAACAGGGTCACGCGCAGCGGCGTCGCGCATCACTGACCGGCGGCTGTACGCAAACGTACAGTTTGGAATATTCTGTGTTCTGTGCTTATGAACTCATCGTTCTGACGACTTATAATTTATTTATTTCAAATCGTATATTTTTTTTATCGACTACAAATTGGCCCTTGACTGCTATCACATCTGATGTTAAGTGATGATGCAATCTAAGATGGAAGCGGGCTAACTTGTTAGGAGTGGGACGAAAATCCATACCCCTTTCGGTTTCTACACGACATCGTACCGGAACGCTAAATCGCTTGGCGATACGTCTTTGTCGGTAGGGTGGTAACTAGCCACGGCGAAAGCCTCCCACTAGCTAGACCAAGACAAATTAAGAAAAATCTCAATCTGTCCCGCCGGGAATCAAACCCAGGACCTCCATCTTATAAATCCACTGCGCATACCACTGCGCCACGGAGGTCGTCGATATTAGCAATATTGAAACTGTACGTTATCGAAAATTTGCCATTGATGTAGATGCCAGTAGTTGCATATTATTCATTACTAGACGCCGCCGACGGTTTCACCCGCTAAGTTCCCGTTACTGTAAAAATTCGGCATTAAAAGTACATGTAAATTAGTGTATAAGCTGTGTTATTGTAAAATTTAATCAAAATCCATTCAGTAGTTTTTGCATTAAAGAGTAACAAACATCCATCCCTCCATCCATACTTACTAACATTCGCGATTATAATCTTAATAAGATTCTTCTCGAATAAAATCATGCGTTAATTATGACTACGTTATACAATTTTTTTTTTATATGAATTTAAGTTTACATATATTTGTTTTTTTATTTTTTCAAAATGACCATAAATTGTTCAAATAAGCAACATTATTCACGATCACGCGTCTAATTAAAACCATGGTGTGGAATAGTTTCGGCACTGTAGACTAGCTAAGCTAGGTAGCAGATGCGTGTCGATTGGGCGAAGCCTCACAACGGCACGTATTAGCCATCGCTACGGCATTATCCGCTGCCATCTACATCTACATACCTCAAACGTACATCGCCTCCTGTCATTGAGATACAAAACGGAAACGTTGACGACCTCCGTGGCGCAGTGGTATGCGCGATGGATTTATAAGCTTATATATATATATATATATATATATAAGGTCCTGGGTTCGATTCCCGGCGGGGCTGATTGAAATTTTTCTTAATTTGTCTTGGTCTGGCTGGTGGGAGGCTTTCGCCGTGGCTAGTTACCACCCTACCGATAAAGACGTATCGCCAAGCGATTTAGCGTTCCGGTACGATGTCGTGAGAAACCGATAGGGGTGTGATTTTATTCTACTCCTAACAAGTTAGCCTGCTTCCATCTTAGATTGCATCATCACTTAACATCAGGATTAAAAAAACGTCATTTATAACCAAAATCTAGTATAAGATAGTTTAAATAATAATAAAAAGCACTCAAAATCTATCGCTCCATTCTTGGCTAGACTTTACTATTAACTATTGACTTCATAGGAAGGCTTTTGAGGATACTCTATATCGCAGCAGATATTAGAATGAGCTATGAATAACTCAGCATAATGAGGGGAGATCCACAGGCATACCAAAGTTATTCAACAAGTCGCGCAGCTGAAGCTATCGGCGGGGTATAGTTCGTAAAGCAATAAGTCTTGTGTGCACCAAGATTTCGGTTATCATAACCAACGTTTAACATAAGGTAAACGTAAAATTTACTGTTCACGACAACCCCTACACCGGTTAAGGACTTAAGCTCGGTTAAGATAAGCGCCCGGTTTACGTCCTTAACCGGCGTACGGGTTTATTATAAATAGTAAAGTTATGTTAACCGTTGGTTATGATAACCGAAATCTTGGTGCACACAAGCCTAAGAAACTTTCGCCTTTATATTAGTAGTATGATTAGCTTATTACTGATATATACCAAATACCAGCTAAAATGTTTATAGTTTTTTAATTGTTATTTGCTATATAACTCGCAAACAAATAGTTATTTAATCACATTAGCGCATTGAACTTGATATTAATTATTGCGATAACAATATCCGCCGCTCGGTGAACAGCTCACACTCACTGTATGTGTAACTACTCGTCGCTCTGCGCTCGGTAGCCACTAGCCATACGTATTGCAGATAACGTCCGTTTATCGCACCCGCACTAACACGGGAAAGTTTCTAACACTTCTGTCAATACTAATGTAATGGCCAACGATCTGATGGTCAAACGTGGCGAAACTGTTTTTAGTCATAAAGTAAGTAGACGACGTCTGACGACCTCCGTGGCGCAGTGTGCAGTGGAAATATAAGGCGGAGGTCCTGAGTTCGATTCGCGGTGGGGCAGATTGAGATGTTTCTTAATTTGTCTCGGTCTGGCTGGTGGCTGGCTTTCGCCGTGGCTAGTTACCCTACCGACAAAGACGTACCGCCAAGCGATTTAGCGTTCCGGTACGATGTCGTGTAGAAACCGATAAGAGTGTGGATTTTCATCCTACTCCTAACAAGTTAGCCCGCTTCCATCTCAGATTGCATCATCACTTAAAATCAGATGTGATAGCAGTCAAGGGCCACCTTGTAGTCATAAAAAAAATTGGCGCAAGACTTTTGAAAAGTCATGCCTGTGTGTTAATTTTTATTTTTGTAAAAGTAATTGCTGGTTTTCCTGTCCTCTCTTTTCTGTTGAATCTGCTTTCCGAACCGGCGCTATCTATAGTCACTACAATCAGATGCACTTGACGTTTCAAAAGTAAAGAGACGGTTCGTTGTAACTAACCTACATAAATAAAAGAATTTTGAATATTGACAGATGTACAGGGAAGTTCTTCCTTTTAAAGTAAGATAAGATAGATAATTATAAACATTCTTTGTTTCTTAAAAAAGTTACTTTCTATTAACAATCAATTTATTAAATATGTTAATTTTTAAGAATTAAAATTCTGTCTGTCAATGCGTCTCTCAGTGCGTGACAAGTCTGTCAGTGCATAGTGACTTTACCACCGGTTCGGAAGGCAGAGAAGAGCAGTAGGGTAAATACTGACTCTGACAGTTGGTAGGTTAGGAAACAAGTGACAGACAGCTAGTGAAAGTGACGCACCAGAGACGGCCTTGCTGCCCCGCCGTCTGTTGCCACGCACGCGCGGCCTGTTGTAGATGAATCTCGTCTCTCTCTCAAAAGTGAGAGGTCTCAGGTTCGATAATTCAATTAACAATTCTGGGATGACATAAATTAAAAAATCGATATTTTGCAAATCTTCCAGCGGAATCAGAATCAGAATCTAAAAGGAAGGTCTACATTTTTTAACAATGAACGCACAAGACCAAGTAGGACTAGATTATGGGTTAAATTAAAAAAAGATTTGTTTACTCTCAATTTACTCAATGGCACTTTCATCTTAGAAAAAGTTTAGAATTTAATAAAACAAAGAATAAATCAAGTCACGGGTTTGAAACTAATTAAGTATTTTCGTACAACAATCATGTCACTTTAGGTGTTTTGTATTTCAGTATTATGAATCATCAAAGTTTTCTATTTTAACTTTATTGCTAAAATCGGTAATCGAATCTGTGAGTAGTGTAGAGGTCGGCTGTCGTCGCGTCAGGTCGGTGTCGCAGGAATGTTCACACAAGAACAGCTGATTGCGAAGGCGGCCGCGGGGTCGTTGACCGCACTTTCGCCGCTCCCCCTCCCCCCGCCGGTCGCGATCTTAGACTTAGTCGCGGGGCGCGGGCAGAGTTGTGTGAATCGGCACCTTTACCCTATTACTGTCTCGTGGTTAGGCTATGAGATATGAGGCCTTACACCTACGCTTCAGGTTGATCGTTCCTAGAATGCACTGCGGAAATTTAGGTCAGGTGAACAATTGCTCGATTCGATAATCATTTATTACTATAAAAATATGTTATTTGAATATATAAAATAAATGTAATATCAAAGACTGCGGAGACTCTGAGAGGTCCTTAAATAACGTGAGAGGTAGAGGGAACGTTAAATTAACATTCCTTAAACTTGGAGGACACCCACTGTATGCCTAAGTCAATTAAGGCAAATTAATGACGAATTATTTATGAAGCGTTTTTAAATTGGTTCAAATTTTTTCATTAAATGTTTATTATCAAAACTTTCTAATAAAAATATGTTATTAGGATTCTCCTATAAAAAGAAAAAATGTCAATCGCAACTGCACTTTAGGATGAGTAATATAGACAAAGAAATGTGTTGTCACTTGTCGCCCATTAGCAGTAAAATCCAAAATATCCAATGAACTGTAACAGATCATCTGGATTCATAATAAAAACACCTATCATTGTCGTTATGCGAGCGCTGGCTTTGCGAGGCCAATGAAATAAGGCAATAATTTATAAAGTTGCTCTTTATAAATCATTGCCTTACATATTAATTGAATAACAAAACACAGCCAGAGAGCATCGTGGAGAAGACTGCTCGTTGTGTGACCACGGCCGTGAAGAAGCTGGTGTCGCCTGAAGAAGACGAGGAAGACGCCGCCTACGATAGGGCTGACGATTTGGTAACAGGCTTGGGATCGTAGCGCTAGTTCGTATTGCTCTTTATGTTGGCTACAGTAACTATTCCTTGCATTGTCTTCCATTGAAATTTTACAGTAGTATACGCGGAACGCCGCAGGGATTACAATCCTTCCACATTGATGGTTCTTCTAAATAGATTACAAATAGTAACACTATGCAATTGTTATAGAAATAACCTGTAGCAATAAAAAAAATTAAAAACTCTGAAAAGGTGTAGGTGTGTCCTAGAAAAATTTAAACCTTCAAAACTTCAATAAAAATATCTAGACTAAGACTAGAAAGTAAAACTCGATTGAGAATGCTAGTCAACAAACAAATTTAAAATGAAGGTAGAAAATGCAACACATTATATGCCTAATAAATTTAATATTATGTTTTGTTATTTTTAAAAATCTTATTTAAAAGATATTGAATATATTAATTAGTTTAATAGGTGTAAAATGACTTGTGATTTCTACTTTCATTTTTAATTTGTTTGTTGACAAGCATTCTCAATCGAGTTTGGCTTTAGTATAGTGTTGGTCATGTAGTAAGTTAATGTTAAATTGCTCTTCTCGCTCATAATAATTATACGGTGTTAGTGTGTAAGGTGTGTTCAAGTGGAGGAAGTGAGCTGGGATTAGTTACTGTGACATGGATATACAACACCGACGTTGTGTCGATGGAAGTCTTGTAAGTTCGCCTTGATTGATTGGATGTTGTTGTTTGTATACCACCTGCTGCTGTACTATACTTTTGACTTGAAACTTTCTAGTTGTTTCTGTGGTTAGGTTAGGTTAGGTTTCAGATCAAGAAGTCTTAAGAGCCCTGTACGTGGTCAAATTATTTGTCAAATGTTTGAACACAACTGCTATGAAAGACCACATTAACGGCAACATCTCTGAAAAATAATTTCTTTTGGAATTTATCTCCGTGTGTCGCGACATAAATACAAGAGAATGAATGCGATCAAAAAAATTACGGATTTATTGAAAGTGTCTCGCTAGAACATCACTGAAGATGTTAAAAAAAATTAATATTTTACGAACAACTTTCAAATGTGAAAATAAGGTGAACAAAATCTATGCTTTCTGGATGTGGTACCGATGAACTGTGTATACCTTATTTAATTATTTTAATACCTTCATTATGGTACTACAAAGAACTTGATTTTCTACAAGACAAATTGGAGGAAGAATCAGGCAAGGAGAAAATTGAAATATGGGCAAGTTTAACAAATTTATTTGATCTATTGGTTTGCACGTATGCGCTTTTGTTTGATGAAAACATGAAGTTTGACAAACAAATTTGACCGTCTACAGGGGCCTTTAATCAGCCTCATAATCTCTCTGTCTTATAAATCCACTGGGCGTACCCCTGCGCTACTGAGGCTGTCAAAGAAATTCTTCTACTGAGATTGTGCGCTGAGTTTTAAAACTGTTGCTGTTGCCTTGGAAAGCGCATATTGCCATCGGTTTATATAATATAATAACTATAAATAAATAAGTAGGTGTTTATCTAGTCAATTTATAATGCTTTTATAGATTTATGATTCTCTCATTGCGTCACATTATGGCCACGTTTAATATACCTTATCGGATCTCTCAGACGTAGGTACCCACTCCGTGTTCAGCGATAGCATCGCACGTATTATTATACAGACTCAAAATCTTATCCGTTGAATTTTTGTAATAGATAAACATTCAGATTAAGCTTTAACTCGTATATTATATGTAAATCAACTATATGTCTTCAAATGGTATGGATATTCACCTACTTAAATAAACGACGCTGGAATTTGATCGAAACATTAACTGATAGAGTTTGGGAACCCAAGGTGCTAGAATGAAGACCCCCACCGGAAAGCGCAGTGATCGACCCTAGGTGGACTGACGTCATCAAACGTGTCGCAGGGAGCTGCTGGCCAGAGACAGCTCAGGATCATTGTGTTTGGAAGTTCCTAAAAAGGTCTATGTCCAGCATTGGATGACGATGATCAACACATTTCAAATAACTCACTTATGTAGTTAGTACCTACATAACTATGTAGAATATTTTAGTGCTATTCTTAGTAAAACAAGGTTTATCGAGAGGCAACAGTGACGTCAGCTTCTTTCAGAGAAAACCGCACCACAATCATGTAGAGTAGGTACTTGCATAGTAGCACGCTCTGTTCATTGCCGATAACGTTTTGTATATTTTACAGTTCGCTACAAATTATGTAATACCTATAGTTCTAGAGCAAAAATACTACGAGTGTCAACAAATGAACTACAGTTAGAAATAGGCTATAGCTATTTGTGTTATAGCTTGAATATTCTTAAACTATTTCAAGACTTCTTTACACTATAATATAAATCTGTTGTATAAAGTTTGTTATAAAATAAAGTTTAGAGACGAATATCTTAGCATTCCATGGATTCACAGTGCGAGTCTTTTCCATCTCTTAAAAGAAAAACTCCGAAAACCGAGACTTGTGACTCGGGTTGTTTAAAGGTACCCTTAGTGACGCGTTTCAACACTCACCTCCTCTGTTCAAGTTATTCTCCTTGCCTAGCCAAATTCGGAAGGACCCTACTAGAGCAGCTTTGGACACTCGTTCCAATATGGAGCTTACTGCACTTCCAGTAAGACCAAGGTCTTTAGCAGGTTGTAGAGAGAGATATATCCACCCACTTCTATATTAACCACATAGCCATTTTTGGTTAGTTCATTAGTAAGGTCATAATATTTATTCACTTTGAATACATTTAATAAAATGTTAGAATTTAAACTATTGCGACTATTTTCCATATTATTAAAATAAAAACGGCTAAAAATCACGTCACTGTTGTCAAAATATGCCCGACTAGTTTCGAAACCAAACGGGTTTCTTAGTCATGAGCTCGCTTGTTCTTGCAATACGGCGTGAATCTAGTCAGGCGTACTCCGACAACAGTTACGTGAGTTAACAGTTTTATTTTTTTTTAACTTTAAGTATTATTTTCATTGTACTGCTGTGATATACTTATAAACTAACAAGCTAAATGTTATTATATCGTTATTCCTGTGTATAGCTAGCGTCAAATAAGGGCATATCTGAAGTCAGTGAATTATGAGTGAATACTTGTTATCCACACATTTGTACTTACAAGTCAAAATAGAGAACTACGAATGTGGACTTCAGAACGGCAAGCTTATATGACGCGAATCATGAAGGTGGCGTACTGACTGGTGTTACAGACTAATGTAAAAATTTACAAAGAGAGCATACAATCCACACATAAGTGGATGGTATCCTTCTATTAATTATATTGTACTAGTAGCTCCTCGTAATGCCGGTGAGCTACCACCTTTATAATAAATACTTATAATCCAGACGATATTGTGCGTGTGTTATGGTTACGTGTTGTCGCCCACTGGCGCTGAATTGTAATTAATTGTTGCCTTTTTAACGCTCCCCCTGGACCTATGGGCACGCAACGAAGTCAGGGTCGCTACCGTTCTCCAGATGGGTAAGAAGACAGTGTCCGTGTCTGACATAAACTGAGTCAAAGAGTGTGAGCCAATGTAGAGTTCGGAAAAGTACTGCCGCACTTATTCCTGCCGCTGTAATTCGGTAGGAATGGTATGTAGCCGAAGACGTCACGGGCAGAAACGATCTACCCTCTTCCTTATTCTTTTAGCAACAACTTCACGCATTTCGTTCTAATTGCAATCAGAATGAAATGATCGTTTCTACCCTTGACGTCTTCAGCTTCAGTGCCGTCGTGACCACGGTTCATGTAACTGGATCGAAATATCGACTAAATAAAAAACCATCGTTTACCGTGGTGATTAGACTTTACATCTGTTTATTCCGTCAATCATTTTTGATATTGAATTGCCTACTCAAGGAATGACCAGCTGCTATACTCGTACTACGTTTTCTTTAAGGTTGATAGTGCATGCTTACATTCGGCGGCTCAGTTTATGTCAGTTATGAATGCTCCGTTAGACTAAATGTAAAGTTAATTTAAAACTGAACAGAAAAATGCTTAACATTTTAAAAGGCGCAATTTACACCGATTGGTAAAAGCGATCCTTCAAATGTTCCGCATTCTAGAACTGTATTTTGTGTAGTGAAATGCAGCCAAAAAGATGCTAGAGTATTTTCAATTTTTTCTGAACTGACTCTAAAAGCTACAACGTATTGTAGAAACATTGTCTTTGACAGCCATATCATGTGTGATAAAAATGCCAATAAAAGTACAGAAAGACCTTCAAACTTTTATCACATCGTGTACTTAAAGTAAAAAGAAGTCAAAGGCTGCTTAATCGCATACATTAAGTAATTAAAGCTGTAGTTAATAATGTGGGTAATTATTTTTAACTTTATCAGCGAGCGCCTTGGCACAATTGCACGATGTATTGCAATGTACCTACTCGTAGGTACTGTGTACTGAAACACGTAGGTACTGTAGGCCGAGGCAAAGGTTAAGGAAGTCCCTCAGTAAATTTCAATATGTTATCATAGTTAAAGAGCTGGTGGTAGTTACAAAATCCGTATACTTTTTCCTTATTACATGTGACCGTACCTAATAGAGATTTGAGGCTCGTGATAAAGGTGATGTAATAAAAGAGCTAAAATCGAGAAATGGCAGTTAAGTAAATACAGTCTACCTGCCTTCTTGGGGGAGAAGACGGGTTATGTGGACCTTAATCACTAATACCCATTCTCAGTATAGGTTGTTCAATCCACGAAGGCTCATCGTTTTTTGTATTTCAAATGCTTACAGTGCAAGTGTGCAATAAAAACTGCAAGAATGTGAGTACTATTATTACGTGACGAGTAGCAATGTGGCATAGAACTCACATTTTTGCAGTTTTTATTGTACACTTGCACACTAAGCGTTTAAAAAACAAAAAACGACGAGCCTTCGTGGATTGAACGATCTATACATTGTAGGAGGCTCTGTGACCTCAGAGAACTCGCCAGATTAAAATATTATCGATAAATCATACGTAATATTAAAATATTATCAAAGAATTATCAAGAGCTCGCTACATCAAATTGCGAGACAAAAATAATGTTTGATAGTTATTAAGTAACTACATTAACTTTTACTAACACCCCAACAATGGTGCAAATTAGGTCAAATGCCACAAGTATTG
The DNA here is from genome assembly GCA_034621355.1 of Mycalesis mineus. Classification (NCBI taxonomy): domain Eukaryota; kingdom Metazoa; phylum Arthropoda; class Insecta; order Lepidoptera; family Nymphalidae; genus Mycalesis; species Mycalesis mineus. Next base: position 880,273 of record CM067892.1, on the reverse strand, counting down.
CTGATTTAAAATGTTGACCACCAGCTCCTCGACTACAGTTAGTATGAGTAACGTTGCTATAGACATCACTCATCACAAATATGTTAAGAGTTATGCGTATTACATTACGCGTCAAGTATTAATTTAACCGATGACGCAACGTCCACACAATCGTGAGAAGTGAATCGAGTGTTCGCTGTCACGACTTTTTATTATTTAGGATTACATCACAGATGCAAAATATGCTCAAGATGTTGGCAAACAAAAGGCTCAAATGTATTTGTATCTATGCCCTATCCTAAGGTCGAACTAAGTAGGGTACGGTTGCCTGAAGTCGTATCAGCCAATAATGTTATAATTTTGCCAGGATACACCTCATGCCACAGTGAGCCTTTGGTCCACCTTGCCTGAATTTATAGAAATTATTAAGAATAATATTATAAATGGACTGAATACATACTCTTTCAGTCCTACGATGTTCATTCATGAACAGTAGGTACTTGTATTTAACACGGTGTTCCACTTTGCAGGTGATGCAACAAGACGTCAAGAAGGAGAATCCTCTACAGTTCAAGTTCCGCGCTAAATTCTACCCCGAGGACGTGGCCGACGAGATCATTCAGGAGATCACGCTCAAACTCTTCTACTTGCAAGTTAGTATATGTATTTATAGCCCATAAACTATTATTTTACTTGCGAAACCAATTGTCAACCAACTCGACAACTCCCAAGCCGATGGACATCAATAACTTACCTACAGGTCCTCCGAAGAGAAGATGACAACATCTGTCTACCTTCAACCTTCAAAAAATTATGTCAAATCCGACGAAAGAGACGAGAGCTAAATTTGGCGAGGGTGACTGGAAATATTGGAAGGGGCTTAGGCATATTAATTTACCTAAATTCCTATCCCTAAATTCAGGACATTTTAAAGTATGGCCAGATCAAGAGTATCCTAAACCGACGGACTTATATGAAAAAATTAATGACTCTCATTAACTTTTTCATATAAGAGGAAGCTAAGGACGTATGCAAGGGTAGCACAGCAAAGGGAAAGATGTATTTTTTGCCTACCCTTATGGGAATGAGGTGTTATGTTATGTATGTATGTTAGTCCCAAGTATAGTGCTTGTTCCTCCTAACTTGTCCAAAGGGTTTCACAGAACTTGGACATATGTGGAGGTTACTCTATTTGGCAAACTAATTTTAAATTCCGCTAAGTTTATATCTAGCTCTAAAAATATTACAATATTGTTTTCATCTCTTTCTGTCAGTATTAGGATATATTTTTATTTTCTATATATTCGTTTTCCAGGTAAAGAATGGCATCCTATCGGATGAAATCTACTGTCCGCCAGAGACATCAGTACTCCTTGCGTCGTACGCCGTGCAGGCGCGCCACGGAGACCACAACCCGGCAGTGCACGCGCCAGGCTTCCTCACCAACGACCGCCTGCTGCCGCAGCGTGTCACCGACCAGCACAAGGTAAACATTGTTAAAATATAACGACCACTAATACTTATTTCTTCCTCAAAGACAACTAAAATAGGCGTGAGAAGCCTATGAACCCTTGGTCGGAACGAAATTCATCATCATTATCATCATCGTTGCGAAAGTCGCTAAGAACCTTTGCTCTTTACGGAATAGACTACTTAGTCAAGGGCCAACTTGTGATCGATAAAAAAACCTCTCTCTTATCCATGTATTCTCAATCCACTGCGCCTCTCTCCTAAATAATCAGTTTTGCCGGTTGACAACATTGCATAGACATATTAATAGTTATTACAATGGACTTCAGGTGTAATGCAAAATTCACGACAAAAGTGTTCCGAGATTTCTTATATATACTAGCATGTATTTGTATTTTTATAAACAAACTAAAACAATGTAATATATGTCTTATATTATTGTTTTATAGACTAATTTGCAACGGTTTAATTGCATGCAATAAGTAATCAGCTTTGACTGACGGTTGCCATGGCAGCCTTTTTTTGACATGGCAGCTTCTCGTGAAAATGATGTGGAGTAGGTAGCTTTGAATTTTTTTTTTGGCATCTTTAACCTACATACTGATAGTTCAATTCATCATCAGTCTCGAGTCGACCACGGCTCGGTGTACACGGGCTATTGTAGGTTGTATCGCTGCATGTCATGAGCGAACGGAATGATGCTCTACTTAATTTTTTTACTCATATTATATTTATAATGTCAAAAAAACGTATCGTATGATGATAAACTACACATTTAAATGTGACTTAGCCAGAAAAATCGTTCCGTTGCCCATTCCTTCAGGTTGACCGACTCGACTTTAATTTTTCTACAAAGGTCACTTGATTGGTTTGTTACTGCCAATATAGATTTTCCAAATTAGCTTAGCATAATAGCTTTGGTATTTGTACTATATATACATTGGTACTATCCTACTAAAAAGACGTACCGTCAAGCGATTTAGGTTTAGAAACTAAAGGAATGTAGATTTCATGCTACTCCTAACAAGTTAGCTCGCTTCCATCTTAGTTTACATAAACTAACTTGTAATGAATCAAAATAATAATAGATATCATGGGTTCACGATTTACAAAAACGCTAGGGGTATGGTAGACAAGACAGCGTGGAGCTGAGCTCAATCATTAAACTGTTTAAACAAAAGAAAAATAGATATACTAGGTACCTATCTGAGATGATTGTGGGTATGTGTGTTTTTAAGATATTTTTAAATGGGTTAATATATATGTCGAAGGAATTAGACTAGAGACTTAGAATAGATTGTTGTAATATTGTAATAGACGTCATTGTTTATGGAAATGTTACTGTCTGTGGATGTAATTATTTTTGGTATGTCACGAGTTTTTTTATGAAAGAAATCGAAATAGAACTAATTGTTAATCATTTAATGAGAGATATGAGATAGGTGCTTACTTAAAACTTTAACACAAAGTTAAATTCAATTTGATTTGATAAATGAATGATTGATTTGTTTTAATACTGCAACCAATAAAAGAGTCGGGCGCCAAAGTCCTAGTAGAGTATTTACACCATCTTGAGAGGAATAAAGGAGTTGGGTAGTTAGTTTGTGTCTGGAGTGCGGTGAGGATATTTGGTCGAGTTGGACCAGTGTAAAAGTGTTCTTAAGAAGTAAATTAAATTAGGGAGTAAAGTAAGATGGGTGTAAATAAACTACTGTTCTGAATCTTTATAATACGTCAGGAATTATAAAAATCTATTTCATGTATCAAAACATTGTGAACTTGCAAAATATCTGTTCGTGAAGACAAAGTCTTTGTAACCCTATAAAACGCCCAAAAGATTAATAACCACTAAAGATGATGTCAAGGAGAATTGTTAAACTCCAATATATATATTAACCTATATCACAATATAATTTTGCTGTGCAGGACCAACACGACATATTCATTTTTAAAAAATGAGTTAAAATGAAGTAGAGCATACTGCTAGTCAAACGTGACATTCTTGTTGACATAACTAACTTGACACTTTGTGTGAGTGTGCACACATTGCTACTCGTTACGTAGTAATAGAACTCACATTCTTGCAGTTTTTATTGCACACTTGCACTGTAAGCGTTTGAAAAACAAAACACTACGAGCCATCGTGGATTGTCCAAGCTATATTTTATTCACAGCAAACTTAACCTCTATATGCTGGGATAAATCTAGTACCAACCAATATATTTTTTTACTACAATGACGTTAGGTCACTGTTTTAAATAACTGTTCCAAATTTCATGTAGATATTCTTATAGTTATCAAAATAATCGAGTATGAAGGACGGACCGACGGACGGACGGAGGGAAGGGTTTCATTTTACCATTATGGTAAAACTTCTTTGATTAATATTCATGACATAAAAAATAAAAGTTTATTCATTAAAATTATTTTCAATTTAAAAATGGAGGAATTAAAAAATTCAAATATTAAACAATAAAATAGCTCTATGCAGTCGTTGTTACAAAACATTATTTACGTGTATTCTCTCAGTAAGCTAATATGAGACTGAATGCGATTAGAAATCTTTTTCGCGTTTTAGCTCTCTTTTGGTTCGAACACTTTTTAACGCTGACCCGAAGTCCATAGTATTAATATGTCAATGCAACATTGCCATTATTTGGAATTATTATTATTCAGGAGTTAGGGTGCAAATTGCCCTTGATTGCCAATTTGAATGGTTCGGGATATATGTTGAACGGCAGCTAAATGTCGCTGTACCTAGACTGAATGCAATAAATTGCCTTAAACGTTATAACCAAACCTGTGTTAATCTCCAGATGTCCCGCGAGGAGTGGGAGCAGAGCATCACGAACTGGTGGCAGGAGCACCGCGGCATGCTGCGCGAGGACGCCATGATGGAGTACCTCAAGATCGCGCAGGACCTGGAGATGTACGGCGTCAACTACTTCGAGATCCGCAACAAGAAGAACACCGAGCTGTGGCTGGGCGTCGACGCGCTGGGGCTCAACATATACGAGAAGGATGACAAGTGAGTGATTTGTGATATAGCTGTACTCAGTAGGAATCTACTTTCCGAACCAGTGGTCCAGCAGTCTTCGAGTAAAGACAAATGAATTCCGTTGCCCTAACTTGCCTATTTACAGATATATGACTATGAGGACGTTAACTCCGTAGGTAACTTTTGTGTATAGTGGGCAAGAGTCTAGATGGGGTTGCCATTTCAGAGTTTTAAGCAAATTTTTGAAGTCCTCATATCTTTCTCAGGCGAAAAAAGATCTCGAAAGTGCCATAAATCAAGTCAACAAAAACTTAAGCCTACGTAGTTTTAGACTGCGCAAACTTGAAACTATCGTTTGGTAATAAAATAGCATTAAAAACATGTTTATCATTGAAACATCCGTTGCCAAAGGATGAAATTAAAAAATGTGATAGTTAATTTACAGTGAGTCGGTCGCGAGCGAGGCAACGGACGAGATAAACTAACTTGTTTGTGGTATTTATTGTGTCTGCCTCAGATAGTGTTTATATGCGTTAATTCGCTTTAAGACAACAATAACTGAGCAACTTTCGGTGTATGACAATTTTCCTTGTTTTTTTTAACTTTTTATTGTTTAAAAATGACAGTCATGAATTTAGCTAAAACAGCAACATTTATGTTCCTTTCCATCCTAATATAGATACGCCGATAATAATATGATTATTCTTTTCATTTAAGCCTCATTGACACGGTCAGAAAGACATTTGACATTGACATCAGATTCTCTGATGAATGTTCAGGCCGTGTCAACGCAGCTTCAGAAGCTAGATACAATAATGTCATCCAGACAAATCATACTTTTTACGTACCATGTAGGCAGTTAATAAAATTAACTCACCAACTGACATTATAGTGCATGGCATCGGGACTAACTATGAAAGAATTATTTGAAAATTCATCTTATATGTATGTTGAGACAGCAGTTTTTGATTGAAATTTATTATTTAAAGTTGGAAGGGACAGGGTATGAATGAAGTAGTATAAGCTGATCAATGGATGCATGTATGTTCACCCGGTACTTCTCGTTCCCGTGGCATATTCACGATAAAATATGGTCTATGTGTCAATCCAAGGTGTCAGCTAACCCCATACCAAATTTTTTTAAAATCACTCCAGCCGTTGACCAAGTAACAAACACACACACTCATAAACTTTCGCCTTTATAATAGTAGTATGATAGTCCCAATGTTTGCTAAGCAGGCGACCGTACCATACTGTACGTACCTTTCGGTACAGAAATAGCTTAAAACAATCACGCTCGTCTCCGAGATCCTGTTATCTCGGTGACCTTGCGGCGCGCGTGTAATTATGACAAGCGGCGACGTTATCGGCACCGATTATGTCATTCACCAGCTATCCGCTATCACTGCACTAGGCTGTACGACGTATCATATCTGATGTATCACGATGAATTCACCAATTACAACATTCCACGATAACGGTTTATGACATTCTCATTACCAAACATTTTTTAATGGTACTTTAAATAGCTGTAACCTGGTCCGCAAGAAGTGAAGGAGGATTTGGATTAGTTGGATTTAAAGGATATCATTACTAGTGAAACCTAGCCTTTCTAGCCTAAAGCTTAACAGCGGATCTATTCCCTGACCCAGACTGAAGCTTCTAATGGCGAGCTTATTATTAGGATCTGATGATGAGATCGTGGGAAAATCAAAGGAATTGTTCGAATTTTATATAAAAATATTCATCAGTTATCATAGCAGCCATAACACAAGCTACTTACAAGTACGCTTACTTTGGGGCTATATAGCGATGTGTAATTGTCCTATAATATTTATTTATTTATTTATATATACACACACACTTGCAACGATTTCGGTATTTTGGCTGACAGTAGCTTTTTGGCTACAAGTGTCGTATCATGTACTCTTATTTTAATTTAGTAATAAATCACTAAAAAGTAAGACATAATTGCCAGCCTAGCCATCTACTTTAAGTGTACCTAGAATCCATGTGCTTTGCTATGTCGTTAAATAATCGTTCGTTCTACGTTAAGTAAACCTAAAACTTGGATGACACCGATTTATAGTTATGCTATGTCAAAAAGATAGGCCACTTTTCTAACCTGGTACACCTCAAGTGACACCTGTTGTTGTTTTTTGGCAGACTGACGCCGAAGATCGGCTTCCCGTGGTCGGAGATCCGCAACATCTCGTTCAACGACCGCAAGTTCATCATCAAGCCGATCGACAAGAAGGCACCCGACTTCGTGTTCTTCGCGCCGCGCGTGCGCGTCAACAAGCGCATTCTGGCGCTGTGCATGGGCAACCACGAGCTGTACATGCGCCGGCGCAAGCCCGACACCATCGACGTGCAGCAGATGAAGGCGCAGGCGCGCGAGGAGAAGCTCGCCAAGCAGGCGCAGAGGTACGTGGCGCCCTCTACTGGCTGCCTATGTGCCAACTAATGTTCTACTTTCAAATGACAACCGTAGAGTAAGCTTACTACTTGCTCTACCTATGTTATATTTTCAAACGTTGTACCTTTAAATAAAACGTATATTTATCTATTTCAGAGAGAAGCTGCAGCTGGAGATCGCTGCTCGCGAACGAGCGGAGAAGAAACAGCAGGAGTATGAGGACCGGCTGAGGCAGATGCAAGAGGAGATGGAACGCTCACAGGTATAACTAACACACAACATATTCTTTTTTCTTCTCAAATAGTTTTATCTTAAAAGCAAAGGCCTTTTCCTTTTTTGACGACTACTCTTGTGCATGTTATCCTTTGATTAACAAAGAGGTAACAATTTATCATTCACACGTTTGCTCCAGGCGAACCTGCTGGAAGCTCAGGAGATGATCAGACGGCTGGAAGAGCAGCTGCGCCAGCTACAGGCTGCCAAGGAGGAGCTGGAGCAGCGCCAAAACGAGCTGCAGGCAATGATGCAGCGCCTCGAGGAGACCAAGGTACTATTCCAGTATATTCTAAGCGATCCTGCTGGAAGCTCAGGAGATGATCAGACGGCTGGCGGAGCAGCTGCGCCAGAACGAGCTGCAGGCAACGATGCAGCGTTTCGACAAGACCATGGTACTATTCCAGTATATTCTAAGCGATCCTGCTGGAAGCTCAGGAGATGATCAGACGGCTGGAGGAGCAGCTGCGCCAGAACGAGCTGCAGGCAACGATGCAGCGTTTCGACAAGACCATGGTACTATTCCAGTATATTCTAAGCGATCCTGCTGGAAGCTCAGGAGATGATCAGACGGCTGGAGGAGCAGCTGCGCCAGAACGAGCTGCAGGCAACGATGCAGCGTTTCGACAAGACCATGGTACTATTCCAGTATATTCAGACGGCTGGAGGAGCAGCTGCGCCAGAACGAGCTGCAGGCCTGCTGGAAGCTCAGGAGATGATCAGACGGCTGGAGGAGCAGCTGCGCCAGAACGAGCTGCAGGCAACGATGCAGCGTTTCGACAAGACCATGGTACTATTCCAGTATATTCTAAGCGAACCTGCTGAAAGCTCAGGAAATTATCAAATTTGAAAAGAGATACAAAGCCGATGTCATAGCGTCCAATCTTATGTTCAGAATAGACATATGTGTAGGAGATATTTTTGTGCTCTATTACTCTGTTTTTTATCTATCTATACTAATATTATAAAGAGGTAAAGTTTGTAAGCTTGTAAATAAAGTTCTGTCGGGGCTAATCTTCGGAACTACTGATCCGATTTAAAAAATTCTATAACCAGTAGAATACAACGTTATCGGTGAATGTTATAGGCTATATTTTATATTTGTATTGTATATGACGGCGCCTGCGTCATCGTACACGACTAGAAAGAAGTCTGTGAACTGGACATGCACCAGCTACGCCCTCTTGCTCAGCTGCGCATAGTTCGATACCCCCACTTACCCCACTACTTCAGTCATTCTAAGTTATATAAAAGGATCGGGTCTACAATTGGTGGGCAGTCTAGGCTCTGGCGTGGCGCGGTGCAGACGTTGTACTTTGCTTATCGCTTAACCTAGACAACTCAGATAATTAATTTGTGCAAACAAATTAATTATTACTCTCGGCTTAAGTCGCGGTGTCTTGGGGTTGCTGTTAATTATTCTTTCAATTATCTATTTGTGATTTAGTTATAATTAGTCTAAATACAAAGGATTACCCTATTATTTTATTCACTATCTCTGACCCTCTTTCGACATATATATTACCCGAATTATCGCAGTTTTTGTCGCGCGAGTCGGACCGTGAAATTTATTAAATTTAGCTTTATGCGCGTACGCTGCCTTACCTGTTGGATATAATTGAAAACATTGTATGAAAACTTTATGCATCTTAAAAAGTTCTACAAAAAAGTCCGTGATAGCATATCTTTTTGTGTTTTAATTAAGTTTTTTTTAATTAAGTGTTTTAATTAGTTAAGTTTTTTGGCAAATATATAACTTTTTGTGTTTAAAAAAATCATTTAATTCATATGCTTACGTCATTATTTATATAAATAAACTTAAATCCTTATCAAAATAAATTATTTATTAATTACAAGGATATTATAGAGATAAGATTTGTCTTTTACAGTATTTTAATTAGTTATATAGTTTCGGAGATATTTCAAAATTTCTAAAAAACAACAATACCGCTATATCGTCCAAATTAAGTTGACCTTCTCCGTGTTATGTTATACGTACTGAATAGAGGTCAACATTTTAGTACTGATATTTTTTTGAAATTCTATCTTTGATCTTTTCTTTAAATTTATTTGGAATGACAGACCATATTTATATAATATACGAAAAAGTTTGTTTGTTTGTATAAACGGGCTAATCTCTAGATCTGAATGTCGGATTGTAAATTATTTTGTTTATTGTGAAAGCTAGACTCAAAAGTGAAATAAAATATTTAATACAAGCTATACACATCAGCTTGCCATAAATATATATTGTTAATGTTAATGTACTGTAATATTGTACAATGTTGAACAACAATGTAGATCTTTTGTACACGGGACGGTACGGAGGATATTGCTTCACGGGAAACTATAAAAAAATTAAATTAAGAGGGGTAGCGGGGAAAGAGCACACTTTATATGGAAGTCTGTCTTTAAAATCAAAAGGGTACCTAAGAGGCTAGTATCTTATATATTATCCAAAGGACATCTCTAGGACGTCCATAAAAATTCTAGGAGAGCAGAGGTCTCTGTCTCACGCCTCTTTTAATGCACATTATTTTCATTGAATTTATGTTATAATGGTCTCTTATTTGATCAACCAAAATGAATGAAATCGATATATTTATTACAGAATATGGAAGCAGCCGAGCGCCAGAAACTCGAGGACGAGATCGCGGCCAAACAGGAAGAGGTCTCGCGCATCCAACAAGAGGTGGAGGTCAAGGACTCGGAGACCAGGCGCCTGCAGGAAGAAGTGGAAGAGGCGCGCAGGAAGCAGGACGAGGCTGCAGCGCTCTTGGCAGCGGCTACTACTCCTACGCATCACCATCTGCACGAAGGGAACGAGGGTGCTGATGGCGACGCGGCGGAGGGTAGCGGGTCGGAAGGAGGCTCTGAAGCTGGCGGCGGCGAGCTGGCGCGCGGGCCAGATGACCTGGTGGACCCGCTGGCTGAGCGCCGCACGCTGGCGGAACGCTCGGAGCGGCTGCACAATCAGCTCAAGGTATGTGCTTTGGATTACGGATGTTGCAAATGTTCGCATCGGCATCCTAAATTCCGGAGCATCTGCATCATTTTGGCCATCCGCATCTGTAATTGTGGAGCTCTCGCGTCAATTTGTACATCCGCAATTGCGGAGCTTCCGCATAATTTTGGACATTTGCATCCACAATTAATGTCCGACTCTAGGTTCTTTCTCACTGTAGACTGGCAGCAGAGACGGCTTCTTGTAAGAAAGAAAAATTGTTTATTCCAAAAAAAATTAGCTACAAAAAACCTAAAACATTGAATGCATCATTGCAGTGCTTGATGCCTCTTGAGTTAATTACTAAAAGTTCAACAAGCATCAAACACCACTCCTATTTTGCGTGGCACAACCCAGAAAAAGGTACCAGCTCAGGCATGTGTTTCATGCCCAAACAAATGTAAGAGCACACAGCGTTGATGTCAGCTGAAGTAGACCCCCATCAGGCACCACGTGCAATATAGCCGTTAGGGGTGTGCTGGAACCACTGCACGTCAACAAACTCCAGGACCCTAAGATAGGCAATGTACCTTCTTAACAAAATCCAAAGTTCTCCTAAAGGAAAGGCAAGTAGGTGCCTCTTTCATCCTCTAGGCAATTGACCTTCCAAAACTAATAGCAAAGGTTCGCCGTCAACTTTGTCGAGTTGTAGCTGTACCCTCCGCTCTGGAGGAATGCGCAGAAGACATCCCCTATCATCGAGTTATTAGCCATCGATTAATGAAACTCCCCAGTAGAAATTATAAGGCTATGTTGTGTGCACTGTCCCAAATTCTTGTCACCCTGAACTTACCCAAAGCTCCGCGACATTCTGGCACTTTGGAAGGTTGTTTACATGACACCCCTTGACCAACTACGCTGCTCTAATTCAGGCTGAAATGTTTAGGGTGATAATGGTTGCCTTGGTAACGATCACTATCACGCTGCTAATGAGGATCTATTGAATCAATTTTTTAAGAGAATGTTTGGGGTGTCCGCAGGCTTTGAAGCAAGACCTGGCGCAGTCGCGCGACGAGACGAAAGAGACGGCGATGGACAAGATCCACCGCGAGAACGTGCGCCAGGGCCGCGACAAGTACAAGACGCTGCGCGAGATCCGCAAGGGCAACACCAAGCGCCGCGTCGACCAGTTCGAAAACATGTAGATATCAGGTAAACGACATTTTACAGTGGTACATTATGGGATTAAAGGAACTCTTCAAATTCCATTGGCACACTTGAAGCGATTTGGATATTTTTTATGATAACTCGCATGACAATGCAATATTATGAAGACATAGAGCTGATCTGATGTTTCAGCTGGAAGGTGGCTATAGGAACTCATAAAACGACGCAACCCCATCAAGTTTAGGCTCGTTTGATTCATATTAACGAGCACTTTGGTCCTATATTCCTAGGTTCTGATGATGGAGCTGGATGGTGGTCATAGGAACTATGTAATAAAACAACACAACCCCATCAAGTTTAGGGTTCTGATGATGGTGGCAATACGAACTCCGCAATAATACGACACAACTTCGGGTTGCAGGTGATGATAATCGGCAATGATGATAATGATGAACTTCGTGCATAAATCCCTCACGAATTTTTGTCCTGTTAATATTCCCAGTCCAATGTAAGATGTTTAGTAAAAAATCTGTTGTTTCGGTGCGTGCAGGTAATACTGCGACCGCGCACATCCGACTACACCGCCGGGGACGAGGTGGCGCGCCTCGTGGACGCGTGCTCGAGACGATCTACCGACGCTACCAAACGCTACCAACGCTACCAACCAACGATACGCAGTGTCACAACGGTGGGACTTACTTGACTAACATTTTTTTCATATGTTTTTACAGTTATTATAATAAAAAATTAATAGCATTTTATACAACAGAAAAATATGTCTACGCCTGAAAACGAAAAATGAAAAAAATTTTAGTCAACCACGGGAATTGGATGTAAATAAGTATTATAGTATTTTTGTCAACATTTTGTCGCTGTTTGGCTTGGATAACGGTTAATGTACTACATACTACACTGTAAACATTTTTCCATTTTACTTCATTTTTTATTTTTAAGTTGAAAATCATAAAATAAATCTTATCACAAAATATGCTATCAAGTCAATACATATAACAACATCACAAATCTCGTGGACCACACACATTGGCCGTTATTCGCATTGCCAAACTAAAGACATTTTATACTCGTACGTATTTGTAAGTATAAACATTGTATGATGATGTATTCTTGTATTGGCATAAATGATATATTTTTATATATTGTATCAACTAGAAGTGACATACCTCCATATTTGTAAAAAAAAAGTCCTTGCGCTTTTTTTTGTCATAAAGTTAAATTATTTGGAAATTATTTTTTTAATAATACTGGAATACCTATTTGCAATTGAAGAATATTTAATTAAATATTCTAGTTTGCAGCGGCCTAAATATATTTTTTATATATTTATATTGTCTATGAATCAATATAATAGCTGTATATTATTTTTTTTTTTAAATATAAGGGTTTTTTTTACAAATATGCGGGTATGCCGTGAATAAAAAATGTCGTCTCTCGAATGTAGCACGGGGCCTCTGAGGTCGTCGACGGTATATTGAATCGATTTCTGTACAATTACAGTCTTTAAAGGTAAAGGCAATAATTGTAGACGATTTCGCAGGGCCTAACCTCGTCCACGAAATTGCACTAGGGGTCTAAAACAAAAAAATATATAAAAATAAGCACAGAATCTGAAGTCAGAATTGCAACAAATGTAATCTATGACATATCAGTTGAAAAAAAACTTGATTTTTTTATATTTTAGTGCATTTTATAGCCAACAATTGTTGTTTAATAAATTGACACATGAATGTCGAACTATTTTTTTTTCTTTATTCCTATCCACAAGGAAATGGCAAAGGTATTTCAACCATAACATGTTAAATTATATCTAATTTTTTTTTTATTAACGGTCTGGTATCAAGTATTTTATGGCCTCTTATATCTAAATGTCTAAAATACAATACAGACTATGTTAAAAAATAATAATTTAATGAATATTAAGAATATTTTTGGTTTAGATCCTTACGGCTGCGAAGGTGCGTATAGATCAGTGCCAAACAAGCGATCACAAAATATTTTCTTGGTTTATTTGAAACCGCGAATAAATTGCGTCAACCGAGAGTTAGGCCGCTGTGACTGTGGGTGATAGTGTAGGGATAGTTATCGATGTTCTTATATTTTCTCGTACACCGTCCATCCGATATCGATATTCTGTGTCCAGCCAATTTGTACGAATAATAATAAGTACCTGGGTGACTGAGCTTTGCTCTGTATTTTTTTTTGCATTAATTATACATTTTCTAAAAGTGAAACCTAGACTTAGACCTAGACACCTTGAATACTTGAAAACGCATTATCTTTCGTAGTTATCGACCTGGGTTCTATTATTCTATTTTTTTGAGTATTTATTATGAACATAAGACTAAATCATTTTTGAAAGCTAATTTTACATAATAACGTATATAATTGATTTAATGTATTTTTCACTTTGAGTGTTATCAATTATAAATTTTAGTTCTTTTTTAATTTGTGTATTGTTTACGGATTGGCTGGAGATGGAGTGTGTGTGTGTATTGTCAACCTTGTTCACGTAGTAAGAAGGGTCATATTAGAACGGTGCTTGCATTTTACAAAAAGGATTGAATCCGTCGGGCGTCGTACTCGGAACTATAATTGTAAATATTGATTATTATTATTATTACTTAATAGTAATTTTATTTTAGTGTTTAATGTGCTATAATTAACGCAGTTCAACAAGCGTACAGTTTAGTAACAGTTTTTTTTTGTTACAAAAGATCGGCTAGGGTCTGTCTTACAGACAGATAACAAATTCGTTATATTCTTCATTTCTTTATTAACAAAGCACCAAAAAGTTTTTATAATAAACATAAAAAAAACTAATAGTTTGGATAAATCAGTTATGATTTTAATTGTCTTTTCCTGTAGGTTTTGAAAGTGGTTTAAATTGGTAACTATCACAGCGCTAACTGCCCCTCGACTGTACGCTTGCTGAACTGTGTCAATAACGGAATATGTATACATCGGACCCCTCGGGGACCATCGAAATGTTGAAGGCACACAGATTCGTTTAATTATTATTAATTAAAATAATTAAATATAATATTATTAAGTAAGTGATTTGGATTTTTATTCTATAACTATTGTGTATACTATGTACAAGGGACGGTATACCTGAAAATTGAATTATTTTATTAAATATTACAAAATATAAAGTTACATTTTACATGCTTGTTTTTTTTTCTCATTTATCTTACCCATGTTGATATTATACTTTACAAAGTTTTAAAATACCATATTTAATATAAAAAAATTGTCCTAATTATTAAAAAAAATATTAAAATTGCCGAAAGGTTTTTTGGTATACCGTGTCTTGAGCCGTGTATAATCCTATAGATCGGGAGTATATTCTGCGAGTCATAAATCTATATAAAATGCGGTGTGCTTCGTTTTATTATAAACTATTATTATTATTAATTTTTAATTTGTGGTAGTTTTTTTAATTCTTAAATCGTCTGTTGATTATTTCGGTTCTAAGTGCGCATGTGTGAGGTCTCCTGTATCGCGAACATTTTCTGCACTTCAACTGTACACTGGGCGCCAAAAAAACTGAACACGCACTAAAAAATAAATAATTTGATGCGATTGCGTGTAACGCACTGCATACAATAATAAATATATATTTGCTTGTAAAGATTTTGAGATTGCCTTAATGTTTACCCTGGTCAAAGACACTGCACGCCACTGGAACTATCGTCACGACATCACAAAGTGTTCTTGATACAGGACGAAGTTCTGTCATCTCTGCTTATTAATATTAAAAAAATATAAAATATACAATATTTTTGAACGATTGTTTTGCCGTTAGTTTTGCTCAAAGTGACAACTGTTATGACAACACCGGATGTGACGTCACAATACTTGTTGTCATAAGTTAAGGTGCGTTCACATTGACGCAGAGTCGTCGCAACGCGTGCTAATGTGAATGCAGCCTTGCGCGTTCTGGTTCTGGCTCGATATGTCCATGTTGATATTACCGTTATGTAGTATGTACATTTTGTTGCTGCCGGTCGCCGCTCTACAACACTAGTGGCTTTCATAACGTCTATACGTTGTTACCCGACTGCGTCAGAAGGAGGGTGATGTTTTTATTATTTCTCTTGATAACCGTGCAGTGCTAGTATCGTGGCAGGAGGATGAGTCATATGAAATAAACTCATGTAGACAAAGAGTCATTGTGGCTCAATAGCAGGGAAATCGAAAAGTATCAAAGACCAATAATGTTGACGTGATTAGTTGAAATCTGACTGTATCTACAGTTGTAGGTTATCTATACTTAAATGTTGTAAAAAAAACCTGCTATTTGTAGTGTCAAAATTGTGCGGAGTAAATTGTACCCAATTGGTACAGCTAGAAGCCATAAAATAGAAATTACTGTCTTAAATTCATTTTTAAGATGACGCATGGTTATTAAATGATAGAAAAATATGAATGTTTTTCGATATTTATTCTAAAAAGCTGTTTCAAAAAAACAGCGCACTTTCTTCAAAGGACTTAATTTTCTCGTAATGAAAATTACTTTTTGTCCTTGGAAGACATTTTCAAAACGTCCAATCAAACACTTGGCCGGTGATTATGAGAGGTTATTATGAAACGTGTCACGTGACGTTGTTAGCACTGCACGATTATGAAGAGCGTCACACTGTTTGAACAAAATTCTGAGTTATATATATATTATTATCATTATATTTGTACGCGTATAGGATGTGTATAATGTTATGTTTAAGTGTATTAAAGGCATTCCATGTAAGTATATACAATGCGGTGGCGTGTACTTGGTTATATTTGTTTTTTTTTTTGAGAATAAATCTTGTGGAATAGTAATGATTATTGTACTTTTCAATGGTTTGTACGTGTTTTGTTAACAATAAGTGCCATCCGTCGCATATCTTATACCGTTTGATGTGGGGCCGCGCGGCGTTCATAAATCAAAATAAAAAAATAAAAAAAAATTATAATATTATAACTCATTTAAAAACGTAGTTTTGGTAAAGCAAAATGTTTTATCATATGTAACTATTGTCAAACAACGTAAAATTAATAAGGTATTATTTATAAATAGAAAATAAATAAAGGTTACTCTGGAAAGTAACAAAACTATAAAATTAATATTACCATAGATAAAAGTGATGTACTAATTCGACCTAACAACTTTATACACTAGTGAGTAAAGACGTCATTATTATTTGAGATTTATTTACATTACATTTAATTATTTTAATTATAGTTTTATTTTTCATAATATCTATAAAGTTGCTTTATTCGTCATTGTATGAAGTGGTCAGACGTGACGCCGCGTCAGGCCCCCGTGCGTCTGCGTTCCTGAACGTTTCGTGTCAACATTATATAAAATATACAATACCACGTTGCCTTTCAATCTAGGATGAAAATTTTTCCAATAAAATGTTTAAGTAAAAAAATTGTGTTTTATTTATCCGGGAGTTGGTGTTACACCCCCGTGCCTCATTACGCACGTTAAGGACGGCTGCATATTGTAAGAATTTTTCTGTCAGAACAATTCTCATGCCCGTCAATAACACGGCGCACACCTATCAGAAACTTCCTTACGGCGAATCTGAGTTTAGTTCGCGACTAGTCGGCAGCGTACATAAAGTAAGAAAAATGAACAAAATGTTACTTTTATTAGCGTTATTGTTCCACCTAATTCAAAACAAAATCGGATCCGAAAAATGTCTGCCGTCCGATCGTTTGTGTCCGGCGCTCATCAAAATCTGAATCAGATTTGTGATAGTATACGGAATCCACAACAAAATATATATTATGAACCTCTGACAGGAAAATTCTTACAATATGCGGCCGGTCTAAAGAAGGTCCCAACTATTTGATAATTTTTTTTTATGACTACAATTTGGCCCTTGACTGCTATCACACCTGATGTTAAGTGATGATGCAGTCTAAGATGGAAGCGGGCTACCTTATTACACTCCCCTATCGGTTTCCGGAACTCCGGTTTCCCCTACCGGAACTCTAAATCGCTTGACGGTACGTCTTTGTCGGTAGGGTGGTAATTAGCCACGGCGAAAGCCTCCCACCAGCCAGACCAAGACATTAAGAAAAATCTCAATCCGCCCCGCCGGGAATCGGACCCAGGACCTCCACCTTATATATCCAACGCGCCATGGAGGTCATCCCAATTGTACTAGATACTTGTATATTGAATGCGTGCACTTTTTATCTTCAAAATCCAAAATCAGTGATTTCAAGCTATTTTACAAGCACTTTTGAATCGACAAGACCGTCAGTACTTAGTGACACTACCACTGCGTCAGAAGGCAGATCCTGTGGCGAAGAGCCGGCGAGAAACTAAGCAGTTGCTCTTTTAATAATCAAAGTTGCAATTTGTATTCCATAAATAGTAACCTCTACCCACTTAGTAAATGGTTTTAAACACATTTTTTGCACTCTTGTAAAGGCAAGTCCAGTACTTCTTTTGGAATGAGATTATATAATCGTATGTGCACTCAGTCCCACATCTCCCACAAATGATTTCTGTACCTACTTTGCTCATACGTGCTAGGTACTTAATTTATTACTAAACATTTATGGCTATGTCTAAACATTTATGGCTATGTCTAAACATTTATGGCTATGTCTAAACATTTATGGCTATGTCTAAACATTTATGGCTATGTCTAAACATTTATGGCTATGTCTAAACATATATGGCTATGTCTGAACATTTATGGCTATGTCTGAACATTTATGGCTATGTCTGAACATTTATGGCTATGTCTGAACATTTATGGCTATGTCTGAACATTTATGGCTATGTCTAAACATTTATGCCTATGTCTAAACATTTATGCCTATGTCTAAACATTCGTTCGTTAGTATCAATTTTCTGTTCATAATGACTAATATTCTGTTTAACAAAAACTACAATACTATAGATATATTGCGAAGTGACTATTTGTTTGACAAATTCACGGGATCTTAGAGTATGTATGGAGCGTACAGCTGTTTTTGTAATTTAAATATAGTGTCTATATCAGCTCCTTTTTTAACCGACGAAAAAAAAACGGAGGAGGTTCTCAATTCGACACTATGTATATTTTTTTTATGTATGACCACGCATAACTTTTTACAGAATTGTTCAATTTTGATAATTCTTTTTTTATTAGAAAGGGCACACTTCCAATGTGGTCAGTCATCATGTTAGGATCTGATGATGATATCCTGGGAAAATTGAAGGAACTCTTCAAATTGTATAGACACACTTGCAGCGATTTCGTTTTTCGTGTAAGTATCGGCAGCTTTTTGGCTACTAGTGGCGTATAATATATTATGACAGTATAATACGAGTACGTTACGTGGCGATAAACCACTAAAAAGTAAGAAATAAAACTTTTTTTTTTAAGGATATTACCTAGAACCCACAAACTGCTTTACTACGTAACATAAATGTTTCTTAAACTTCGCTGGCACCGACTTCATAGATATGCTTAAGTAAATTAAAGCAACTAAATGACATAGTTATTTTTTACTTTTTAGTGCCTTTTGAGTCGGTTCTATTTTTTGTTATCACATAACATTATGCCACAAAAAACTGAAAGGCAAAGTAAACAAGCCTAGCTGTTTCAATATCGGTAAGTTGGCTTATTTTCCTGAGTACATAAGTTGCCAATCTAAGTTGTCCTGCTAACGTCCCCGTATGATCACCCCACTAAAGTTTGCAATACAAGGAGTACAGTAGGAGTGATCCTAGAAAAACTGTGCAGCTTCCCAATTTTATAAATTTGATTTTTACTGCGTTTCGAGCTACGTCTAAGAAACAGTTATAAAAAGCATATGGCGTGAATTATTTCGGTTATTTTTAGGAATTCAATGGGGTCAAAGGCCGATTATTACTTTTGTTTCTATTTTATTTATTTAGTGCCCTCGCCTAAAGGTTTAGGGTTAACATTACCACGTATAATTAATTTTAATAGGTATATGTAGCCCGTTTTATAACAATCTACTATTTGTATATGATAATAGCCAGTCTCATGTAGAGTGGCATAAGGTACTCTGAATACATTTCTATAGGAACAAGAAGATAAATGAAACAAAGTATATAGCAAATAAATAATATTTTAAGATGTATATGAATGTTGTATATATGTACATAAGCGCGTGCTATATCTCCTGCAGCGCGTGCCCGTACGCAGGCGGCGGCGCGCCTTTGTGCTTGGCGCGCAGGTGGCGCCGCAGCGAGCTGTCGTCCGTGAAGCGCCGCGGACACAGGTGGCACACGAACACGATATATGTACAGAAGCGCGTGCTATATCTCCTGCAGCGCGTGCCCGTACGCAGGCGGCGGCGCGCCTTTGTGCTTGGCGCGCAGGTGGCGCCGCAGCGAGCTGTCGTCCGTGAAGCGCCGCGGACACATGTGGCACACGAACACGCGCCCCTGATGACTCATCATGTGCCGGCTCAGACCTGGACACACAACACACAACTATGGACCTGGAGCCTGTCAATCAACCAGCTATATCATCGAATCAGAAATAACAATTAGTAGGAGCAGGACTGACCAGGTCGTCTAGCACGTTTTTCCAGAACCATTCCACTTTAAGTGAGGAAAGTAAAATAGAATAGTCGCATTTAATAAACAGCCAATATTTTAGCTGGTATGGAGCATGATCAGCTAACCTGACGCGTGCAGGAACGCCTTGGGGCAGGAGGCGCAGTGGTGCAGCGTGCGCGGCGCGCCGGCCGCCTCGTGCCGCCGCGCGTGCGTCGCCAGCGCGCTGCGCTGAGTGAAACTCTTGGGGCACCACGCGCACGCGAAGGGCCGCACCTCTGCCAACACACTCTATATTGATCTCTACTCAAACAAACGAGTTGTGGAATTAAGAATAGTGAGTTGTAATAAAAGAAAACGTAGTGACTGAAATCGAGAAAGGTATACTCAGATATACAAAGGACGTGGTCTCTGTCTACCCGTGTGAGAACGAGGCGTGATGCTATGTATGTATATGTGGGCATACAAATTATTAATATTGTAAGTTTCTAACATTTCTATAAAACTAAATAAGAATCATTTAAAAACATTAAATATTGTAGTTAACACGATAGCTACTGACCGCGATGCACCAGTTCGTGTCTCCGGAGCACCTCTCGCTGAGCGAAGCGCCGGCCGCACTGCGCGCAGCGGAAGGGCCGCTCCCCCGTGTGCACGCGCGCGTGTCTCGCGAGCACCGCGCGCGACGCGAACTGCCGCGCGCACACCGAACACGTCGGCCGCCTGAACACATGCAACATGCTTACGTTGCGTTTAGACATTATATCATCGATACTGAAGCCGAAAATATTTTTTTAATTTCTTGTCTGTCTGTCCATATTGGAACGAAGTTCCTTATCGCGCGTTGTGAAAGGGGGCTAGACGGAAAAAATTGGTACGAAAAGTTGTCACGACACTTTTTGATCAAAGGATCTTGCCGCCGCCTTTGATGTGTGTGCGCGTGAGCGGCGGGGGGCGCCCGCGCTGTATGCTGTCTCGCGCTCTCGTGGCGCCCTCTGGTGTTTCGGTGTACAACAACAAATATTATTATTACTTAAAAAAAAAATTTTATTACAATTCCTTCACTAATTAATCGAAAAGAACTTCGTTCCATCCGGGTGTCCCTTCATATTTTTATAGCCAACGCAGAAACTACAAAACGGATTTAAATGAACCTAATAAGATTTGAGGTCATACTGCGCAGAAGAACATAGGATACTAGTTGTTGCGAAAATTAAAATAGAAAGGGTTGAGATAGGAGTGAACCTGTGTATGGGAAGTTCTTCAAATAATGTTTATAAAAATGTATAAAGGCCACTGAATAAATACAAAATATAATTCCATGCAACGATTTTCAAAATTGCACCCCTAAAGGGTCTGAAGATTGTATGGAAATTAATTCAGTTTTCAAATTATGGTAAATTTATGTAAAGATGACTAAATAAATATAAAATTTCCTTTAAGGATTTTCAAGATTTAAGTATGTTATGTATTGTAAGTTATGTATTGTAAGGGATTACATAGGGTTCGCAAGTTTGTATGAAAAGTCATTTACTTTACAAGTTTTGTTTATGAAAATTAGTACTACAACTAAACTAACTAAGCAATTACATAGGAGTTGACAATTTTTATTGGAAGTCATTCATTGTCAAGTCATTTTTATAAAAATTGGCATGAGAACCCAAACTTGTTTCTTGATAAGTGACTTACCATTATGGAATTGCCTCTACAGGACATTCCACGGTTATGCCACATGAAGGGAAAGTACCTTAATTATTGTAGATGGAACACTTTACTGAAAGAAGACTTTATTTTATTTTTAAAAACAAATTAAACCGCATTCATACACTTTTAAATATTTGCCTGGTTGAACTGGGATTCAAACCCGGTACCTACACAAAAAAAATCACACTAGTTTTATCATACCGGTTGGAAGGCTTCATCATAAGGACCATTTTTTGCTTATAGCATAAGAAATAAAAAGGAAGACCATGAAAATTAATTAAAAAAAATTAGAAAATTAATCAATTTATCAATTAGTCCAAGTGATCTTTCAGTAAACTGTTCTATCTACAATAATGTGTATAATAGTGGCATAGTCGTAGGACGTCCTGTACAGTTACCTAGATATAGGTAACAATTTTTTTATCACTAAGGTTTTATTTATCACTTCTATTGATATCAAACTTACTCATCATTCTGTAGTTTTGTGCCATCATTTTTCAATTTTTCAATGGCCTTTCTTATTTTTTTTTTCATTCCCGTTTGTTTGTCCTAAAACGAAATCTTTACAAAATATACAATTTTCGTGGGTTAGTAAAAAATACCAACATTTTAAAATAATTTTAACTTAAAGATATTACCGAATTATTTTAGCAATGAGCAAAAAATATTCTATTCATTTAAACAGTGTTATGACCTAGATGTTTGTTTTTATAGAGAGCAACTGCTGGATTAGTCATTACAAGAGCTCTCGTACGAGTATATGTTCCTTATTCTGCCGCCCTAATTAAAAAATATTCTATTCATTTAAACAGTGTTATGACCCAGTTGTTTATTATAGAGAGCCACTGCTGGATTAGTCATTACAAGAGCTCTCGTACGAGTATATGTTCCTTATTCTGCCGCCCTAATTAAAAAATATTCTATTCATTTAAACAGTGTTATGACCCAGTTGTTTATTATAGAGAGCCACTGCTGGATTAGTCATTACAAGAGCTCTCGTACGAGTATATGTTCCTTATTCTGCCGCCCTAATTAAAAAATATTCTATTCATTTAAACAGTGTTATGACCCAGTTGTTTATTATAGAGAGCCACTGCTGGATTAGTTTTAATGTGTAGGGTAAATAGTAAAGACACAACCGCCATTTGTGACTTTTCTTCTACATATTATATACCTAAGTTGTTGGTATAAAAAATTAGCATTATCATTATCAAATATAGCATTATCAAATAAGCCTTTTATATTTAACGTGCGCTGTTTATGCTTTTTCAAACAAATATATTACAAGCATAAAGGTGAAGAAGGCTTATGTCACAAAGTGACCTTTTTTTATACAAAAACTTGAAAATTGTGCAGTTGTGCCCTTTAAGCATTGGCTATCTCTGTTTGTTTGGTTGCTTAAAATACACAAGAAATTACGCAGACAGGTCTTTTTTCCTGATTCCAAATATGTATTTAACTCAATTTTGAAAAAAATGTTAGTTGTGCCCTTTTTAATTAAGACGACAGTATTTTCACCCAACATAAGTGTGTGACAGTGTTGTATAGCCTAATATCCAACATTACTAGAAATCTGTGGAGCAGCGATATATGCGGTGGATTTATATGATGTTCTGGGTTCGATTCCTGGTGGGGCATATTTAAATTTTCCTTAATTTTTCTTGGTCTGGCTGGTGGGAGGCTTTCGCCGTGGCTAGTTACCACCCTGCCGACAAAGACGTACCGCCAGGCGATTTAGCCTTCCAGTACGACGTCGTGTAGAACCTGAAAGGGATGTGGATTTCATCCTACTCCTAACAAGTTACCGCTTCCATCGTAGATTGCATCATCACTTAACATCAGGTGTGATAGCAGTCAAGGGCGAACTTGTAGTCGACAAAAAATAATCAACAAAGAGCTATAATTATTATCGTAGCCATGTACTAACAATCACCTCATCATCTATTTGAAGCAATTCCAAAGTGATATGTTCACCATCACCAGTTTCTATCTGCACACTTGTACACTCTTGTGTCACCTGACTACCTTCAGGCAGCTTCCTCACAATGCCCATCTCCGCAAGTATTGAAGAGAGGAACTCTGTGACGTCAGGACATAGTGTCACATCTGGGGGCTGAGTTTGAGGCACTTTTGGTCTATCCTGGAAGTATAATAGAAATGTTTCTGTAATAACAAGAAAACAGTATTTTTTTTTAATTTATTCATTGATATCAAAGAGAAAAATATAATTTTATCAGTACCACTGTTTTTAAGGCATTTTATTTGATGAATTAGATAAAATATAATAATTATTATTTATTCTTCATTGCACAATTACAAAAAGAAAAAGTAGACCCACCACGCTGGGCAGGCTTAGAGTGATAATGTTTCATTTATTAACAATCACTAATAGATATGACGAGACGAATGATAGCTGTTCAGAGACAGGCATTCCGTAACCCGACCCAGAACCACATGATCAAAGCCACACAGGCTTGCCACTAGAACAAAGGGGCAGTGCAAAACGAGCCGAAAAAATAAGTCAATTATAATAAAGATAAAATTAAATTAGTGCAAACCTCGACACCTTTGCTTAAAACAGCCAAGCTTGGTACAGTGTTGCCATTTATTATGTTGATATCCAAACCATTGTCCAGCACTGGATCTAAATGCACAAACTGTATCTGAGTGATCTCATCAAATGCCAGTATCAGTTTATCTGTCGAGGATGTCACTGACTGACTGACTAAAGACGACAGGGATTGACTAGCTGACTCACAAACAGAACGGCTAACATCACTGATCACACAGGGTTTACTGATTGTGTCCACTGAATCTGTCTTTTGTTGCTCATGTTTTTCATTAGGTTCAATTGCATTCTTCTCTTGGATGGCGAACAAGTGAGCCTTTAGTCTGTGGTATGTTTTGTTACATTTCTTTCTAAATTCATAATAATTAGTCAATTCTTTGTGACACTCTGTACAGATTGCATTCGGTAAGCAGTCTTCTTGTGTGACCTGGAAATAAAAAAAATATATATTTCAGTGCCCATAGACATCATAATTATAGTATTAATCACAAATTTTAGAAATTACATTTATTTTCTTGTAAAGTACATGTAATTTTTTTTTTAATGACAGGTCAGATATTATAATAACCAGATAGGAGTACAAGAATATCTTAGCATTTCATGGATTCAAACAGAGTCCGAGACCAGGACTTGCGGCATGAATGTAGGCTTAAAAGTAGCTTTTGAGACTAGTTAACATTCACCTTCTCTGCATGAATTATTCTCCCTGCTCAACCAAATCTGGTAGGATCCTGCTAGAGCAGCTTTGGACACTCGTTTTAGAATGAAGAACGAGTAGCAACCAGAACTAGCAGGATAAACAGGCTATTTCGCGTTCAGACTAGTATAAAAGAAATATTAAAGTATAAAATATGTACCTCATAACCAACACACATCATAATCTGAGTAGCAAGCGAACTGCACATATCACTCTTGTTAGAAAATATAGGAACACTGTGTTTAACTTCTAAAAGGCACAATCTGCACAAACCCAGTACGCCCTCGATAGGCGCCATTGCCATTAAGGCATTCTTACGCTTATACGTCTTCATATTCACAATTTGATATCTTCAACTCATTGAGTAACTAATAACTAATAGAAATAACAATTTACAAGTCTTTAACCTCAAAATCTAGGTTTGTTTTATATTCTGAATAGAACAGTGATAAACTCTTAATATATTTGTTTCCTTTTTGTAAAATATTAATAAGTTCTGCTCAATATGTATATTACTTAGTTTTATGGCGAAAACATGCAAATTGCAAATAATAAAAGGCGACAAAATTACGACAACAAACAAGTTGATTCAATTAAACACAGACAATAAAATGTAATGTCATTTGAGTTGTCATTTTTGTCAATGTACCTATGATATTTTTAACCTCAGAGTATTTAAAACTGCTATGATAAAAAAAAAATCAAACCGACTTCAAAACGCACTTAAAAGTTAAAAATAAATGCGTCATTTAGTTACTTTAATTTACTTAAACATATCTATAAACTCGGTGCCATACAAGTTTAAGTTAAATTTATTCAACAAAGAAGCAAACTGCTTAACGAGAATAAGGTATCCTCTTTAAAATAGAGAGCTTACAGATAGCACTGACTTCATAGATATGGTTAAGTAAATTAAAGTAAATGACGCATTTATTTTTAACTTTTCAGTGCGTTTTGAAGTTGGTTTAATTTTTTCTTAAAAAAATTTTTCATACTTTTTAGTGGTGTATCGACAACGAACATACGTAAAACCTACTCGTTCTAAACTATGAGTACCAAAATTCGCCAGCCACTTATAAACTACCGCTACAAATGTGCCTATGAAGTTTGAAGAGTTACTTCGATTTAACCAAGATCACACCATCGGATCCCAACATGATGACTATGGGACCATTGTGAAAGTGTACCCTTTCTAATAAAAAATCAATTTTCAAAATCGGACTATTCTGTGAAAAGTTATGCGTAGTCATGCGAATTGAGCAACTCCTGTTTTTGAAGTCGTTTAGTAAAGAATTGCTGGAAAAAATGTCATTTATAAGCTTTAATTAAAAACAAATAACTGGCGTTTTTTTAAAATTCAAATTAGCCTAATACTTGATAAATATACTGTACTTTACCTCACTAATCCACTTCTAGAAATACATTTTTTATAAACCAAGACCAAGTGTTGTTTTAGTTTGATTTATCACTAACGCTTGACAAAACGAGGTTAGATTTTAATGCTCAATAAAAGCCATCAGAGTAAAAAAGTCGATAAATAATTATTATATAGGCAACTACCTGTCTGCTGAAAATAATTTATGAATTATCGAATTATTAATGCACATTGGTAATTTGAGGCGTAACAGCTACCTATTATTATTTGAGTTGGTAACAAATTAGATGGTACTGTATTAATTGGGTAACACAATGTAACAAATGGTAGATAATTACTTTTTACTGAATATTTAATAGAATAAACAACTAAAGGGTTTAAGTGTTGTATATATACAACTTACAAATCTGTCTGTTTACAACAAGAACAAAAAGAGTGATTATAATGTCGGTACCTAACATACTTTTTTTTTAAATTTGGTACCTAATGAAACTGTAGTGCAATTTAGATGACACTAAACCTACCAACTCAAAATGTAGCACTGTTGAATTTCAACTAATTTAAATAAATCAATATATATGTGAGTAATGTAGCCACGGAAAATCTGGCGAAAACAATTTTATTTCACCAAGTTAAAGAGTAAATAGGTAGGTACCTATGGCCTTTCACGTTATTCATGCCGCCAGCAAAAGCTAGTTAACAATACGATTTGATTAGATTAATTAAGTAATTTAATATTTGTTCCAGTAAATAACTACCTACGTAAAATTAATAAAAACCGGTGATCATGCTCGCTTCTTTCAGTCATTTAAGTGTACCATTGGCAGCTCATAGAAGTGCTCAATTCTTTGTGCGCCCCAGATTTCTGATTTTATTTATTTACACCTGCCGAGTACCTATATCTCAATCTGTATAGTAGGAAATATATATATAAGTACCAAAAATGTATTTCTCTCATGAAAATTATGGCAGCGATAAAACATCACAATACTTTTTTCAAGTGGGTAGAATACTTGCAATTGGAGGTCTACCTGGTTACGTAAAGTGGTTCGACAGCGGATACACCAGACCAGTGTATAAACATATTCAGTATTTCCTAACTGGCTCTGTATTACTATTCGTTGCGATGGAAATCGGAGCGTTCTTTACGCAGTCAAACTTGTCAGAGAGGCAGCAGGCCGACTTGTTGATTTTAGGATTCTGTCACCCTATATTAATTACCTACCCCTTTATCCTTACGTATCACAAGGAAAGAGTGAGGAATCTGCTTTACAGGCTGTGCGTGTCGTTGAAGAATGTCTACAACGATCCCGAAGTTGAGAGGCGAATGAAAAGAAGTTCCACTTTCTACTCAGTATCCATTGTACTGAACGTCTGCAGCGCTTTGATTTCTTATGGCTACGAGGGAATATTGCATGCTCTTCGTACAGGTATACGTATTACCTACAAAAGTAATGTGATTAAGTGTTCAATTAATAATAAAAATAAATAACCATCGCACGACATTGACCTGGTTCTGATACCAAAATGTGAAGATTCTTATTAGTTCCTCGGGCATGCCGGTGTCTCTTAGCTTTTGCCACATGTTCGATTGGCATGATCATCATTATAATCAATAACCGCTGGTCAATTGAATTTTATTTTAAAACCTGTACTTATCTACCTACCACGGTCTTAAATCGCCTGCATCCAGCAACTTGCTATACTCCACTAAATGCTGTCGGTCCACTTACTGAGGGTCAACTGCGCTTTCTGGAGCGGCGTCATCATCCCAGCACCTTAGGAGCCTCAATGTACATCGATCTCTTTAAAGTGCTACTAATTAACTACCTTTGTTGGTAAAGTATATCGAACAACTGCATTTCGAACTTTTCGAAGATTTTCATCTTCAGCTACTGAGGAATTTCGACTTAAAGTTATATTGACTTTTTAGAAATATGTACGTAAGTAGTTATTATATCCATCTCCAAATAATTTAATTTTCATCACAATTCATGAATTAATACATAACAATGCACGGAGTATCTCTGCGTGACCAAATGAGGAGATCCGCAGAAGAGCCAAAGTAACCGACACCCGACAGTAGATCAGCGAGTCGCAGAACTGAAGTGGCAATGTGAGGGGCACGTAGTTCGAACAGGGGATGGACGTTGGGGGTTCAAGGTGGTAGAATGGCTATCCCGCACCGGAAAGCTCAGAGTTGGTCGACTTTCCACTAGGTGGACTGACGACACCAAGCGTGTCGTAGGGGTTCCGCTGGCCATAGGTGGCTCAGGGTCATTAGGTTTAGAAGTCCCTAAAAAGCCCTATGTCCAGCTGTGGACCTCTATTGGCTGCTAACAATGAAATGAATTTTAAATATATCTCAAGATTGAATTTGGTAATTTTTAGTTTTTAATTAAATAATATGTCCCAAGGTGGCACTTTCATGCCAGTAATAACAGCGTGGCCAGACGTCAACGACCTGAGCACTTTGGCCAACGTTAGCCGGGTCGTTGGCTACCTGCTGTGGTGGCTCTGCATGACGCGCATCTGCGCTGCCTACTTCCTGATCATCATCACAACCGGCTGCCTGTGCTATCAGTACAAAAACCTGCAAAGTTATTTCTACAGTCTCAACGACATATTTGAGGAAGTAGGTGAAACGGATCAGAAAAATGCTGAACAAAAGTACGAGGATGCTTTCAAAATTGGCCTACAATTGCACGCCGAGACGTTATGGTAATCTATTAGATATATTATTCTCATTTATTAATATTTAAATTTTTTTTTAATTTTTAACAATGTTGATTAACATTTCACAAGGATCACAATACGCGCCGTCTCAAGAATCACTGCTTTCTGTATCCGACCCTTGATCCAACAGCCAAGCGAAAGCTTCTTCCGATGTTGGTCGAAATTTTTCACAATAAGGTTGTGGCGGTTTCCGAACGCAGTATTTAAGTTCACAACATTGTCGCGCCATAGCTATAGGCTTGCGCGGGAATAACTTTCCTGCCACTTGGCGTATGCGCGAAAATATTGCCAACTTAAATACTGCTATGACCATTGACTAAAACGATTATAGGAATAGTAATCGACGACACAACCTAGTGATTATAAGGGAATAAACAATGTTATACTGATACTTTGATGGTGTCCCACAGTTTTGTATTGCAGGTGCACTAGGCAATGTCAGCAGATTTGCAGTATCGTCTACAGTCTTCAAATAGTATTAAACGTGGCAACATTCTCAGTGCTAATGTTACAAATGACGGTAAGCGCCACAAGATTTATCTAATGCCAAACTCGATTGAGATTGCTTGTCAACAAACAAATTTAAAATGAAGGTAGAAAATGCAAAACATTTTATTGCCTAATAAATTTAAAATTTTGTTTTGTTTTTTTATAAAATGTTATTTAAAAGGTATTGAATATATTAATTAGTTTTAAGCTTACTAATCTAATTTATTGTCATGAATTCGTCATTAACAAGTTTACTAAAAAAATTAGGTGTAAAATGACTAGTGATTTCTACCTTCATTTTTAATTTGTTTGTTGACAAGCATTCTCAATCGAGTTTGGCTTTAGGATAAGTAGGGTACCTATATCTTTGGGTTAGCGACTATTACATTTTTTCTAGTTTCAAAATTACAATATTATAAGTTGGTACTGGCTGACTCAATAAACATTGGTCTAAGCAAGCTACCTTCAATGTTAGCCAAATGAAAATAATACCGCTCCAAATGACCTAAGTATATCTATTTTCCGGATCAGACAAACAAACACCAGCGTCACCTAGTCTGACAAACTTTCGGTTTTTATAAAGTGACGAAAGTCTGGTCATCACCGGCTCTGAGACTGATTTAGCTATAGAAAATTCTAGCGGACAAAGTGATAAAGACACTGAGTTAGCGATTCACCCATATGCTCTTGTTCACAGAACTCGGAGCGCACGTTGGCCTCAGCAATCAAAACTGTAGTTTCGTGCGCTGCTCTTCTATCTACGACCGGCTTGTCGATGTGGAACGCAGGCAATGTTACTATAGAGGCGAGTATAACAAATCCCTTATAAAAAATCATGTAAAGAAAGCCACTTAAAAAATGTAATATCAAAGCTCCTAACCCAACAAGTCATTACCTCACACTTTCACTCTATCATTTAGTAGTTATTCCCTTACAAAATTACATCATCATCATCATCATCATCATCATTATCAGCATATGAACGGCCCACTACAAGGTCAGGCCCCCTCCTTATAGGAGAGGGAATATGGAGCGTACACCCACTACTCTGTCCAATGCGGGTTGGCAAGCATAGGGTAATAATGTTTCATTTATTAACGATCACTATCAGATGTTGATGATAGTGACCGGGACTGACGGCTTAACGTGCTCTCCGAGGCACGGGGGTGTAGCACCACCAACTTCCAGACTCCGAGCTTAGAATGTACTGAACATTTCATAGAAGACTGAAATAGCTCAGAATATCTCCATGACCCGACCCAGGGATCGAACCCAGGACCTCGTGATCGAAGTCACATAGGCTAACCACTAGACCAACGAGGCAGTCATAATTACATACTTCCTATTAATTTCAACGTGTATTTTCGTCTTAGATTCTCTTTGGTTCCTGACGAAATGTATGGCTTGGTTGTTTCGATAAACATTCTCTTTTTAATCCCTGATGAAAAAAGAGAGGTGTTATAACTATGACATCTATGTTCGTCTGTTTAACTTTTTTTGTGTTTGCAAGGTGAAATAGTTGAGTGTTGTAAGCGACGTTTGATGAAAACAGGTCCAAAATGGCCACAGCTACAAAATGGCGCATATCACAGTTTTCACAACTCCTTCATTTTGGGTATTAAATGAAAAGGCTTAACTACTAAAATACTATGAAAAGTTTCAAATCTAAGATGGTTGCCACGAAAAAATGGCAAATTTCATTTTTATGCGAGGTTTTTAAAATTAATTAATTAAAAAATTAATTAAATTAAATATTTTGCCACTGAATCGAAAAACGAAAATTTTTGCTACTTTTATGTATGTCCAAATAATATTGCAGGCAGCTCTCCTACCCACTGCTATGTATTTCTCGGGTTGGCATCACTGTCGAGGCAAGAGCTCGCAGAGGGTGAGGAAGCTGGTGGTAGTGGCCATGATACAAGCTCAGGTACAGCAGATAAAGAAACTATAGCTCTCACAAAATATAAATTTTGCTTCAAGCTTAGTTTATCCGCATAATAATAAGCCCAATATTAGCTTAGAAATATTAGTTAAACAAACAGACTGATGAAATTTTTAAAACATAATTATATTTTGGAGTTGTATGAATATTTTACGAGTACGCTTACTGTGAGGCTATATACCGATGTGTGTAATTGTCCTATAGTATTTAATTATTAATTTATTTATAATTTACATCTCTTAATTTTTTAGTAATATGTATTGAAATAAAATTCTTTAAGATTTTGCTTTACTAAGGCCCGTGTGCACCAAGATTACGGTTATCATAACCAACGGTTAACATAAGCTAACTATAAATTTACTGTTCACGACAACCCGTACGCCGGTTAAGGACGTAAGCTCGGTTAAGATAACGCCAGGTTTACGTCCTTAACCGGCGTATGGGTTGTCGTGAACAGTAAATTTTACTTTTAGCTTATGTTAACCGTTGGTTATGATAACCGAAATCTTGGTGCACACAGCCTTAAAGTCAAAACTACTTAAAGTTTTAAACATGTTACAGAGACATGTAGTGATCCGCGGTTTTGGCATCATGGAGATCTCCTACAGGGCGTACGTCACGGTGAGATTACTATTCATTTGTCAAGATCTACAGCGACACCCTGACATCGCCAGAACTGCGACATTTTGAGGAAGCTGTATTTGAGCCTTAGACAAATTATATTAGTCTATGTTTTCAGTCTTCTCCTACCGAGCGAAAGTAATTTTAGAAAAAATTAAATGAATCACACTTTAAACCTAATTGTACTTGTAGCTAATTATCATCATTCATCATTATCAGCCTATTAACGGCCCACTACAGAGCCAGGCCTCCCTCCGCCTAGTAGAGGGGATATGGAGCGTATACCCATCACGCTGCTCCAATACGGGTTGGCGGGCTTAGGGTGATAATGTTTCATTTTATTAACGATTATTATCAGATGTCGATGATAGTGACCGGGACCGACGGCTTAACGTGCTCTCCGAGGCACGGGGGTGTAACACCGCCAACTTCCAGACTCCGGGTTTGTAATGTACTGAACATATCATAGAAGAACGAAAAAGCTCAGAATTATTCCATGACCCGACCCAGGAATAGAGCCCAGGACCTCGTGATCAATGCAACATAGGCTAACCACTAGACCAACGAGTCAGTGAGCTTGTAGCTAATACATAAGATCATTTACCGACGAATCTTTTGTACCTATCACATTTTTTTCAGATGGTAAAAACGACGAAATTTTTGTTTCAGATGGTAAAAACGTCGAAGCACAGTCGGCCTTTGCGTTCGGCATCGTTCGACATCCGTCTATTAAATATAATTATTAAATATATTAATTTTAAATTAAAAATTAATATATTTATTATAAATTTAAAATATAAATTTATAAAATCAAAATCAATTATTTTATTAATTTAAATTAATATTTATAAAAATATACTTAAAAATTAAAAATTTTAATAACCAATTCAATGCTACCATTCCATCAGTATTTTCTTAAGTTGTCACGTTCAACTATCGTCAGTAAACCGACTTTACAGACAACCAATTTTTGTTTCAGATGGTAAAAACGTCCTATTCTGTGTTTTCACTTTTATACTGAAGAAGAACACATTGAAATAAAAATAACTAATCTACATTTATAAAAGATAGATGATAAATAAACTGTATTACTTTTACTACTGATTAAAACACTTGTGTTTAATACATTAATTACGCCAGAAAGAATTCAATTCGCTTGGAGAAAAAACGCCTAAAAGTTTAAATAACACTGACGCTTAGTTGCAATATTGCTATTTGAATATTTAACAGGCGTTTTTTTAATGAACATGCCCCCAGGGCGTTGAAGAGTTTTTGTTTTTTTTTATGGATGGAATGTGGACATATATATGTATAGGTATACCTACAGTGTTAATTTACCCATGATTGAACACATCAAGGCTTCTTGGTGGCAGATATAGGAATAGCGGTAGTGCTTTCCCAAAAGAGCTCTGTTACAAACTATACCTAATTAGAATATCGTATGATGTTAAGTGTAATACATTCCGCTAAATAATTTAATTATCTACATGATTACTATCGTTATCGATACCGATTAATTACAATCCATTGTCAAAGCGCTGTTATTATGTATCCGTATGAATAAGAACATATTTAATTAAACTGGAAATTATAGAATTGCATTATGATGTGTTTCATTTATTTATTTATTAAAAGTACTAAATGTATTTTAATGAAACTTCATAATAATATAGCTTACATATCGAAATAACAAAGCTATTTTTTTATCCCAAAATTACCTAAATGCCTAATGAAAAAGTTAATTACCTAGTGTTTAAAGTGAGTATGCTTTTACACTTAACTCTACGTAAGTTAGTACTCAATCTATCATCCTGAAATTATATTGCACGCACATCGACAATTTCATAAGGATTTATTAAAAAGTGATCAAATTAATAATTCATCGATTAAATAAGTAGAGCACCTACATAATAATTATAGTTCGCCGTTATATAATTGCAGATTTATGGATTTTATATATGCCTTATATTAAATTGCATATGAAACCTATTCTTATATTAATTAGCTAACATGCCAGTTACTGTAAGTAGTTAATATTTTATTAATATCTTTAGAAGTTAAATTATACAGTTTTATGTAATACGTCTGTTTAATTAGTTCTAGTTAGAAATCATTTAAAAAGCAGCGCTAAAGCTTTTCTATCATTCGGTTGTATCTATGGATTGTAAACTTTTCTTATCTCATCGAAAACTTAGATATAGACTTCAGAGAAATACATTTTAAGGAAGGTACTGTATATCTAACGGCTATAACTAGGGACGTACAGTCCATAAATGCATAAATATTTTAGATTATGATCTAACCAAAAAGATCACCTCACCTCACGGGCTTCACGGAAGACCAACGCGGTGTCCTGATGGGCACTGCAAAATGCTGAGCGAGGAATTTTTTGTACCACATCACTTTTTACATCCTACTACATTATATTTTATTTTTTGTAGTTTTTTTCCTGGATAAACATTTTTCTTTCTTATTTGATAGCGTAAGATATGATTTAATAAAGATTTAACCCGTTTCTGTGGCGCAGTGGTATGCGCAGTGGACTTCTAAAACGGGGGTCCCGATTCCCGGCTTTGGCGATTAAGGTTTCCTAAATTGGTCTATGTCTGGCTGGTCAGAGACTTCAGTCGTGGCTAGTTACTATCCTACCGACAAAGAATTATCCTCAAACGATTTAGCATTTCCCGTATGATGTCATGTAGTAATCGATATGGGTGTGGATTTTATCCTACTCCGAAAAAGTTAGCCAACTTCCATCTTAGATTGCGTCTTACTTCACATCAAGTATGCATCTTACTTCACATCAAGTATGATTGCAGTCAAGGGCTGACTTGTAATTTATAAAAAATACACTTCTAGAGAATACAAGAATAGGTTCTCATAGGTACATATCGACGAAGATTTTAATACTGTGTATGTACCAGCTTAGTGCTTTCCCTAAACGAAACCCGTGTGCACGCCACTGACTTTGGCATGATAAACTGCACGGTTAAAACAATTTCAGATACCGGACAAATTCAAAAGGAAAGGATTTTGGAATCGGAACTAAAAAAATGGAAACGTCTACTAAAAAAGGCGAACAAAACAAAACATCATTATACTTCTACAATGCCAGCAAGCTGCTAACAATAGGCAACTTACCGGGATGCGTGACTTGGCACCACAGTGCCTTGGCCACTAAACCTTTGTACAAATATGTGCAAACATTTGTAACTGTCGTCATATTGCTCTCCGTCGCGAACGAAGTCGGAGCTTTCTTCACGCAGACCAACTTGACGGAGAAGCAGCGAGCTGACATGTTACTCGTAAGCTTCTCTCAGCCCTTGCTGGCCTCCTACCACTACATCGTGGCATACCACAAGGAGAACGTCAAGAAGCTGCTGTATAAGCTCTGTGTATCGTTGAAGGATGTTTACAACGACCCCGAAATTGAACGGCGGATGATAAGACAGGCCACCGTGTATTCAGTGGCCGTTCTGTTGAACATCGGTAGCGCTTTGATTTCTTATGGATACGAGGGTGTAGTCCAAGCTGTACAAACAGGTAGGTGTTTTATAATTTGTATTATATCTACTTGCCTTTACAAAAGTTAAAAAAATGTGTTAAAAACCATTTACTAAGTAAAGGTCACTATAAAATTAATGACTTTATTAACTTTTCTTTCTACACACAAGACGCGATAACTAAAATTTTAATTTGTGGAACACAAATTGTAACTTGGATTTTTAGAAGAGCTGTTGTTTACCATTGACAGCTTATTTAAATGGGCCATTAAAACTATTATACCATTTACTACGTACTCGTATATAGGAGAGAGGATTCCGAGGTTAGACTTAGACATACTAAATAGTACTTACTACACATGTGATAAATTTCGTAAGTAGT
Organism: Mycalesis mineus; assembly: GCA_034621355.1. Taxonomy (NCBI): domain Eukaryota; kingdom Metazoa; phylum Arthropoda; class Insecta; order Lepidoptera; family Nymphalidae; genus Mycalesis; species Mycalesis mineus. The sequence continues at coordinate 844,466 of CM067892.1, read as the reverse complement.
CCGGTCAATTTAGACCAAAAAATGAGAGTGAAGTTACATAAAGTCCCAACAAGCTGAATTTTTGTGAAGTTGTTCAAAACATAATTATAAACAATGTCTGGAAGTTCCCCATCATTCCCCTGTAAGGAAAAAAATTAATTCAAGGTCAAAGGTCAAAAAAATGAGTTTTTCGCGATTTTCAGCAAAACGGTAATTTTTATCATAAACTTTTATGACCTACCTCAGCCAAAAATTGTAGATTATAAAATTATCCATAAAAATGTATCAATACTTTTTTTCTTACGAGCCACCGTTTCTGAGATATAACGATTACACACAGCCTGTTACGAACGAAGGCTGTGTGCAGCGTCCAGCGTGTTACCGCAACCAGGAGTTATGGAGAGAGAATATATAGCTAGAATTACAGGCAGAATCCTCAGGGTGATAAGGGGACTTCAATAATTTGCCTAAAATTATGAAGTGGAAATTCTGGTGAGACTTTTGACATTGAACTGTAACAAACATTAGGTGTCTACAAAAATTATGAATTCATAAAGCAGGCAAACTATAACGCCTATAATTTTAAAATTTATTATGATTTTTTTCTTGGTGGAATAAAACCATCAGGTTATATATAATGTTTTGGGGCGATTAGGTCAACTCAAAAACGGTTCTGAGTGTATAACAAACTAGCGACCCACCCCGGCTTCGCACGGGTGCAATGCTGGTACTAAGGTATGTCCCTGCATTTTGTAAATTTAATGCAATATTGTTTAAAATTGGTCCGAAAATAAGCTGCTGTATGGCTGAAAGTAAAAGATAAAAAATGGTTACTGTGAGTAATCCCTAAGAGATATACATATATAGCAGACGTTTTTGTAGAAAGTAGAAAGTAGTGTTAAGGAGTGCAATACTGTAGTACATTATTTTGATATATCTCCTAGGATTTAGCCAGCGTTTGCAATATAAGCGCAAAAAATGCGTTAATTTACGACATCACATATGAAACTTCTATAATCAGTGTTTCTCTACAATATTATGCATTTATTATACACATAAAACTTCCTCTTGAATCATTCTATCTGATAAAAACCGCATTAAAATCGGTTGCGTAATTTTAAAGATTTATACATACATAGGGACAGACAGAAGAAAGCGACTTTGTTTTATACTATGTAATGAAGAATATCTCCCCAGATGGCAATTTCGTAGCAGTGATATCGGCGTGGCCGGACGTACACGACAAGAGCGCTCTGGGGAACTTCGGCCGTATAATGAGCTACTTGCTGTGGTGGGTGGCCATGGTGCGAGTGACGGCGGTGTTCTTCCTCATCATCAACACCATCGGCTGCCTCGGCTTCCAGTACAGAAACCTGCGGAGCTACTTCTACAGCCTTAATGATATCTTTGAAGCAGAGCACGTAGTTGAAGATGCAGAAGAAAAGTATGAAGAAGCTCTCAAAGTTGGCATCAAAATGCACGCTGAGACGATGTGGTTAGAAATATTTTGTTTTATTTAGCCTTCTAATACCTAGTCGTATTTTAAAGGTTGTTTTTAAGCTACTGTTCAAAAAGAGTGGTATTATGTTTCACGTCAATGTCTTTTGGCGTGGGTGTGGTGTGTGCGTGCGTGTGCGTGCGTGTGTGATGTGTGTGTTGATAAAAATACGTATTTTTTCCCAACTCCCTCAACGTGGGTATGAAATAAAAGAGTTTGACGGGTAGAATCACAAAATGAAATGATGATTCCTTCAATGTTCTATTAGTCCAAGTCCCGAGTGTTACGTCGCAAAAGACCATTAAAATAAACGTCAACTCATAGTAACCTCATCTGCGGCTAACAAAGCGTGAACAGCGAGTGAACCACTTGGACCAAATAACTCACAGGTACGTCACGAGTGGTTCACACTACTTCATCCCGTTCTTTCGTTCACAAATATGTCACCGTTGTTCTGCAGGTGCACAACAGAGTGTCAACTGATCGCCGGCGCCGTGTACAGCGGGCAGATAACTCTGAACGTGGTCGTGATGGCCATGCTGTTACTGCAGGCCACGGTGAGAATTGGCACTCAGACGAAGGGGATCCAAAGGGTCCGAACTGGACCGAATTTTTTTTATTTTTTTATTTTTTATTTGACATTTTTGACCCGACTACTTACGTCAAAAATGTCCGAGAAAGCAAACTGCTCTATCACTTACAGCGCCATCTATCGATCGCCTAGTATAAACAAAAAACATTTGTTTTTAAAGGTATAAAGTTGGCGACATGTCTGGCAATAGCTAATTGATAAAAATTATGGCCCAACTAAATAGGAAACGGTAATTACATAGAATAAGTACTTTCCAGAAAGACTTCTCTTTATTTTAGTACTTTGGTGGAACATTGAAGCATCCTAGGCCAACTGATTCTTCTTAAAACTGGTACAAATTCAAGTTATTACGCCACTGTTACAGCACTCGGAGCGATCGTTCGGCAAAACGTTTACCATAGTGAGCACCGGCCTGTCGCTGTTACTGAACACCGGCATGTTGATGTGGAACGCTGGCGATGTCACCGTAGAGGCAAGTACATCAGCCTTCATGGCGCAATGAATTCGTTGGAGACCTATGTTTATTTCCCTATTGTGCCGATTAAGATGTTCTAAATTGGTTCGGGTCTGGCTAGTGGCAAGCTTCGGCCGGCTTGTTACCATCCTACCGACCGACCGAGCGACACAGACGTACAAAGTGATTTAGCGTATGTTGTTGTGTAGAAACCGAAAGGGGTGTAGATTTCATTGGTTGGACTAATTAAAGAAAACCGTCAGCCCATTTTAATGACCTGTGAGGCAAGTGCGAATTTTCACCGAGCGACTGCGTAAAAACGTACTCACTCGTAACGTAAAATTATATAGAAAAAAAGCGTTTACTCTCACTATACATAGATGGCGCTACTCCAATTCCATATAAAATTTGTGTTTACTGTTTTCGGTATCGACGCGGTAAAATCTAACACTAGCTACACTGAGCGGATGGACGTTGGGATACGCACAGTGTTGGTATTGGTAGAGGTGGCACCAACCAGAGGCGCTCTCTATTAGGCGATCGGCACAGTTACATTTTCAAACGGAAGTTTTAATGACAATTTAAAAAGATGTCAAAAAATATATTTGTTGTACCCTAAAACGTGTACCAGGTCTTTAAAAACGCTGCATTTTTGGAAACGTTAGCGCCCCCTAAGACGCAGCACCACCGCCAAAGCCAGTCCTGAACCCTGTACTCTCATTAAGTGAACTGACAATATCAACCAAGTCGTAAGGCGTCGCTGGGTTCAAGGAGCTTATGACTGTGGATTTCCCTGAATCTATCAGTGGATGCCTCTAAATACTGCTCCAATGTTGGCGGGCTTAGTAATGTACTCTGTAACAGTTATTATTACCTATTTTAATGATAATGATCAGGGTTGACGACTCAACGTACTCTCCCAGCCCTGTAGGTGTTACTCCGTCATCTTCAGGCTGCTAACTGTTTCGTTTGGCTCAGTGCTTAGCATGAAGTCTACAGATCATAGGTTCTTAGTTTGATAGTTTTGAGTTCTGGATAATTATTAAATATTAGGATTCTATTTTATATAACCAAGGTGGTTTAAGCCTTTTGATGAGGATAATGACGTTCCAGGCAGCCTTGTTGCCAACTGCCATGTATAGCTCCGGTTGGCAGAACTGTCGAGGCATGAGAACACGAAGGGTGCGAAAGCTGTTGGTCTTGGCGATGTCACAAGCTCAGGTTAGGTACCAGTTTTAATATGTAACTAGGTTAAAAATAAAATCGAATATTTAACCATCACTATTTTTCTGTCTCTGTTAAGAAATAACAATTGACAATAGGCAAACAGTCAGTATAATAAACTGTTAGTACCTAACAGATGAAAACGTCGCCTACGGGGGCTTAATCGAGAATGTACCTCCTTAATCTAAAAATACAATGAATTTCACGCATTGCATCACAGTCATTATCACATCAAAAATGTTCACAATATCGTTAAAGCCGTTCCTGCCACATTTATAAATGCAAACTAAATTAAACTTATTAACGACATAAAGAAAAAGTCAGTAGCCTTAATACTCATAAACACACATTTGACTTAAATCAGGATTGCTATTGAAACTATGTCAGGCGTTTTCGTATAGTAATCATCCAGTGCTCTGCCTTATACTCCAAGGAAGTTTTATTACTCCAATGCATGCTTAATCGATGTCATACACTAGCGATTATAGTTATTTTCTCGTTCAAATGACATAAATACAAAATATTACAGAGGCATGTCGTCATACGAAGCTTTGGCATCATGGAGATCTCCTATCAAGCGTATGTTTCGGTGAGTTTTTCGTTTATTTTTACCCAATTTGATCGCTAACGATAGACTGTTTAAGAAAGTTCCAGTTATTCGACGGACGATCGAGGGTTCATGATATGTTCAGAGTACGGAGATCCGCAGAATAACCAAAGACAACAGACATATATCGCTACTGAAATGGCAATGGTGAAGCCAATTTTTTTTAAAATCTAATATATAAAATTTCCCTGTCACCATGTTATTTACCTTACTCCTCCGAAACGGCTGGGTAGGTCTGAGAATCGGCTACTATCTAATTTTCATCTAATTTTTTTTTAATTTTTAATGCAAAACAACGTTTGCCGGGTCGGCTAGTATTAATATAAATCTAACTGAATTAATTATCCTATAAATATAGAATGTAAGTAATGCTATAAAATACTGTAACAAATTTGTTTCAGATCGTGAAATCATCCTACTCCGCGTTTTCAATTTTGTACTAAGTAAAGATTAATTAAAAAGTAAATATATAAAATGACTATGTATTTTAGGGCTAACGCTAAAACTGGCGCGGTTGCACGCTCGCGGTTGTATAATGAAAAATAGTATGGACAATCGCTGTCACGGTGGTGGATTCGTAACCTCGCGGCGGGCGGCGGGTACACGGCGCGGGCGCCCACAACTGGCACAATGTTTTTTTTTACAAATCAATCGAGCGCCGCTAAAGGCTACGGTCAAATAAATATTTGTTGATTTTATTCAATAAAATTAAAGTAGCAGCGCTAACTGAGACGGGCACAAACTGGTGCCCGCGCGCAATCATCCTACTCCGCGTTTTCAATTTTGCCCTCCGACGGGCGACCGCGAGCGTGCAACCGCGTCAGTTTTAGCGTAGGCCCTTAACAATGCTTCGAGAAATCGTACTTTAGACTCCTGTAAATGTGTTACTAACAAGTAGCAAAGCTGATTTTTAGAAGAAGCAAGCAATCAGGCTTTTATTTTCTTAGTGATAATTACAAAAAAAAATACAAAACTTCAATAGAACAGTACAAAGAAGTCTCGATCGCCTAGTAAGTAATTCAAAGATTTTTATTTCTAACTTAAGTTATAACTTAATTGGACGAAATGAAAAACTCAATTATAATAAATGTTTCTTTATTAAGTTCAACAGCTAACAGTCTTGTGATTACACCACATTATCGTATAAAAGCAGTAAAAATGTTAAAAATTACTGAGTAAATGTATTTAATTCATTACTTTTGGTATAGAACATTCGAACACAAAGCAAAGCAGTAACATGATTTTTTATGTATTTTATTTATAAGTTACGTTTTATTTGTCGTAAAAATAGGTGAATAACCTCCTTTTTTTTAAATCAGTTAATTCACAAATTACGAGAATATAAATTTCAATTCCCAATTATGGCGCCGCCTCTATCGGTTTCCTTATCCTTACTAATTATAAAGACGAATGTGTATAACTATGGATGGATGGATGGATGTTACTCTATCATGCTAAAATTAACTGAATGGATTTTGACGAAACTTTACAATAATGTAGCTAACATATCAGAATAACACATAGGCCACATTTTATCCCGAAGTTCCCACGGTAATGGTAACTACGCGGGTAAAACCGCGGGCGTTCTCTAGTAAAATAAATGTATTTGAATATATTATAATTTGTCTTACCCATAAAAACTGATAAATATGTCATGAGCATAGAAGGTTATTTGAAAAGGAGACGAAAAATGAAAATCAAATTGACATTGACGTGACTTTTTTTCTAGTTTGTGATAATAATTAACTGTGTATCAAATATAAAAATATTGTGTATAAATTTTCGAGCATGCATATATTCAATTAAAATATCAAAATATATAATTATAACAGCCTATATAATTTATTTATATCATTTAGGTTTTCGCTTAAAATAACATGTACCTAATAGGCCACTATTTTTCATCAGTAGTAAATATATTTTATCAATATAATAAACGTTCTTAGAATTAATGTGTTTATTTATTGTCTGTATACGATTTGTCACTTAATTACTTCAGGCTCAAAACGTCTAGAACCCAGAAAAAACGAAATTAAAAAGAAAAAGTTATGAAAAATTCACTTAATTAGCTGCTAATAAAAAGCTATACTTAACTATAATATGGCGCGCTATAATGCCAATGGCCAACGTTATACATTTCGAGTGGATTCCGTTACAAATAATAATTAATTTTAAGTAAATGCCTCATTCACCCTGTTATAAACCCAGTAGCAAAATAATAAATTCATTCAAAATGTTCATAAAATACAAAAATATTTATGAATGCATTACACGGCAGTGTGAACTGCGCTTTAGGTATTACTGACGAGCTTTATGACAACTTTTTAACTATTTTCTTTTTTTTAATATTTTTTTTTGGCGTAATATATCAAGTTTTATAAAATCTTATAAGCTTTTGGTTTAATATACAATTTCGCCTCTAATATAAGTTTCACAAAGAACTTTATGACAACTTTCAAATTTCCAAAAAAAAGTCAACTCAATTGCCTTTAAATGACATTGATTTTTGCAAGCTTACTTGAATGGATAAGCAAGTTTTGATGAACCTTACAGCTTAGCATCAAAGAACTGTAGCTCCCTCTCCTGCGGCAGTTTCTTGAAGTATTCCTCGACGTAGTCCTCGTCCACGTCAGCCAGTGTCTTGTGCTGCCATTGAGGCTTGTTGTCTTTGTCGATGAGCAGGGCTCGGACACCTGGGAATTCAAATGTGAAATATATAGCAAAATGCTAAAGGTTTTGTGTAATAAAAAAAGTTTGTATGAGCGGCGTATGAACATTATCCAGTGTTTTCTCGAAAGTGTTGTTTAATTTTGTAGAAACAACCGTTTCAGACATGTTTGAGAATGACAGATATTTTTACAAGACTTCTTCTTCTTTTATTTTTGGCTTTTCTAGCTAATAGAATAGAAGATAGATTTAATAGTATATACTGAACAATTAAAATAATGTCTACTAAAACTAGTAGTTGCCATTTAGAATTTTTGCAAATTGCTCCCATTTATAAGATCGCTAAACGTTTTTATGTCCAGATGTATTTTCATGCCACAAACATTTGAAATAAACATAATACCTTAGTGTTAGTTACTTGAAATATCGATTACAAATTACAATTTTAAGAAGTAATTAAAATATAAATACCAAATATGTATTTGTATATTAAATACCTATTTTTATTACAAGTAATTAAAACACAGCTACACAGTGATGGCTAATACCTACACTTGAAATTGATTAATGGGGTGATATTTATAGGATTTGACTTCTTAGTATTTCGAATTCATCCTAAGTTTCCTGACCGTCTGGTAAGTCCACGCTTACTGCTGCCACTGTATGTTGATATAAGCGCCTCACCTTCAGGGAAGTCATGGTTCTCAGTGGCTCGGCAGGCGAGGCGGTACTCCATCTTGAGGCACTGCGGCAGGTCTAGCTGAGCGCCGCGCTGCAGGGCGCGCATCGTGATCTTCAGCGAGCCGGGGCACATTTGATGCAGTGTCTGTGCCATTAGAGTTGGTATTTATTTGTCCACAAAACAAACTAAATAATGACAGTTGTTACATAAGAGTAGTGTGACAAACAAGGTGTCTGCCTCAGCACAAAGCTGTAGTACATTTAACAAACTGCTGAAGAAATTTGTAGAATATGGTAGAAAAGCCATTACCTAAGTATTTCAATCAATAAAAATTTTTAACAAAAAATAGAACCAACTCAAAATGCACTAAAAAGTAAAGGTTTCTACTTTAAGGACGTTACCTAGAACCCACAGACTGTGTTACTACGTAAAATAAATGTTCCTTTAACTTAGCTGGCACCAACTCCTAGATATGCTTAAGTAAATTAAAGCAACTAAATGACACAGTTATTTTTTAGTGCGTTTTGAGTCCGTTCTATTTTTGTTAAAAATTTTTATTTCTTACTTTTTAGATTTATCCCCACGTAAAGTACTCATACTATACATTCATAGTATATTATACGGCACTAGTAGGTAGCCAAAAAGCTACCGATACCGAGACAAAGACCGAATTCGCTGTAAGCGTGCCTCCAAAATTTGAAGAATTCCTTCAATTTCCCCAGGATATCATCATCAATGATGACAATTAGACCACCTTGGAAGTACGCTCTTACTAATAAGAAAAGAATTATCAAAATCGGACAACTCTGTAAAAAATTATGCATGGTCATACATAAAAAATAATATATATATACGTGTAAAATTGATAACATCCTCCATTTTTTTTCGTCGGTTAAAAAGTAATATTAATTTGCAATTAAACATCCCAATTCAAAATCAACATCCCAAGTAGTTTACTGATTTCTAATGTAAGTATAATGCAGAGAGCTGTGGATTAGAGTGAGAGTGGAGGAGCCTGCTACCGCTGTCGTATGTAAGAAAGAAATGCCAGATAGACTGACACTGTACAACATTATGTAACAAAGCAGTTTACACACCTCTAAGGAGATATCACTTCAAAAAAATATTACTCACCTCTATAGTTTTGACCGACCAATCATTGTTCACTTTCTCCAACCTCTCAATGATCTCTTCGACAGTGGATGCTGCAAAGCAATAGTTGATGTGTTTGATGTTAGGAGCCAGCGAGAACTCCTCGGGAGGCTCATTGAACTTGTTGAGCAAGTTGTCAACCTCCACATCACTGGCGCATCTCAGCAGCAGCTTCTCTAGTTCATACAAACGCTTGCTCGACACAAAGTGTGTGGCTATGCCGGCTTTAACTACATCTTTGCCTTTCAGTCTATCTCCTGGAATGTAATATCAAACTATTATTAATAGTCTAGAATAAGTATGGAGAATTTAAAAATATTTAAACAGCTGACAGATTAAACACTACAGCCAGCTTTGCATAACAAATGAGATACACAACAAACTATATACATACTATTGTTTTCGTGTAGTATATTATTGCAGTTTATAATGACATTTTCTGTAGATGAACTTATAAAGGAGTTATTTAATCCTCCATAGGTCCACAGTTGTTGTTAGAACCCATACTTTGTTTTTAACCAACGAAAAAAACGGAGTAGGTTCTCAATTCGACATGTATATATATTATATGTATGAACATGCATAACTTTTTACGGAGTTGTCTGATTTTGATAATTCTTCTTTTATTAGAAAGGGCTCACTTTCAAGATGGTCCCATTGTCATCATGTTAGGATCTGATGATGATATCGTGGGAAAATTGAAGGAACTATTCAAATTTTATAGACACGCAGCGATTTTGGTTTTTTGTGTAAGTATCAGTAGCTTTGTGGCTACTAGTGCCATATAATATACTATGACAGTGTAGTACGAGTATGTTGCGTGGCAATAAATCGGTAAAAAGTAAGAAATGAAATTTTTTAACAAAAAATAGAACCAACTCAAAATACACTAAAAAATAACTGTGTCATTTAGTTGCTTTAATTTACTTAAGCATATCTAGGAGTCGGTGCCAGCCAAATTTTCTACTTTAAAGACATTACATTAACCATAAGAACCCACAAAATGTTTTACTATGTTAAATAAATGTTCCAAAAATGCTTCACTATGTTAAATAAATGTTCCTTTTAACTTGCTGGCACCAACTACATAGATATGCTTAAGTAAATTAAAGCAACTAAATGATGCAGTTATTTTTTACTTTATAGTGCGTTTTAAGTCGGTTCTATTTTTTGTTAAATTTTTTTATAATCTTTAAACTTTTTAACAAGTATAGAGTAAAGAAAATATTGGTCAAATATAATGGTATGCCTAATATGTTAATTTTTTCATTTAAAAGCTCAGTCTGTCAGACATCGTAGGGAGTCTTTCTTGTATTTAATCTTCAGGCTTCATTTCACCTGCCAGTTATCCCATCTGTTAGTAAAAAATAAGCTTTCAAGAGAAGATAACAACTGAAATAAATGTTTACCTGTCAATCCTAAATACAGTCCTAAATTAACTGGCAATCTTGGCAGGAAGTAAGAGCCACCCACATCAGGGAACAACCCAATTTTAGTCTCTGGCATGGCTATCATAGTCTTTTCAGTTGCCACTCTATACCTCCCGTGAACTGATAATCCTAAACCACCTCCCATTGTAATACCATTCATAAAAGCTATGTATGGGATTTTGTATTTTCCAATAAGATAATTGACATTATATTCTGTGTGGAAGAATATTGGCCCTTCTACTTTATCTATGGCCATTTTAACATCGCCTCCCGCGCAGAAGGCTTTATCGCCTGCTCCTTTGATTATGACTAGGGTTTTACTATTTTCCATTTCTTGCAGTTGCGGCAACAATTTTGTCACCATTGATGTATTTAGAGAATTAAGGGCTTTGGGCCTGTTTAGTGTGATGATACCAGCATTGCTGACCGACTCAAATATAACATCTGGCTCCTGGGTAGACATCGTGCGTTTTAGAATTGAAGTAACTTGAGGAAGTACTCTTAGTTTAAGCATCTGAAAAAAATACATTTGATAACATTGCGTCATAGAAGCGATTTGTTTACATTAAAAGATAATTTTTATGTAATAGAATACGATAATGTTTCTAACCCGTTTATCACAACTACTCATGGCATTAAAAAAATTAATTCAATATTGTCATTGTTCAATGATCGGTGTGATCATCAACATAGGAATTAAACTTAATGAGGTATCTATTTGCTATGCGTGTATATGAATTAAAATACTGTTAATAAAAGATATTTTAAAAAGCTATTATTTATTGATCTATGTGGTAACTTATTGATTTACGTATAATCATAAAATATGTTTTACTTACTTTGGACTTGAATATTGTTATCGGTGATTTTGTTTAGAGATTATTCATCGAGAAACTTTAGCAAAACATTTGTTATCTTCACAATATAACTTTTGATTTTATTACAAATCAAACTAAATTAACCTAGTATTCGTTCGATTATTTCACGCTGTCGGCATGTGAACAAGTGCATAAAATCGCGTATAAATTATTTAAATTCTTATTGCAAAAAAAAACAAGAATAACCTTCTCTTCGCAATTTCAATATAGACTATAGAGTATAGACAAACTGTTAACTAATTGTAGAGGAACTGTCAGAAAATCTGCAAAAAAACAGCTGTCTATGATCTTTCAATCTGTCATTGTCATGTTTTGACGTAACTTTTTAGGTTATATTTTCATAATTAATGCGACAAACGATTAAGGAATTTAATTATAAACCTTACAATTATCCTTAAATAATGAAATATAATGGGTGTAATTAGGAAAGCATTTAATTGGTACGCTAGGCTGGCGCCAAGTCATGGTCCATCGCCACCGCCTTACAAACATGTAGTTCAAGTTGGAGACCCAACATTACGTAAAGTTTCTGAGCCGGTATCTTTAGACAAACTAAAAACCAAAGAAATCCAATGTGTGATTGAAAAGCTGAAGTATGTGTTGGATAGACACGGCAGTGTAGGCATGGCAGCACCGCAAGTTGGCGTCAATTTAAGAATATTTGTGATGAGAGTTACAGACAAACAAATATCAGAAATATCGCCAGATGTTGTTAAACTGAGGAATATAACAGCCGTTCCGTATACTGTGAGTGAGTAAACAGTTCAATGATTGCCTCATCAGTCCCCATATATACCCATAGTCAACCATAAAGGTGTAAATGACTTATGTATTGTGTAAAAGTTTTATCTTTACAGTAGAAATTGATATAAGGTAGTAGTACACCATAATTGGATTTCAAAGCATTTTTATTCCATAAACACTTAGTAGGCATTTAAATAAAAAAAATTGCTGGTATTTTACAGGTTTATGTTAACCCACAAATGAAGGTAGTGGATTATCAAAAAGTTATACATCCTGAGGGATGTGAAAGCATCAAGTTCTTTAAAGCAGAGGTAGCGAGATATAGTGCTGTACAGGTTACAGGTGAAACTCCTCTTTATTGTATTTAATTTACACCCATTAACTATAACACATTACAATGAAAACTGTTTCTTCTTTAAAACAACCTGCATTAGACCAATTTTTTTGCTGTCATATACCTAGTGTCATCATCTTTATCAGCCTATTTTTTATGGCCTACTACAAAGCCACACATCCCTCCTTATATGGAGTTTAGACCCAACAAGCTGCTCCAATAGGGGTTGGCAGTATTAGGATGATAATGAATGTGAAAAATAACTTCTAGAAAAATTTATAGAGATGTTTCTTTTTTTTACAGGACATAATGCTGAAGGAGAGTTGGTATCAACGCTATACAAAGGCTGGGCGGCGCGGATAGCTCAGCATGAAATGGATCACCTTGAGGGCAAGCTGTATACAGATATTATGGACAGGAAGAGCCTTTGCTGCACTTTGTGGGAGGAGGTTAATACTGCTAAGGGAAAAGTGGCTATACCATTTGCACCTTCATAAACAAAAATGTATTTGTTTTATTGTAATTTTAGGTATAATAAATTATTTTATACATTTTAGTAGTTTCTTATTTCATTATTAATATTAAAATAGTTATTTAGGTACTAGTTTGAAGAGGTCTGTATTGTGTGGTTTAATATGAGTGAAACACATGACATTCTGATGGCAGCTGATTTATTATTTGTATCTGAACCTAAACTCCACAATTGTGTCACAATTAAACTGAGGTCTCCAGTTTGATTTCCCTTGAACTATTATAGTACCCACACTTAATTCGGTATTTTTAAAAAGAAAATACTAGTCATATCTAAAAAAGACCACTAAAATACCTACTGTGTGCAAAAGGCATCATAACAAAGACTATGAATAGGTTACAATTGTTGTTTAGAACAATATGATGAAAACCACTTGTTGTAAATGAGGGGTTATCGTTTTTTAAAAATTTTTAGCACACAATGCATTGCAGACAATGCAATAACAACTCTCTGCAATCTATATCTCATTGTTGGCAACGTGATGGCTGCACAGTGAACAGTAGTGACCTCAAAACAGCTGATAAAATCCTTATTTGATGCTTTTTAATTTAAGATCGTAATGAAATGGGCTCCATAAGTGATTCAATGTTGTAATAAGTAAAAATCTGGAGAATTTTTTTATCAAATTTGGTATTAAGGTTCCGTTATTATTCCCCTTGCACCCAGTACCAAGATTTTTGGGTACAAATTAAAACAAAGTTTAATAAGCAATGTATTTAATTCATATATCAACTGTTACCAGATGTTTTAATAAATACAATTTCAAGATAATACTTAATTTACATGAGTAACACATATTTTATAACAATAATTACATCTCTTAGTAAAATCTAATGTTATAAATGAATTTTAAATACACATCACAAATTCTGGAACCAACTGAATGAAAAAAATAACAAATATGTTGAGTATTTAATATAAATAAACTGTTTTGATATATTTTTTTTATTGACTACAAGTTAGCCCTTGACTGCTATTACACCTGATGTTAAATGATGATGCAGTCTAATATGGAAGCGGGCTAACTTGTTAGGAGTGGGACGAAAATTCAAACCCCTTTCGGTTTCTACACGACATCCTACCGGAAAGCTAAATCGCTTAGCGATACGTCGTAGGGTGGTAAGTAAAATCTCAATCTGCCCCGCCGGGAATCGAACCCAGGACCTCCGTCTTATAAATCCACCGCGTATACCACTGCGCCACGGAGGTCGTCAAATGATAAAATAAAATTTGATTTTGCTTTGCCAAAAGAGTAATATAGTACTTTAAGTAAACTGTAGAATCTATACAATTTTGTGGGAAGTGCAGTAAATTATTTTAATTTCAGGCAGTTGGAGATCACAATTATGCAAAAAAAAAATATTGTGATCATGGGCGGGGCATGAAGAGCTGATAGAAGTTGGGGGGCTAAGGTGCTAGAATGGCGACCCCGCACCGAAAAGTGCAGTGTTGGTGGACTGACGACATCAATGGTGTCGCAGGGAGCCGCTGGTCACAGGCGGCTCAGGATCGTTGCGTTGTGAAGTCCCTAAAAAAGGCTTATGTCCAGCAGTGGACGTCCACCGGCTTATAATGATAAAAATGATGATGAAAAAAAAAATAAAGAAAAATAAGTGTAGCCATATAAATAAAATGGAATTGCTGTTCGTTAGTCTCGCTAAAACTCGAGAACGGCTGAACGGATTTATCATATCTTGGTTTTGAAATGTTCGTGGAGTTCTAGGGAAGTTTAAAAAGATGAGACAAATTCAAATTATCCCAAATTTCCCACAGGAACGAGAACTATGCGTGTGAAACCGCGGGCGTCCTCTAGTTGACAATAAAAATTAGCTAGTTTTAACTCCATACTTGATTTGCTTAATATTTTTGATATGTATTTATAATTTTACTTTATTATTACAAAAAATATTAAAAATAGTTTAAATATTGGGCTGCCCTAAGGAATTTTATGTTTTAATAAGTACAATCATGCTCTACATTTTCACTTGGTTCATTTTACATAATTTGGTATGGAATAATGAATTTGTGCTGGTTTATTGATTTATTGAATTATTATAAGCATGTTTTTTTTTTTATATAAATATGTATTTTATAATTGTGGCACAGCCACACGTGTTGGCAACACGTTCGTATTTAAGAACCTGTTCGTATTTAGTCAAATAAAACTGTAGTATTTGTTAGCGACACAAAAACCGTAAATCCATATGTATTCTGTGTCACTTTATAGGACAGAAATGGAGCATATGTGACAGCTAACGTCATATCTTGATGTTGAACTTTTTAAAAAATAAAATGACTTCAACGCTGATAAGTCATGACATACTAGTTGCAACATGTCTGCAAGCTTTGGTTTCCACTATACAAATTGCATGCAACTTGCATGCAAGTCATTTATGTAATGGAAATGTGGCTTAGCAAACTTAGACTTGACTCAACACGCGTAGCGTAGACATTTGTTAATATATATATTATCCTTGGCTTTAATTTATAGGAATGACATTGTTAACTTCACGGCTATTTAAAGCCTGATCTAAAATCCTTAACAAAGCCAACTAAGGGTATCTGAGTAAAACCTCCTAAAATGTAATCTGTAGGCTACAAAAAGGATCTAGATTTATATCTCATATTCATATAGGTATATTTGTCCCGCACCATTACTTCAGTCATATCTGGGTCCAGCCTTTCTTATTACCACTTCCAAGCACAGCGAACGTCCCAATGCAGCAGTTATCTGAAATATAAAGAAATACTACTAAACTGTTTTTCTTATGAGTTGTGTCTGACTATCATAACAGGACCTCAGGTGGAATTGCGATTGGGGTGGCACGTCGGTATTGGTCAATTTGAAGGGAACATTCAACACCTTGGATGGAGCACCAGAGTCATCAACTAATACAGTTCCAAAGTATTGAATTTTATTATTATTAGTATGGTGAGGCCCGCCGTAGCGGATGCACTTCGACCCCTATGGATCTTTTGTACTCGCCCCGCCCTCACCTCCCCTATATAAGTTCAAACACCCACTCTAAGAGTTTGATGGTTGCTCTTAGGTTGGAGGCACAGTAATCTTCTGGTAGTGGATAGGCTACCCCCAGGAGATCCATTCGCTTTCTAGCCAATCCGTCACATTCACACAAGATGTGTTCTATGGACTCTGTGTCTTCATTACAAGCCCTGCAGATAGGATCCTCAGAAATACCCATTTTGCAGAGCATAGACCTGGTGCTATAATGGCCTGTGTACGCTGCTACAGCATACCTTAGCTGTTTCCTGCTCAGTTGACTTACCTTCGCTAGAAAACCTGCCTTTATATTACTCATGAACTTTTTTGAGTGCCTTAGACCTTCTACTTTGTCCCATTCTGCCTTTGTCATCTTCTCAGCATATGATGTCAGAGCCATGTTTATCACACACGGTGCAAGTGCGACACATGGCTCCGGGCCGATGAAAGGTGACTCCGAGCCCCTACGCTAGCTCATCCGCTAGCTCATTGCCTTGTATGCCTACATGTCCAGGTACCCATATTAGTCTGATTAAGTTTACCTGCCCAAGACTATTTAAGCCATGCATACATTCCAGTACCAATGCAGATGAAACTCTGCCAGTGCCGAGAGCCTTGAGCACTGCCTGACTATCACTGAGAATGAGTATTTCCCTCCCAGTGATCTTCTGGTTTTGCATCTCTTGAACACTAGCATTTATAGCATACAGTTCCGACTGGAAAACTGTAGTATATTGCCCTAAGCTATAGCTAGCCCTAAATCCTTCGGAGTAGACACCAGCTCCGGTACCTGATTGCATTTTGGAGCCATCAGTATACCAGATCAGGGTATCTTTCCCTGGGGGGCGTAGACCTTTCGACCATTCCTCCCTCGAAGTATTGAAAGGTTCTTCAGATCTTCAGCGGAGAGCAGTCACCTCAGCGGATTGCTGGCCAGCGAGCTGAGGCTGGTGAGCGAGGTGGCGAGGCTGAGGCGGTCCGTCTCCTCGTCCGCCTGGTTGTTGCGCAGCTCCTGCAGCGTGTATATCAGCTTGTTCTACTCACCTCAGCGGGTTGCTGGCCAGCGAGCTGAGGCTGGTGAGCGAGGTGGCGAGGCTGAGGCGGTCCGTCTCCTCGTCCGCCTGGTTGTTGCGCGGCTCCTGCAGCGTGTATATCAGCGTGTTCCACTCACCTCAGCGGATTGCTGGCCAGCGAGCTGAGGCTGGTGAGCGAGGTGGCGAGGCTGAGGCGGTCCGTCTCCTCGTCCGCCTGGTTGTTGCGCGGCTCCTGCAGCGTGTATATCAGCGTGTTCCACTCACCTCAGCGGATTGCTGGCCAGCGAGCTGAGGCTGGTGAGCGAGGTGGCGAGGCTGAGGCGGTCCGTCTCCTCGTCCGCCTGGTTGTTGCGCGGCTCCTGCAGCGTGTATATCAGCGTGTTCCACTCACCTCAGCGGATTGCTGGCCAGCGAGCTGAGGCTGGTGAGCGAGGTGGCGAGGCTGAGGCGGTCCGTCTCCTCGTCCGCCTGGTTGTTGCGCGGCTCCTGCAGCGTGTATATCAGCGTGTTCCACTCACCTCAGCGGATTGCTGGCCAGCGAGCTGAGGCTGGTGAGCGAGGTGGCGAGGCTGAGGCGGTCCGTCTCCTCGTCCGCCTGGTTGTTGCGCGGCTCCTGCAGCGTGTATATCAGCGTGTTCCACTCACCTCAGCGGATTGCTGGCCAGCGAGCTGAGGCTGGTGAGCGAGGTGGCGAGGCTGAGGCGGTCCGTCTCCTCGTCCGCCTGGTTGTTGCGCGGCTCCTGCAGCGTGTATATCAGCGTGTTCCACTCACCTCAGCGGATTGCTGGCCAGCGAGCTGAGGCTGGTGAGCGAGGTGGCGAGGCTGAGGCGGTCCGTCTCCTCGTCCGCCTGGTTGTTGCGCGGCTCCTGCAGCGTGTATATCAGCGTGTTCCACTCACCTCAGCGGATTGCTGGCCAGCGAGCTGAGGCTGGTGAGCGAGGTGGCGAGGCTGAGGCGGTCCGTCTCCTCGTCTGCTTGGTTGTTCCGCAGCTCCTGCAGCGTGTATACAAGCTTGCTCCACTCATCGTGCCGCGGCTGAGCAACGTTCTGCAAAATTATCATAACCATATCTGTAAATTATTGGGGCTCACCACAATATTGTATTGATCAAGAGCCCCCGAGCACGAGAGCTATGTACTTAAGGTGGTAAATATCTCGGTAAGAGTAAATACCTCGGCGAGTTCGTAGACCCAGATCTTGCCCGCGTCGTCTCCGGCCGTGACGTGTCCGCCGCTCGGGCTCCACGACACTCTGTTGAACGCCACTCCGCCCTCCGACATCACCGACGCGATCGGCACCTGTAACCACATAACGTCAAGTTACACTTATGTTACTGTTGTACTTTAAAAAGGAATACGTTCAACTGAAACTAAAAACTGTATTTGACGAATAAAAACACTTTAATCACTCCAATAAGGTTGAACACCTTTATAATATTTCGATAATTTGTTTAGACTTCTTGCGTAGAAGAATAATCTTTAGCCCGAGTGTTGTATAACACTCGGGCTAAAGATTATTCTATATGTATATATATAATCAGTAGAACCCAAAGGGTGTAATTATTTGAGTTTTGATTTGAAACAAAAACTATGACGGCAGTACAGTTCCGAAGTTTCACCAAATCAAAATACTCGCCTCCGTGTCCCTGTTGAGGTTCCACAGATCGAGCCTGCCGGCCGCGTCCACGGCGGCGAACAGCGCGGGGTGCGCGGGCGACCAGCGCACGTCCGCCACGTAGTCGCCGCTGTCCTCGAACGAGTACAGTGCTTTATTTTCCTGTAACGAAACGTATCAGTAAGCAAAATAAATTTAAGGCGTAGGACGTATGGGAACATTTTGGATTTGATCCATACCCATTCACTGTTGTCCATGTCTCAATCTCTACTGCATGAATTAACCCGCAGATGAGAAAGAAATTCTCAAGCTGGTGGCTTACCTTAAGGCTCCACAGCTTGACGCTCCAGTCGACGGACGCGGACAGGTAGAGGTGCGACAGGTCGAGGGCGGCGGGCGCGGCGTGACACGCCACCGCTGTCACGGGCCCCGCGTGCGCCTCCACGCTCTCCGACACGCCCGCGCGCTGTCCGTGCCGGCAGCCTGCAGGACGGACACAAGGGGCAATGAATATATTGTTTTCTATTCGTTTGCAGACTCATAGGTCATCACTGGCAACACACTCTGTTCAAAGAATCTCGTCTTCAGGCATTGAGGAATTTTGGACGAAAAGAAGAAACGAAATTTCCCGAACGCTACCGAACTGAGTTGGATTCAGCAGTTCACCTCTTTCCCGAAATTGGACTTACCTAACTGGCCCATATACCCTAGGTATATATACTAGTCTTCAATTTCCAGTGCAAAATTTTTGACAATAACTGGATGGATTGGGTAGATGGATTTTTTATATAAGACAGTCGTAATCCTATCTTTTTTTGATTGAATCTACTAATGACTCACCGGTGTAGATGTTCCCGTCCTCGCTGCCCAGCACGAAGTTGTTGACGTCGGCGTGCGGGAAGGCCATGCACGTGACGGCCACGGCCTTGTTCTGGCGGTGGTGCAGCTCCAGCGTCTCCTGCGGCTGCGACAACATGTCCAGCGACCAGGAGCACATGCGCCCGTCCGTCGACACGGAGATCAGGTTGTGCGCGTTCTGGCTGCCCACCACCGACAGGCAGTACACAGGATGCTGGTGCAAGAGACGCAAGATTTTTAGTACAAGTCATTCGACAAGATGTGCAGTAAAAGGCATCTTGTTGGTAATGATATAACGTTATATCGCCAAAATCCGAATTAACGTCAAACTCTTCTGAAGTGCAGTTGTGTTCTATCAACTAGTCGACATTGTCCGTCATGTTTTCTTGATATTTATAAAATAATAAAAAGTGGTCTCAGAAATGTAAGTTATGTTGATTTTTCATATAAGGAATAAGGTATTTTTAGGCTTAGTCAACTTGCTAGGATTATAGAAGAAACTCACAGTGTGCGCTAGAGAAGAGAGCGGCGTGCGCTGTATAGGCGTGCGCTTCTGCACGCGGTTATCCCACAGCACGATCTGGCCCGAGTACGTTCCGCCCAGGATGAGGTTCGGGTGGAATCTGACAAAGGTAAAAGCAAGTTCAACGCAATCATCCGCTTTATAAAAATGTACATTACATACATACTATTGCATATTACAACTGTTTGGAATACCAAGATAATGCTACGAGAGATTCTACCGTGGGCCATTAAAAATAGACGATAATAGTGCAATATGTCACTAACCTGGCGAAGGTAGCACTCATGACGGGCGACTGGCAATGGAAGATGTCCTCCGGGGTGGACTTTTTGAACTTGGTGTTCCACACGAGGCACACGCCGTCCGGGTCGTGCGGCGCGTCGTCGCTGTTGTGGTACGCGGCCAGCATCAGCTCGGGGTGCGCGCTGGACCAGTCCAGGCACGTGACGCAGCGCCCGCGCGACCAGCGCTCGTCGTAGAACGTGCGCACCAGCGACAAGCGCGCGTCTGACTTGTCGTCCCTGCAATTGTTCATTACGAAACGAACGTTTGCGTACAGAGGACATAGAAAAAAAATTATAGATAAGAGTGTAGACTGTCATTATTGGGGGAAATTTCCATGCCATATGATGGATTAATGATCTAATATTTTTTCTTTCTTTGTACGGTTGCTCTATGGGTTTGGACGAGCGCAAAATTTCTGTAGAGCTAAATGAGGAAAGGAAATATAGAACGAATCCTGTGAAACTCGATCTTCGGTTTGGAGGAATTCGGTCCGACAAGGTTTGTAGGCCGAATGCATTCGTTCTGACGTCAACGTGACAGAGGTCAGGTCGGTAAATCAGACTTCATATTCGTCGGTGAGGATCCTGTGCAGAGGTTTCTGTAAAAGCGCGTTAGAGTCGGGCTTGTAACTATAAGCAGTGTTGGTACTAACTGAGCGTTCTCACTGTCCCCGCCGCCCGTGTAGTCGGTGTAGATGTCGACGGACTCGGCCAGCGCGCGCTCGATGACGCTTCCTGCGCGGCTCATGAACTTCTGGAATTCGGCCGACAACAGGATCGTCTGCTTCTCGTCGTTGCTCAGCTCGCGGACTGCGATAAAAGATAGACGAACTTTTATGGAAATCTAATAGTAATATTTACAATTGTCCAAATAGCCGTTACACGAATACAATGATTAAACTTTTACGAACAGTAGTGACCCTGTTTGTGTAATTAAATGGCTGCCATCATCCTTGCATGCCATCCTTGGCACAATGTTTGGAGGTCTGTCATAATCATGATCTTGCCCTTTTCCCACACAAGTGAGGTCGGAACAACAACATGTCTTCCATTTACTTCTGTCATGCGTCCAATTATCGCATTCTCCCTTCACATACATATCCTCTTTTACACACTCCAGCCATCTCTTCTCTCCTTTTGTGTCCTTCTACTTAAAAATTTGACGTTTTTCTTGTAATATGCCGTTCATCTGTCCACACCACGTGCCCATGTCATGCTAACCTGTTACTCCTCAACTTTTCAGTCACTGATGCCACTTTCAGACTTTCTTCATGTTATGGTGATGATTATTATTATTTAGAGAAAAGTTATGAAGCAGGTATTAAATAAAGTAATAAACTCACTCTTCTTTTCCTTCTCCTCCTCCTTCTTCTCGACGGGCGCGGCGGTGACGGCGGGCTGCACCTCCTTGACGGTCGGCAGGCCGTGCGGCAGGATGCCCGGCGGCAGTTTACCGTGGAACGCGGCCTCCTCGTCCTCGCCTTGCCGAGCGCCGTCCCCGTCGAATGTAAGCACTGGACGGTGAATAAGAATGGCCCTTGTGCGCCGCCCGGGCGGGGATGCGTGGCGTACGACTGACTTTGTTGTGTGATAACGGACAACAGTTTACAGAGCGCACGTCCGATTGGACCAAGCTTATAGAAAGATTGGAAATTAACAATCTATCATTTTCATAGTTTTATTTTTGTCTTTGATATTCTTGGACGGTTGCATACACTATTTTTCTCGCGAAGTCGCGGTTGTCTGCTAGTTAAAAATTAATTAAGAATTATAGCGTTCAGAACAGAGGCGAATTATATATTAGTTTCACTAACGATGTAATAATTTACTGTGTCCTTTTAAAATCTTTTGAGAGATTTCAAAGTTGTTAAAGTCGGTCGTACCCTTATTCTTGATTCCATGAAGTTGAATGACATAAAATAACAAACATTTTATCATTTTAAGAAGTGATCAACCGTAACCTTCAAATGACGTTACAGAGTGGAAATGTAACCAACTTCATGAAATCAATAAAGTGTTACGTGATAACCGTGTGTGAAAGGAAACGTGTACGATTGCACTAGTTGTTTAAACTACGAGCGAAAATAGGTTACTGTTGGTGGTCCAAACATTTAGGAGAATGATGATAAAAACATGCACGATGATTTCAACAATACTTTCAAACAAAGTAACAAGTTATTAACAACCTTCAGTATAACAATTACATTGAATTAAAATTACTAAGTATTACTCGAACGTAAGCACAAATAAATATATCTATAATTTTCTTGAGAATTTTTGATTTTTATGAATCTATAAGCTATTATCTTTCTAGAAATATGTCTTCTTTCTTCTATAGCAAGCAATACAGAACTTATGCATTCGGTTCATCTTTGGTCTACGTAAGTATGATCACGTGTCCCAGTATCGTGCACAATTAAAATGGCTACCAATCCGTTCCCGTAGAAACTTACATGCTCTTTATTCCATTTTATATAATCCCAAGACACCACCATACCTACTTGAAAGAGCGATTCCACTTCTTGGGTAGCAATGTAGAGTGCTATTTGCGTGCCAAGGACGATAACCGATTGCGATTTCCTGTCAGTCATACAGCGTATAAAAATTCATTTACTGTAAAAACCGTGGCACTATGGAACGATTTGCCAAGAGACATACGGCAGTCTGTATCGTTAAACATCTTTAAAGATCGGTTAAAAAACTACTACTTATCAAATATACTTTAATTTTTATTATATAAGTAGCTGTATATGTATGTATATTTATATAATATAGTATGTATATATATTTATATGTTTAAATGTTGTCTGGAGGAGATCGCTTTTAGCGATAAGACCGCCTTTGTACATTTAATTTTTGTTTTTGTTTTGCTTTTTTGTCTCTGTATCTTTTAAAATGTGCAATAAAGAATTTATCTATCTATCTATCTAATAATTTTTGAGGATTATGTATTGATGAATATATGAGCATTTTGTATACTTATGAAATTTTCTGGAATATGCTCTTTTTGAAAATATTTCAAGATCTGGTAGAATAGAAGAAAGAAGAAATGCTGCCAAAATCTTAGGCATTAAGCCTCGTTGCAGTAGAGTCGATGAGGTTTTAGATTTAATTTAGTTATTAGCAGTACTTTGTAGAATAAACTTGTAGGTCATTAAATTTTAAAATGTTTCTTTTCAGTTCAATTTAATGATTTTGGCGAAATATAATCATCATGCATGTTTTTATTTGCTTATGCTTGTAATAAGAAGCTCACGTTGTACATACATGGATGAATTCAGTCAGTAATAATGTTTATTAGATTTTTAAATAATTTACGCAAACACAGCCATAGACGAAATATGATTTTACTACCTGAAATTTACTTCTAAATACTGTCTTTTCACTGTTATATTTTAGACGAATAAGTTTTACAGCAGGACGTAAAGCGATAAAATCAATTTAAAATTGTATGCGAATTTAAAATTTTCCTTTGGAAATTAAGTGAGGATTAAAAATTTCTTTGGAGATTAAGTTAGGACATAAGATGTCTTTTTGAAATTTCTCCGGAAATTACCTAAGTGAGGACTTACTTTAATTTAATTTATTCACTAGGAAAACATTCGGGAACTTAACTTTAACTGTATAGAATTAAGAAATTAATGAAGACAGTTTAAAATGGAAAAGCTGATGAATCATATTCCGATCTACGGCAAAATTTATTGTTTTTTAAAGTTTCTATAATGTTAACACAACGTAAGCAAAGTGTAAACTACTCATTTGAAGTTAATGCTAAAGAAGCTTTGTCAAACGAAAATACTCCTGCTTTACTTGTATGCTAACTGATCGTTAATTTTAATTCATTTAGTTACAGATACAGTTTGCTTATTTTTTTGTTTTTTTTTTAACTATATTAGAATTCGTTTTGCTGTCTTCTACAAATAGGTAACTGTCGTCTTCGTCTTTCATATTTATATCTATTAAAACATTCTGTATCTATAATTAATATTTATTTTTTTCGTAGTGTGAACGTAAATGTTTTACTACTGCAAAACGTCGTAGTCCATAACACAGTATTATTAAAAAAAACGAAAACTGAATCATGTGCAACTCATAAGACACACACTGTGATTATAATCATAAAAGCGAATCGAGTGACAGAAAGCTTTAAAATAAAGTATGCAAAAATAAAACTCAAAACTTCCCGAGCTCTCCACTAGAGAGATAAACTTAATATAAAATATATAAAACATATAATTTAATAAAATATATGATGACCGTTCGTCATGCATACACACAATAATTTTCTGTCACATGCAAATATAATAAAAAAAAAGTTAAAGGCCGATTTTAGCATTTTATACAGTAAATATTATTAAGTTTAAAACTACAGATAAAATCAAAAAATATATTGTCACACATGTAAACACGTACAGAAAATTTATTAAATATAATTGAAAATAAGAAAACAAAGTAAAATGGCATATTAGTTATTCCATTACTATAAAATTTAATTTATCATCCTTAACAAACAATAATATAAAACTTCATGACAAGCACAACTTCAAGACAAGGCTTAACCAGTTCAAAGCATACGCCTCAGGTTCACTAAAGTGTTTCTTGGGACATATAACTTAAAAGACGAAGGCGATGGATTTGCATTAAATATTAAGTAGACCATATTGCGGCCATATTCACATTTTATGGGGTCTGGAACTATTATATTATTGATATCGTCTCCAGAACCAATTCATAAATGAATCGCTTGGTTAGCTACTTATATGGCCTTAAGGCTCGTGAGGATAAGACTAATTCAGCCCACAAATCCAATCTGTCCCAACGTCTATGTCAAGTTCAAATCAATCTGGAGACCTGTTAATAAGACGTTCTTTTTCTCTGCGTTGTTCTTGGCTAGATCTTGTACGTTTATCCAAACTATATTATTTTTAAGGTTAATATATAGCAAACACACATTCAAGACACACTGATTTAAGGCTTTCATTATCCAGTAAGAACAAATAGAAGGAATAACTAATGCGCCGATATCTAAGTGATAGACAACTGTATGTGTTCACACGCAATATGATCGGATCTGTACGATGTGCTATGTTAAATGTTGTTGTTAGCGACTATAGTTGATACAACAGCGTTACATACATATAAGAAACAGATATAGTAAAGGGCTAACATGCGAAGTGACAGTGGCACAGGCTCTACCAAGGGCAAGTTTTAGTTCAACGGTTGTCCTTATGGTTCGGAATTGAGACCTACCTGTGAACTCGTCCTCCCACTCTAAACCCGGGTTTAGATTGTACTCGTCTTGAAAAGGGGAGGAAAACAAAACAAATGTCAGTATCTTTCGACCATTATTATTATAAATAATAATTAGAAAAAAAATATTACAAAAACTTTATACATATAAATTAATTATTATTAGCGTAAGTATTTTATAATTTACAGCATGACCCATGAACGCGACGCCATTTGATTCAACTGTAAGACTGTAAATTGTAAAAAACTGCAACATTTTTAAGCAACTCAACTTAAATATTTAAAATAGATTTCCTGGATTTTGTCCTTCAAGTATTTTTACAATGGAAGGTGAAATGATTACAAACTTTGGAAAAATCTTGTTAGAAAATTTTCTGGCGGACATATACCATATATACTAGTGGACAATTCGATTGTTTAGCACGTTGCAGAACTAAATCCAGTTTTGGGGAAGTGCAAGTCAGTCCTAGAGTTCAAATTAAATGGGTCAATTTGTATCAAGATCTGTGCAGTGTTTGTTAGTAGACTCGAGAGGTGAGTGAGATGATATGGCTACTCCCCATACCAACACCATAACTGTTTATACACATATTATATTCGATAAAACTTAATATTTTGTGACAATATTTGCGGCCTCAATAATTTTTGTCACGTGGAGAACTCTGGAAGGCCACCATGATTTTTCAAAATTGACTTTGGCAATGGAACATACAACCACATCACACGACGATGCGTTTACGACCCCTATAAGTAGAGTACCAGATTTCTAGATTTGCAACTGTGTTTGCTATCGAGTAATCTGGTACACCGCACCTATAAAATGTTAGTAGGAAACTTCTAGAAGCGTGACAGAAAGGATACGTCTATATATACACACTAAAGACGACCTGGTAACAACCGACACCGAGTTATTCACCGGAGTAATAGATATGAGTTAGAGATAGACATAAAGCAATCAGGAGGAATAATGACTTACCGTAGTAGTCAGTTGCGTGCGCTATAAAGGGACAAAAATGAAAATAATCCGTCAGTTCAATTATGTATAAACATTTGTGTTCTTAATAAAAAAAAATTCAAAGAATCTCTTGCGGTTGATTGAAACTTTATTCGCTTGTAAATAAAACTTCAGTTGAATATATTTCCAAACAAAATTTAAAAAAAAAACGCTTGCATATTTTACTATTAACTGCACTTTTGAGTACAGGTACTTTTATGAACTTTTTGAAAAGTTTGGATTTCAGTTTTAAAATAAAAACATAGATATCAATGTATCAGTTACTTTCTTTAAACTGATAATCAAAATCTATGATAGAAATTATCAAGAGAATAAAGTTTCCTATGTATAATTATGGATCGATCATTTAAGGAACGATCAAGAAAATTATTATTTGCCTTAACTATAGATGGATGTTTTGTGTTCCACCAATGAATATGATATCCACAGTGTTTGTGTAGTTAATACAGTTAGGGAGCTTTGTCCAGAAAAGCAAATTAGAAAACTCTAATTGATTTCTAAGGCAAACTGCTTAAATGTTTAACTCACTCAGCTGACTGGTACAGTATGTTAAAAGATGAAATATTGACAATTAACTACACGCCTATATGTCAAATAAATCTTACCTCATACTGCGCTTCTATCTTTAAGACCAAAAGTGATTGAGAGTAATTTGTTGTAATGAAATCACACTTTTTTTACAAAAACGATCGCTTGGCGGTACGTCTTTGTCGGTACTGCTACTATCTTTAAGACCAAAAGTGATTGAAAGTTTTATTTTTTGGCCTACGAAATCTATGAGTAATAAATGTCTGTACAAAATAATAATTTGTTTATAACATAGTGTTCGATAAATATATATAAATATTTTTTGGGACCAAATTTAAAATGATGTAATTCAAATTCATTGGTTTGTTATTCAAACAATCTACTTTTCCGGACAAAGTCGGGCATGCGTTAGTTCCAATGAACGGTTCATGCGACAAACATTTAACGAAATGTTCGTATCGTTGAGCACATGGTGTTCTTGCGGTAATGGATACAATTTCCCCCATTTAATGAATGAATCACATTCAATTCACATGCATTATGTATTTATTATATTTAGTCATGACAAAAAAACGGTACTTAACATAAATATTATAAATTATGTGAATGTAAAATTAATTTTTCACTGATCAATAGCGAATACCATCAAATTAACTTGTTCCTTTTCCTTCAAAATCAAAAAATCTAATGACTTTATACTCGTATTTTATAAATGGTCTTTACTCGTATTTTATTAATGGTTTTCAATTAATTCAATTTGACGGATTCGATTGACTTCTTTTAAAATGGACAATATACTATTTCATGTGTGATTATAGCACTCCAATAATGAAAAAGAATAACAGTGTGAATCAATGTAATGCGGAGCGAAAAGTAAGTTGATTTGAACTTACTTTTCTGATTACTTGAAAACTTTTTAGATAGATTCAAGTGAAGTCCACTATAAGAAGTCATAGATTATCTATGACTTCTTTCTTCTGTATCTTCTACGATCTTTTGTATGACAATTATTTGAATGTAATTTCTGAATCTCAACATTAGTTCCTCAGATTGACAGGCGCAGAAAATTGACATAGAATATGTAGAACAAGTTCTATTATAAGCAAGAGTTTTAATGAACTTCAAGTGGGCAAGATTCTGCCCAAAAATTGCCCACCAGAACTTTATCCACAATGTTGGTCTATACGAAGTTATATTGTAGAAGTTTATTCTAACTTTGGCGACATGAGATAGTATAGCGTCCTGTCCGGAGGTGTGTTAATAGACGGTGTGTTGTTATTACCTTTGCGCGGCCGCCACCAGTCCTCCATGTATCCTGCAAGCGGTGATGCATTGGAAGAGCAGCCTTTTTTATGGTAGCACAAACACAAACATTGCAGCCTAACTCATTACAGTATTTACTTTTGCCGTCAAATTCGTTATACATTCATAAATATGTTTTAAAAAATTATATTGGTTGTCATGTCGTTGCTGTCACAAAATGGGACATGTTGTATCTGTGGGTAGTTTGGCGGTAATAATGCGACTTCCTCAGTCGAGATTTAGATTCCGAATGGTAATGACGTGTTATTTAGGTGTTTGAAAAAAAAATATAAAGTATTATTTTATAAAATCAAATGTAGTTTATAATTATATATGAGAACAGTTTTCTACAGAATTTAGATGTGTTGTTAAATTAAAATTTAATATTTGAGAAATAGATATTTAATAATAATAAATTAGATTATTTTTTAAACAAAGAAAGATTGTTGTATTCAAATTTGATCCACATTTTATAGAAATAAAATAGAAATTTTGTCCCAGTGAAAAGAAATAATTAGATTATTATTTGATATAGTATTATATGTTTAAATATGTATAATAATCTCAAATCGTGACAACAATTTACAATACTAGAAGAAATAGTAAAGTTATTAATAAAAATAAAATTACATACTTTTTGCCAACAGGTTAAGCAAACAAAAAACAAATCATTGCGTGAGTATCTGTAGTCTAAATTTATATTTCTACTTAACTATATGATCTTTGTTTCCAACTCTTACTTAACCTTACAGGGAAACTACGTGAATGTATGCTTATTAATCATCCCCTAGTGTCTAAATTATTGAACCAATTTTGATGAATTTTTAATGATTCGACTTTTTGTAATGGACTAGGTAGACAAGTTCTTTGTTGTTACATTACACATTACATAACTTATTTACTTTAGAATATCTAGATAATCTAAATATATAACATATAAATAAAGTTCCCTAAATGAAATTATTTACTGTTTAACCCATTTTTTTGTTTATACTAAAAGCCTGTATGATTTCAATGAGTATCTAACATAACTATTTGATAAACGAAAATAAATTCAGACTACCGACAAGGCCGGAACAAAAAAACGACGTGAGAAAAGTAAATACTGCTTTCTGTAACTACAGATGTCGTTGGTTATCACAGAGGTGGGCCGATTTGCAAATACGCACATTTATAAATGACAAAATAATATGGAAACTAATTAATGTATAATTAAAACTATTTCTATACTGAACTAATACATTTGGGAATAATGCAACCCTCTCAATTTCAAGTCAATGATCATTAATGAGTCAAATTCCAAGATTTTTCACCTGATTCTGGGGCCTGAGTGATTTACAGCATAAAAGTCTAAAATGATGTATTGACATTCTTGTTCTCTGAGAAAATAATACTTTATACAGTTTTACAGTATCAAATAATAGAAATTTTAAAGGCGGAAGTTTGTGAGGATTTATGTTTGTTACTTTTTTACACAAAAACTATTGAATGGATTTTGATGAAACTTTACAATAATATAGATTACATATCAGAATAACACACAGTCCACTTTTTAACCTAAAATTCCCATTGGAGAGAACTACGCGGGTAAAACCGCGGGCGTCTTCTAGTAGTAATTAATTATGGTAATGAATCTTTCTGAGTTTTAATTTATCCTAGAATTTAATTTATCGATAATGTAATAAACATTTTTTTAATCTGAATTTTCATATTTAATAAATTTTTATCTTCTACATATTTAGATGTTTTCAATTTGTGAATATCGATGATTACTTACCATCTTTTTATATTTAATTTTTGTATTATGCTTAATTATCACCTTTTTAAAGGCCTATCTGCCTTGCTTCGATCACGAGGTCCTAGGTTCGATTCCTGGGTCGGGTAACAGAATAATTCTGAGTTTTTTCATTCTTCTATGAAATGTTCAGTACTTTCCAAGCCCGGAGTCTGGAAGTTGGCGGTGTGACACCCCTGTGCCTCGGAGAGCAACATCTGATAGTGATTGTTAATAAATGAAACATTATCCTCCGAAGCCCGCCATCTCGCATTGGAGCAGCGTGGTGGGTGTAGGCTATCCCCTCTCCTATAAAGAGGGAGGCCTGGCCCTGTAGTGGGCCTTTAATAGGCTACTTGTATATTTTATGAAGTTGAGAGATTTGCAGTCATGCCAAATACTTTCTATCAATAAAAATAATATTATGAATATATGCTCTATCATTACCTACATGACATTTCTGTATGACTAGCATGTTCAGTGCATAGATTAAACATTAAATATTTGCAAATGACCATGTTAAACCATCACCCAGACATCACAGTTAAATTATTATATTAATGTATATATATTTAAAATGACAAATTCTCAAATTGTGTTCATAATAAGTCAAAAAATAAAATAATATAAATAAGAGGTTAAAAAAGAAAATTTGAGAATTTGAATGCCAACTTGTAGTCAAAATATTTGACTTTCAAGGGCAAAAACACATTCCACATAAAAATAAACAACAAAAAAATTAAAAAATAATCCATTCTGCATTGCATAAACTGGTTAATTTATTAATTATATTATTGAATGCAACACAGAATTCAAACACAAAATGGAGTTATTTACATATCCAACATACAACACAAATAATAAAAAAAGAACTGAAACTGAAAAATTTCATGTTCAGAAGGCATCTTTGATAGGCTTTAACATAAGAATGAGGATTCTAAAAGAATTGATGTAGAGATTAAAATTATAATTTAAACATTAATTATGGTATTTTTTTCTAAAAACTGTTGTAAAGATCCATATTGGTTATAACAATTACCAGTTTCATACACATAACACCTTATTTGAATTCGTAGGTATTTCACTGAAATGTGTAACAAAATTTTTTTATTTGACTACTGATTTGTTGAATTGAATACATTTATAAAGAATCAGAATCTAGAAAACGGCTCCTACAATTCTCATGAAATTTTGCATTTAAGGAGTTTTGGGGGCAATTAATTGATCTAGCTAGGTTTCATTTAAAAAAAAATTCAGGCAATAAAAAACTGTACCGACACAGCAACACTGAAGCTACTTGACAATAGATGACATTGTTATATAATTTGTATTTAAAAATAATTAAAAAATAATAATAATAGCCAAGCTCGGTCAACCAGGGATGAATTATGTGAATTCATATATGGTGTTAGATGTATGTTAAAAAAATTCGAGTTGAAAAAGATCAGATTTAAGTGAATTAAAACCGTTATATTATTGTTCTTTTATTTAGAAATCAACATATTAAAAATGAAAGCAAATGAACCAGTAATGTATAGTAAAACAGAGTGATAACATACCATCTCGGAGCTCAGTGACGCCGGATGCAGTGGTTTGGGTCTGCTTGGCGTATGTGACATTCTCCTTTGGTGGTATGTCGGTGGATTGCACAGATACCACTTGCAGCTGGAGTGATTTTTTTGGACCTCTGAAAAGTTATTTTAGTACTCAACATACTATGCGACTATAACTGCAAACTGTATGTGTATATTTATTTTATTTATTTTTTTGTCTGTATGTATGTATGTAATTAATTTATATTAATATTTTGTTATTTTCTCTATTATTTTATATTTTTCTATTATTTAATCCTATAATTGCTTTTGCACACCCTATGATTAGGTATGTAACTTTTTCCTTGATTGGCTTATCAGGAAGAGGTGGCTTCTCAGCAATAAGATCGCCAATTGTGCATGTTTAGTTTCATTTGTTACTGTTATGTTTATATTATACAGTAAGAGTATATTTATTATTTCATTCATTACTTTATACATAAATAATAAGCTGACTAGAACCCTATTGTTTACTCATATATTAGTTTCAATAATACTTCTCCACATTATGTATTTCACAAGACCTATAAGAGCAAGACCTCAAGATACTAATATTTTGTTATCTCTCTCTAAATTCTGGAATAAAAAGTAACCTATTTTGTACACAAATGTGTAATAAAGAACAAAATTAAATATTAAGTTATTTGACTCCAAGACACATTTACACACAGTTTATGAATTGCACACAAGAGATGATAAAATGATTCCTAACAAAAGCACAATGTCTGAATTTGTTGAGGCTCCAGGTAACATGCTTACCCATGTGGAGGTAGGCTGGATTTGTCTGTGTGCGGGAGACTAGCGTCAGGCGAGGCAGTCTGCGGCGGCGTTAGTGATGTCATCGACGAGAGCGACGACAGCACATCCTTGACCGGCGCCACACCTAGTGATGACAGCATCTCGTCCAGGTCTCGGCGACTGTCCAGGCTTGACGCTGTTGATGCACGTTGCTAAACAAAAAGAAGACCTAGTTGTTTAGAAATAGAGCCTGGACTTAATATTACAATTTGCTGGGCCATTCATTTGTCAGTTGTAAGGATCACAATCATATGTTTATTACTAAAACATGAACTTAATCTGCTTTCTGAGAAACCAGGGTGTAACACCATCATCTGTTTTACTCCTGGCTACTGAGTTACTTGAAAAAAAAAAACAACAGTTAGGTTTCCTCTTCAACAAAGACCCATAACCTCAAGATCTAAGAATGCATAGGCCTTTAGTCATTACTAGTACCTACCCCTACTCTACTTTATTTATAACTAACAATATTTCATAAGAAAATTACAAGGTATACATTTCTTCTTGTCATTATAATAATTGGTTGACTGAAAGAGATTGCTCATTAGCGATAAGACTACCAATTGTACTTGGTTTTTAAATTATTTTCTCTTTGTAAGTTATTTTGTTTGGTGTACAATAAGGAATATTTCATTTCTTCATTTAAAATTAACATTATATGAATCTCACCAGTGCCTCATCAGCATCTTTTTGCTCTTTCTCTCTTCTGCGTCTATCCTTCTCTTCACGCAAAGCTTGGAGTTTGGCTTTCTTGCGCTCCAGCTCTGCCTTGCGGTCTGACATGCTCGACATTTTCAATTCTGCAAAACAATTTCAATGCAAAATAATACTATCAATACTAAGAAAACAATCTCCACATTAATTCTTCAGAAAAGGAAGCATAGGTGAATGGGTAATAATTAGTCATGCCAACTAGCTGCCTATCAGGACATGATTGATTAAGGATAAACTAAATGCTTCTTTAATACTTATATTCTGAGATCTTGTAACTTTATGATTTAAATATATCACTACACCTCTTTTTTAGCCACAAAAAAAATTTAAATAATATCTGACTTCTTACAAAAAAGCTGTAGTTCCAGAAAGATAAACCCTGAGCTTAGAAGTGCAAAATTTGCACACCAAATACTCATTTCTCATACTTCATGTAGAATATCAAAACAAACAATTTTGTAAGTTATAAGGTATTGAACTTATTGTTATAATAAATAAGAAAGGTATCACATTTACTTTTGAAAAACAAAATACTAATTGGGATAATTATGCATATCTACTAGTTGCTCAATCACTAGAGCGGCGCAACTAACTTTAATATTGATTTCAAGTATCACGTACTTTCTTACTATACATTGCAATGGCCAATGGCCATGTCTGGCTGAGTTCATTTGCATCATAAGTTATGACTCATTAGCCCATACATATTTACAATAGCTCTGTATGTAGGCTTTAGAATATAATTTTTATGATTTATATATTAAATCGGTGGATAAACAGCAAAATAAACGTGGCACGAATAAAATATTGATTGGCTGCAGGTAACGGGAAAGTTGCGGCATTACATATACGGAAATTAACGAATACAAATGTATTACATACGCGCTTGATGTACTTTAACACTATAAATATAACAATTTATTTGTTTTTCTAGTTGAGTACTTTAAGTTTTCACATTTATCTCCGTAATTATTCTCAAAAAAGACAAAATAATCAAAGAATCTACCATCGCAAGTACATGTTTGACACTAATGTATGTGTTGCCAAAATTGAAAAAATTGACTCATTGAATAAAGCTTGTGTGCACCAAGATTTTGGTCATCATAACCAACGGTTAACATAAGCTAAACGTAAAAATTTAGGCCTGTGTGCACCAAGATTTCGGTAATCATAACCAACGGTTAACATAAAGCTAAACGTAAAATTTACTCTTCACACAACCCGTACGCCGGTTAAGGATGTAGAGCTTACGCGTTAACCGGCATAGACAGTAACCTGGCCAAGATTTCGGTTTATGTCCTGGCCTGTGTACACCAGGTGGTATCTTAACCGAGCCTACGTCCTTAACCATATCATAACCAACGGTTATGATAATCGAAATATTGGTGCACACAAGACTAAATTTATAGTTAGCTTTATTTTAACCGTTGGTTATGATTCCGAAATCTTGGTGCACACAGGCCTTAACTTTAGCGTTAGGGCGTATAGTGTTGAAAAGAGAAAATAGGGTCTGTGGTTTTCAACTTTTTCTATTTCTGTTTTAGAACGAATATTCAAATTTTATTTTGTATGATCTTTCAATTTTTGAATTTGAATTTTAATTCTAATTTCAAAACGCCAAAAAGTACGAGTTAATTGCATTTTTAAATTGATTACGACAATAATTATTTATCATCAATTTTGTGAACAATCTTCATTATTATCTTAACATAATTATTTCATAATTTAAATTTGTCAACGAAAACGCGCTTGGGTGTTGTCCGGCTTGACAAGTGTGACAACGGACGTAATGATCAAACAATTTTATTTGATTTTCTAACTGGGATTCGTGTTTTATTTTCACACGATTTGATATAAACAAATATGAAATTATGATGAGCGTTTCAATATTTTATTACATAACTTTACTTTTCTTAAGCGTAACAAATACTAAAGCAGGTAAGTCTTATTTTGATTGTATGAATAAAACATTTACATAAACAGTGTAATTTTGCTTTAAATACACTGAAGGTACCTTGTTTTATGCCTTTTTTGGGTTTAATTAAGTTATTTTTACCTTTGCTGAGGTTATACACTTATTTTCTTGACTTTTAAATGGAATTAGGTTATAAAATTGAATATCGCTTTCCACTTAGATTTCGCGAGATATTACGACAGCTATGAATGTAATGAGGCCTTGGTAGAGGGTGCTAAGCTCACTGCTACTTCAAGCTTAAGGGAACGAGGGCCAGAGAATGCTAAGTTGTATGGTAAGACACATATTCTACTTAAAATGTTTGAAATACTTGTCCCAAAATACTTACACAACGATTAACTTTAAACTATTTTAATTATTATTCAATTTGTGCTGGTTCCAGCCTGCAGTTAAATTTATATTTTTAAAACAATATCTGTGATAAAAACAAAAATTTTCTTCTATGTAACATCTTCCAATAAGAATATAGTAAAATAATTTTAATAAAATTTGTAAGTATATTGGGATTGACATGTTATTTATATAATATTTTAATTTGCCATATTTTTTTTCAAATGTTTTATGCTAAATTTTGAATTTGTATAAAGTGTGATTGTTGTTGCTTTGTAGAACACATTTTTGAACCCAAATTTATTTTAATAAAAAAGTGTTATTTTGCATGGTTTTAATTTTTATGTTATAAGTTTAACTAGGGCTTACAAAGAGTTTAAATTTAATCTTATCTTAAACACTAAGGAAGCCTGACATTGGATTAATTCCTCTGCAGGTGAATATACAATTTAAAAGAAATAATATTTCTAAGAAAATATTAACCCCAAAATACCAGTCGACTAATACTAAACAATCATCTAAGACCTTGAACATGGAGCAAGCAAATATAAGATGGGCATTTAAAACTAGTACTTGGACACCAACATTTGAACAAATATTGGCTGCTTCAAGCTATGTACAGCCTGAAGAGAAGCAGAGAATATCAAAATTTGTATTCCTAGAAGATGCTAAATCATCCTTGATTGGACGCTTGATGTTGAGAAGGTTTGTGCAAACTTCTTTGCAATTGGAATACCAGAATATTCATTTTGGTAGAGATGATCGCGGCAAGCCTTATTTGTTGGGCTCTGAAAATATACCGGTAAACTTTAATGTTTCACACCAAGGAAACTATGTGGTACTAGGGGGGAGTAGAGATAAAAATATTGGTATTGATATCATGAAAATAGAACCACCCGCCAATAAGAACATCCCAGAATTCTTTCGTATTATGAAAAGGCAGTTTTCTGATCAAGAGTGGCGAATCATATACTCCTACCCAACAGAATCTGAGCAGATTGCATGTTTCTACCGAATGTGGTGTCTAAAAGAGAGTTATGTTAAAAATATTGGTTTGGGAATTACAGTGCCATTGAATGAAATTAGTTTTGCTACCAAATCTGTGCTAAAAGTTGGAGAAATAACTACAAACACAAAATTGTATGTGAGGAATTGTTTAAAAGAAAATTGGTTTTTTGAAGAGACTTTACTGGATGAAACGCATGCTGTGGCAGTTTCTTTTGAAGATGACAAAGAACGACCGACTGTCGCAATAAGCTATGAGTTTATAAATTATGATGATTTAGTGAAGGATGCTAAACCTTTAGTAGAACCAGACTTTGTTTTTGCAAACAATTTTCTCAAAAAACAAATTAAAGAACATTAACAAAGTAGGTTCAATTTGATATTTTTCTATACTCAAGATGTTTCTCTTTTAATTATAGTTACGATTTGGTGATGTAAGGCATAAATAATGTTTTATTTCTAATAATCTTAAAAATAATATTTTTATATTTGTTTTGTTCGATACATAATTTCTTTAAGAATCTAATAAGAATCTAGTTATAATATTACTACTATTGCTAACATACTTAGTTTATAATGAATAAAGTTTTCAAAATTAGCATACATTATTTATTATTTTATTTATGAAATATTCCTTAACTAGGCATATATTAAATATATTTTTGTTATCAACAAAACCATACTAATAATAGAGTTAGAAATTAGTTAAAAGTTAATAAGATTCTGATAATATAATACATTATCAGAATCATAATTCAATATATGTATAGACAAAAATTGTTTAAAACATTAACTGACCAGTGACTTGAGAGCAAGTCAAACAATTACTATAGTTCTATTGTACCCAGTACATTGTGAACTAAAAATTAAATTCCTATATTATTTCTTTGAATATATATGGTTAAAGTCACATTTACTAACAAATACTAAGTCATCAGTTACAAAAATCAGAAAATTTTGAAAAAAGGTTTGAACGCGTGGACCGCCTCTGAAAATGATTTTGATCAGCAACTGGTGATAGACCTGGGGGTGGTGAAGAACATAACCAGGGTCGCGACCCAGGGGAGAGCGCATTCCCAGGAGTTTGTGCAAGAGTACCACATCAGCTACGGGTCCAATGGACTTGACTATGTTCGCTACAAAGCTGCCGGGGGCGAAGTTAAGGTAAATATGTGAAGAGTACCAATTAACAACTACAACAACTAATTTATCGTCATTAACAATTTTAATAATGGATCATGGAACAATTAACAATTAGACATAATGGATCATGGTACAATTAACAATTTCAAATTAATTAATCATGGTAGAAGATATTCATATAACTAAATGAAGTATTGTCAACAATTTGTTAAGGTTTCTGGTTGTTGCATGCTGTAGTTGGATATGCTTAATATTATTATATTTACTTGCACTGCTTGGTGTTTACTTTAATATTACCATTTCTAACAATTTTTAAAATATTTATCTATATCTATTATCTAACATGTTTAACTCATAAATTCTTTGTTATCTTAGCAGGGAAGTAAATAACATTTATAGTACTTGCTTTAAATAGTGATTTAAAAATAATAACCCATGTCCATCAACCCTTTGCGAAAATACTTTTTATCAAAACATTTAAATGCTAAATTTATAAAACCTGAGGACATATTTTTATCACTCAAAATGACATGGCACTCTCATTTTGTTGTTGAATTTATGTTAACCTATTTTATTTATTAAAAAATTCTTAATTTCTCGAATCTCGAACCTGAGAAGAAGTAACAAATTAGTCTAAAAACTTTTAAGACAATTTCTGAACTTCCCACTAAGATTCCAAACTGGCCTCTAACTAAGTAGCACTAACATTGGTGAAGGCACATCGGTATGGACGGCGAAGGAGAGTTCTTACTACCAGCACATCACCATCAACCTGCTGGAGCGCAAGGAGCTGCACGCCGTGGCCACCAGGGGGCGCTTCGGCACCGACG
This sequence comes from Mycalesis mineus, assembly GCA_034621355.1. Classification (NCBI taxonomy): domain Eukaryota; kingdom Metazoa; phylum Arthropoda; class Insecta; order Lepidoptera; family Nymphalidae; genus Mycalesis; species Mycalesis mineus. The sequence goes on along the minus strand of CM067892.1, from coordinate 806,122 downwards.
AGTACGTCACCGAGTACATGATACAGTACTCTGATGACGGCGAGAGTTGGCGCGCGGTGACCAAGGGGGACGGTTACACGCAGGTGATGCATTGGGCATATAACGGTACACGATATGGCTGCCATTTTGTACTTAATTTGATTACATACCAACCTACCTACTTAGTCGGGGCATACCGACACATAGTCGCCCAATTATCGTAACTGACACGGTTTTTCTACATTAGCTCATTTTATCTATTATCATCATCATATATCAATCATTTATATTTTGATCTGATATTGACATAGTACATCAAAATTATAATGAGAACCAAATTCTCAATTAGGAGGAGAAATCAAAAGGTTAAATTGTAAAAAATAGTTGTAATGGTTGTGAATTAAATGGTGGGACTTTATGAATAGGAAATTTTGAGGGAAAAGTGTAGATGAATAGATCCGTTACTGTTTGAATTGTTGCTTACGATAGGTGTCGCTTGCGGTAATTTGGCGGTTATAGCACGATTACAGTTTACTGTTGAAGCTGCAATATTTTCTGTCATCAAATTTTGCAGCGCGGTGGCTATCTCGCATGCTTATCGGTTTTTTTTATACCAAATTAGTATATTGTCGTCGGAAATTAATTTCCGTTTGGGATTAAAAATAAGAATTATTAAATATTTAGATAAGTTTAAATGAATATACATTAAAAAACTTGTTTAAATAGTTATTTTGCTTTCGTTATTTCTTATAATGTATGACGACTAATTAGTTTTTGTATTACGAATGCAAGCAAATTTTTCAAAAATTGATAAAAAAATTAAAAAAGGTGCCCTTAAAGAGTCATTTTCAAACAAACAAAAAAATTGCTCGATTAGTGCTAGGCTTATCCAAAATCTCTATTGACACAACTTCTGTGTGTAGGATACACAACACACACACACACAACAAATATACAATCAGTGTGGCTAGTGTGAGATTTTACTGCGTCGATATCGAAAACAGTAAACTCAAATTTTATATGGAATTGTAGTAGCGCCATCTAGTTATAACGAGAGTAAACGCTTTTTTTTCTATATAATTTGATGTTACGAGTGAGAACGTTTTTACGCAGTCGCTTGGTGAAAACTCGCACTTGCCCCACAGAACAAAAGTACTGTAGTTTTTAAGGGTTTTTATTTTGTACTGAAAATTGACATTGATAACTTACCATATGTAAGGAAAATGATAATGACAACTTAAAAAGTGATTCAGTACACAATTCTGAGTCTCTCGGCGTTGGAATTTTTTGTTGCTCATTACATGATTTTAAAAATTGTTTTCTGCAGTTTTTTTTGACTAAATACAACATTGAATAATGATTAATGGGCTTACCCCCTGTCTAAACGTAAAGGTCAACTATTTATCTTGCACTTTCAGATGTTTGAAGGTAACCATGATGGGAACACAGTGGTGAAGAACGAGTTCGAAGTGCCCATCATAGCGCAGTACATACGAATCAACCCCATGCGATGGAGGGACAAGATCTCTATGAGAGTTGAAGTCTATGGTTGTGACTATGGTAAGTAACAAGGACATAAGTTTATAAGAATATAAGATTGCGGCAATGACATTTATAAATTCCAATTCATGCTATCATAATTTCTAGCCAATTTTTTTTTGACAATTTTTATTTTAATTGTCATTATCATTATCAGCCTGTTAACTGCTCAATACTGGTCCAGGCCCCCCTTCTTGTGATAATGTTTTTATTCATTAACGACCCCTATCAGATGTTTATAATAGTAACCGGGTTTAACGTGTTCTCCGACGCACAGGAGGTTAACACCATTGGCTGCCCGACTCTGGGCTTGGAATATACTGAAAATTTCATAGAACAATGATAAATTCAGTTTTGGGTATTTGACACTAATCAAAATATTTGAATTTAAATTTATTTTTTGAAACTTTATTCCATAACAAATAAAATATATTAAAACTAATTAAATTGATCAAATAAATAAAAAGTTATAAGCATTTGAATTTGTCTGATTAGACAGAGACAGCCATACTGTGATGTGACGTCACACCACAGTATCGCCATAGTGGCTTAGTACAAATATTCGTTTTGCGAGAAAAGGACAGAAGACCCCCTACTCCAAACATTTATGTGGCTGTAACTTTGCAGATCTTTATCGGATTTTTATAATTTTTGCAGCGTACATTATTATTTTTATCTTAGTTTATAATAAAGTAATAAAATAAATTGAGTCAAATACCCAATTATTCCGCGACTCGACCCAGGATTCGCACCCAGGTCCTCGTGATTGAAGCCACATAGGGTAACCACTAGACCAACGAGGCAGTCAAGGTAACAATGACAGGACGTTAAAAATTTTGAAATGAAAAATTTGTTTGTTACAGTTGCAGATACGCTATACTTCAATGGGTCATCGTTGGTCAAAGTGGATCTCCTCCGAGACCCCATATCGGCGACGTACGAGACTGTCAAGTTCAGGTTTAAGACGAGCGTCGCTTCGGGAGCACTGATGTACTCGCGCGGCACGCAAGGAGACTACATCGCTTTGCAGTTGAGGGACAACCGACTCGTGCTCAATATTGATCTTGGTAAGTGTTATTGATCAACCTGACACGCAAGGAAGTCTCCATACGCTATCTATCGCTATATCACTATATCGCTTTAACCGACACGTGGTCTCTAAGTCTAGATCTGTCCAAGTTGACCTTCGTCTAAACTTTGCCTGCCTGTCAGGTTTACAATATATGCCCCATCACTTTTACGCCCGCGACTCCGCGAGAAATTCCGTTTTGTGATAGTTCGACAAAAAGTACCTTATATACTTTCTCAGGCTCTACACCATCTTTGTACAAAATTTCAATTAAGGCAGTCCAGTACTAAGATTCAGAAATTCATTTCAATTAGTATAGATAAACTTCCGCAATCTGGAATTTTTTCCTTTAGGTTGTGTTACCTGATTCTTATAATTTGAGCATCTTAAAAGCGAGTAAATAATAATTGGCATCAATATAATAAGTTTGTTCCAATAAGTTTTAGAAATTACACAAATAATGACGCTCTTTTCTCAGGTTCGGGCACATCTACATCTCTCTCTGTAGGCAGCCTGCTAGATGACAACATCTGGCACGACGTCATGCTCTCTAGGAACAGACGCGACATCATGCTGACGGTCGACCGCGTGGTTGTACGGGGGCGAATCAAGGGCGAGTTCTCTAGACTCAACTTAAATAGAGCGGTATGTATTCTGTAGTTTATCGTTATATTGTTTATTTACTATTCTTTCTAAGAATTGTTTTGTGGGATGAATTGGAATTAAAAGAAACAAATTTTATAAGATCTACCATATAAAAATATTTAGGGGATTATTTATCCTATAAATAAGAAAAAGTGTTAGATTCAGAGTACTCCCTTGTGACACCCTAGGTTCTATAAACTGGCTGTATTTTATATTTATTTGATAAATTCTTGTAACATTCCAATATCTCCTTTTATACGATTTACTTTTATGACTATGTATGTCTTAGTCATCAACTGTCCAGAGCTTTACGATCAATCCTTAAACTCATTCAAGGAATATCTCTTCAACTATCAGAAAGCCGCGATAACTTATACAGGGCCAAACACGAAGTAAATTTTGATAAAAACCCCTTTGAGTACTCAAAAAGCATTTTCAAGGAAAAAAAGGGAAAACTTGTCCTAACCAATGAGCAGATTTACGACCACTTTAAAAGCACATATGAGGTACCAAGACAGGGGAGGCTATATTCAGATCCTCATTCACTAAGGCCTAACAATCCTCTAGCAAACTTTCAAAGTATTCCACCCACCATAGAGGAAATAAACAATACTATCAGGAAGAAAACATCTAAATCTGCACCAGGCCCTGATGGCATCCCCTATATTGTGTACAAAAAATGTGCTTCAGTCCGTAAACATCTCTTAAACATATTTAATAAGATCTGGCTAGGACAACAAATACCAGCGACATTTGGCGAAGCGATTTTTGTCCTCATCCCAAAAAAAGCCGAAGTAACTCATCCAAAGGACACTAGACCGATAGCTCTAACTAATACTATTTCTAAATTATTTTTCAGTATATTGCAAACAAAAATGACAAAGCACATGATAAACAATAGGTATTTCAGGCCTAATCACCAGAAAGGGTTTTTGCCCGGTATTTCTGGTTGCCTGGAACACAATTCACTTCTAGGCGAAAGTCTCAAGGATGCTAGAAAATATGAAAGGCAAATTACGATCTGCTGGATAGACCTAGAAAATGCGTTTGGTTCTGTCCAGCATGATCTATTGACTTTCGCCTTGAGGTGGTACAATTTTCCTGATCTAGTTATTGATTTAATCACTTCTTATTATTCAAAATTGAAATTCACCATAGCAGTAAACAATGAGTACTCAAAACCCCTACATTACAATGTGGGGCTGTTTCAAGGTTGCTGCTTATCCCCAATAGCTTTTAATGTAGTCATCAATATTCTAATAGATAAATTAATTGTTCAAGAAAAGAAATGGGGCTATCGGTTTAAAATCAACAATAAATATACAGAGTCCATCTTAGCTTTTGCAGATGACCTTGCTTTACTGACACGAAACCCAAAACACTGTCAGGAGCTATTGAATGTAGTGGATGAGTTCTGCTCATGGACTGGTGGGCTGAGGGTAAAGCCAAGCAAATGTCACTGTCTATGTCTGGGGAGACGAAATACTAAATTTACATCTTATGATCCGGGTCTCTCTATTAGTGGCCAAAGTGTAACCACCATTGCTGAAGCATTGCCTTTTAAGTTCCTCGGTAGAAAGATTGATTACAAAGGACGCACACCATCCCTTGAGGTAGTCGTCGATAACTTCATAAATGACCTCAATAAGGTAGACCAACAGCCCATTAACAATATAAAAAAAGCGTGGGTCTATGACAACTATCTCACTTCACGTCTGACTTGGCCATTCCTCGTTTATGATATTGGCAGAACCCATCTGGCAAAACTAGATGCAAATGTCATAAAAACATTGAAGTCTTGGTTTGGTCTAGCACTCTCGGCTGACCCTTCAACTCTATTCAGAGATTACAATAATTTTGGGTTAAAACTAAAAAAGCCATCGGAACTCTATAAACACCTCAGGGTTACCAGAACGCACATTCTAGTTAAGTCCCAGGACGAACTAGTTGCATCACTTCCAAAAGACGAGGGTGCCGGAAAACTTGACTCTAGGCTTCAATTTTACAAACAATTTATGGCAGGGGCTCAGGTAAATAGAACCGGGTTGGGTGCAAGACGTAAAAAGGAAGACCAAGACATAATAAAATCTTTTCTTAAACAAGATGAGGACGACAACTACAAAGTGCATGCCATGAACCTAGAAATGCAAAACGAGTGGTTAAACTTAGGCGAGTTCTGCATCCCTCTGGCTCTGAAGTGGCGCGCCTTGCTGTACGATTGGTCTCCTGCCTTATTGAAATTTTATCTTAATGCCTTTCAACTGACTCTCCCAGATCAGAGTAACCTAGTAAGATGGGGAAAAGCCTCGGAAAAATCTTGCTATACCTGTGGTGAGGCAGTGGGCACTGCTAGGCACTTATTGGTAGGATGCAAGGTGCTCCTGGACAGGGGTCTCTACTCACGCCGCCACGACAGAGTACTAGAAATCATACGTGAAGCTATAAGCCTTTCAGTAGCTAGGGCTCAAAAAGGGTTGACGACGAATAAAAGACAAACTAACTTCGTTAAAGCAGGCTCAAGTACAAATTCCACCAGCAAGCCTTATTCAATTCTGGGCTCTGCTCCTGATTGGACTATATTAATGGACACGTATGAAAAGCACTATAAAATCCCGGAAGACTTAGCTATTACGACATCTAGACCGGACATATTTCTTTTTTCCAAACAAATTAAACGTATAGTACTTGTCGAGCTTACAGTGCCGTGGGAAACAAACATCCCTAAAGACCATGTATTCAAAGTGAATAAATACTATGACCTTACTAATGAACTAACCAAAAATGGCTATGTGGTTAGTTTATATGCGGTAGAAGTGGGTGCGAGGGGTATACCAGCGAAGTCTCTCTACAACCTGCTAAAAGACCTTGGCCTTACTAGAAGCGCAGTAAGCTCCATATTGGAACGAGTGTCCAAAGCTGCACTAGTAGGGTCCTTCCGAATATGGTTGGGCAGGGAGAATAACTTGAACAGAGGAGGTGAGTGTTGACGCGCGTCACAAAGGGTACCCTTAAACCTACACCCGAGTCACAAGTCTCGGGCTCTGTTCGGAGTTTTTCTCTCAGCCACGCGATGGACCCGGCACCCGCACGGTGAATCCATGGAATGCTAAGATATTCGTCTCTCTGTTTGTTTATAAAACGTTTGTATGTTTTAAACTCATTTATATTATGTGAGACTTTATCAATTGCTTTGGTTAAATCAAATATTTCTGTTTGTGTTTTTAGTTATACATCGGTGGCGTTCCCAATTCCCAAGAAGGTTTAGTAGTGACGCAGAACTTTACAGGATGTATCGAGAACATGTACCTCAACAACACGAAAGTTATACAGGAACTCAAACAAGGATACGAGAGTGAAGAGGCGTTTAAGTTCCAGAAAGTGAACACCCTTTATACTTGTCCAGTGAGTATGAACTATTGGTCGAAAGTTATAATATACAAACAGCATTCATTGTGCGTGCGCAGTTATTTGAGTTAAATTGTCAATCAAGAACAAAAAGCTTAAAAGTAAAGTTGCCTACTTTTATTAGGAGTTAGATCTCTTCTATATGTTAACCCTTGGCTGTCATTTTAGTTTGTTATTGTCAAATTTCTATCTCGAAAATTAAAGCTCTTTCCTTTTCTTTCAATTGTAGGGTATTTTTAAAAGCTGAGGGTTTTGATTGCTTTGTATTCGCGAAAAACTATTCTTTTCTTTTTGGGCAGTTATCCCTTTTGCCTTCCCTTCGCGCGTACCGTGCGGTATTGTTGCTTTCTTAAAAATAATCGTGGTTTATTTTCGTTTTTAGTATATCCTGTATCTCAATTCCAGGAGCCGCCAGTGGTGCCGGTGACGTTCCTCAAGGAGGGCTCGTACGCCAAGCTGCGCGGCTACTCGGGCGCCACCACGCTCAACATCTCGCTTGAGTTCCGCACCTACGAGCTGCACGGCTTGCTCATCTACCACAAGTTCAAGAGCGAAGGATATGTTAAGGTGAGTCTCAGCGAGTCTCAGTGGTGTCGGTGACGTTCCTCAAGGAGGGCTCGTACGCCAAGCTGCGCGGCTACTCGGGCGCCACCACGCTCAACATCTCGCTTGAGTTCCGCACCTACGAGCTGCACGGCTTGCTCATCTACCACAAGTTCAAGAGCGAAGGATATGTTAAGGTGAGTCTCAGCGATCAGTGGTGCCGGTGACATTCCTCAAGGAGGGCTCGTACGCCAAGCTGCGCGGCTACTCGGGCGCCACCACGCTCAACATCTCGCTTGAGTTCCGCACCTACGAGCTGCACGGCTTGCTCATCTACCACAAGTTCAAGAGCGAAGGATATGTTAAGGTGAGTCTCAGCGATCAGTGGTGTCGGTGACGTTGCACAAGGAGACGTAAAATGATTATTGTGGTCCCCAGGTGTTCCTGGAAGAAGGCAAAGTGAAGGTGGAGCTGTACACCGAGGGCTCGTCCAAGGCCAAGCTGGACAACTACGCGGATCAGTTCAACGACGGGCGCTGGCACTCTCTGCTGCTGACCATGGCGGCGGACAGCCTCGTGCTGGCCGTGGACTACCGCCCAGTGCGCACCACCAAGCGGCTCAAGTTCTTCACCGGGTCAACTTTCTACATCGCAGGTGAGGTGATGGATCAAAATTCAAAATACAAAATCATTTATTTCAAGTAGGCCAATTATAAGCACTTTTGAAACGTCAAATTAGACTATTTGTAGTGACTCTACCACCGGCTCGGAAGGCAGGTCCTGTTGAGAAGAGCCGGCAAGAAACTCAACAGTTGCTCTTTTAAAATTATTAATTTTTACAATATTAACTGTATTGTTACATAAAATTATTTATTCTACTACCTGTGTGAAGTTGAAAGCTGATCCAATTGCCTCTCAACCTCTTTGTCATTTAAAAATTCATCTATAGTATAATAACCTTGACTCAGTAAGTGAGTTTTAATACATTGCTTAAACTTATGCAATGGCAGATCTAAAACTGAATTGGGCATCTTGTTGTAGAAGAGTACGCCCAGTCCAACGAATGACTTTTGAACTTTTCGGAGGCGATACGCTGATAAAACTAATTTATGTCGATTCCTAAGAAGATCTATGGATCGTTCATGCCCACTCGTTCCCAAGCCTGCGCGCCTCTATCTGGCCTAATCTTATCTAGGCCCCTCGCTCCCGCCTCCCCTCACCCCTCTTTATTTTATTAAAACAAAATCATCTTGCGAGGTACTTGAAACTTTTCCCTTGATAGTACTTATAGCCTTATCAAAGCGGATATAATGAGTCGTGCCATTCATTCATACATGTTCAGCTATTGCTAACTCGTTCGCTTTCATTATTTTCGCCCCCACGTCCACTAGCCCTTTCTCCCTGAGCCTCCTAGCCTTCTCGTCCCCTCGTCCAACACCCGTCGATTCGCCCTTTCTTTGTTCGTCAAGCTAGTTTCAAGTAATTTAAATCACAGGTGGTAAAGCGCCACCCCGAGGTTTCATCGGCTGTATGCGCAAGATCGCGGTGGACGGTAACTACCGGCTGCCCACCGACTGGAAAAAGGAGGAATACTGCTGCCCCAACGAGGTCGTCTTCGATGCTTGCCACATGATTGACAGGTACAACACAGTTCTTTAATGCCCTATACGACATTCTTCTGGAGCTGGTACGCCACAAAACGTCAGTTTCCTTCGCTCCCCGAAGCTGCAAAATTGGCACTATTACGAGGATCTAGGATGTTTAAAGAACGTAGAGGGAGTCAAAAAGCTGCATGAGAACTGTATCTGAGCATACACGTTATGCCGTGATGTATCAGAGCAATGCGCAACTTACATTGGTACCATTGGTGGGTTCTCCCTACCTCCCTACCTTGGTACCTCAGCAACTCTACTTGGCTACCTTACCATACACTATGAGAGAACCACGTTCAACGACCGGCCTCAAGGCCAAGTGCGGAGATTTGGCTATGGGATCTATAAATTTAGTTCTTTATGCTATCTCTTGGAGAAGATTGGCGGCTTGACTTAATGTAGGTCATAGACAATTAAGTAATTTGAACGAACAGGCTGCTTCAACTAGTTCAAATTGGCATGAAGATCTTTGTGGAATTTGATCAAATAATATCTTTCAAATGCAATGAAGAAATATGAATTCTTTCTTTTTTTGGCAACACTATCGATTATTGCTATGGCGTAGTCTGTACACTAACCAATCTTGTTCGCTTTGATAGAGAAACTGACGCCGCTTCAAGTCAATCATGTGCAATCGCTTCTCAGATTATGCGATATACTGAATGTTTAAGCAGCCTGTTTGATCACATTACTTGAATGTGTATATGGCATGCATGCGTGTGTGACCCGCAGGTGCAACCCGAATCCCTGCGAGCACGGAGGCGTGTGCACGCAGACGGCGGAGGAGTTCAGCTGCGACTGCGCCGCCACGGGGTACGCGGGCGCCGTGTGCCACACCTGTGAGTTGCATTCATCTAATCATAACCAGCCTTTCTAGTGTCCCTTTCATTCATTCCACCCATCAAACCATCTGAGCATGCTTTTCCCGATTTTAGTCACTACATCTTCTTTTATACCACACTGCGTTCTTATCATACTCTTAATTTTGACTTAACAACGTCTTATAATTCGATAGAGCCGGCTGCACGCACGAAAAAACATGACGTCATGCGTCGTTACCTCGCTTTGAGGCGTTCCGTGTAAGACTTGAAGTGCAAGTGAGAGCGCGGAACGAGCGACAAAGAAGCACAATCGGCCTTAGCGTTCGGCAGCGTTCGACATCCGTCTATTAAATATAATTATTAAATATATTAATTTGAAATTAAAAATTAATATATTTATTATAAATTTAAAATATAAATTTATAAAATCAAAATCAATTATTTTATTAATTTAAATTAATATTTATAAAAATATACTTAAATTAAAAATTTTAATAACCAATTAAATGCTAACATTCCATCAGTATTTTCTTAAGACATTGTCACTTTCAACTATCGTCAGTAAACTGACTTTACAGACAACCAATTTTTTGTCACACAGTTTTGCTCTACTCATACTTTTCAATACTCTTATTTCTCTGCATTGCAATTTTAAATTTCATGCTTTCTCTGCCATTCTCAAAGTTAACTAACATACAACGAGAAAGAGAGCGATATTTTTTATTGCGCCCCTAGTGGACGACCTTTGTTGTTTTCACTACGTGATATGTCTGTTCGTTCGTTATTAAACCCACAGGAAGCGCAGTGTTATTGGATCCCTCAACTAGGTGGACTGATGACATAAAGTGGGCAACAGGGAGCTACTTACGTAGGTGGCTCAGGACCCTAATCACCCATTATAGAAAGTGACGTAGCGTAAACTAGATTCTAGACGTAGGCAAAGTTGCTTCAGGAAGGCCCATTTCTTTTAGTGCCAATTGCCAAAAAATTACAAGGCGATGATAAATGAAATTGTCGGTAGGGAAAGGCCGAGGCGTTTTAAACACCTGCCAGGTCAAGAGTATGCTAAAACGACGGAGCACTTTTATAAGAGTGAGATATTTTGAGTGTGGAAGTAGCCCAATATGCTAGGATCTTAGCTAGTGAAAGGATATAGTCTCTGCTTGCCCCTATAGGATTTAGGCGTGATGTATGTATATGTATTCTAATGAACCATTACAAGCTTTTCATTGCACCGGAAAGCGTTATCGAATCCCCACTAGTTGGACTGATGACATCAAGACTTACAAGGAGACGTTGGATGCAGGTTAGGATTCTAATGACTCACTACAGGTCAGACATCTTCCACTTCAAAAAACTTAAAAAAGCAGTCTTACTATCATACTAAAGGTGTTACTATCATAGAGTCATACTGAAAGCTGCTTCTAGGGTCTTGCTTTTGTTTTTTGACCCTTAAATGTTATGCCCTTAAAGAAAAATTGTGTATTCCAAAAAATTGTGCCACACAATACATAAAAAACTGAATGTATCATTGAGGTGCTTGATGCCTCTTGGGTTTGTCAAGACTAAAAGACTTTGTTGGTCTTTTAGCCTTGACTAATCCAAGCATTAAACAGTACTCCTGTTTTGCGTGGCACAACCCAGAAAAAGGTGCCAGCTCAGAGTTGTGCTGTATGCCAAAACAAGTGTAGAGCACATTGTGCTGATTTTCAGGCGCAGTTTTCTTTTTATCCTGGCAATAATCTTGCAACTCATAAATGTTTTTGTGTGTAGCCGTGCACCCGGTGTCGTGTGCCGCGTACCAGCAGGCGGGCGGTGCGGGGGGTGCGGGGGGCGCGGCGCAGCAGTCCTCCGCGCACCTCATGCTGGACGTGGACGGCTCGGGCCCTCTGCCGCCCTTCCCTGCCACCTGCCAGTTCTACTGTGAGTGTCATTCTATTGAAAACTATAGCTTGCATCACTGATGATGATGATATGCGTTGTCATACTGTCCATGTCAATTCTTGATGTGTGACCGACTTGGATGTCGGTCTTTAAACTCGCCTCAAAGTCTGGAGAGATAATTAAAGCTAATTTTCTGTCCGTGCATGCCTATAACATTATTAAACACTTTTGTATGTTTCCAGCGGATGGGCGGATAATAACATCGGTGCAGCACTCGGCGGTGCAGAGCTCGCAGGTGGACGGCTACCAGGAGCCGGGCAGCTTCCGCCAGGACATCGCGTACGACGCGTCGCGCGCGCAGCTCGAGGCGCTGCTGAACCGGAGCCACGCGTGCAGCCAGCGCCTCGAGTACATGTGCAGGCACTCGCGGCTGCTCAACTCGCCAAGTGAGACGCACATTATCGTGAAGGCAGTTTACACAAAAAAAATCACAACTCTAATATTTTATTAGACTGCATGATATTTATCTGCCAATATCCTCTGCTGAATATGACAGTGAGCTGATTGATTGCAGGCGACGAGACGAATTTCCATCCGTTCGCGTGGTGGGTCTCGCGCAGCGGACAGCGCATGGACTACTGGGCGGGCGCCACCCCCGGCAGCAGGATGTGCCAGTGCGGGGTGATCGGCTCCTGCGTCGACCCCACCAAGTGGTGCAACTGTGACGCTGAGCATACTCCGCTGTCCACTGACGGTAAGTGGCATCTCTTTCACCCGTTCGTGTTGCGGGTGTCGCGCAGCGGACAGCGCATGGACTACTGGGCGGGCGCCACCCCCGGCAGCAGGATGTGCCAGTGCGGGGTGATCGGCTCCTGCGTCGACCCCACCAAGTGGTGCAACTGTGACGCTGAGCATACTCCGCTGTCCACTGACGGTAGGTGGCATCTCTTTCACCCGTTCGTCTTGCGGGTGTTGCGCAGCGGACAGCGCATGGACTACTGGGCGGGCGCCACCCCCGGCAGCAGGATGTGCCAGTGCGGGGTGATCGGCTCCTGCGTCGACCCCACCAAATGGTGCAACTGTGACGCTGAGCATACTCCGCTGTCCACTGACGGTAAGTGGCATCTCTTTCACCCGTTCGTGTTGCGGGTGTCGCGCAGCGGACAGCGCATGGACTACTGGGCGGGCGCCACCCCCGGCAGCAGGATGTGCCAGTGCGGGGTGATCGGCTCCTGCGTCGACCCCACCAAATGGTGCAACTGTGACGCTGAGCATACTCCGCTGTCCACTGACGGTAAGTGGCATCTCTTTCACCCGTTCGTGTTGCGGGTGTCGCGCAGCGGACAGCGCATGGACTACTGGGCGGGCGCCACCCCCGGCAGCAGGATGTGCCAGTGCGGGGTGATCGGCTCCTGCGTCGACCCCACCAAATGGTGCAACTGTGACGCTGAGCATACTCCGCTGTCCACTGACGGTAAGTGGCATCTCTTTCACCCGTTCGTGTTGCGGGTGTCGCGCAGCGGACAGCGCATGGTCTACTGGGCAGGCGTCACTCGCGTGGGGTGGGTGATGTAAATTAGCTTAAATAAACTTAAAAAAAAGACAATGGAAAACATCCAAAAGATACAATATTTATCACTTATTTTTGGGTGGCATTTTTTACAGAGTTCCAAATCGACGGTGGCGATATAACCGAGAAAGAATTCTTGCCGGTCAAACAGCTGCGATTCGGAGACACTGGCAGTCATCTAGATGAGAAACAGGGACGGTATTCGCTTGGACCGCTCTTGTGCGAGGGAGATGGTAAGATTTACTTACCTTCTCTTCATAATAAAATTCTTATCAAGTCATCTTTTTGTTTTGTCTCAATCAATGAATTTTGGGGCGAATTTTGGGGGTAAAATTTGGATCATTCTAAGGGAGGGAGATTAACATGAATCTCATCATGTGTGTCAAATTTTTCAGTGGTTTAAGCTGTGTGTAGAACAGCCCGGAACGGATGCTTATTATATTTAAAAATTAATTTGAGATCTAAAAACATAACTTCTGGATGCTTCTCGCATGTCCGCAAATCTATAAGCATTTAAATTTTTGGGCAACCAGTGGATAAAGGGAACTGAAGGAACCAGTCTGCTGTCGCTCGAGATCTGACTATTTAATCTTTTTAACAGACCTGTTCAGTAACGCGGTGACGTTCCGTATCGCGGACGCCGTCATCACGTTGCCGACCTTCGACCTGAGCCACAGCGGCGACATCTACTTCGAGTTCCGCACCACCAAGGAGAACGCCGTGTTATTGCATTCTAAGGTAATCCTCATCATCAACATTATCCTAAGCCTATCCTACTACATGACTCCAGACCAGTGATTAAACTCGCGAATTTATAACATGAAAAGTGTCTGTCCTAGGCTCTCAGATGTTTTTTTCTCCAGGGACCACAAGACTACATCAAGCTGTCCATAATCGGAGGTGATCAGCTGCAGTTCCAGTTCCAAGTGGGTGATACTCCACTGGGGGTGTCGGTGGAGACCAGCAACAGACTCGCAGACAACAAGTGGCATTCAGTGTCAATTGAGAGGAATAGGTATGTATTGTCTTGAGGTGATCACTGCAGTTCCTGTTCCGAATGGGCGACACTCCGCTGGGCATGTCATTGGAGACCAGCAACCGCGACAAATGGCACTTTGTGTACATTTGGAGGAATAGGTATACAGTGTCCTGATATTCTTCTTTATTGGGGGCGATTAGCTGCGGTTCCAGTTTCAAGTGGGCGACTCTCCGCTGGCGTTCTAGTAAAATAAAGTGTTTAGTTTTATTATAATGGGAAAAAATGTTTAATGAGTATGGAATAATTTCGAAATTTATCGTAACAGGAAAGAGGCTCGCGTGGTAGTGGACGGTGCGCTAAAGAACGAGATCCGCACTGCCAAGGACCCCGTGCGTGCGTTGCACCTCACCACGGCGCTGGTGCTGGGCGCGTCGCTGGACAGGAAGGACGGCTTCGTGGGCTGCATGCGCGCGCTGCTGCTCAACGGGAACCCGGTCGACCTGCGCTACCACGCCAGACGAGGTAACGCAACACCACCACAGCGCTGGTGCTGGGCGCGTCGCTGGACAGGAAGGACGGCTTCGTGGGCTGCATGCGCGCGCTGCTGCTCAACGGGAACCCGGTCGACCTGCGCTACCACGCCAGACGAGGTAACGCTACACCACCACGGCGCTGGTGCTGGGCGCGTCGCTGGACAGGAAGGACGGCTTCGTGGGCTGCATGCGCGCGCTGCTGCTCAACGGGAACCCGGTCGACCTGCGCTACCACGCCAGACGAGGTAACGCAACACCACCACAGCGCTGGTGCTGGGCGCGTCGCTGGACAGGAAGGACGGCTTCGTGGGCTGCATGCGCGCGCTGCTGCTCAACGGGAACCCGGTCGACCTGCGCTACCACGCCAGACGAGGTAACGCTACACCAGCACGGCGCTGGTGCTGGGCGCGTCGCTGGACAGGAAGGACGGCTTCGTGGGCTGCATGCGCGCGCTGCTGCTCAACGGGAACCCGGTCGACCTGCGCTACCACGCCAGACGAGGTAACGCAACACCACCACAGCGCTGGTGCTGGGCGCGTCGCTGGACAGGAAGGACGGCTTCGTGGGCTGCATGCGCGCGCTGCTGCTCAACGGGAACCCGGTCGACCTGCGCTACCACGCCAGACGAGGTAACGCTACACCACCACGGCGCTGGTGCTGGGCGCGTCGCTGGACAGGAAGGACGGCTTCGTGGGCTGCATGCGCGCGCTGCTGCTCAACGGGAACCCGGTCGACCTGCGCTACCACGCCAGACGAGGTAACGCAACACCACCCTAGCGCTGGTGCTGGGCGCGTCGCTGGACAGGAAGGACGGCTTCGTGGGCTGCATGCGCGCGCTGCTGCTCAACGGGAACCCGGTCGACCTGCGCTACCACGCCAGACGAGGTAACGCTACACCACCACGGCGCTGGTGCTGGGCGCGTCGCTGGACAGGAAGGACGGCTTCGTGGGCTGCATGCGCGCGCTGCTGCTCAACGGGAACCCGGTCGACCTGCGCTACCACGCCAGACGAGGTAACGCAACACCACCACAGCGCTGGTGCTGGGCGCGTCGCTGGACAGGAAGGACGGCTTCGTGGGCTGCATGCGCGCGCTGCTGCTCAACGGGAACCCGGTCGACCTGCGCTACCACGCCAGACGAGGTAACGCAACACCACCACAGCGCTGGTGCTGGGCGCGTCGCTGGACAGGAAGGACGGCTTCGTGGGCTGCATGCGCGCGCTGCTGCTCAACGGGAACCCGGTCGACCTGCGCTACCACGCCAGACGAGGTAACGCTACACCACCACGGCGCTGGTGCTGGGCGCGTAGCTGGACAGGAAGGACGGCTTCGTGGGCTGCATGGCTGGCAGCCATCAAGCATGATCCATAATAGACTGGAAGCTATCAAGGATTTTCCACTATTAAACGGCAACGATCAAGCATGATCCAGAACAGATGGCCATTATATGGCTGGCCAGCTTTGGCCACACCTTCGCATGCCCCCTTTGATACTGTTAGAAGAATTCTTGTTTGTTTCCTATCTTGTTTCATTTTCTGCGTTTTATTTATTCAAAGTCAGGAGGTTCTTCAGGGAGGATTAAAGCTCAGGGTTGGGATTCGTTGCTGCTGAAAAGTTGCCGACGATCTGTCTGACGAGGCACTTGTAAATAATGACTTGCAGCTTATTGATAAAGTCACATGACCACCTATCATAATCATTAACAGCCCACTACAGGGCCAGATCTTCCCCCCCTTGTAGAAGAGGGATATTGTAATAATTTTATTGCATTATCCGTGTGCAGGAGTGTACGGAGTGTCGGAGGGCTGCGTGGGCAAGTGCGAGTCGTCGCCGTGCCTCAACAACGGCACGTGTCTGGAGGGCTACGACTCGTACGGCTGCGACTGTCGCTGGACCGCCTTCAAGGGGCCCATCTGCGCGGATGGTGAGTCATGTCACTCACTTCACTTCGATACTAAATGTTTACATTGCAAAATAATTATTGTTTGCCTGTGGAATTTTTCTGATTTCATTCATTTATGGGTAGGTAGGTTCCTGGTGATAATGATGAAATACATCCTAAAATATTCAGATAGATGGCGCTAAGTGGTCCAATTATTCAAAAATACCAAAGTTTCCTTTTTTCGCGAGCATCGCTTACTTCCAAGAACACCAAAAAGAAAAAAAAGCCAACTAGTTTTTGGGGGAAAGAATGAGTGATAGATATAGATATGTGCTATCGCGGACTTTTTTGTACTTCCTAAGTTCTTAATATAGAGAAACAATTCTTCCATACATTGTTTGGTTATATCTCAAATAGATAGAATTTTTTTTCGATGAAAGCTCCAGGGCGGTTTAAATTTTTCCGACTTTTCCAATAATTATCGTCAAATTTCATCCAATGTACATATACCTTAGCAAATTATATACTAAATCCTTCTTCAGGAACCACTCCATCACTCCAACCACTCCACAAACAGATGTGGCAGGGGACTTTAATATGTGAGGATTCGTATACATATTTATTAATTCGTTCGTACAGAGATCGGTGTAAACTTGCGTCCAAACTCAATGGTGAAGTACGATTTCCTCGGCTCCTGGCGCTCGACCATCAACGAGAAGATCCGCGTCGGGTTCACCACAACCAACCCCAAGGGATTCCTGCTGGGTTTCTACTCCAACATATCCTCCGAGTATCTCACCATTATGATCTCCAATTCAGGTGAGTGAATCAGTTTTGTCATTGAATAAAAAAATAATAAATGCAGTTAGTTAGTTTTGACGACCTTCGTGGCGCAGTGGTATGCGCGGTGAATTTATAAGACGGAGGTCCTGGGTTCGATTCCCGGCGGGGCAGATTGAGATTGTTCTTAATTTATCTTGGTCTGGCTGGTGGGAGGCTTTCGCCGTGGCTAGTTACCACCCTACCGACAAAGACGTACCGCCAAGCAATTTAGCGTTCCGGTACGATGTCGTGTAGAAACCGATAGGGGTGTGGATTTTCGTCCCACTCCTAACAAGTTAGCCCGCTTCCATCTTAGACTGCATTATCACTTAACATCTGGTGTGATAGCAGTCAAGGGCCGACTTGTAGTCGATAAAAAAAAAAAAAAGTTGGCAATAAACACTATGAGAACCACACGCATTCCAATCCAAGGAGACTTTTTTTCAATTTATTCGGAAAACAAACAGCTATACATTTTACTCAACTTATCAAACCTTATCTAGATAATTACAATAAGCCAGTGAAGTGTTCACAAGAAGATAAACTATTAAGTAGCGACTTTCGTGTCTTCAACGCCCTTTATTCTATCCAATCCATATGGCTCGAAGTATAACCAATAGAGTATTAAATAACATTTGTAACTTTATTTATTAAAATATAAAATTATGAATACACCAATCAAATTGCTAGAGTAACAAAACTGCTATAAACATTTAAATATGTCTGAATAGCAGTCGCCCGCGACTTCGTCCGCGTGAAAACCTCTTAGGTATCCTTCTAATTTTAAAGGCAGACTTTCATACAAAATGTGCTTATTCCCCGCACCCCCTCTCAATTTAATTATTTTATAGTTTCCCGTGAAGCAATATCCTCCGTCCCGTCCCGTGTACTAAAGATCTACATTTTTGTTAAACATTGTACGACATTTCAGTATATTAACATTAACAATATATATTTTTGGCAAGCTGATGGGTAGAAATTGATATTAAATAGTATATTTCACTCTTGAGTCTAGCCTTCAGAATAAACAAAAATAATTTTACATTCCGACACGCAGATCTAGAGATTAGCCCGTTTAAACAAACGAACGAACTCTTCCGTGTACTACATATAAAGATATTTGAACAAAGATCGAATTCTAAATCCATCACCGTATTAACGTTTCGATCATGAAAGCATATCAGTACCAAAATGCTGACCTCTATTCAATACGTATAATATAACACGAAAGAGGTTAGAAGAACTAAATTTAGAAGCCATAGCGGCATTTTAGCGCTTTTTAGAAATGTTGTAATATCTCCGAAAATATATAACTATACTCGGAATTTTAATTCGATTCCAGATTTGACAATTTCAGTGTTGCAACGTTACGACTAGTAAGAAATAGTGACGTTGCGAAATTATTCGATATGGAAATGGAATATTTCCGGATCGATTCTTCTCGTTTATAATTTTACTCTCGTAAACTAAGTATATCCGAAAATTGAATATTTCTGAACCGATAATTTAGTTTTGACCAATTAACCATCTGAAACATTTCTTTTATAATTGTGTGTGAAATAAATAAAAAAATTGATCATGAAGAACATGACAAATAAAACAGATAGATGTATTATGGTAATAATTTATTATATAAATTGTCGTCGTCATCGCTATCGCTATCGCTGTCACTTTCTGTAACATTTATTATAAATGTGTCTGTGATATTGTCAATTAACATATCTAGGCTACTCATTTTTTCCTCTTCTTTGACAACATGGGATACGCATTTAGACCATTCGGCAGCCGTAATTTTTTGAATGCCTTCCTGAAATAAATTTCTCACGTCTGTCAATTTGAAAGTTTTATTATTTTGAGCTACATGCCCCTTTACCTGCGCCCATATCAATTCGATAGGGTTTAGCTCGCAATGGTAAGGGGGCAGTCTTAAAACCGTGATCCCATGTTGTGCTGCCATTTCATCTACAGCGTACTTAGTAAAAGACTCGTTGTGTGGAATCAGTTCTAAAAGTTCTAAAAACAAAAATATTAACTTTTTACAAAATAAAGCAGCGATTACTAATTAATAAATAATTATTTTGAACAATGATGTATTTATTTAAATAAAAATAAATAATTTAGTCTTTAATTGGCACACTGATAGCACACACACTGATTGTTTATCGATTTTTGTGTTCATCACTACACTATTATATGTGGTATCATTATTTCACAAAATGACAATAGCTAATGTCAAATCTGGAATCGAATTAAAATTCTGACTTTAATTAACTGAGCAGAGAACAATGAGTAGCTGTCAAACAATGTAACACGCACCGGCGCCATCTACTTGAAATATTGGTTTGTAGTACATGCTATGTATCAGTGATGGCGCTCTATGTGAAAAAGATTTTCCCGCTTTTCTGTTGAAATTTTTCCTGAATTTTCTTTGCTATAAACCCCATGCTCGTGGGGAGCTCGTGATCGTGCATGAGGAGCTCGTGACCTTTCCAACGAATGCAAAACCGTGGAAATCGGTTCGTACGTTCTGGAGTTATAGCGTCAGGAAGAAAAACCCGACTTATTTTTATATAATAGATAACAAAGATGTAGAATTACTGAATTGTGACATCACGCCACTGTAACGCCTTAGTAACTCAGTAGAAATTTTCGTTTTGCGAGAAAGTGCCAGATTTGCCTCTAAATCGTCGTTGTCATTGTATGTTAACAGGAAGTTTGAGAGTAGTGTTCGACTTTGGGTTCGAGCGGCAGGAGATCATCTTCCAAGGGAAGCACTTTGGGCTGGGCCAGTACCACGACGTGCGACTGTCCAGAAAGAACAGCGGCGCGACCATGGTGTTGCAGGTAAATACAACATCCAAGTCTCGCTTTACTAAGTAGCACTCGCGTGATACAGGTGCACAACAGGGATATGTCGACACAGACTCGAATGAGAGTGCCGATAACGCAGGTGTGTGTAACACTAATATGCGCAACTGCGTGTGCGCACACAGTTAACGCTAGCCTAGCGCTGGTACTTTGAAACGAGCTGCGGAACGAGAGGGGCGGATAAAAGGATAATTCTTTAAGTCACGTCGCTTGCGAGTTATTATTGAAATGCAGTCATCTTCTAAGATTTGTCATTTAGAACATCTTGTAAGATTTGGAGATCTATTATTTAAGGAGATGATTTTAGATTCTGTAATAATCATTGTCCGATGTTAATGATGATAACACGAGACCAATAGTTCATGAGTAAGCTTCAAGTTATCTAGCGAAGGTAAGTCACCTGAGTAGGAAATAGCTACGGTATGCCATTCCAGTTTCTTTTTTTAATTTAAAATTCTTTTATTTAACTATGTATCCTAGTTATGGAAGAGCGGAGTCTTCTAGTACAGGGGTAGTTTATACTACTCCTAAAAGAAGGCTCCTAACTCGCATGTATTAATGTAAGGAAGAAACTGAAATAAACGAATTTTTATTTTTTTATTTTATTTTATTCCAGCGTACACAGACCATTATTGCCTATATACTATACTAAACCTATGCTCTGAAAAATGGGTATTTCTGAGGATACTTACTGCAGGGCTTGCAATGAAGACACAGTCCATGGAACGCATGTTGTATGAATGTGATGGAAAGACTAGTAAGCGAATGAATCTCCTGGGGGTGGCAATTCCACTACCAGAGAATTGCCTCCAACCTGAAAGAAACCATCCATCTCTTACAGCTGGTGAAATCTGAACTGATATAGAGGAGGTAAGGGCGAAGCCAGTACAAAAAAGATCCAAAAAAGTTCAAGTGCAACCACTATGGTGGGCCTCATCATACTAAAAATAACATTATATTAGCGACTTCAGGTTGCTGAGAATCTCTTTCCAAAATTTTAAGAACAGATTTTCATGCTTACACTTTCCCAGAAAGTAAGGACTTGTGAAATTTACGAGGCAGTTAATAACAATATTTAACAATTGATACTGTAGGTGGACAATTACGAGACGCAAGAGTACCACTTCAACATCCGCGAGTCAGCCGACGCGCAGTTCAACAACATCCAGTACATGTACATCGGACGCAACGAATCCATGAACAGCGGCTTCGTAGGCTGCGTCAGCAGGGTGGAGTTCGACGACATCTACCCGCTCAAGCTGCTGTTCCAACAGGATCCGCCGCCCAACGTTAGGGCTATTGGAGGTACTCATGTGTAGTAATTATTTAGTGATTTATACCTAAGGGTCCCCACACACGGGCCACCTGTCACAACCACAATACGCCGCCAGCAGCATATTTTCTGCAGTTTTCATACATTTTATATGAGCCGCACATTGTTATCGCCGGTGGCCGCTACACGCTGCAAATCGTCGCTGCTCACTTCTTGTGGCCCGCACCGGTCACCAAACGCCGACACAAAACGTTCATGTACGTTGTTAAAATTCATCCCAGTAGTAACCCCTAATTTTAGTTCTATAGAACTGTTGATACACCATATAAGTTCTATATAGAACTAATGGGACAAAATTAAAGAAATGTCGATATCAACATCTTGTTTGTACTTTACATATAAAATATCTATACTTTTTATAAGTATAATATGGAATCTCTTTTGATTGCAATAATAAATTTCCACTTAAATTTGAGAGTATCTATAAACATATTATATCGAATACAGCTTTGCTTAAATTGCACAAAACGTCTTTAAAATGTTATTGAGGTTTTTAATATATATTTTTTTCTAAACTGAATAGTTTGCGCGAAAGATACTTCCAAAGTGGTAAAATGTGTCCCCCTGTAACTTCTAAAATAAGAGAATATTTTTTTAGACACAACTTGGTTTTAACAACTTAGCTTTTGTCGCAAGGGACATTTTTTTGTTAAAAACAAAATGAAATATCAATCAAAATAATATAAAGTTTACAACTTATATGGTATAAGTAAAGTCAAGAGCAAAAACTATACTACAGTACTATATAGAACTATTGAGATATAATTTGACAGCACGGAATATATCCCAACAGTTCTGTAGAACTACGGTATGGGGTACTACTGGGATGCACCCTTAATAACTTCGATGTGTTCTTTTACAACGACGTTTTTTCATCAGCAGCAGCGCAATAAGGCTTTCTTCGTCAGAGTCCTTTATGATACTGATATCATGGGTTAAGGCCTTTGTGTCCGCTTCTTGCTTCAAGTGGCGGCGTTGTCGCGTGTGGCGACACTAAATTGATACATACATTTTG
Source organism: Mycalesis mineus (assembly GCA_034621355.1). Taxonomy (NCBI): domain Eukaryota; kingdom Metazoa; phylum Arthropoda; class Insecta; order Lepidoptera; family Nymphalidae; genus Mycalesis; species Mycalesis mineus. Next base: position 783,584 of record CM067892.1, on the reverse strand, counting down.
GTTTGCACTCGGCCTGAATTTTTTTGAGTAGTGTTCTTTGTCAGTCTATGCTTCCGTTGGTCTAACTTTTATCACAGCTTGTTACTCCCCCTGAATTATTCCCCCAGGTTAAGGTGCGTTTGTCTATATCTATTAACATGCTTGCTCTTTCTGTCCCCAGGGTCCCTGCACGAGGACTTCTGCGGCGTGGAGCCGGTGACGCACCCGCCGGAGCCGGTGGAGACGCGCCCGCCGCCGCCCGCCGACCTCGGCGACGAGCTGGACTTCCACCGCACCGACGAGGCCATACTTGGCAGTTAGTAACACTTTAGGACTTGCGAAGCATTTTGACAACGTTTTTAAATTTTAAATTAAAGTTTTGGTTTGCATCCAAAAATTTAAAATGAACTCTTCATCCTCACACAAACGTATATGTTTTTTGTAAGCTGCTTGTATGTGCGGTATGTAATGCGGTGCGCGTGTTGCAGCGGTGCTGGCGTGCATCTTCCTGCTGCTGATCGTGCTGGCCGTGGTGCTGGTGCGCGCGCTCTCCAGGCACAAGGGCGAATATCTTACGCAGGTAACTTCTATGAATTACACACACACACACACAAACGGTACCTAATAACAGGACCAATACACTGCCTTCAAATTTTATAAAATAAAGAAATCACGGCACACAATAAAATTCTTTAAATTATGTTACTGGATTAAATTTTTCTAATCATTTTGGGTATTTTATACGATAAATATGTATTTGTCGTCCTCAGGAGGAGCGCGGCGCGGACGGTGCTCCAGACCCCGACGCAGCAGCCCTGGCTGCAGCCACCGGGCCGCGGGTCACCAAGCGCCGCGAGTTCTTCATCTAGCCGCCAGGCAACACCCACTCCACCAGCCATTGCACCGCACTTCACCTGTTTGCCTTTACGGTGTATCGATATTGCGTCTACTTACAATTTACTCTATTGCAGTATATGCAATATTTTGATTCATGGATTTTATTTTACTGGACAAGAGAGAAAATAAATTTATTTAAGTTATCTGTTTCCCTAATCAGACCGGGTGTAATGCTCAAGCATTTAGCGAAGTCTAGATTTTATAACGTAAAACAATTTTTCCTCTCGGATAATCTGCACGTAATATTCTGGATTGTTATGTGCTCTGAGAGCTTGCCATATTATCGACGTAGGGACGCGATCAAAGGCCTTTTCTAGATCAATAAGACCATCCACAGATTTCGTTATTGGCACGTGCCTTTTCCATTATCAGTCCATTGTACAAAGGTACAAAGGAAGGTATTATTCAATAAATAAAATAAAAAACCCCCAATAAATCCCGCAATAAAGCCAAATTGATTTTCGGTAATATTAACTAGTTTTAGTAAGCGGTCGTAAGTTTTACACCTCTGAAGTTTTCACATTCCCTGAAATCGCCTTTATTTTTATAGAATGGTATTAGAATGATTCTCGATGATTTGGGCATATTCCTTGTTTCGATGATCTTGTTAAACAAATCATTTAGCCATATAGTCCCATCGATTTTTAAAGATTTCCAAAGTTTTGCAGGAATATGGTCCGGCGCTGTCGCTCTGCCTTTTTTCATTTTTGAATATTATTGTAGACGCAATAGCGATATCTAATGACTTACTAATAACAATAATAGTTATTATTATGGAACACATAGTTTATCAATAAACTACCTCCTAATCTTCCTAAACACATTATGTACACGCAGTACCATAGTACCACAGCTAGACGTACAATGCAATGTCCATTTATTACTTATGAAATATGTGCTGATAAAAAGTTCTAAACGTTTTTCTTAAACTAGGCTTCGTTGCTTAGCAAAAATATTCATGTAAATATCGATAATTTTTGTCTTCATAAAACATTTAAGTCACATCTCTATAGAGAAGTGAACATGTAAGAATCTCGGCAAATTATCGATATTTGGTATTTTTGACAGTACGTCATTAAGCAACGGGCTATTAATTTTATTTTATTTTGACTGACACAATTTGACAAGACTCAATTTGATTTCATAAACTTGAATCTCTTTTTCATCTCATTTAAGCTGTGACAGCTTTCTATATACTTTTTTAACTTATAATCGCTCTAATGTTCTCTCCCATAAGGTGCCATTTGGCTACTTTTGTAATCTTTCTATTAGTCTATCTATGCCATGGAATCATCTAAATAATAATAACATGACAGTTTCAAAAGCTTCTATTATTACTCATGAAATTTTCAATATTATTAAAAAGAATCGTGTAAGACTTATTTTCGTGAAATCTGCATTTTTCGTCCAAAGTGACAATTTTAGCTGTAAGTTATATAAAATGAAACGCACGAAGAAGCACACGCAAATAATTGGTTGTTTAAATGAAAAAATGTGTGAAAAATGCATATTTTTATACAGAACTATAAGTGTGAAATAAAAGGCAACTGTCTTCAATCACCTTTGGTGAATTTGTCAGTAACAATTATGTTGTTTTTTGACCTTTACTTTAACGATTTATTAATATTTTCATATTATAAGTATTTGGGTTAAATCGATATTTGCAATATCGATATGACGGTGTGGTACGTCACTTTTGCCATGTGGTTGATTAGTTGGTATATAATAGGGAAAGAACATTGATTTATCGATAAGCTTGTTGATGTGGTAATATGAAAATATTAATAAATAAAAACTAAAATTCCAGATAAACGGGTAGCAAGTACCCTAAAGGCATAAATATACATGTTCTTGGTTATTACAAATATTTTTCCATGCAGCTTGACAAATATTGTCAACTTTAGCTGGATTTTATTTTATTTTGAAAACAAATCCACATAATATAATGTAACAATTCATACAAATTAGTTTTAAGGTACACAATATTGTAGTCTAGGGTTTTTATTGTATAATTTGGTATTTAATCCGAAAAACTTAATTTTTTATTATTGTTTATAGACCATTTTTGAGCTTTTTTATTTATCCGTCCAAATGTGTAAATGTCCAAACATTATTTTTTGTTTACGATACTTAATGAATTTGTATAATTTCGTGTTTATTTGTATAATTTCGTAAGCATGTGTATAATTAGTTTAGTATTGTGTTTATTTAAGTGACATTATAATGACATGTAGTTAGTAGGGTCGTTTCTGACACACGAGAATAGTTTGGGTCCTGTGAGTAATTTCTATAAAGTTTTATATCAATACAATAGGTAAATTAGTTTGGTATCGTAACTCAGTGACTGCTGGATACAATAATAATGTAAGGGAGGTACCCTGAAGTACTCCCACACTCACTTATAAAAGAAATAATACAAAGTTTGTGGTGAACGAACATGTATCGAGTGTCAAAACATTAATTACGTAACGTACGCAGGCGCACTGGCGCGGACGTTCTACAGTCGTCCAGTCCATACACCCAAAAATATTCGGGTGGGTGGACGCGACCGAGTACAGCGTAATATAACGTTGCGTTACAATAATATTTTTTTTACCATTAATAAGCGTAGGCCTTACCTTTACGCCACAGGACCCAATTCGCGCAACCGAATAAAATATACAATAAAGTCTATGATTGTCAACCTTAACAAAATCCGTCGCTACAAAATAGCCTATTACATGTTTTTTTACACCTCCAATATGGGTATCAAATGACTAGTAAAATAAGTTTCAAATCCAAGATGGCGAAGTACATTTTTATACGGGGCTGTTTTGAATTTTTAATTTAATTTTGTACCTTCGGTTAGTTGTTCCCTAAAATTTAAACTTATTACGTAAGCTATAAGATTCACAACAGACTAAATATTGGCTTATACATTTAATTTGTACTTTATTGTTTATGCTATAAAGTTCAATATGATTTGATACATAGTTTGGATTATTGCATCAGTTAGCTAAAACGAAATGAACCTTATTGTATAGATATAAGGTTGAAACTGGCCTGCTACATGTGATCGGTTGGCGCGTCGGTCGTAGAGTACGAGTAAGCTAGGTTCCGTGCCTTAATCGCGACGGCACACCCACGTAGCGCGTTGAGATGTAGAGTTTTTATTTTATTACTACTGAAAATCACGAAATAAATTTTCCAAAATATATTTGTTGTTTTATTTATTAAATAATGAAAGTATTGGCTTAGTATTTTTTACTAGCAATGACTTAAACGTATCCAGTTAGTAGGTATCGCGTTTTCCTCTTATGTTAAGGGAGAGAGAATACATGCCTAGAAGTATGAGGACTTTAAGAATTTGCTAAATACTTTGATGTGCCAATACTAGCAAGCTGCAAGACACGCGAGTTACCTTTCGGGCTATTGGCCTCGTAGTCATGTTTGTAGGCAGTTAGGGGCATCAAATTCATTTTTAAAAAAATGATTTCAAAATTGAGCATGGATTTTTTTTATTAAAAATAATTAGGCCTGTGTGCACCAAGATTTCGGTTATCATAACCAACGGTTAGCTTATGTTAACCGTTGGTTCACGACAACCCGTACGCCGGTTAAGGACGTAAGCTCGGTTGAGATAACCGCCCGGTTTACGTCCTTAACCGGCGTACGGGTTGTCGTGAACAGTAAATTTTAAGTTTAGCTTATGTTAACCGTTGGTTATGATAACCGAAATCTTGGTGCACACAGGCTTTATTTATACACAGAATTATAATAACAATATAAAAATATATTAAGTACATTTCGGAATGAGATACCGTGTTGTATACTCATCAATAAAAATAAATTTCAAATTAACATTAACAATAAATTAAAATAAATAAGGAACTTCGTTCCAATACGGTTCTTACACCAAGAAATCATTTTCTGTAAGATGTGTCTGTCTATCCGTTTTTGTCGGCAAATCTTTGAAACTGCCACCAAAAATATTTTTGTATATGATACTCAGACTTATGAGGAATGACACCGGCTAATACGTATATTTATTCCCGCGGGGATGGGAATTACGTGGGTGAAGTCGCGGGAGTCCGCTAGTTACGCAATTAATCTTTAGGTTTATTAGAAGTGGGTTCAGCAATATGCCAAATAGGTATATATGGCATTTTTGAATATTTATTACATTATTTGTGCTCAATATTTGTGAACAATTTTCCAAAGAACTTGGTCTCAAATATAATGTGGCTAAAACTGAATTGCTCGTTTTTAGAGCTGGTAAAGGTCCGGAGTTGTTTCCACCAGTTTTCCTAAATGGTTCGTCAATTCGGGTTGTTAAGAGTTTCAAATACTTAGGTCATATATTGTCAGAAAATCTAAAAGACGACAGAGACCTGGAAAGAGAGCGCAGGTCCCTCGCAGTGAGAGCAAATATGATTGCGCGCAGATTCGCCCGTTGTTCCGAAGCCGTAAAAGTAACCTTGTTCAGAGCATTTTGTCAAAATTTTTATACTTGCCAGCTCTGGACAAGGTTTACAAAACGAAGCTACAATGCGCTTAGGATTCAATATAACAATGCCTTTCGCATTCTAATGAGACAACCGCGATTCTGCAGCGCGAAATCTATGTTTGCCTCGGCGGGTGTTCCTGACTTCTTCGCCATAATGAGAGCAAGGACGGCCTATTTCTGGGATAGACTAAGGCACAGTATCTACCAATACAATTTTGGAAAACATTAATGACGACTTCACGAATCCTTTCGTAAAATATTGGTCTAGCTTGCACCAGAGCGGGAACAATAAGCACTTGTAGTTTATTTATGTTTAAACTTGTAATTTAATTAATTAATTATTTATAGAATTTAATTTCATTTTTTTTGTCACTTTTTGTTAAAATATCTTTTTGTAACGAATTTTTTTTGGTTGTAATGTATGGGATTATTGCCTGAAATAAAGAAATTTTTTATTATTATTATCTTCAATGCTATAAGCTAGCGCTTGGCTACGGTCACGCCCGATGGTAAGCGAAGATGCAGCGTACGCTGGAAGGTGCCTGTTCACTTGAATATACCCAAATTGTAGGAGATCGGGAAAACGTTAGTTGGAACAGCATTCAAGTATCTTTGGTCACAAGTCCTGTGTGAACACAACTGGGTGGTACCGTTCCTCATACGGCTCGGATTGTTAGAAGGGATTTCAAGAAGCACGTCGTCCTATTGCAAACTTAATTTTGCCATTGATATAACATTTAAAGCTCGTTTACACATTTCAAGACTTACATAACTAACTTATATTTTAAAGGTCATTTACGTTAATTTAAGTAGGTACGTACGTTTCAAGTTCTTCCGTTTCTAAAGCAAACAAAAACGTTTGATTTTTTTTGTTCTTGTTGGAATCTATTAGAAATAACGGTCCTTGATCGTATTACATAATAATCAGCCATCTAATATTAACTATGTACTTGTGACAAACACCTCTATCTACCGGCACTCTGTAGAGGAGAAATGAACGATAATTACATACTGAAACTCTGAAACTCTCTCAAATAGAAACTTCTAATTGTCAAGGTAAGTATTTTTTATTTAACTACAAGTTATTTTTATTGATTGCAATCATGAGATGGTAAGTGATGATGCAAACTAAGATGGAAGAGGGTTAACTTGTTAGGAGTATAATGAAAATCTACACCTCTTTTGGTTTTTACATTACATCGTATCGGAACGCTAAATCGCTTGCCGGTCTTTGTCGGTAGGATGGTAACTTGCGACGGCTGAAGTCTCCTACCAGCTAAACCCGCACCAATTAGAAAGCCTCCAAGCTATGGTCGTAGCTAGTTACCACTTTGTCGATTGCCGTTAAAGACGTAATACCGCCAAGCTTTAGGATTCCGGTACGATGTCGTGTAGAAAACGATAGTAGTGTATATTTCATCAAATGAGTGTAGATTACATTACCACTTATCATCAGGTGAAATTTCAGCTGATTTTTCTTAGGAATTTTAATTCCATTACTTTTTAATAAATTTCAGTAAATAAAATTTATTAGTGCATTAAACATGGATACCATAACCCGATTTGAATAAACAATTTGAGTTTGAAATAATGGGACATTTCCCTTCGAACGAGACTTCCAGTAGGTGTAACTCGAGTCTGTAATCCGGTGGGTTGATGGCAGCTGATTACAGGGCACACTCGATGCGCAGTGAATACCTATCATTTAAGATTCGCTTCTCAATAGCGCCCCATGCTTTGACGGTGATTGCTACGGTGACACCTCTATAGCAATCAACCACAAAGCATCGGGTTGCTTTAGAAAATTATTATTTACTTAACCACGCCGAATATAGATTAAAATAACCTACCAGTTATTTATCAAATAGGTATATCATATTTAAGTTATATGTTAATAGGTAAGACCTTTAAGGCAGATAGATATCTACGATGATGGTTTAGGTCAGTGATGGCTTTATATGATCTCTTGTAACAGCCCCTGTCCTTACTTAGAAATACTCTGCTTAATAGAGACACTACAAAATTGGATTTAGAAAATCCTTGCGGCTTGATGTCGTTGGGCCACCTAGTGGTCCTAGTGGGTCGACCAACACTGCGCTTTTCGTCGCCATTTCAACGCTTTGGGACCCCAACATCGATCAGCTTTTCGAACTATGTGCCCTGCCCACTGCCACCCGTTGAACTAGGTCGGTTACCTTAGTTCATCTGCGGTTGTCCTCATTTGTTATGCGATCGAGCTAAGCTTTCTCCAGCGCCCGCTGAGCGATTCTGAGCTTTTTTATGAGACCCACAGCTAGCGACCAAGTCTGCATCTATCCATATCCGAGCCATAGATTTACCATTGCGCCAATGACTATTTAATAAACAAAGCTGTCAGTATTTAGACTCACCGTATACTACACCACACTTAGGTATAGTAAGTAGAGTGCGATGGTCACGCGAGTTCAATACTTTTTCTCCCACTTCAAAACTGCCCAACGTTTTACTTAAAGAAAAGATACGTATGTCAGTGTTAAGTTATCGCAAGTATAACAGAAACATTACAAGGACAAGCAGCCAGGAATAGCCCAGTGACCCAGTAAGCGCTCGCCGCTCGCCGCGCGGAGCCGAGAGCGCGCGCGTGCTCGAGCATGCATCGGGCACAACGAGCACTTGCGGCGACCTCTCGATACCGGCTAGTGCCGTGCCTGATATCGATGATGATGCTATTTATATTGATATTTCATTGATCTAAATATAATTAATAATCAGACAAGCAACCAGGAATAGCAAAGAGACCCAGTTAGCTGTTGCTGAGAGTACGCTCGTGCTCCAAAACAAGCTGATAGACCTTTTTGTGTGTTTGTCACACATTTATTGATGCCTGGTTTGATTTATTTAGGAATAGAAATACAAAATGAATAACTAGGTAATTTCATCGACTCGTTATTCATTATACCCGAATCTTTGTCCAGGATATATTTATCTATATCGAAGTAAATAATGGTAAAGTTCCTAATTATCTATTTTAAAATGATTACTGAAAAAATCTAGAGTTTGTGATGAGAATTAACAGAGTCCTTAAATAACAAGACGGGCAAGCCGTACATTTTGGCATAGATGTGGGATTTGTAGTGAACTTCAAACAGTGATTCACGTGGAAAAGAAGAGTTAAAGAGTGATACGTAAGGGTATCATCTTTAACAGCCGATGGCCGTCCACAAATACATAAGTCTTTTTAGGGACTTCCAAAAAAAATCCTGAGCCGCGTGTGGCCAGCGGCTTAATGTCGTTTGATGTCGTCTACCTAGTGCGCCCAACGTCCATCAGCTCTTCGAACAACGTGCCCCGCCCATTACCACTTCAGTTCTACGGTTCGCTGAGCTATGTCGCTTACTTTGGTTCTTCTGAGGATATCCTCGTGTCTTATTTCCAGAGATACTCCGAGCATTTCTCTGTCCGTAGGCCGATTAAGAATAACACTGTTAATATCGATGCTTGCTAAGTCACAGCACTAGGCATCGTTTTCCCCGTAAAAGAGCCCACAGCCGCCGTCAGCGCTTCGCAAACGGGTTAAGTGTGCAGGTGCTTAGCGCGCGATCGGGTCTAAACTGCCCCGCTGCGATACACGGCGCCGTGCGCTCGAGTGCCTGACGATCTTTGAGGGTTACTGGATAAGTAGGTGAGCTTGCTATTATAAATACAAGGTAAAAAATCGACCTTTTGAAATTAAGTTGAGGGTAGATTGGTTTCGGATTGCAAGGTTCTCGGTTCGAGACCTGATAGTCTATTCTGTAACGATGTTTCGAATATTCCACATTTTAGGTACTGCTAAATACTAATATAGAGAAAAATAAAGACCAAAATCAAGCTTACACTGTCGAATTACAAAAACATCCCCATAGAATCGCACTACGTTGGGTTATTAAATGACACTGAGTTTTTCTTTATTTTAAAAGAATGTAAGGGGGAAGGTTAACCGGAAAAAAATAGGGGAGGTTCTCAAGTCGATGCGTATATTTATATTTTTTATGTAAGACCACGCATAAGTTTTTACAGAGTAGTCCGATTGTCACAAAAGCTCAGCTACCATTAAAATTACGACGGTTCTGAGTAACTGCAATCACACATGAAGGGTAAGTGATGATGCAGTCTAAGATGGAAGCTGGCTCACTTGTTAGGAGTAGGATGATATCCAATCCCAACAAGTATAAATTGAAATTCACTGCCCTTCTGGTTTCTACATCACAACAAAAACGCTAAATTGCCTAAGTACTACGTGTTTGTCGGCAACGTGTTAACTAGCTACGGCCAAATATCTCCCACCAACCAGACCTAGACCACTTTACAAAACCTTAAATGGCCTAGCTGGGAATCGAACTTTAGACCTCCGTCTTATAAATCCACTGCTAATATTACTGCGCCACGGAGGATCAAAATTATTATTATTCGGCTTAGATTAAATCACAGTTGTAATTAGATTAGATTGATATACTATGTACAATGTCGTAAATTTCGACAGTATCCAGTAATACCTACTAAGGTACTAAGCCCAACAGATTGTGTCGCATTTTCCGTAAAGTTTTCCAAAAAAGCCGCGCGCAGTTCACCGCGCCAACTTCGCCGTCATTATCAAGTTCGGAATCCGCTTTAACTGCTAAGCGCTGGAAATTAGTTGCGAGTTAAAATACGTCGCGTACCTACCTGCCGACACAAAACAGTGAAAATTGTGAAGGGAGCTGTTGTATTTGATTTTAAACTCTACCAAAGTTCAAGGCCGCCCGGTCAAAAAATAATTATATTACTGCGATATGGTGTAGACATTTGCTTTTTTTGTGAATTTTCTAATAGTAAACGCAGTCTTATATTCCTACTTAAATGAAAGTAAGTAAAATATTAAGTCTACTAGTGATTTTTACATAACATATACTACTTAAAATAACATGTTCAACGTATGCAAAATCGTATTAAAGCAGACATTCTTGCACTTTTGTTTAACGTTCTTATCTATATCCACTTCAAAACAAATACTTACTTCTGTTTTATTTTTATCCCTAAAAAGGTTCTTAATATGTATGAAATCTATATACTTGTCTAACTGCAATAAACATTAGTATATTTGAAATTTTATGTAAAATTTACCTCCATCGATAAATAGCTTGTTCCTAATATATTGATAAAATATAAACTACATATCTAGCGCTCCTTAACAGGATAGATCATAGAATCAAGTTTAAACATTATAATAATTAGAAAAATAAAATCAATCGAACTTATGAAATCTACTAGAAGACGCCTGCGGTGTCAACTAGAGGTGGACGTTGAATGAACGGACTGGTTTAATCAACCGGTTGACGTTTCATGAACGGTTGAACGGTTTACGTTCTTCAGATAGACCAGTTGAAATTGCAGACGATAGACCGTAGACGACAATATAAATATATATTCACAGTTATCAAAACGTTTCTATCTTCGTCGTTTATGAACTTCAAGTTTCAACTCTAACGTCATATGAAGTAAGTTCATATTTGTTTGTAATCTACTAATAAGTTGCTGAAAAGGATGCCGAATGCATGATTTTTTAAGTGCGAAAGAGAAATAAATAGCGCCCGATGCAGCGGCTTTTTCGCGGCAATGCATGGAGTGACGAACCGGTTTAAGCAAGTTATTTTCTTCAAAATAATATTTCTAATTTAAACTTGCTTTTGTTTGATTTTTTAGTTCGTGATGAATTGCGCGCAAGGTCAAAAGCTTACGCTATAATACATAATTAGTTTTTTCGTTTTTAATAGATATTAGGTATCGTGTAATTATTAGTAAATTGTGAATATATTATTTTTAATTAGTAAAAAAGTGTTTGGATATTACGTGCAAAATTGTATATATTTTTTATTAAAAATAAAAAAGGGTTAGGTAAAATGTCGGGACGAAGTGAATTGTGGCATCATTTTGAAAAAGACGTTACCAGTGGTAAAGCCATTTGCAATGTGTGCAAGGAAAAACTTGCATATAAATCATCAACCGCTAATTTAAAAAGTCATTTGAGACGAAAACATGTTTCAATTTTTTCTGGACTTCAATCGAATTCGACAGCAACCCTGACACGTCCTCTGCCTCAGTCTGACATATTTGGTATGAGTAACATCGCCAGTGCATCTACGAGTAGCAACGCCAGCACCAGTACTTATAATATAGTGGGTTCAAATGATGGAGAAACAGAATCAGTTGTTGCTGCAAAACGTCAAAAAATCATGGACCTTTATGTAAATAAGAAAATAAGTAACGAACAAAAAATAAAAATAAACCATGATTTATTAGACCTTTGTGTCGACAGTTTCCACCCATTTTCTATTGTGGAGGAAAGGGCGTTCCGAAAATTTTGTAGGTGGATACCCGGATACCAACTGCCCACCAGAAAAACTTTATCGAACTCAATTATGCAAGAGGTTTATACAAAGCTGTATGACACCGTACAAAACCAATTAAAAGAAGAAGTCCACAGCATTTGTCTAACTGCCGATATGTGGACTTCATTGAAAACTGAGAGCTACATTGCACTCACCGGGCACTATTTAACAAACAATGTAGAATTTAAGACTGTTCTTTTAGGATGTTGCCATTTTACAGGTCATCACACGTCTGAGAACATCGCGTGTGAAATAGAGAGCATTGTAAATAAATATAATTTAAAAAATAAAGTGAATTTCATAATAACCGATAACGCAGCTAATATTGTTAAGGCTGTAAAAGAAAATTTGGGCTGGAAACATTTCGGTTGCTATGCACATAGCCTTAATTTAATCGTTGAGGGTGCACTCCATCCTATAAAGCCGCAACTTGATAAGGTGAAACGTATTGTTGCACACATAAAAAAGAGTACGATTTCTTCGGAAAGACTGCAAAAACATCAGACTCAACTAGGACTTGAACCTAAACGCTTGATTCAAGCAGTTGAGACTAGGTGGAATTCCACATATTTTATGCTTAAGCGTTTTGTGGAGCTGGAAGATGCTATCCAGGCTACTTTGGGGTTTCTAGATAGATATTTGCCAACTATTAATCCTGATGATTGGATACTATACAGACAACTGTGCCAGATATTGCGCCCCTTCGAAGAGATTACCTCTTCCATGAGCGGAGAAAAATATATTACCGGCAGCTCAGTTATTATAGTAACCAGATGCCTACGAGAAGCTTGCCAGAAATTGATAGATCGTACAGATTTAGAAACAGGTGCACGCAGTACAGTAATTCTGCTTAAGCAAGGCTTAGCAGATAGATTTAATTCTATAGAACAAAGTGGCACTTTTTCAATGGCGACATTTATGGATCCCCGCTTCAAAATTCAGGGCTTTTCAGACCCCAATGAGGCCCTTAAAACAAAAGAGAGGGTCCGAAAATTAGTCGCCTCTATGATCAGCAGAGCAGAAGACGCAACAGCACCAACTACTTTAATCGCAGAAAGCGGAGATACTGACAACGACAACGACCTTAGTCCATGGAGCATCTTTGACAAGATGGTAGCAACCAGCACAAATAAAGGTACTCCGCTATCTAAAGCTATAAAGGAAGTTGACATGTACCTCTCTGACGAGTTGTTGCCACGAAAAGATCAGGCAGGCAAATTGACGTGTCCTTTGGAATGGTGGAAACAACACCAATATGTTTACCCAAATTTAAAAAAAATATTTGTAACGCAATGTAACATAGTGGCCACATCCGTTCCATGTGAGCGGATGTTTTCTAAAACTGGTCATATATTAAATGAAAGACGCACTAGACTGACTACTAGCAAAGTAGAACAAATAATGTTTATCAATGTAAATAGTTCTAGTGAAAGATTCAAAGGATTTTAACCACTCAAGATGAAGACGTGATTGAAATGTAAATATTAAAATAAAAAAAACACTAAAAAAAAATAAAAAAAATACAAAAGAATACAGAAAGTAAGAAAAAAATATTGTAGAATAAGTATGTTAATAATTACAAATTAATCATGTACAAAAAATCAATTGATCTTCTAAGTACGCCTGAAAAAGTGTTTGTAGGTATACACTTTATTCAGCCAGTCCTAAGCCTGGATAAAGTATGAAGGGGAGATCAATAAAAACAATTAGAATATAAAGTAAAAAATACGTAATTCAGAAATGTTATGGTAATAGATGCGTCAACCTTGTAGTTATTATTAAAAATATTGTTTATTAAAAAGTATAATCCCACATAAAATACATATATGGCAGTACATAAATTAAAATAAATAGAAGAACAAATTAAAATAAAAATTAAAAAAAATAATTTAAATTAAAGTTAAGATATTTATTCAGTAGAATTAACGTCTCGTTTGCTTCTTAAACGTATAAGGGAACGTTAAACGTTTGGATTATTTGGCACCATAAATATGTCGACTGTCATGAACTATGGTCTACGATTTGAACTGGTTATTCGACTAGTCGATGAACGAAGATGAACGGTCTAGTTTCGTTCACGCTAAAAACGTCGACGACCCATCACTAGTGTCAACCGCATAATTTTCGTTTCATAATAAAATGAAGTCTATAGGTTGAATGAAAACAGGTCAGTCGTCAACTCACGTGACACGTCACTGTTGTCGCTTACTCCAATCTCCGACAAACGTGATGTGAGTTTCAGCCGTTTATATTTTAATATAAATATAACAAATACAATTAAGAACTTATTTGTCTTTTTATATTGTTCTGATTAAGTGAATATGCTATTACAGTATTAATCAATGGATAATCGAACATTTTATATATTGAATAATATTAATAATAATTTACGTCGCTATTGTACAGTGTACAACGAGCGTATCAAAAATTGCAATCTAAGATGGAAGCGCCTTGTTAGCGCTTGGCAACAAGACGCCGGGCCCGCTGACTACTTATGCCTGCTCCAAGCGACACTCGATAGCGCGATCTACCACGACACTAGTGCCATCTGTTGGAACTCCTCTAGTACTATTATAAAGAAATACAGTGTGTGAAACATGTTTTAATATTCACGTAATCTTCGTTTTTCTGATTCTTAGGAAGTTTAGAAACTAGATTGGAAAAGCCAGTTTACATTTAAATTTCTTCTAATTTAGTATTTTTGAGTTTTAAAAGTTCTTGCTCTACTAGGGAATGTTACCATGTTTTAATTAAATTTTTTAAGTTCTATATGGCATTCCAAGAGTAGATTTTGACGACCTCCGTAGCGCAGTGGTATGCGCGGTGGATTTATAAGATGGAGGTCCTGGGTTCGATTCCCGGTGGGGCAGATTGAGGTTTTTTTGGGTGGGAGGCTTTCTCCGTGACTAGTTACCACCCTACCGACAAAGACGTACCGCCAAGCGATTTAGCGTTCCGGTACGATGTCGTGTAGAAACCGAAAGGGGTGTGGATTTCGTCCTACTCCTAACAAGTTAGCCCGCTAGATTGCATCATCACTTAAGATCAGGTGTGATAGCAGTCAAGGGCCAACTTGTAGTTGATAAAAAAAAAGACCACTATCTCTACATCTTGGTGTGTCGCTCTGTGCGCCGGCTAGCACCTGCCCTCTGAGCGGCTTACCAGGAGACTTGGAAGGCTTTCAACAGCTTAAATTTTATGACTGTTGCTCCCAATCACTCATAAAATTACTTAATTTAATGTATTTATAAAGTATACGAGCTTCAGTTGGCTATGACAGATGCTCATTTAATATTTGCTGTAACAATAAAATTCATTTAGAGTTCAAGATATACTCGTATTTGAGTAAAAATCAATTACCAGTTGTAAGCATAGGAATATTTTCTAAAGTTATTACATGCATTTGAGTGGGTTTCATGCATGCATAAATGGAGTGGACATCGCGTTCCGAGGAACTAATAAACGAATTCTTCTTCTTTCGATTCTTGAAAAAAAAAAAGACGTGTGGCACTCGGAGACCGCCTCGGAAAAGCTATTGCACAGAAGTTAAGCAACATCGGGCGCAATCAGTAGATACTTGGATGGGTGAACGCCTGGGAACACCGCGTGATGTTGACTTTTTAAAATTTTTTATTTTTTTTATTTTTTAGTAAGTAGTAGTAAGTTGATAAAAAACTTATGCAATTATAATTATATATTTATGAATTTAAATAAAATAAAAAATAATAATAAAAAATAAATAAAACAAACTAAAAAAAAATCAAAATTTAAAAAAGCCATCATCACGCGGTGTTCCCAGGCGGTCACCCATCTAAGTACTGACCGCGCCCGATGTTGCTTATCTTCGGTGATCGGACGGGAACCGGTGTATTCAACATGCTATGGACATTGGCGAACAAAGATGCGAATAAGACTGAAAATCTGAAAAAACTAAAAAGGGGATGTTAGGTTTTTTCGTTACGGAAATTCTAGATTCGGTCTCCACGCTCAAGGCCCGCGATAGAAGCTATGCATGCATGCAACGACGTTTTGCCATATTGAACTGACAGTCGAACTCATGGTGGGATCATCGACGAGATGTAAGCGAGATGTTCGTACGATGTATTTTTTCAAGAATCAACTCACTGCTACTTCCTCCTCTTTCCATCAGACACAAGGAATATGACACAATTTCGACGGGTGCCAAATTGTTTTACTTAACGTGGTAAAAACTCACAAACAATACATCGATGTAGTGTTACTATTTCAAGTAAACATTTCCCGAGTTACATTAACACAAGCCCGCCAGTCCATTATACAGTTTTCCGCGCCTCGTGGTATCAGTGTGTAAACAAGTAGAACATTGCAGCGCTTAGGTATAAGTTATTGATATCTGGAGGTATCGTTAAGGCGCCGGGCGCTTGCCGCGGCACGAACGACAGTGTCCTGCGAGCCGGGATAGGGGTGGACGCTGATTTACCTGACTATCGATAACATTGATTTATTTTAAGTGAAAACTTCATAAAAATCGATGGACTGGAAAACGTAATATTGGCTCCTCTACGTGGAACGATAACATTGAGCGCGTTACAGGTTAACGCTTGATCATCATCATCATGATTATCAGCCTATTAATGGCACACTACAGGGCCAGGCCTCCATGTTTATAGGAGAAGGAATATGGAGCGTAGACCCATCGCGCTGCTCCAATGCCGGTTGGCGAGCTTAGGGCGATAATGTTTCATTTATTAACGATCACTCTTAGATGTAGATGGTAGTGACCGGCGGCTTAACGTGCTCTTCAAGGCACGGAGGTGTAACACCACTAGCTCCCCGACTCCGGGCTTACCGTGTGCTGATCGCGACCCGGCCCAGGATTTGAACCTAGGACCTCGTGATTGAAGCCATATAGGCTAACCACTAACCCAACGAGGCAGTCGCAAACGATGGATGCAGGTGACTCAATAATGTGCAGCTTGGAAGTACCTACATGAAGCCTATGTCCTGCAGAAGATTTCCACTGGACTTTGACTACGTCTCATCTAATGTTAGATTTGATGTGGTTAAAATATATTTTAAACATTAACATTAAAACTAAGTGTATTTCAGGATCAGATTAAGATTTTTCTTCGTCTGGCTGGTAGGAGGCTTTCGCCGTGGCTGTTTACCACCCTACCGGCAAAGACGTACCGCCAAGCGACTTAGCGTTACGGTACGATGTTGTGTAGAAAGGGGTGTAAATTTCATCCTACTCCTAACAAGTTATTCAGCTTCCATCTTAGTTTGAATCTTCACTTAACATCAGGTGTGATAGCAGTCAAGGGCCAACTTGAAGTAAATAAAAAATTGGTTGTCTGTAAAGTCGGTTTACTGACGATAGTTGATCGTGACAACGTCTGAAGAAAATACTGATGGAATGGTAGCATTTAATTGGTTATTAAAATTTTTAATTTAAGTATATTTTTATAAATATTAATTTAAATTAATAAAATAATTTATTTTGATTTTATAAATTTATATTTTAAATTTATAATAAATATATTAATTTGTAATTTAAAATTAAGATATTTAATAGTTATATTTAATAGACGGATGTCGAACGCTGCCGAACGCAAAGGCCGATTGTGCTTCTTTGTCGCTCTTTCCGCGCTCTCGCTTGCACTTCAAGCCTTACATGGAACGCCTCAAAGCGAGGTAACGACGCATGACGTCATGTTTTTTCGTGCGTGCAGTCGGCTCTATCGAATTATAAGACGTTGTCACGTCAAAAAAAGTCAATGAAAAAAGTAGGTAAGACGTCGAATAGTTCCCAAGTTATTATGACTATATAAATAACCTATTTATAAGTAAAGATATCGATAAAAGTATTCACGGACTTATTCATGACACCTTAGTGAATATATATTACTCCGTGCCTCCGAATCTAATCAGGATCTGACGGATTAATATCTCCCGTTATCGTGTGCACCGGCCCTAACCCGACGGTTACATTTACAATTAGTTTTCCACCTACCCTCGCACTTATTGCAAGTGACATAGAGGTGATATTGGTGCGCATCGAAGGGTTAATTCTGGTATTGAGTGGATGTCCCGAGGCGATTTGGAAGATTTATTATAATACCTGGAGTCTAAATTGTTGTTTAATGTACAGACGTCAGATTAGGCGCTGATCACAGCCGTGATAGATTGTATCATCTGCTTAATGAGTGTTTCAGACAGGGGATTGATTTTATGAAGAAGTATTAGATGATACTGTTATATAAACAAATGTTTTTCTGGGTAGTCTCATAGTTTTGAAGAGGCCGAAATCGTATTGAGAGACGAATATCTCAGCATCGCATGGATTCACCGTGCGGGTGCCGGGTCCATCGCGTGGCTGAGAGAAAAACGACGAACAGAGCCCGATTCTTGTGACACCAGTGACGGTTTAAAAAGAATCCCTTAGTGGCAGGCTTCAACAATCACCTACTCTGTAGATGATATTCTCGTTGACCAGCCAAATTTGGAATGATTCTACTAGAGTAGCTTTGAACGTTCTCGTTCTAATATGGAGCTTGCTGCATTTCTGGTAAGATCAAGGTCATTTAGCAGTTTATAGAGAGACTTCGCTGGTATACCTCTCGCACCCACTTCTACTGCGCATAAACTAACCACATAACATATTTTATTGTTAGGAGTGTAAAATATCATTATGATAGTTACATTGTAGAAGACGTCGGTATATAATATATTATTGCCTATCCCTAAAATACTATTTCATAAACAAACTTTAGATTAAATTTAGTTGTTAAATAATATATGCAAGAGACTTAGCTAAATTTATCTATTTTGTGTTATGCGTTAGTGTGTGCTCCGTTACATAAAAAGAACGCCGAAAAGTTTCCCCCATCTCGCCATATTACCGGAGGAGTGACAATAATTCCACATAAAACAGATCCGTCTTAAAACTTGCTCTCATAAAAAGATTCCCCAACAAAAGGTGGAAATTTTTATCCGAAACGAGCACCTGCTTCGCGAAACTTTGGAAAAGTTGACGGAAACTTGGAGAAAGTTCGCGAAACTTCGTTCAGGATGTTGTTATCGGCCGGAAGCGCTTTAGGCGACTTCCTGTTTTGACGGACGTGAAAAAACGTACCTAATGTAGTTTAGCCCTCTTTCTAAAGTTTACGAGTTTACAAATTGTCGAGTAGGTAATATTTTAATACGACACCAAAGAAAATACCAATTGAACCATATAAAACGATTGTTTTATTGTGTTTTTTACTGAAATTATGACCTTTCTTGATTACATGCAATTTTCAGTAAAAATTCTCAATCCGGAGTAGGAAAATTAGTGGTGTGTAGGGAAAGGGGGTGTCCCTTTTAGTTTTTATGCACTAATAGGTAGTATATTAAACCGTCGGTTCCACTCATCATCGTTAACATTTAATAATGATCGTTAAAGAGAAAAGACAGACTGACGTGAAGACCATCAACCCGTATTGGAGCTGCATGGTAGGTCTAAACTCCATATCCCTCCCCCATAAGAAAAAAGAACGAAGGCCTGGCTCTGTACATATAAATAAATTCTCTAAGAATTTTACAAAGGATGCAATAAATAAAAAAGTAATTCTCTTAACATGTTAATAAAAAGTTCACCGTAGCAAGGTGCGGGGTTAAAATTGCTTAAACTTTTTCAGCCGAGTCGTCACATCTTAAAGCCATATTTCAGCCGTCTGCCTCCGCGCCACGTCGTGCTACAGGGTGTAGGAAATTTGTTGAGCTCATGTGTTACTTTCAACTTACATTATTTTACCTTTTAGTATTTGTTTTTTAACCCCAGACGCAAAACTAGGGTCGTTATATGTTAGACTTCGATGTTTGTCTGTGTGTGTAATTGTATGTGGTGCGGTGCGTATCTATTTGATCATAACCAACGGTTAACATAAGCTAAACGTAAAATTTACTGTTCACAACCCGTGCATCGGTTAATTTATTATAAATTGTAAATTTGTAGTAAAGTTATGTTAACCGTTGGTTATGATAACCGAAATCTTGGTGCACACAAGCCTTAGGCATCGTAGCTCGCGAACGTATAAACCAATTTATTTGTTTGAAAGGTGAATTACTCGGGTGTGGACTTGACTGCAGAATATTGTAAACTATTAAAACTTCTAGATCTGCCATCTATGATATCAACGAAAAAAATGCTCGATATTATCACAAAACTCACTATACATATTTCTGCTAGCAGTATTGCTGTGGTGGTGTGATGGGCATAGTTGCCGGTGTAATACTGGCACATGAGACTTAACATGTACACCTCTATACTAAAGCCAAACTCGATTGAGAATGCTTGTCAACAAACAAATTAAAAATTAAGGTAGAAATCACTAGACATTTTACACCTATTTTTTTAATTAACTAGTTAATGACGAACTCATGACAATAAATTTGATTAGTAAGCTTAAAACTAATAAATATATTCAGTATCGTTTAAATAAGATTTTTAAAATAACAAAACACAACTTTAAATTTATTAGGCATAAAATGTGTTGCATTTTCTACCTTCATTTTTAATTTGTTTTTTGACAAGTCGTTTGGCTTTAGTATAGTTTGATGGATACAGCGGCACTTTGTTGACTTTACAAAACACCTTTACAAATTGCAAACGAACAATCTCAATTATATAAAGCTACCTTTATTTTTAACCGACTTCCAAAAGACGTTCTAGGTTTGGCTGTAAGTTCCTGATCTGTTGAATCAGTTTACGCTGATTCCCAAAACGGGAACGGGGATAAACAAAAACATTAAAAAATTGTTTCATTCCACTTCTTTTATATTAATTTTAAGCAATTTAATTCAACGTTTAGACAACTTTTGTCTGCTCTTTAAGAAAATAAAAATAAAGATCAGAATTAGTATTTCCGAAATATCGTCACTCTGTTCATAATAAAACGTTACCGTTTTAAAAGTTAAGCATTTTGAGCCCGAGCAAACAAAACAATACGCACAAAGGGCCCCTTGGAGTTTCAAGCATCCATTTACACCTTGAGAAGCACCTACCGGCCTGTCATATTCACTACCACCCTGTTTTGATACTAGCTTTATTTTACACCCGAGACCACCCTTATTTGTATAGCAGTTGAGTTCAATTTATTGTTAGCTAGGTGATTATGAGTTGTTGTTTTTTTATATTTAATTTTCACCCCAGGAAATGCTTGTGACATTAAGTAAATGAGAAAATTAAGGAAACGACGAACAAACCCACCTGATTTCAAAACGTAGTTGAGTACTTTTTTCGTAATAACAATGTAATAACGAAATTATATAAAAATAATAAAATATTTTTTATTACTACACCCTTAAACTGTATTTTTCTAAAATTTTAGACATTAGAAATAATCGTGATAGCTATATATATCGATTATCCCTCAATGTATAATTTGTACGAAATTAACATTAAAAATTCATTTTAGCTTTATATTAATATAATATACACACACATTGTAGTTTCGTTAATTGGAACCTACGGTTTAACTTACTCAGTTAACTATTATCGTCAAAAAATATAAAAGCGTTAATTAGTGTGTTTCGTCATTAATGATACCGACGAATTGATAAATTCCTCCTTTTGATGTCGGTTAAAAAGGTATGACGCCGCAGATCTGTAGGTAAAAAAATTAAAAAGTAACAATATCATCAGGTCGACCAGGAGCGGTAATTAATGACCTTCGGCCGACAGCGCGCGAGGTGGAGGAAACACTTTTAAACTTTCCCACCCGGGAATTATTAATAGGTTTCTCAACGCAGACGGGCCGAGGGATGGCTTTATCGATAGCATTACAATGTTGTCGATACTTTTCTCATTTACTGTAACACTACAAAGGCTATGAAATAATAAGGAGATAACACTACGTGCTATTAGACTTTGTTCTTTCTTTTAAATTTCACTTAAATCCTTTCAGCCGTTTTAGCCTAACTGAGCAGATAACACGTCCACAGGTCGCTTCTTGATTTTCACATCACACTAATAATATAAAGGCGATAATTTGTTCTACTTTTGTTACTCTTGCACTGAAATTTGGGATCAAGGATACCTTGAATAAATATACTTTTTATCATGGAAATCTAAAGAATTCACACAAGATAGCAAAGTTATTTTACACATAACTAAGCAGCGGGCGTCCGTTAGTTACATTACAATATTAATTTAATATATTTGTAACTGTATTTTTTCTTATTCTTGTGTAAAACACTAGTCTTTAAGATACGGGCTTACCTAGTATAGAGGCCAGGGATTCGTATAAAATAATATTTAACCTCTCAAATAAAATTCTTAATTTTATTTGTATCGACAACAAAACGTCGGGCATCACTTAAAATATAACACCTTGCAATGATGTAAAAATTAAGAAAGAGAGATTTTTAAAAGTCAGGGGCGACGGTCGAGTTAGTGACGCCACATTAATTCTTTCTGTCGATTACTTTCGAGTTTTTCACAAGTTTTGCAGATAAAAAATAACAGGAGTACCTGAACAGTATAGCTTCCTAATGACGGGCCTCGGAAGCGACTTAAGATTAATGTTTTACCTTGATCGAACTTACGTCGAAGTTCTTGAAAAGTGTTACGATAAAAACCGAGTAAATTTCGATTTACGGGTCAAGTGAACAAGTTTTAATATACACTTTTAGTTTAAAGAGTCTTTAAGAACCGAAATTTTTCTTTAATCAAGCTAGCTTCTTTTTAGAAGACGCCTGCGGTTTCATCCGCGAAGTCCTAGTTCCCGTGGGATAAGATGAAGACTATGAAATATCTGATATGTAAACTGTGTTATCGTGAAGTTTCATCAAAATCCATTCAGTAGTTTATGCGTAAAAGAGTAACAAACTTCTATCCATCCGTATACAACTGTGTGCCAAGGGTAAGATTTTACCGCTTCGATAACGAAAACAGTAAACGCAAAATTTATAAGAAATTGAAGTAGCGCCATCTAGTTATAGCGAGAGTAAATTTTTTTCTATGTAATTTGACGTTACGAGAACGTACTCACGTTTTTACGCAGTCGCTCTGTGAAAAACTCGCACTTGCCCCACTGTTTGTAATGTGACTTATCTATATGTGATTTTCATCTGCGAGATCTATCGCTACTTTGAATGACCTTCATATGACCTGATATTAAGTGATTATTCATATTATATTGTCATATTTTGTAGTACAGAGACAATACGTTGTCACAACATTTTTGTAGTTCAATGGTAGTTACATTTACGTGTTCTAGAAACCAGAATATCTTAATTAAATCCAAGATTTGGAAAGATGGAAGCTTTTTCAAAGTTAGGTGTTCTAATCTAGCTGGTCGCATTCCAGTGCCGGGCGCTCGCGGGGGTGCGGTGTGGGGTGCGCGGACAAGGAGGGGGGTAGGGGGTTGATAGGAAGGTTGCGAGCAGATAAATTATCATTAGTGTACACGGGCAAGGCGAATGCGATGTCTGGATGTGGGAAGATTTTGTTTGTGGACATGGTATGAACCAGTGGCCTAGGAGCGAGGCTTTTTGACCAGAATAAGCAGTAAATAAACTCCAAAATCTATGCACAGGTGCAGTAACCTTTTAAATCTGTACGTAGATAATTGTAAATTGTAAAAAACTAATGGAATTAATGAATTAGCCTTTAACTTTTAAAGTGATTTTGGCAAATTTAATTTTAAAATACCTTAGTCTAGTGGTAACCCTATGTGGCTTTGATCATAAGGTCCTGTCGTGGAATAATTACGAGATTTTTTTTCTCAGAAATTTTCGGTATATTCTAAGCCCGGAGTCAGGAAGTAGGTGATAACTCGGAGAGCACGTTACGCCGTAACGTGCTCTCCTCAACATCTGATAGTGATCTTGTCGGTAGGGTGGTTGTCACAGCCAAGGCCTCCCACCAGTTAATAATAAAGATACTCACATGGAGACTTCGTTTAAAATTGTATTTCGTTTGTCTTGTCCAAAGTAACGCGTAGTTTAGTGGCTGAAGGGCGCCGGCGCATAGACTGCACTTACGTGAAACAGTACAAATTGAAAAGTCAACCGACGGTAAACGACGCGCGACGTTGATTTGTCGCCCACCAGCCCGCCGACGCGTTGCCTCGCGTTCGTACGCTGCAATAATATTTAGTTAAAGAATTGGACTACAATGTTCAAACGTTTTCACCCTGGCGCTACAAAACCAAATAGTAATGTTGAGATGAGTTAATTTTTTTTAACCGACATAAAAAAGGATGAGGTTCTTAATTCGTCGGAAATTTTTTTGAGAAAAAATTATTATACAAATAGAATACAAGTCAGGACGTTTCACCAATTCTTGTACTGGAATTAGCCGCAGCCTGTAGTTGTACTTTCAAGTACAAAAATTATTAAATAATATAGATTTTGGATATCTCAAACATTAATGTGCTCATTTTTAGATAAAAGTAATAGCTTTGTTCACATTCCCTTTACAGTCGTCTGTAAATTAATTGCTGCTAAAACAATACAACAGAAAACGAAAACAAATAATAAAAAGGTCAATGCCAAAGGTCAGTTAAAAGGTCACAGGTTCAATCAGACAGGGGAAGACTAGACTGTTACAGCCTCTTCACACTAGCGTTTTAACAACGTTCGCGTTTATATAGAGCGGTTGAAATAAACGAAATTAAATCTACCAGGAAAATCTCAAATTAGCGCTTCGACTTGTTTGCTTTTAGCTATAACCATAGTCATTGTTGCGATATCACCAAAAATAGCGTTTTAGTCGTAAAATGTACCTAACAGTAAAGTTACAAACTAGCAGTGCAATAACTGTAAAAAACTCTGCTCTTTAAAAGATTAGCCATGTTTTGTCTGATATTGTGCAGGGCGTGATAACAACGTAAAGGTGAACGAATTCCTTGGACAATAATAATCTAACGGGTGGGAATTGCAAAATTCAAACTCTAAACTCTCTTGGATTTCAATCTTTAGTTCGACCTCTACTTTGATTTGCCTCGGTGTTTTACTTAACCTAATCTATGCTTTATATTTGTCTTGAGACGGACTGTTAAATACTGGGCTTATCTTCCTTACACGAAATTCTTCGAAGCAGTCTGGATTTGTGAAGTTATGGGTGGTAGTGGTAGTGACATATTATTTTGTAAATTTATATTTTTGTAATTTAGATTTATGTAAATGTTCATTGGTTAAAAAGAGCAACTGCTGACTATCTTACCAACTCTTCTCACCAGGAATTTGCCTTTCAAGTCGCTGGTACAGAAATTACAAACAGTCAAACTTGACGATTTGATTTTTGATTTTAAAAGGAGGCTTGTGTCCTAAAACTTCCTATAAGAAGGACGATAATTATACATAAGATGAACGCCTTAAAAACGCACGAACGCTAGTGTGAAATAGAGTCCCCTAGTCTAGACCGCGTTAATTTTCCGAATACCTGCGTACAATGGACCGAATGGACGAATAGCACATTTTTCCGCCAACAATGGGTCCAGTGAGAGGTATTTGAGTTATTCCCCGCGCGGCGCGGCCAGGTGGAAGGGATCGGTTAGCGGCGCTATTGTGGGGAAGGAAAATGTTTTCAATAGTCTTTAATCTTTTCGATACCTGACTATTGGAAATTGTATGGCAATTTTGATTTTTTAAATTCATACCCTGATTGCTTGTAGATAAATTTTTTAAATAAAAATAGAACCGACTCAAAACGCTGCCAGCCCAGGTTTCTATTGTTTGCTGCAATGGAAGAAATGTTCCATAAACTTGGCTGGCAGATAGATATCTAGGTAAATTAGGGAACGAAATGACAGTTATTTTTTTACATTTTAGTGCGTTTTGAGTCGGTTCTATTTTTATTTAAAAATTTTTATTTCTTACTTTTTAGTGATTTATCGCCACGTAACGTACTCGGATTATACTGATTTTATCATTACCGACACCGAGACAAAAACCGAAATTTCGGCCCAAAATTAGAAGATTTATTTTTTCAGTAACATGATGACAATGGACTATGGATGTATCCTTTTTAATAAAAAAAGAATTATCAAAATCGGACAACTGTAAAAAGTTATGCGTGGTCATACATAAAAAAATAAAAAAATATACGTGTGAATGTTAAAAAAATGGTACCGCAAACATTTTTTGACATGGATTATTAAAGGAATGATTTTTGGATAAATGTTATGAATGCTTTATGTTGTTTTCTATCTCTCTAACAACGTAATTGCGGGTAAAAAGAGGTAAGAGCTATTTTTTTTAAATTTTACTAACATTAGTATTAGATTCCGTTTTAATCGTAGAATATTGAAAACGGTTATATCGAAGATAAATTCACTAAAGGCTTTAGCGGGTTGCAGACGATATCTCATGCGATACCTGCGCTCAACGCCTCTCAGCGGTCTAATGAGATTAGTTAGAGCCGCTCAGCCTCTGATCCAGGTATTAAACTCTACCGTAAGTGGCCTGAGTGAGATCAGACGCTTTGTTGAGTTAAATGGACGCGGGGGATTGAATTGAAAGGTGAGTTAAATAGTTTACTTTGTCTTAACTTTAACGAAATTATAGTGTCCTCGTTACTTTAAGATTTTTCGATAGCATACGAGCAGTAGTAGAATTACACAAAAAATAAAAAATTGCTCAAGAGTGATTGACTATAAATCATTATGTCAAATCGATTTGATTTGACAAAAATATCCCTGTATTTCAAATAGGTATAGGTAGGTTATTTTTTTATTTTAGCATATAATAATAATAATAATAATAATAATAATAATAATAATAATCTTTATTTCAGGCATTGTAATAACCCATATACAAAAAATTTGAATTTAAAAACTATTACAAAAGATACAATTAAAATAGCAATAATAATTAATAAGATAATAATAATAATAATAAATTCATTGTAACATAAAATCATTAAATCTTTTAAAATTTAAAACTAGGTAATTAAAACATTTAAAAGCAAAACTTAAATTACATTTACTTCCGATTCGCACTGCGATGCTGCTTTAACCAGTGCCGGAAGATATCGACATCCAGGTGCGCATGCATTGCTCTGAGGATTTCGTTGGAACTCTTACGTAAGCGCTCCCAAAAAGAGGCGATTCTTGCACGTATCACCGCAAAGAAATCCGGAATTCTAGCGTTGGCGAACATGTTCGACGCACTGCAAAATCGTGGTAGCTTCATTAGGATGCGGTACGCATCGTTATACTGCACCCTAATGGCGCTATAAGTGCGTCTCGTGTAGTTAAACCACAGCTGACAAGTATATAGATTTTGACAGTACGAAGTAAATAGCGTCTTTTTGACTTGCTCGCTGCAGCGGAAAAATCTTCTAGCGATCATGTTGCTCCGTACAGCAAGCGCCCGCCTCTCACGCTCGATGTCGCTGTCGTCACTACCGGTCTCCGTAAGCAAATGCCCGAGGTACCTGAATGTCGACACTCTTCGCACTGCTACATCATCAATATATAGTGGAGGGACATTGTCCGGACCCTTTCCATACCTAAACACCATTGCTTCGGTTTTGGAAACATTATATTTAAGGCCATGACTAGCAACATATTTTTCACATATACCGAGCAGTTTCCGTAAACCCCTAATAGAGGGACTAAGAAGCACCATATCATCGGCGTAACTCAGATTGTTAACACAAATCCCGCCAACATGACAACCTATCTTGGTGCCTCTTAGCTCCTCAATCAGGTCATTAACGTAGATATTGAAAAGATCCGATAATCCACCCTGGCGAACACCACATTCCAACCTATAATCACTGGAAAATGTGTCACCCCACTTTACACTATTGCTTTGGTTCCCATACCAATATCTCAACAATTCAATGATGTTTTCCTGTATATTATGCTTACGTAGCTTTGACCATAGCAAATCGTAATTTACCAGATCAAAAGCTCGACTCAGGTCCAGAAAACAAGCGTAAACGCTAGTTTTCCTGCTAGTGTAGTACCTAACGGTATTCTTCAAGCTGAAAATAGCTGAATCTGTTGAGACACCGGCACGAAAACCAAACTGCGCATCATTTATAGCAACATTTTTCATAAGAGACGGATGTAACAGTCTTTCAAATATTTTACCGGTTATAGTTCCCAAAGATATAGGCCTATAGTTATTCAATTTTGATAAATCACCCGTTCTATTCTTGGGGATTGGAACCACCACGGTCTTCATAAGATTCTTGGGTAAGTAGCTAAACCTAATACATAAATTAAACAGCTTACTCAATGAACTACTCAAGCACTCCCCTGCATGAAGCATATGCTCGACACTTAGCCCATCATGACCTGGTGACTTTCCTCGCGTCATTTTTCGTATCGTCGTAAAAACATCTTCCGGTGAAAACTGCAAGATCTCGTCATCCTGGCCCGGCGAGCTAGTGTCGCGCACATGCTCAACACCGTTAGCATCTAATGGTTTCACCTTAAAGTGATTAGCGAATAGATTAGCTATTTCGTTACACTCAACTACATTTTCAACGCTATGCGGTAAGCAAGGTTTACTCTGAAGTCGTTTCGTAGCTTGCCAAAATTTCGGAAATTCTTTGTTGGCTCTATGCATGGCTATAATATTCATTTTAATTTGGTCCTGATTGTTTTGGCACCATTTCAGTTTATTTTTAAATTGCCTACGACTATTTACCATATTATTATATAGAGGACCATATGATGGTTTGCCTCCCAATAGCCAGCAAGAAAAATAAAGTCTGGCAATCTTATGACTTTGACTAACATACAACTATATTTAGAACTTTGTATTTACTTTGTGGTTGCTAGCATGTACGCAATAATTCCACACAATATTTTACCAAAAATGAAGGATAATTGCCTACATTTGTACCAGAGCGCAGTATTACAGTAGGTACGAATTAATAACCTTTCCCCGCCACCCGTCGAATTATAATCTAGTGAATGAATAGATTATCACCGAAGGTGCTCACGTCGTGTGAAAGAGTACATAATAAGCAATAATCTTGACGGATGGTGTCCGCCACGCCGCGCGCCGCGCGACAGGCGGTCATCTGTCACCCGCGCGTGATGGATCGACACACACAGTGTTTGCGACGTCGATATTATAACGTGCTATTTAATGTCACCTTTTATTACATGCTTCAAAAGGTGGCTTTAATCTCTGCTACAACATTCAAATGTAAATAGTTGTAGTATTCAATAGAATATGTTAAAATCGTATTATCATTGTCAGCCTATTAACGCCCCACTACAGTTGCCAGGCCTTCGTCATTGAAGGCAATGGGATATGGAGCGTAGACCCACTACGCTGTTCCAATGCGAGTTGGCATATTAAAGATCGTAAAAATTGCATACTTCTTGTGTGAATAGAAAAGTATGCTCTACCAAGTTGAAAACCATACGCAGATAAATGTGGCTAATATTCATTACACACACATTTTTCTTATATCTCGAAAGGTAAGGTAGTTAGTATTGAATTCAAATACAAAAGGAATACATTTAAAAGACCGAAGATTTTTCACTCCAAGTAAGGTACAAATAGGGCGGCTAAAGTTGCAGTAATCACAATATTATAACGACATAAGCCTTATTTCTCCAAAATTAAATTAATATTAATAATTTGAAATTTTTGACGTGACAACGTCTTATAATTCGATAGAGCCGGCTGCACGCACGAAAAAACATGACGTCATGCGTCGTTACCTCGCTTTGAGGCGTTCCATGTAAGGCTTGAAGTGCAAGCGAGAGCGCGGAACTAGCGACAAAGAAGCACAATCGGCCTTTGCATTCGGCAGCGTTCGACATCCGTCTATTAAATATATTTATTAAAAATATTAATTTTAAATTAAAAATTAATATATTTATAAATTAATATATTTATTATAAATTTAAAATATAAATTTATAAAATCAAAATCAATTATTTTATTAATTTCAATTAATATTTATAAAAATATACTTAAATTAAAAATTTTAATAACCAATTAAATGCCATTCCATTCCACAGTATTTTCTTAAGACATTCCACACCATTCCATCAGTATTTTCTTAAGACATTGTCACGTTCAACTATCGTCAGTAAACCGACTTTACAGACAACCAATTTTTTTTTTAGTAAGAGATGTAAAACATTTAAAATAGTGCGTTTTTGCAAATGATTCAAATATATGTAATAAACAAAGACACAACTAAAAAAATTTTTCACGGCAGATTTGCCGCGATCACAAACACAAACTCCCGGTATAAATCTCGAAATGTTTCCATTAGGAATAAATCCCATAAATAATGTTCCATGCAATAACCGAGCGGGGCGTTTGCACAAAATATTTGCATGTAAAGCAGCGAGCAATCCACTTACAGCGACTTTTACCTGCACGGCGTCTCCACTCTCTTACAGTCTCCACTCCGCGGAACGTAGAGCTCCGTAGAGTCGCTCACAATATCGTTTGCACAAAATATTTGCATGTAAAACATCGAGCAATCCACTTACAACGACTTTTACCTGCACGGCGTCTCCACTCTCTTACAGTCTCCACTCCGCGGAACGTAGAACTCTGTAGAGTCGCTCACAATATCGTTTGCACAAAATATTTGCATGTAAAGTAGGGAGCAATCCACTTACAGTGACTTTTACCTGCACGGCGTCTCCACTCTCTTACAGTCTCCACTCCGCGGAACGTAGAGCTCCGTAGATTCGCTACGAAAACAATTGTTAGTTAGCAAATTATCATCATTATTAAATCTACAAATACAAAACACCTAGACTACTGGGATATTGTATCAAGAAGCTAATTATATGTTATGATATTTGAATAGAAGCTGAGTACACGCTAATTTTCGAATCTACAAAAACATTCATTACAAATTCACAATTACATTCCTATGCTCCAAAATAAATTTAGTCTATTAGTAAGTGCAATATACTCTTATAGCAAAAAAATTCTAAATGTGAATAATTATTGTATATCGGGTATGTTTTTTAAATAAATAAATAAATGAAAAGCAAAAAGTTTGACGTGCAACAACGTCTCCACAGTTCTCATTGGACACAATTTGTCGAGGACTTACCTCTTTATAAAGAGGGTTGGAATTTTTCTTTATTGTCCGGATTATTGAGGACTCCTGAGAGGTTTACGCGATCTCAAGATGGCTGCCGATCTTTTACGACATTATCAAACTGCCATTCACCTCCGCTTGTTATTAAGTTATTGATAGCCGGCCATTTTGCAGAGCTTTGTGTAACCAGGAGATAGAGCTTTTGTCATACCAACTTACACCTTTATACAAATTGGTTTCGGGTTTTACTGTACCGCATACCATTCGCGTTTTCTCTTTTCGTCGAAAGGTACTATTGTGCTACAAGTGTTTTGTTGTTATTTGAACTTTGATATATTTTGGAAAGCTTGGTTTTGTTTGAATACTTCTAGTATAGTCGTACTTGTGTGTTCTAGTATAGTACGTTTTATAGTATGTGTGGATTAGACAGTTACCAGAAGTTACCCTTTGGATCTGAGTGCCGTACCGGGACCTAATTACGTCCGAGTCCGAGTCCGAGTTAGAAATTGGTTGTATAATACTTTACATATTTTGTGGTTATAGCCCGTTTTTCAGAGAGCATCTCTCACAGTCCCGGTCACTCTTATTGTAACTTCCACCATAAAATTCCACCTCACCTCTCATAAAAGAAGAGGGGAAAGGGGCCCTGTAGTAGATGTTTAAAATAATAATGAGTTGTTAGATCAGCCAGTTTGTTTTCATCTCTGACGGAAGTCAAGATGCGGGGTGGGGGTGCGAGGGTGCGGATCACGTGACCGTTCGGAGGTGAGTTTAATTGCCCGGCTTATTATAATGGCGTCTTAACTTACTTCTTGCCACGGCTATTGTCTTGTCGTGGTTGTCCATTTGCTCTGACACTGTATTATTATACACAAGAATATCGATATAAAAAACTATATCGATGGCACAATAATTACTTTAATATTTACTGACTATTTAATAATGTTTTCGTCTAGTAGAGTTTAGAAACTGCAACAAATGTTCTAGACTCAGAAACGAGTAGAAGTGATTGCTTTGTTTAATCTTTGTGGCAAATCCTAATTACTATCACTGTTGTTATTATTATCTCTTTATTGCGTCTTAAATAAAAAAATCATCTTTTGGATTTTGACAAGCGTAGTAGATAAAAGTGTAGTAAGAATCAAAATTAATCTTTAATTCAATAAAAGTGTGAAAAATATTAACAATAAAGGCACGAAAATTATATATATAAAAAAAAACAGAATAATTATAATAACTAACTAATTAACTTAACTATAAGCATAATTCTAAATTTTGCCTTTTTGGTAGGGTGCCCATCACGCAGGCAGCATTTCCACGCTGAATTGCGATAGATATTCGTTGCGCGAGAAAGCTGCCTGCCCGAGGGTCGCCTGTTGCCTCCCTGAGGCGCCTACTCAATTCCTTGTGAAGCACCTGAGCGCTTCTGCTCCATGGAGCCAGTGTCTCGACTCCAAATGGAAAGAACTCATACTGAGTGCCGAGACAACTGTATTTTAAAGTAAGTAGTAAAATACCTTATTATTTTCCTCTAACTGAACGTACAATCTCTAGATGTTACAATATCTTACGATAGCAACTCACTTTCTCAGTATAACAATTCTAAATATCGGTAATAATTTAAAAAGTGGGTCACTACATCAAATGACTAGCATTTTGCGTTTATGCGACCACGTAAACAGGCAATGACGTCACGATTGCTGAATGCTTTGACTATACTCCGTGTATCTCAAAAACAACATGCCAAATCGCGGTGCTGTCGTATCCTGTGGCAAACCACCCTTACCTCAAGTGAGCCACTAAGTAGGGGCTAATAAAGTGTGCGCGTCGTTTGGCGGCCAACTAAGCGCGCCTTTTGACTTATCCCTCTGCATACATACTTAACAGTGTTTAGTGTAATTGACTGCCTCGTTAGCCTGTGTAGCAGTCTTGGGTTCGATTCCTTTTTCCATTCTTCTATGAAAATTTGAATTAAATCAAAGTCTGGAGTCGGAAAGTTGGTGGTGTTACACCCTTGCGTTTCGAAAACCATGCTAAGCCGTCGGTCTTAGTGAGTATCATTAATATCTGATATCGTCAATGCACATTACCTCCCTAAGCCTCAGCTCGCATCGGAGTAATGTGGTAGGTCTAAGTTCCATATCCCCTCTCCTAAATGGAGGGAGGTCTGGTCCTTTAGTGCTCTGTTATTAGGCTGATAATGACAATTATGATTGTAGGATCTGTAACTCTCCTATTCTGTTACTATGTTTTTATTAGTTAGCATCTTAAATTTCGGATTTGCCTATTTATCTATATTAATATTATAAAGAGGTAAAGTTTTTATGTTTGTAAGTTTGTAAATAAAGTTCTGTCAGGGCTTATCTTCGGAACTACTGATCCGATTTAATAAATTCTTTTACCAGTGGAATGCTACGTTATCGGTGAGTGTCATAGGCTATATTTTTTATTTGTGTTGTATATATTATCCGAGTTACCACAGTTTTTGTCGCGCGAGTCGGACCGTGAAATTTATCAAATCGGCATTATTTCGCGTACGCTGCCTTAATTATTGGATATAACTGAAAACATTGTATGAAAACTAATTAAAAGGGTACCTAAGTGGTTTTCACGCGGACGAAGTCGCGAGCGACTGCTAGTTTACAATACACAGACTATATAAAATTCAGAAGAGCCCTACAGCACTTTACATATTCTATGAAGTGTTTCACTGTAATAGTGGATGGTTTAACATTTAACATGAGATGGACGATCTGCTGTTACCTACTCCGAAAAAAAATCGACAAAAGTTTTAAATAAATCACAAAATACATTCACAACTGTACGAGGTGCCATAAAAATATGCATTAAGATATTTCGTAAGCGACGTTTAAATGCTACATAAAAAACTACATAGTATGGGGAATAAAACAGGTAACGTAGGGGCACCTTGGCGTGGCTCCAGATATCTCATGATTTGCAGCTGCGTACTGATACTTTGCATTTGCGATTCATCCTTGTGCTACTCCGTTTAACGGTGTACTGTTTATTTTGAACTTTCTTTTCCATTTTTTTAACCTGAGAGAAGACGAGGTTATTTTTTTATTGACTAGTATATACACCTATACTAAAGCCAAACTCGATTGAGAATGCTTGTCAACAAACAAATTAAAAATGGAGGTAGAAATGACTAGTCATTTTACAACCAATTTTTTTAGTTAACTTGTAAATGACGAATTCATGACAATAAATTAGATTAATAAGCCTAAAACTAATTAATATATTCAATATCTTTTAAATAAGATTTTATAAAAAAACAAAACATAATTTTAAATTTATTATACATGAAATCTGTTGCAATTTATACCTTCATTTTAAATTTGTTTGTTGACAAGCATTCTCAATCGACTTTGGCTTTAGTATAGTAGTGAAGATGCAATCTAAGATGGCAGCGGGCAAACTTGTTAGGAGTAGGATGAAATTACACTCTTTCGGTTTCAACACGACATCGTACCGCTAAATTGCTTGTCGGTACGTCTTTGCAGGCTGGACAGACCTGGATCAATTAAGAAAAGCTGAGAACCAAACAAAGGACCTCCGTCTTAAAAGTCCCCCGTGAATAAACCTGTGCGGTTTAACGGTGTACTGTTTATTTTGAACTTTCTCTTTCATGTTTTTAACCTGAGAGAAGACGAGGTTATTTTTTTATTGACTAGTATATACACCTAGTAGAGAAGATGCAATCTAAGATAACAGCGGGCAAACTTGTTAGGAGTAGGATGAAATCTACACCCTTTCGGTTCCTACACGACATCGTACCGCTAAATTGCTTGTCGTTACGTCTTTGCAGGCTGGACAGACTTAGACCAATTAAGAAAAGCTGAGAACCAAACAAAGGACCTCCGTCTTAAAAGTCCCCCGTCAATAAACCTGTAGCACATGGGTCGTCATAAGCGACTTTATTTTATTATCAGCCGATTTTAGGACCACTTTGGGACGGGGCTTCCCTTTTACAGGAGAGAGTAAACGTTTTACTTATAAATCCTAATTAATAGTATAAAGGCGAAAGTACAGAAGGATGTTTTGTTACTCTTTCACGCAAAAAATACTAAACAGATTTTGATTAAATTTCACAATAATATAGTTTACATATCAGAATAACACATAGGCTACATTTATCCCGAAATTCCCACTGAAAGGAGAACTCCTCGGAAACCAAGGGAGTCCTCTAGCGAGGAAATAATTTTTACACAGAAAGTTACCTTGAGTAAGTCAAAAAACACAATTATCTATCTTATCTCTCTTTTTCGAAAAAGAACGTATAAAAGAATAGTACAGTAAAATTAAAGAATTGAAAAAACCAGATGGAAAGGGGAAAATACATGGGAAATTGAAAAAGCGTAATCTTGTAGTGCCACTATAAATAAAATGTCTAGACTCATATGAGATTAATCTAAACGGTAGGTAATGTAACTACCTGACTCACAGGACAACGTGTTGGGACATGATATTTATATTTATTTAGCACTAGAGGACGTAGGTTTGACCCGCGTGACCGTTCCCGTGACGATTTCGAGATAAAATGTGGCGTATGTTAATCCACGGCGTCAGCTAACGCCATACCAAAGGAGAATGCCACACAATGTATAGGACTTTAACCCACTAATAAAAACATATTGTACAACAATTTATTATGCATCATTTTATTGCATTTTTTTTACAATTTAATATAAATTACATTTAAAAGTTCTAGAAGTCGGAGTATTCGATTGGAGCTTAACGTTGGTTATCGTCTATTTCCGTAAAAAACCACATAGCACAGCAGTCACACCAACATGACAATCGCAAAGCTTCATTAAATACATTTTAAACAGGCTCAACGACTCTGGATACTAGCCTTTTAGAGCACACTTTTGATGAAAATACAATAAAAACTATTTAAAAGGCTAGAACCCAGTGCAACAATAAAGATTTAAAAATGCGTAAAGCGTGTAAATTAAAATAAAATAGTTTAAATACTTTTTTAACAGAATTTTATTCCGATGTCCAACAGTAAAAATGGCTTATTGTAAAACATTTATATAATAATAGGAAATTTTTAGTATATTCACAATTTGTGTTCTTTCTGGATTAGGATCTGGCATTCTCCTTTTATTAAAAACGCTCCAGTCGTTTAGTCGTGAAGACGTAACAAATATACACACTCACACGCTCACAAACTTTTGCCTTTACGTGTATAATAGTATGTAGTATGATTTTGAACTTACCCTTCTGGTGTTAGAATTGCGTTTTGATATGAATAGGTTTTTTTTTATCGACTACAAGTTGGCTCTTGACTGCTATCACACCTGATGTTAAGTGATGAAGCAGTCTAAGATGGAAGTGGGCTAACTTGGGACGAAAATCCACACCTCTTTCGGTTTCTACACGACATCGAAAGCTTCCCACCAGCCAGAACAAGACAAATTAAGAAAAATCTCAATCTGCCCCGCCGAGAATCGAAACCAGGATCTCCGTCTTATAAATCTACCGCACATACCACAGCGCCACGGAGATCGTCAAAAGGTAGATAGATTGAAGTAGCCATTAGCGCGCATTGGTCGATCCCCACACTAGACCGAATACATGTAATGGGCAGCAGGGAGACCCTGGATTGAGGCTTAATATCACGGTGTTTGGATGGAGGACGCTCATCATCATCATCTTTATCAATCAATGTACGTCCTCAACAAAGGATAAAGAGCTCTTGCTTTTTTTATCGACTACAAGATGGCCCTTGACTGCTATCACAGATGATGTTAAGTAATGATGCAATCTAAGATGGAAGCGGGCTAACTTGTTAGGAGTTGGATGACATTTTCTTTCTTTCGGTTTCTACACGACATCGTACCGGAACGCTAAATCGCTTGGCGGTACTTTTTTGTCGGTAGGGTGGTAAAAAAAACTAGCCACGGCGAAAGCCTCCCACCAGCTAGACCAAGACAAATTAAGAAAAACCTCAATCTGCCATGGTCAATCGGGTCATGCTGTTTGGGAGTAGGTACTTACTTTGCAAAAGCAACGACCTCCATGACGCAGTGGCATGCGCGGTGGATTTATAAAACGGAGGTCTTGGGTTCAAAGAAACAAGTTTGCTGCCAAGGACAAGATGCAAAAAAGTGACGCATTTCATCCCAATTAGCCGACTGATGTTTCCGAATGCGTCTTATACAGCGAGGATTCAAGACAGGAGGATTTACTCCTAATAAGATAGCCTGCTTCTATCGTTGTTTGCATCATCACTTAACATCAGGTGTAATAGCAGTTAAGGGCCAACTTGTAGAAGATTAAAAGGTTTTAGCGGCCTTAATTATGTTACAACTCTTCTATATTTTGTTAAGCTTGCAAACTTAGTAAAACAACGATAGCCCTAGAGATATTTCAAAAATGTTCTAATATGGGAGATAGATAAAGCTATTTACAGTTGACAGTGTAAATGACGGCAGTTTGCGCTTCACAGAGGGCGCTGCGACCGCGCAGGTAGTTTGGCGCACCGCCAGCAGATAACGCAAGATTTTTAACCTCCTCGTATTTTAGGGCGTCATAAATTTTAAACATAATTCGGTAAAAAGGTGGAATTTTGCCAACGGCCATACCTATTACCTTTTTTTATTATCGCGGGGAAATCGCCTTATTGATAGCGATAGGGAATAGAGGGCAGACGAGAGCTTAGTTTTTTTTTATAAAGATTTACGTAGGGTTATAAGGGCACTTTAAACAATCATCATTTTCTGGCTGGTGGGAGGCTTTCGCCGCGGCTAGTTACCACCCTACCGACAAAGACGTATCGCCAAGCGATTAAGCGTTCCGGTACGATGTCGTGTAGAAACCACTCCTAACAAATAGCCCGCTTCCATCTTAGACTGCATCATCACTTAACATCAGGTGTGATAGCAGTCAAGGGCCAACTTGTAGTCGATAAAAAAAAAAAAATTTTAGGCTCATCTTTAGGCTTCATCATCATCTTGATATCTTCGCACTCAAGTGAGATCGTCAAAGCTTTTAATTCTCTGTTTCAACTCACACAACTCTGTCTTGCGTCGAATTCCCTTCGTATCATCATCATCATCATCATTACCACCCTTTAGACGTCCACTGCTGGACATAGGCCTTTTTAAGGGACATCCAAACACAACGATCCCGAGCCGCCTGTAGCCAGCCGTCAGTCCACCTGGTTGGGGTCGACCAACGCTGCGTTTTCCGGAGGGGTCGCCAATTTATCAGAGATACTCTGAGCATTGTTCTTTCCAGCGCCCGCTGAGTGACTCTGAGCCTTCTTATGAAGTCTGCAGCCAGCGACCAAGACTCGGTTCTGTACATCATCACTGGCAACACACACTGTTCGAAGAATGAATGGCGGTATAACCATTATGAATAGGCTAGGCTATAAAATGAGGCCAGTGTCAGGCAGCAGTGAAACTGGTACGAATAGTCAATTCCTGTGGTGACCAACCCGCCTGCCCAGCGTGGTCATTATAGGGCATTGCTTTTATGGGAGACGCTCCAAAGAAACAGCCCCTAGTCCCTTTTGCATACATATACATAATTATATCCTCCATATTAATATCTCAAACAAGCTTAATAAATGTAACTTAACGGCCCACTGTAGGGATAAGGTACCCTCCAGCTTAAACCCAACATGTTGCTTCAATGTGGGTTGGCATATTAACGTCTTAACCTAGAAACCGTGGCTAGAAGGAGTTGCAGTAGTATTGTTAAATGCGTGGTGAGTAGAATCTCTTCTTAGGCTTGGTACTATAGTGGGCCATTTAAAAGTTGTTGCTGCTAATTTCTTATATTTACTTCGAAATCACAAAATCTGGAAATCTCAATTCAAAAGAATTCAGTCAGGGGATTAGTATCAAAACAAGTAGATTATAGCAGGTAGAGGCAAGGTAATGTTTACAGCAGGCCGTGACTGGCAGAACGCGCCCTACGCGACTTTATCGGCCCTTGTAGGCTTGTTGTCTGAACGGAGCGCTCTATGCCAACAGGAACCATTATATTTTAATTTTGTTTTGCTTCGATATCAAAAAAATGAGGATAAATCGACAGTTGTCTCAATATAAGAGCCTGAGCTTGTGAAAACTTGCCAGGTCATGCGCCTGCTATAGTAGGAATACTCTAACATACAGCAGGGAACTATGGAATAGGAATCATACTAGTTTACTACTTTGAACAGGCTGACAAACTTTTACTTTAAAAAAAAAGTATAATTTGGAAAATTTATTAAAATAATAAAGTTAAACAAAGTACCGGTATGTGAAAGTGCACGAGTGTTAGCTCTGTCCTTATCTGTCGTAAGCAAAAATGTTGTCACTTTTTCAAGAATGATTTATTTGTTTTCTGTCGTTTCAATGGCTCAACTATATGTTTATACATCACAGGCTTTCGTGATAGACACCGTGGAGTCGATTAGTAAATTGAGATGAATAGATTTAGTACATTAGAAATAAAGTCAGGAAAATTATTACCATTGCTTTCTACAATAGAGTGAGAGTTTATGAAGGCCAGAACTTTTTCTGGCTGGCTGGAGCATTTCTGATGTTCATAGTCATCCAAATTATTTAGTCAAAATTGGTCGATTGTTTCTTCCTGTATCTATGACTACCGAAAAACTATGGTAGACATTTAGTTAGTTATTGCTTTTATTAGTTATTTCATTATTTAAGTACCCCTAATATTAATTAGTTTTTGAAAACAGGTCGATTACACTTGGTTCGCGCTAGCATGCCGTCGTCCTCATAAACGAGTAGCGAGTAAGCAAGGCAATGGGCCGGCGCCGACGAACTGCTACGATCCTTGTAAACGTAAACAGGTACTCGCCGCTCTGTTCATGTTTACAAACTCCTGCCTTTTCAGGCTACGTCGACTACGCTGTAAACTATAAGTACAAATAATTGAAGTGTCTGTTTATGATTTAAATAGTGGAATCATTCAGAGGTTTTTTTAAGTCATTACAAGTCAACCCTTGCCTGCAATCACACCTGATGTATGGTAAGAGCACATTAAGCTGTTGGTCCTGGGTCTTGGGTTATAACCCTGGGATTAAATAAATCTGGGTGGAAATAAATCTCAGTTTTCTTCTAAAAAAATCAGCTGACGGGAAAATGGTAGTGTTATACTGGGAGAGCACGTCTCAGTCACTATCAACATCTGATAGTGATAATTAAATATTCAATTATCACCGTAATCCCACTTCGGAGGAGCGTGATGGGTCTTAGCTCCATATCTCCCCTTTGAAAATATCGATTGAAAATAACCAAGAAATGGAGTGAAATCTTTTTATAAACTTTTTAAAATCACAGCAAAGCCAAAGCAACCGAGAGCCAACACTCAGCTAACATTCACAAAGCAATAAATAAACTGCGAGACAACACCTTGTTAGCTGAAATAATTAACGAGGAAAAATAAAACTCTCACCCGCTACCTACCTCGCCCAGTCCGCTGTCATAGGAAACAATGTTCAAAATATTATTTTACATCAAAATAATTAAATACTTTATATCTGCTGCTTTGAAATTTTGTAGGTTTTATATTATCTGTATTATCGATGATTTATTGCATCATTTAAGTGAATACTATATTTTTTATGACTTCAAATACATTGTATTAAGATTTTTTCTATTATTTGTTGTACAAAAGGGACATATTACTCGTTGTCATACAAAGGGGTAAATTTTCTCTTTCGACGCTCTCAAAAATCGTAATTAATTCAGGGTATTACCGCTGAACTAACTGAACTGGCAAGTAACATACATATACAACATCACGCCTCGTTCCCATAGGGGTAGGCAGAGACTACATCCTTCCATTTGCCACGGTCCTTGCATACTTCCTTAGCTTCTACCACTCTCATTAATTCTTTCGCGGGAAAAACGGCCAAGTCTTTCTTTACGTTTAACTTAGAAGCGTGATGTTTTCACAGCTCCAAGAGATCTTAGACATGTGACATGTGACTTAGACGGACAGACGGACAGACGGACAGACGGACAGACGGACAGACGGACAGACGGACAGACGGACAGACGGACAGACGGACAGACGGACAGACGGACAGACGGACAGACGGACAGACGGACAGACGGACAGACGGACAGACGGACAGACGGACAGACGGACAGACGGACAGACGGACAGACGGACAGACGGACAGACGGACAGACGGACAGACGGACAGACGGACAGACGGACAGACGGACAGACGGACAGACGGACAGACGGACAGACGGACAGACGGACAGACGGACAGACGGACAGACGGACAGACGGACAGACGGACAGACGGACAGACGGACAGACGGACAGACGGACAGACGGACAGACGGACAGACGGACAGACGGACAGACGGACAGACGGACAGACGGACAGACGGACAGACGGACAGACGGACAGACGGACAGACGGACAGACGGACAGACGGACAGACGGACAGACGGACAGACGGACAGACGGACAGACGGACAGACGGACAGACGGACAGACGGACAGACGGACAGACGGACAGACGGACAGACGGACAGACGGACAGATGGACAGATAAACAGATGGTCAGATAGACAACAAAGTGACTTTATAAAGTTTATTTCAATCTTTTTCTTTTGGATTACGGAACCCTAAAAAAAACCCTTAGCCCATCAACCTCGATTGAGGCAGCTTGGTGAGTCTAAGGTTCAGAACACCTTACCTAAAAAGGAGGGAAGTCCGCAGGGGGTCGTAAATGGGCTGATATAGTTCAATATAATGTATCGGGGCAGATTGAGATTTTTCTTAATTTGTCTTGGTCCGGCTGGTGGGAGGCTTCCGCCGTGGCTAGTTACCACCTTACCGACAAAGACGTATCGCCAAGTGATTTAGCGTTTCGGTACGATGTCGCGTAGAAACCGAAAGGGGTGTGGATTTTCGTCCCACTCCTAACAAGTTGGCCCACCCGCTTCCATCTTAAACTACATCATCACTTAACATCAGGTGTGATAGCAGTCAAGGGCCAACATGTAGTCGATAAAAAAAAATCTCTTTATTTATTACTCTTTATTAGAGTTGGATAAGTACACAAGGAAATTAAGCATGCATGTCATTTCTATTGCCCGGTTATTTATATTTCTATGGAAGTTACGGAACGAAATTTCGCGACTAATTAGCAAAGGGTCGTCGGAATCACCTGCGGGATCTGGCGGAGATACAATTTACTGCGACGCATTTATCCGTCTCCATGTGGAATGTACGCGTGGAAAACTAGGCACGGACATCAATTTAGCTAGATACCTTATTGCCTGCAGGCTAGTCTTTTTTTATTTAATGACTAGCAGTCGCCCGCGTGAAAACCTCATAGGTAACCTCTAATTTTAAAGACTGATTTACATAAAGTGTCGGCATTCCCCGCTTCTCCTCTCAATTTAATTTTTTTATTTCCCGTTGTATATTGTTTCCCGTCAAGCAATATCCTCCGTCCCGTTCCGTGTACTAAAAATCTATGTTTTTGTTAAATATTGTCCAATTACAGTACATTAACATTAACAATATATATTTATGGATACTGATGGGTATAGCTTGATACTATGAAAGAATACCAGTTCCAAAATGCTGAACCCTATTCAGTACGTATAATGTAACACGGAGGAGGTCAACTTAATTTGGACGCTACAGCGGCAGTTTCGCGCTTTTTAGAAAATTTCCCGGCAATTGTTTGAATTTTCCTTACCTTTTAAACCTTCCGTAGACCTCCGTCCGTCCATCCGTTCAGCCGTTCTCGAGTTTTAGCGAGACTAACGAGCACGAGCATATATATATATATATATATATATATATATATATATATATATTTGCGTTGACACATTGGCTCCGTGTCATATCAGGGAGACAGAATCAAGACCGGGAGCCGCAGCAGAAAAGGCTGAAACCGGTAAGTGGCACAAGTATGCCTCTCTGACAGAGAGTTACATATTTGTACCTTTTGCCGTGGAGACCCTTGGGCCATGGAGTCGCAGTGCCAAAAAATTCTTCCGTAATATTTCACCGCGCCTGATTGCCTCAACTGGTGACCGAAGGGCTGGCTCATTTTTTGCGCAAAGGATTAGCCTGGCTATCCAACGCGGAAATGCAGCCAGTATTCTTGCCACCATTCCACGTGGGCATGATTTGTATAGTTATTAGGATAAGTTAGCTTAAGTTCCTTATTGTATTCTTTCTATATATAAGTATATAATATATAATTAAAGCTGCTAGCTAGCTTCGACCGTGGCTAGTTACCACCTGATCGACAAGGACGCACCACCGACGGCCTCCGTGGCGCAGTGGTATGCGCGGTGGATTTACAATGTTTGGTGGATAAGACGGAGGTCCCGGGTTTAATTCCCGGCGGGGTAGATTGAGATTTTTCTTAATTTGTCTTGGTCTGGCTGGTGGGAGGCTTTCGCCGTGGCTAGTTACCACCCTACCGACAAAGACGTATCGCCAAGCGATTTAGCGTTCCGGCACGATGTCGTGTAGAAACCGAAAGGGGTGTGGATTTTCGTCCCACTCCTAACAAGTTAGCCCGCTTCCATCTTAGACTGCATCATCACTTAACATCAGGTGTGATAGCAGTCAAGGGTCCTTGTAGTCGATAAAAAAAGGAAGGTCGTCAAAAAGTCGTCTGTATTTAATGTCAAAAAATTTGAATACTGCGAATTAACATTAAAAGTTTAATGAGATTGAAGACAGGTAGAGCGGCCTAAGGTCACCGCAGCATTAACATACTATATGTCGGAGGTTAACCGATGTTCAGCTTAGCATATATGTGGAGGATTTATTGTCATATCATATTATTATACATTTAAGTTCAAGTTGTATAATATTTTAATTAAAAATATGCGGATACGACTTCTATTTTTGTATAAAAAAATCGATTATTTTCAAATTTATTAACCATTTTTATTATTTCCTTATTAGTAACACAGTTTTGTTTATTTTTTGCTTTAAGGGCAATGTGTATCAAGAAATCAATCTAATTTTAATGTGTCTAGTACAATAGTGTTTTATTTGCTGCTATTTTAATATAATTTTTATATTTACTTGAAAATTTAAATTTAAATCTCTTACTTATTTTTGATATGAACAGCTTTTTGCTTTCTGAAATACTGTATTTTTCGCAGTGTATTCTCGTTACTTTGATCTTTATTTTGCTCTGAATCTTAGACTAAGAAAACGAACCGTCTTCATGTTTTAGATTTGCTAACAATTTGTGAGTTTTGAGATTGATTGGGTACATAAGAAAATGCATTAATAAATTATTAAAACATAATAGTTTATTAACAAAATATACAAAAATCGGGATCGTATCACAGAAATGGATTTAACAAAGAGGAATAAGTGGGGAATGGGTTAGGGGATGAGTATTTTGGACTAGATGTTGGGGTTGATTGAGGAGGCTTAAGCCTTGGGGATGTGCGCGCCTTCGGCGACGAATCCTTCCAGAGCGTTGGCGCGGTAGGTGACCAAGTAGACAACGCCGTCGGGGCCGGGGTAGCTGAAC
Organism: Mycalesis mineus; assembly: GCA_034621355.1. Classification (NCBI taxonomy): domain Eukaryota; kingdom Metazoa; phylum Arthropoda; class Insecta; order Lepidoptera; family Nymphalidae; genus Mycalesis; species Mycalesis mineus. Next base: position 739,292 of record CM067892.1, on the reverse strand, counting down.
TGACCGCGGACGGAGATGGCCTCGTTCTCGGTGCCGACGTTCTCGAGTTGTCCAGTCTCGGCCGTTTCGATGCCGTTGGAGGTCTTCACACTGTTAACAAGTAAGTCAAAGTTAAAGCCAAGCCATGTAGGGTTCTGGTACAATGTTGTGTTGAAACCGAAAAGGGTGTCTGATTTTAAAGTTGAGCCTTTATGAGATTATCTTTTGAAGAATACTGTTCTGTCTGTTTAAATCACGGACCAAGCTCTAATGCCTGTTAATCTAATCAGGGTTAAATAAACGATTAACACGAAGTTGTTAAGATTTCATGTGTTTTAGAATAAATCAGACAACTTAATAGCTTTGACGAGCAATCGATGCGGCAATATGTTAACAAATAAGTTGTTAAGCAACGATAAACGATTTCATAACGCGATGCAACGTAAGCTCCTGTACCTCTGCAAACATGTTAAGCTATCAATGGTGGTCATTGTCTCTAATATTTGATATACAGAGCAAGGATAATTGAAATAGCTGGTCAGTTTGTCAAAGCTTGATTTGATCCTGAAGATTTTTTATTTAATAACAAGTTGGCCCTAGATAGCAATCACACTTGGTAGTAAGTGATAATGCTGTTTTTGATGATGGTCAGGTAATGTGGCTCGTAACTAGCCACAGGAGATGCCTACCAGCCTAGAAATTAGTCAATTTAGGAAATATGTAATCCTAAATTTAGAATCCAGAGCGTCTCTCTTGTAAGTCAAGAGGGTGCAACTTACGCATAGTTGTATCCGTCAACGCCAATGTTGTCGCTCTCGTAGCTGGTGATCTCGGCAGCAGCGTCGGGGGTTAGAGGAGGAGCAGCGACGGCCGCAGCCACGAACAGAGCGAATACGATGAACTGATGATGGAGAACAATTGCAAGTTAGATTAGATAGCAGCAGCAGAATCTTCCGAGTTACTACTAATAGTTCAACATGACACTTCGAAAGTGTTTAAATTAAGTACACATGATGGCTGTACGGTGACGTTTAAAACATGCAAGGAAAGTTTGATCAGAAATCATAAATCACAAAATATAAAGAATATAAAATAATTTAGAGTAGGAAAAGTGTAATGTGGCCCCAAAAGAATCTTATGCTGGGTCAGTCAGTAAAGCAGGTATTTTACTGATAACTTTTGATGTCTTTTAAACACGGATGAGGAGTATAGTCGATCGACATTTAATCAAGTAAATCGTCTCTATTATTTATGAGAAATGGGGGAAAATTATAGAGTTGAATGGAGTACACTTTGGAAATTATTGATTTTAAATTGAAGAAGATCTTTAGTCAGATTTGCTAGATTACAAATTGTATGTATCAATTGTAACGTTGATGTCCTTATCGTTGCAAATCCAATCCGCGGGTAGTTAACACATTTCAACAAGAAAAGGAAGCACTGGGAGAATTCGAGAAAATAATTCACAATGCGTCACAAACGTACCGATTTCATTTTGGAAGGTTTTGGTGTTTGTTATTGCAAGGCAATGAAGCGAATGATGCCCCTCAGCGGAGATGCGGCTATATATACCACCGGCGCGCAGGCAAGGACGCGTTGTGACATTTGAACTTAGAACATCTTCGGTCAGCGTTCTTTGTCAAAGGTTCTTTCGATGTCCGGCTATGTAGTTTATGTTCACTCGTTTCAAGGATAACTGATTATTTATTAATTTATTCCTTATTTAGGAATTTATATAATCTTGGCACATTAATGACTTTTTATTGTTTTTTTTAAATCACCAAAAATAATATACCTGTAGTTCGCTTGTACAGTTAACTCCGTTATTTTTTTCTACTCTCTTTAAAGCCATTCAAAATAAATGTCACGATTGGAAGATTTACCAATTTATCATCAACCAATAATCTTTATTCAATGAGAAGGAAAACATATAAGGAAAAGAGAAACATCAACATCATCATCATCAGAATATTAACGGCCCAATACAGGGCCAGGCCTCCCTCCTTATAGGATAAAGGAAATGGAGTTTAGATCCACCAGGCCACCACCATCAGATGTTGATGACAGTGACCGGGACCGATAGCTTAACGTCCTCCCCGAGGCATGGGAGTGCAACACCAACAACTTCTCGACTCCAGGCTTGGAATATACTGAACATTTCATAGAAGAATGAAAACCTCTGAATTATTCCGTGACGCGAATCAGTATTCGAACCCAAGATCTCGTGATCGAAACCACATAATCTAACCACTAAACCAACCAGACCAAATATCTTTATTCAATGAAATCTTTATGATTATTTAGAATCGTCAATAAAATAGTAAAAAAACATATTTTTATACAGTATAAATAAGATAAATGTACAAATAAGAAAAATAACACAATACATATACATACATATATAATACAATACAGTAAAAATAAGAATTATAGTTCATTTTGAAAAATGAATGATTAAAAAGAGCAACTGCTGAGTTTCTTGTCGGCGTTTCAACAGGAGCTACCGAGGTGATGGTACGATCACAAACCAACACAAATAGTCTAACTTGACGTTCTAAAGTGTTTATAATAAGCCTACTCGAATTGTCGGTACCCTATAATTTGTGCTAATCAATATTCTTTAGTTGTATTCCTAACTAGGACGCCCGCCCGATGGACCTATGACCTCGAAACGGTAGTGGGTAGTGGCTGGATGAGGAAAGCAGAGGATCGTGTGTGGTAGATCGTTCTCGGTAAGCCCTATGTCCAGCAGTAGACATACGGGCTAATGACAATGACACTTTAGGGGTGCATCCCAGTAGTACCCCCTAATTTTAGTTCTATAGAACTGTTGACACACTATATTAGAGTTTAGTGTCCCATTAGTTCTATATAGACAAAATTAAAGAAATGTCGATATCAACATCTTGTTTGTACGTTACATATATATACTTGTAAATTACCTAGTTTTTATAAGAATAATATGGAATCTTTTTTGATTGCAATAATAAACGTCCACTTTTTCATACAAAAATAAAAAAAAAACTATAAATTTTGGGGGTTCCCCATACTTAGAACTGGACTTTTTTATTAAACCCATATCTACGTGTATTGGTATATATAGATAGGTTTTTCTAAACTGAATAGTTCGCGCGAAAGATACTGTTTGCGAAAAATGTGTCCCCCCTGTAACTTCTAAAAGAAGAGAATATTTTTTTAGACACGACTACTACTTGGTTTTACACAACTTAGCTTTTGTCGCAAGGGATATTTTTTTGTTAAAAACAAAATGAAATATCAATTGAAATAATATAAAGTTTATAACTTATATGCTATAAATAAAGGCAGGTGTAAAAACTATACTACAGTTCTATATAGAACTATTGGGATATAATTTGACAGCCCGGAAAGTATCCCAACAGTTTTATAGAATTACGGTATGGGATACTACTGGGATGCACCCTTCTTTAGACCACAGTGAATTAAAACATAATCATAACGGTAGTTCGAGTACACTAAAAATGTATGAATGCTGACAACCAAGCAGTTTAATTTTGCTGCTATTATTTATTATTCTCAAGAAGTTGACTGCGATCATACTTGATGGTAAGTGATGATGCAATCTTAAAATGGAAGCTTATTTAGTTAGGAGGTTGTTGGGAGTAAGATGAAAACTGCACGCCTTTGAACTTCTGCACGATATCGTACTGGAACGTACGCTTGGCGGTACGTTATTGCCAGCCAGCAAAAAGCCACGATCGAAACCTACAACCAGCCTGATCTGGATCAGCTGAAAAATCTAAATGTATCCAGTTTGGAATCGAACTTAGGATTATCTTAGAAATCCACCGGGTATACCGCTGCACCACAGAGGTCGTCAAATTTGATGCTGATTGTCTCGTATTAAACACTGAGACATCATCATCACTGATATGATGAAACCGATAACCGATGCTGGATATCGGCTTTATGGCCTTCAGGTACCATGATCTCGATACAGAGTCTCCGTGTAATCAGCTTGACATCGCCGCTTCACCATGGTGCCATCGGTGCCCTGTTAACGTAGATCTGGGGCAAATGTCTTAAGTCCCATGTGCTTTTAACCAGAATTTCCTTCAGAGTACCTTCTTGATGGCAAAAAACAAGCATGGTGTTTAAAATATCCGCAGACTCTGTTTTGTTCTTTGTAATATAAAGCTCTAGGTGCTACTATTTTTAAACATAGTAGTTTAAAAATTTTTAACAAGCCACCTCATTTTTCAGATTGGCAAACTTTTGATTTAAATAAAATTTTTTAACGAAAAATAGAACCGACTCAAAGCGCACTAAAAAGTAAAAAAAATGAATGACTATGGGACCATATTGGAAGTGTGAATGTGAAGAATCATCAAAATCGGACAACTCTGTAAAAAGTAATGCGTAGTCATACATAAAAAAAATATATATATACGTGTCGAATTGAGAACCTCCTCCGTTTTTTTTCGTCGGATAAAAAGAAGTTTAAACACATACATATCATCTCGCCTCATTCCCATAGGGGTAGGGAGAGACCACATCCTTCCATTTTCCATGGTCCTTGTATACTTCCTTAGCTTCTTCTACTCTTCCTTTCATACAACTTCGTCGGTTTAATCTGTTGACCTGGCGTACTTTAAAATGTCCTGAATTTGGGACAGGTACATTCGCCTAGGCATTACCTTTCTAATATTTGCATTCACCCTCGCCTCTTAAATCTCTTTTATTAGTCTTCTTTCATCCATTCTATATGTTCATATAGAGAGAATGGAAATAAGTTTATTGAGTGAGTATGCCTCTATAAAGACTTTTAGTTACAGGAGAACAAAAAATTGTAGGCGGCTTTATATAGGCATTAAGCGTTAAGCTTTGGGACTTATTGGGTAAGTGACTAAAACATAGTTCATAGTTCGGCATCACTCATAGTTCTAGTGGATACACATGTAGCTGTGAAGAGATTGACATGGTCAACGTTATAAGGTACCTTGGGATTCAGCTTGATCAAAATCTCTCTTTTAAGTGCCACATTGAAACTCTTTCAAATAGAATCCGGAAAGTCACAGGAATTATGAGAAAATTACGTGACGTTGCAAATGTAACCATATTAAAACAGATATACATAGCCCTATGTCAATCTATCATTAGCTTTGGTATACTGTCTTGGGGAGGTGCTGTTAAAACCACTTTACTCAATGCAGAACGAGCACAGAGATCAGTTCTTAAAGTCATGCTCAAAAAGCCTTTTAAATATCCAACATCACTTCTTTACAAAGAATCCAATGTGCTTACTATCCGACAACTATTTTTACTGAAGGCTGCTGTTCTCAAACATAAACAGATCTTACTATCTCCGAACGCAGACGCAATCTTCAAGCGAAGAGTTGTCTTAGTAGATTTGCCAGCCGTAAACTCAGCCTTTGCTCGGCGTTTTGGGCCTTTTGTGATTGCAAAAGTCTACAACAAAATTTCAAAGTTCTGCAATCTTAGAAAATGCACAACAAATGAAGCGAAAAAAATTATAACATGCTGGTTAAAAACCCTACCCTACATAGATACCGAGCACATACTAATCGCTGAATAAATCATACTAACTACGATATTATAATACAGAGCACATTGTATGCCTATTTTTCTAAAATAAGACGTTAATTGTTTCATTTTTATATATATATTTTATTAGGTCAAATTCACGTGTAATTATTTAATTCATATATTTATTTATTATGTTTAGTTTTTTTTTTTTTTTTTTTTTTATTATTAATTTAGTTAGTATTTTCAATTAGTCCATAGTTACCCTGAAATTTGTTAATCGACTAAGGTCTCCACGATACAGGTTCCCTAGTGTGGAGACCACCGGTAATTGTATTGTATATTGTTTTCATGGCAATAAAGATTATTATTATTATTATTATTATTATTATTATTATAGTAGGAGTTGTAATTGATCTCTGGACCTCTTGGACCTACGGCACTTAAAGTGAACTTTCAATGGCTCACCTTTAAGAGCCCGTAACCTAAATCATAATAAACCCATAACATTCAACTAATCATCAAGGTATTGATTTATACCTTGAGGCCTGTGCGCACCAAAATTTCGGATATCATAACCAACCGTTCACATAAATTTACGATTTCACTGTTTACGACAACCCGTACGCCGGTTAAGAACGTAAGCTCGGTTAAGATAACCGCCCGGTTTACGTCCTTAAACAGGCGTACGGGTTGTCGTGAACAGTAAATTTATAGTAAACTTATGTTAACCGTTGGTTATGATAACCGAAATCTTGGTGCACACAGGCCTGAGTCTATTCATATGCTTAATACAAAACTAACTCATCCCAAATAGTTATAGTCGAATCCAGGACTTCTCAGCTCTAAACCATACAACAACACTAGTAAGTATGTCAAGAATTAGACCAAAGTATTAACTAATATATAATTTACGGGATAATAATGTAAATTAAGAAAATTAAATAGCAATAAAAAGCTAATATAGTGACAAAGTCGTATAAATTCCGTATCCTTCTAGGTCAATTAAATGCCGTAATCAGAGATGTATTTGGTCATACTTATGCGTTATGTGCCCACTCGATGCATCCGTGCCTTAATATTGGATGATATTAGGGTTCCGTATTCAAAGTTAACAAAGTCAAATTCATTAACATTTTTGTAATATTTTTGTCTCCGTGGCGCAAAGGCTTGTGCGGTAGATTTAAAAGAAAATTCCTTAACGAAGGTCCAGAGCCTTTGACCATACAAAACAAAAAATGGAACTGGATATAGGCCACTTTTTAAGCTGAATATCTGGTGTTGCCTAAAATGCCTTCCAGTGAAAGAAGCGAAAACGTCACAGGCTCAAGGAAAATTGGAGACGGTTTATAGAAGCTGAGATGAGAGCTGCTCAAAATAAATTTGTTTCAGCCCTCTGCTACACCTGATGCAAAAGGACTTGAAGATGAGGGAAGAGATATAAAATCTTGCAATATCTCAGTTTCTAATTGAGCTGAAAATGTGCATGCATATTTTGTATATCGAGTGACAATGTATTATTATGATGATATTGAGCTGATCTTATGTTGGAGCTGGCCATAGGAACTCCGCAATAAAATAACACAGCCCTATCGAGTTCGGACTTATTTAACTCGTCTTGATGGGTGTTTATAATAGAAGCGTTTTGGAAAAAATGTTATATATAATTTTAATTTATTTAGAACAATGTTGTTAAAAAAGAAGTTTCACAGTAGGCTTCGCAGGCTATCGAGTTGAAGTCAAGAAAATAAAGGAACAATATTGTACGGAACCTGCACTACACGTACTTCGAGACACATTTGTGTGTATTAAGATGTTATGGAATATTGATCTTTATCAATTAACAATCAAAGTTCACTATCGGTTGTAAATTAAATAATAAATACATACTTAAGTAAAATTATGTATGGATGACCATGCGGGCAGATTAAAACTATTTAAATATGCATTTCCATAGATTATTACTAAACAAGTTCAATGCTATAGTATATTCTATTTAATCATGAACAAGTTTAAATTTAAATTAAGTAGATACATCTTTAAGATGGTGTGACATTTTTTATTATAATATAAAATTACCGTTCATCAATAATTCATTAACGATTGTTTATTAATATTAATATAAGGAGTAATAGGATCCTACAGGCTGTGGTTGAGTAGGGAGAATAACTGGATAGAGTGTAGGTAACTATTGACGGATCCCTTTGAAGCCTACACTCGTGTCACAAGTCGAGCTCTGATCAGAGTGTTTCGTTCGGCCACCCAGCATCCGCATGGTGCTTTGGTTCTCTGTGCAGTAAAATAGACTCGACTGCCGTGACGTCAAACGGCGTGACGCTGTAGCGCCATCTGTGTTCGGCAATATGAACTACTATTAATGACAATTGAATGTGGTGTCACAGAATTAAATATTTCAAACTTTAACTACGAGAGTAACAAAGTCTAGTGGTAAGCCTATATGGGTGCGGTGACGAAGTCCTGGGCTCTATCCGAGGTTGGGGGAAAACTATTTCTTTTAAGAAATTTACAATACATTCTCAGTTTGGATTCGGAAAGTTACCCCGGTGCTTTGAAGAACATGTTAACCTGTCATTTCGGTTACCGTCATCAGCATCTGAGATATTGGAGTAGCGTGATGGGTCTACGCTCTATATCTTCTTTCCTACAAGACCTAGGCCTAGGCTGATAGCGATATAAAACCTGCCAGGCGTTCCGTTTTGCCAATTTTTTATTAGTAATAGGTATAAAAACAATTTTAAATTAATGCACTGTGAATGTGATAATTTTTATATATGTAACGGCAGATTAAAATTCCTTGTTAGGAATTTGGCAGATCCACTTCCTAGTGCTGTTATAATTTTACGAGCATATTGAATGGAACAATACTACGTGGAACTCAAATCGTGACTGGTTAAAGCGATTGTAGTTAACATAGATATCATACCTATTATAATATTTAAGGACAAGATTATGTACGCGACATCGTTATTATTTAACGTTTAAAAGTTTAGTTTAAAATTTTCACTATTCCAAGAAGCAAAAATTTGTTAGTTTCACACATATATCACAATCTATCTCCGTTCTAAATCTCAACCGAATTGATCCAGCGAGTTGCGGCGTTAATTAGTAATAAACATACAAACTTATACAAAATCTTTCGCCTTCATAATATAGCGTGACTGTAACACGCTCAAGATTTCATTTTCAGATGCAGTAGCTGGCTTGAACATGACTTCAACCAAATTTCTTTCTGATTTCTTAAAGATTATAAGCGAGAATTGTCTTTCTTTATGTCTTATTATTATAATTTTTTTTAATTCACTACAAATTAGCCCTTGACTGCAATCTAACATAACGTTAAGTGATGATGCAATTTAAGATGGAAACGAGCTAACTTTTTAGGAATAAGATGAAATCCACAACCTTTTCGGTATCTTCTCGACATCACATCGGAAAGCTAAATCGCTTGGCGGAACGTCTTTGCCAGTAGGCTAGTATTAGCCACAGCCGAAATCTCCCAGCAGCCAGATCTGAACCAAATAAGAAAAGGTCAATCGACTTCTTATAGACATTAAGACGACTGCGCTACGGAGGCTGCCGTCTTCATGCTTCTTCATTTTTGAAAGTGGTTAATTTAGGTCTTTGGATGTCTTTATAATCTACATAAATCTATTTATCTTATAACAAAAGGTTCAGAATAAATAAAACGATACTTTAATACAAACATCTATAGTCATTAGCCATCATAAAAGCGTTTGGAAGTCTATGTTTATCGGATGTCACAATGTATGACAAAAAAGTCGCGACAAAGTCAAAATTGATCATATACGGCCCTAGCACCCAAAAGCGTCAACTTCAAAAAGAGCATTACACTTATGGAGCGAAGGTTAACACCGTGAAAGCCTTCGCTAATTCATTGGTGACAGCGTTACGCAAGCGTTAGGCATTTTATTGTATGCGCCTACGCAGTGCGCTGCAGGTGATCTGAGGGCGGCTACACACTGTATCTGTAATATCAGTCTAGAACTTGAGATCCATATTGAGATTTTCTTTTTTCTTAGAATGTCTTTCTTTCTGTCTTCTTTTTTATAAAGTGGTCAGAAATAAAATAAATTATTCATTGTTTGTATATTTCTCTCTTTTTCATATTCTTTTTTCAATAATATATCTCTATACAGCCTCATTGGCCTAGTGGTATCACGAGGTTCTGCGTGCGAATTACGTGTCAGATAGACAAATAATTCTGAGTTTGTCATAAAACATCATTGAGTTTTTCTTTCGTCAGTATCTTTTAAGTTCGGAATCGGAAACTTGGCAGCCTACAACCCTGTGCCTCGGAGAGCACGTTAAACCGTTAGTCCCAGTCCCTATAATTAATACCTGGTAGTGATTATTAATGAAATGAACTACCAACTCGCATTATTATTAGTAGCGACGTACGTCTACTCAATGTTCCCTATTCCAGCACGGTGTTCTGAAGGGCATCACTTTCACATCCTGCATTTTATTGTATTTTATTTGTATTAGTTGTGTTTTTCCTAAATAAATATTTCTTTCTTTCTGTCTTTCGTTCTTTCTTTCTTTCTTTCTTTCTTTCTTTCTTTCTTTCTTTCTTTCTTTCTTTCTTTCTTTCTTTCTTTCTTTCTTTCTTTCTTTCTTTCTTTCTTTCTTTCTTTCTTTCTTTCTTTCTTTCTAGGAGGGTGGTCTGATGATCATGATATTCATAATTATTTTCACTAGGTGTTCATTCGATAGTACGTATCCATAGACTTATTAAAGTATCCGTGTATACACTAGTCGGTTTGAAAAGCTCTCGCGCATCGTCAGTGCTAGCCTTAAGTCGGTTTCCTCACGCCTGATTCATTTGTCTCGTGTGGAGTGCTGCAGTGATTCATCTCGCGGTGATGCTGCGCGAAACACTTACCAGGAATTTTTGTGTATTGTGTTTCAAAATGTTTAGTAGATTATTGAATACTTATTTTTCCTCTTGCATAATCTAAGTTCAACTTATAAAGATAGTGAAGTTTTACGCACACGATGTCAACTAACTTTATACCAAATTTTATTAGAGAACGCACGCGGTTTCACCCGCGTAGTAATACTACTCTAATATTGATTGGAATTTTAAGTTCTTAAGAGAATTTGATTCTAATCACATTTTTTGAAATTATACAATTCACGAAGAGGCCACATAAATGGGGATCACTTCGTGTATTGAAAAATATAAAGAATTGATTTATAAAACATGAGGAGGCCACATATATGAGAATCATTTCGTGTTATACAGTAAGAAAGGGTGAGTTTAGGGATAGTCAAGATTTATTTATTTATGGTTGCATGAATTTTGTCTTCCGAAACTCTAAAAGTATTTGAGTTATTTATGGACATAACATTGATAATGGGGTTCTAATCGAAAGACGATCACGTGCCAAACTAATACTTTTAAACTAAAAGTATAATAACCTTTAGAAAGATGTAAATTGTGTTTATATTTATATGTGACGAATGTTTAGTTTTGTAAGAGATTCGAAACGGTTACAAACGTCATCATCATTATCAGCCTATTAACGGCCCACTACAGGGCCAGCCCTCCCTCGTTACAGGAGAGGGGATATTGAGCGTACACCCACCACGCTGCTCCAATGCGGGTTGGCGGGCTTAGGGTGATAATGTTTCATTTATTAACGATCACTATCAGATGTTGATGATAGTGACTGGGACCGAAAGCTTAACGTGTTCTCCGAGGCACATGGTTGTAACACCACCAACTTCCAGACTCCGGGCTTGGAATATACTGAACATTTCATAGAAGAATGAAAAAGCTCAGAATTATTCCATGATCCGACCCAGGGATCGAACCCAGGACCTCGTGATTGAAGCCGCAGGCTAACCACTAGACCAACGAGGCAGTCATATAAATACAAACATTAAAAAATACCAAGTTTAAATTGGATTAGTCACGCACCATTATGTACAGCCAATCAGCGTCAATTGTTATTATAATTGGAAACATTTCAAGAATGTGCCAATTTGGATAACATTTTAAAATAGTCAACAAAAACTAATAAAAAACCAATCTTCCATAATAAGTAATACAATACCTTCCACCATAGATGTCGCCATCGGACAAGTTGAGTGGTAGAGACCTAGAAAAGAAGAACCCTTTGGACGGCCTCCGTGACACAGTGGTATACTTAGTGTATTTATAAGACGAAGGTTCTGGGTTCAATTGATGTCTGGACCGATTTAGATTTTCTGAATTAATCCAATTGGGTAGCTTCAGCCGTGGTTTGTTACCACCCTACCGACAAACACGTATCGCAGTGATTTAGCGTTCCGGTACGATGTCGCAAGAAACTGAAGAAGAAGAAGAAACACTTTATTGCACATAAAAATAGATATAACAGATACATGAAAAAAAAGGATTAAAATAAACATATTAAGGCGGCCTTATTGCTAGAAGCAATCTCTTACATATTGAAAGGACATTTGACTATCGTAAGTGGGGTGGTGCAATGAGAAGAAATTACTTAAATTTATTATAAATATAATTATATTTAAAAAAAAATGAATAAATGAAATGGGATGCGAAGTTCATCCTGCACCTAATACTGCTCTACTGCTTAGATACTAGATACTGAAAATTTCTTTAACGTCAGAATTCTTCAGAAGTTAATTTACAAAAAAGCTAAGAATTTTACAACCCGACCCAGGATTCGAACCAACAACTCCGTGTTTCGAAGCCAGAAAAGCTAACCACTGAACCAAAGGAGTATTTTTAAATTAATAAACGCATATTCTAAAGATTTTATAAACAACCTTGTAATAACCCTACGAATTGATATTAAGCAAAAATGTGTACGCCTATAAATTGTTGAGTGTTAAGTGTTAAATAACAGGTTACTCATAGAAGGCGTGTTACTGCAGCGCGTTACTGCAACGTTACGAGTACGTTACACGCGTATAACACAAACTTTGACCTACCCACAATGGTATCATAACACTTCGCGGGTCTTTGAGACGCGCGTATATCACGAGAACATTCTGTTAGTTAAGGATAGTTACAGTTAAGGATAGTTTTGTTGGCAGCATTGTATTCTCTGTTTGAAAAGACTATAGACAATAGAGTGGTCATATTTGCTGTGATGTGGTACCCCGTAGCAAGCATAGACTAAAGATTGCAGTCGTCGACCAAAAATGGCGCGTTGTAGGCTATAAGAGGTGCCCATTTGGACAATTGTCGTTATTCACCTTAGTGAATAACGACAATTGCAAGTCATATGCAGTCATGCTGTTTAACTATTGTAAGAATCTTAATGTTTAATTAAGTGATTACTGTAAGAATGTTTCATTTTGATTATATTTGATGTCTTTGTAAATAAATTGTTCCGATTAAGTTTGTCTTTTGGTGTTTTAAGTTTTATTCCCTGCTGTTTGTTAACAGTTTATTGAGTATGCGTTATGGTCAGCTTATTTGTGGAAGTTTATTTCGTTTTGGACGTACGTCGTCATGTGAACACATAGTGTCATTGTACTTAACACAAGGAGAAGCTAGAAGGACATTTCTGATTTCAGGAAGCTGCATCATCTCTATTGCACCCGTGTTTACAGTCAAGGGATAGTCTTTTAAAATTATTTAACAAATATTTGTGTTAATTATGTTTTCAAGGCAAATATTACAATATAGCCAATCATTGACCAGCCAAACGCAACGGTAACGCGTAGTAGTCTGCGCATGCTCTTTATTGAACTTTAACTATCTATTAACGTAACGAATTTCAACGTGTCTATACGCCGATGCGTCAAATTAATAACGCCATTTTTTACTTTCGCCGTTGCAATATGAGTAGTAATTAAAATAGCTTGTTTCACTACGTCTGAGAACAGTCTAAGGTCTGAGTGGCTGGACTTTGACCATTTTATAAAAACTGAAGTCAAGACAAATGAGCCCAAACTTGATGGATTTTGGTATGGAATCTGGTTTAGTTTAGGAGTATTTTTCCCAAATTTGACTTGATCATCAGATCAGTTCGATTGTACCAGTCCCCAGCCAAATTGTTATTATTTCATCAGTCAAGCTAGCTAGCAGCTAGCAGTATTACAAAAGTAACAGAACATGCGCAAGTAACTATATCAAACGAACGTCAGGAATGGTTTTAATTAAATTTCAAAGATTTGACCCATAAATAGATAGCAGCAACCTCGTTAGTGAAGTCTATGTGGTGTGGTTTTGTAAATTGAGGTTCTGAGTTTGAGTCCTGCGTCAGGCTAAGAAACAAAGTATATATTTCTTCTTACAAGATTAGTTGCTTTTGAAATCGCAAGAAATGTCCAAGTTTTTTATTTTTTTTATTTATTTATTAGGTTCGCTTACTATTACTTTCACTAAAACATGATATCATAAACTTATTGCTTAATTTATACTAAGTGTAGTAGTGTACAAGCAAACACAGCATGCCCAATATAGTAGATATAAAAGATAACTTAAATAATACAAAACTTAACTGACAATTCAAATAGGTACTACTTAATAATTAATAAAAAAAGGTAGACAAATAAAAGTGAGAAATTCATACTAGTTTAAAGTTTTTTTAAAGTAGCTTAGATAAATCTAAATTGCGTAACGGAAACATGTCATTCCAGCATTTATACTTAATGATTATTATGATTAATAACAGGGCAAGTTAAGAAAGCTTGTAAAAGATGACACCGAAGTTGTGAGTTGGTGTCATTTACTATTAAAACACCTACAGAAGTGTCATCAGCAGTATTAGACTCCCATATACACGTTTACCCGACACGCGGCGCACGTGAAAGCTTGGCATTTGGATGCGCCCGCGCAAATGTCAAAGTTTCATCATCGACATAGATGCTTTACAATAATTTATTAGCAGTAGATAGGACTAGGATAGATTGCATCATTATTTTCAACCTATTTTTAAAGTCATAAAAACTAATCAAGATCTGGCTTCCCTCTTTATAGGACAGGGAATATAGATCCTACATCAACCTGCCCTACTTTATGCGTGTTGTCGTGCTGAGGGTGATAATATTTAATATTATAACCATTACTATCATATGTATATGGTAATAATAAGGCTTGGAAGGTCTTAAATTTCGAACTCCGGAGAAGAAGTATTACTAAGAAATTCATCAGAAAAGCTCGATATGTCACAGCACAATCCAGGTTCCGCACCAAGGACATCTGAGCCATAGCCTCAGGTTAAACACTGAACCAGACAAATCCAACAAAATGATGTGTAACTAGCTAGACTTTGTTTTAAATATTAGGTATATAGATAACGCGTGTCTACTGGGGCTTAAGAATACTAATTATAATAGATCTAGGCTCAAGCAACCGGCGGCCAGGTCTTCAGATAGAGGAATCTCTTAATCATACGCACTGTTTCGAGGATTACTGTCTTCTGTATGCGACCCTTGATATAACAGCCAAGCGAAAGCTTCTAAGCTGATCGTCGAAGCTTTCCGCTATAAGACAATTGACTGAAACGACCAACGAAACAATAATAGTTGATTCAACATTCCACATGGCGGTAATCTTGTGAGCAAGGTCTCAGTATATTGATTGAGTAGGTCTAGAGAGCAGGTTAATGTTAATCTAAATCTACTGCAAATTACGAGACCCCTCTATGTGTTGCTGTGAGTATATCTCGTTGTTCGCAAAGCAATACCGAATGCACACGTGGTGTGTATAAGAAGCTTACCGCGCAATATTTTGCTTATTATTATAATCGATCCGAACTGACCTAACCCTGGAGTTGAATAAAATCTATAAAAGCCTCGATGGCTCAATAGTTCAAAGGCCGGACTGATGTCTCACTGGTAGCAAATTCAAATCCTGTCCAGTATTTTTGCCTATGATTTGGTCATTGATAGTCAAATAATTATGGTCGTTTCAATTCAATTCAAAATCATTTCCTTTAAGTAGGCTGTTTTACAAGCACTTTTGAAACGTCAAGTCTGTCAGTACGCAGTGACTCTACCACCGGTTCGGAAGGCAGATCCTACGGAGAAGAGCCGGCAAGAAACTCAGCAGTTGCTCTTTTTAAAAATCAATGTTACAATTTGTATGCTAAAAATTACAATTTTGATTATCCCGGCCCGTGTGTAGAAAGAACAGCTAATTGCTTCCAAGTATCTTTGTCGTTAATAAAATCATTAATTTTATAGTAACCTTTACTTAGTAAATGGTTTTGACGACCTCTGTGGCGCAGTGGTATGCGCGGTGGATTTATAAGACGGAGGTCCTGGGTTCGATTCCCGGCGGGGCAGATTGAGATTTTTCTTAATTTGTCTTGGTCTGGCTGATGGGAGGCTTTCGCCGTGGCTAGTTACCACCCTACCGACAAAGACGTATCGCCAAGCGATTTTAGCGTTCCGGTACGATGTCGTGTAGAAACCGAAAGGGGTGTGGATTTTCGTCCCACTCCTAACAAGTTAGCCCGCTTCCATCTTAGACTGTATCATCACTTAACATCAGGTGTGATAGCAGTGAAGGGCCAACTTGTAATTGATAAAAAAAAAGAACACATTTTTGAAACTTTTGTAAAGGCAAGTCCAGTACTTGCTTTGGGATGAGATTATAATATCGTATACTCAGTCCCACAAATGATGTTTGTACTCTGCTCAGGCGCAGTACCGGGGAAACTTATTTATGACTATGTCTAGAGATTCGTTTGTTAGTATTAATTTTCTGTTTATAATGGCTGATATTATGTTTAACAAAGACTACATTACTATAGATATATTGCGAAGCGACTGAATATGCCTGTTCGTTTGAATTTTTCAATAGTTATCGAATAGTTAATACTATTAGAAGGTTATGGGAATTGTAAATATATGGCGGTAGTCTCAAACGTAAGTACTAGCACAAGAAAAGAAAGCTAAAAACCTACGTATCGTTTAGTGCCTAGGGTTAGTTAGGGTCTTCCACCTTCTTCAGCTGCGAATGCTTTTACACTACCAGGCATATCCTACTGAATTTAAATGAGCTGAAAATCTTTTTCAGTATTTTAATAATTTTTTTTATACACATAAGACAAGCGGACGCTCACGACTTTATCCGCGTGGAACTAAAATAAATAAAACTTGAAAAAGAAAAGTTGCCCAAGTCACTCCTTATAACATCAGCTACTTACGAGTAAAAGCACCGTTAAAATCGGTCCAGCAATTTCAACAAATACTTCTTTATTGAAATGGCACAAACAGACAGACAAGAATATTAAAAATTGATTTTTTGATGTACAGTGTATACTTTGATACGTATTTAATGAATAGCAGTTAATTTGATATGACAAACAGACACTTCAATTCTATTAATATTTAATAGATACAATATAAATGATCACACATCTTCTATACCGCTATGACGGAAGTCGCGCTTGTTTAAAATGTCACGATTTCAACAAATACCATCAATATAACAACAACTAGTTTTCGCCCCCCGGTTTGTCGCTTATTTGAAAACTTTAGACAATAATTTAAAATAATTCATAAATTTTTTGACATATGTCATTTAGTTTTACTGGGTATTTAAACACCTGTTGGCGTCTTATAAATCGAAGGATGCCGTCTGCACGCATGAAAAAGAATGACTCATTGTCACGTAAAATTTTTTTACGATGCCCGCGATTTCACCTGCGTAGTTCTCATGGGAATTTCGGGATAGAAATGATCTATGTGTTATTCTGATATATAAGGTGTATTATTGTGAAGTTTCATCAAATACTATTGAGTAGTTTTTGCGTGAAAAAGTAACAAACATCCATCCAGCGATACTTACAGACTTTCATCTTTATGATATTAGGAAAGATACTTAGCTCGTATAGATAAACACCCTCAAATTTGTATTATTAGTGATTACTCCACGTCATGTAGCATAAAAGGATCGTGTGATCTTGAGAAACTTGTATTTTTATTATTTTATCATTAATGGACACACCTGATGGCAAGTGATGATTCTATCAAGAGAAAAATGCGTTCAGTAGGACATCATAAAATATTAGCTGTGCCCGGAATTGAATACGGAAAGTTCTGTTTCCCATATATAATATTTTTATCTAGTGTGTAAACTATCTCCCTTTTAAATTTCATCCAAATGGGGCCAAAATTTGCGGCACGAATGAGTACCTAACACACACATACAAACTTTGGCATTCACGATATGATTATTGTGCCGAAAAATTTGACCTAAAATTTTACTTATGTGCCAAAACCTATAATTATTAGGCACATTCTAAAATTTAATCCAGCCTCAAACCTTGACATCACTTCCTTAAGCACTTACCTTCGGATTAACTTCAATTAATAAATCAGCATATTAAAATGTTATATCTCTTAATGATCAATTGATTATCTATAGAGGTCAAAGTATCTGATTAATTATTTTATTGTAAAGAATTTAAACTAAGGATTAACTTAGTCTGGGCTCCAGAATGACGAGCCTCCTCACTTTGCGCGCCATTTCAAGGACTACAGCCTTCTGAATCCGACCCATAAACATTCAACTCTGAAAGTGAGAGAATAAAGAATGCTTATGTACAAAGTTAAAGACAATTTCATTTATTTCAAGTAAGGTTAACAGTAATGGTGATAATTTAACCTGGGGTCATTGTGGCTACTAAATGGAACTTAGTCGTTGTGGCCGGGTATATTTTACCCATGTAAATTTTTGTACACTGAATCAAGTTTATGTTAATACTCGTTTTCTACATTGAAGAAACAAGTAATTATAAATGATATTTATAAAAATTAAACATTTATTTATTATAAAATTGATGTTTTACATCAATTCATCATCATACAAAAAGAAATGAAAATTTTTTTCTTGAGATCAATTTGTTAGAACATAACTTGAAAAATACATTCAAAATAAAAAATAATAACCATTTAGGTACTAAATGTGAAATTACCTAACTCCTTTTTGCTCATCATCGCTACATTATTGTACCGTATCACTGCCTTGACTTCGGTCTGAAATTTGGTCGATTTCACCTTCGTCTTCTACACTGTATTGTTCATTGTCATTGGTGCTAGCTTGTTTAAACAAGGCTAGAATTGGTTCTATCTCATAAGACATGATTAGTAAAACTGCGAAAAACGATATGCAATTTATCAATAAACAACACAAAAGAACAAGCAGTCTGTGTGTATAAACGTTACATGGCCATTGTGGCCGGGTATATCTTACCCGCGCGATCTTTAGAAACGTGTATAGTCTGTCGTAGTTGCAGTAGCACTACAAAGAGTTGTTAATATGCTTGAACAGGTCAACAACCGCAGCTACTGCGAATTAACGCGGGTATTTGTTTTAAAGTTATTACGGTTCAAAAATCCGCCGGGTATTATATACCCGGCTACAATGACGCCGGTTTAAAGTCGAAAACTTAAAATTAGGCCTTTACTACCACAAGGTAGGCCTCACACCTGGTGGACGAGATGATGCAATCTAAAATGGGAGACGGCTAACTAGGAATAATATAATATAATCCACACCCTTTTCGATGTTTGTGCGAGATCGTACTAGCACGCCAAACCGCTTGGCGACAGGATGGCTAACCCTGGCCGAAGCCAGACCTGGACCAATTAATAAAATCTCAATGTGTCTAGTCGGGATCGGAATCGAACTTACATTATGCACTTTAATATTATTTTCGTATTTATTTATAATCTGCCTCTTAATATAATAGACCGTAAGTTAAATTCTTGTCAAATTAAGAACCTTCCTATTCTAAAATTAATAATGCCTAGTTAGTCAAACGTACGCTCAAGATAATAAAAAAAATATTTTATTGAAAATATCAAATATATTTGGAAACTCGTCTATTCAATAATTTCCTGGTCATCGACAGAATAATAATCATAGTTAATTTATTGATACCATTGATACATGTAAACAAGATATGCAGGCTTAGATAAATTATTTGCTTAAAGTATATTTTGGAACCAAACGAGTGAACACAACTAAACAATTACTATTACTTAGGTAGACCATTATTATTATTTTTTACTCGCCTCTTACCTCTCCTATATCAGTTCAAACACCCACTCTAAGAGTTGGATGGTTGCTTTCAGGTTGAAGGCACAGAAGGTTGAAGGTAGTGGATATGCCACTCCAAGGAGATCCATTCGCTTTCGAGCCCGTCTGACACATTTAGACGGTGTGGGTGTCGGTTCCATCATGTGTCAGAGAGAAAACGCCGACTTGCGGCACGGATGTAGGTTTAAGGGTACCCTTTGTAACCAGTCAACGCTCGCCTTCTCTGCTTGAATCCTTCATCTAGCCCAGCTAGATGAAGTTAGCCCAGCTAGATGAAGGATTCAAGAAGAATTTAATTTGACAGAATCAAGACCGGGAGCCGCAGCAGAAAAGGCTGAAACCGGTAAATGGCACAAATATGCCTCTCTGACAGAGAGTTACATATTTGTACCTTTTGCCGTGGAGACCCTAACATTTCACCGCGCCTAATTGCCTCAACTGGTGACCGAAGGGCTGGCTCATTTTCGCGCAAAGGATTAGCCTGGCTATCCAACGTGGAAATGCAGCCAGTATTCTTGCCACCATTCCACGTGGGCATGATTTGTATAGTTATTAGGATAAGTTAGCTTAAGTTCCATATTGTATTCTTGCCCAGCTAAATTTGGTAAGATCCTGCTACAGCAGTTTTATAGAAGTAAGACAAAATTTTCGTGTACACACTACACTTTACACCAAGGTGTGAAGGTTCCTTTTTTGCTTTTTTGGTTGCTTGTTTGGACTGTAGGTCATCCTCTTATTGTCATCAATATCAGCCTATTCTAACGACCCATAACATGACTTCTTCCTTATTAGGGGACGTATAATTAATTCTCCCCGATGTGAGAATTTACTGGCAGAGTGCAAGAAAGACACTGGAATACGTTCGTCCTCCCATAAAATTCGGAGATGACCACCGAGGGACTTTTTGTGGGTAAAAATCCCACATAATCTGATCTTTCCCTTCTATCTATCTTTCTAGAATATTCCTCTTCTGATATTTGACATATTTAAATATCTTTTTGGAAATGACATCAACGGTCGCTGCATACATTTCGATGGTAGTACGTCAGTTATCAGGTGTCAATCGTTACCACAATCGTTAATCACGATATGAATGGATTCCAATCGTTATAAATACCACGAGACCGGACCACTCGGTCACGTGATGTGCCTGTAGCCTGTCACTGGTCATTAGATGCGCCTCGAGTTCTTATCCGGAAGCGATGCTTCTGACAATGATTATTGAAGTAAATATCATGTAAAATAATAAATCACATAAGCAAATATAAAGTTTTAAAGCTGTAGGTTTATCAGCAACGTATTTTTAACCGACGAAAAAACAGAGGAGCTTCTCAATTGGAGTATTTTTTTATGTATGACCACTCAAAACTTATAACAGAGTAGTCCGATTTTGACAATCCTTTTTTTATTAAAAAGGGTAAACTTCTTCTAAAAGGGATCTGATGATAGGGTCCTGGGAAAATCGAAGGAATTCATTTTCATCAAGGAACTTTATAGATGCACTTGCAGCGACTTCGGCATTTTTTAAAAGGGCTGCTGTATTATGGTACTCGTAGTTCAGTACGAGTAGGTTTTACATATGTTCGTTCGATAAACCTATAAAAAGTATGGATACAAAATAAAACGAACTTCAAATCGCGCTAAAAAGTAAAAATAATTGCGTCATTTAGTTGCTTTACCATATCTATGAAATCGGTGCCACCCAAGCTTTCTACTTTAAGGACATTACCTAAAACCTAGAAAGTGCTTTGCTGCTTCGTTAAATAAACTTTCCTTTAACTTGGATGGCACTGACTAAGATATGGTTAAGTTAAAATTTAATTAACCAAATGACGCAATTATTTTTACTAAGTATTTAGTGCGTTGCGTTTTGAAGTTGGTTTTATTGCAATTTATTTATTTTATTTTGTAATACAGATGCTATTGTTTGGTATAGTTAAAACGTTTTGCATTATTATATTTGTACATACATACATAATTACATACATAACATCACGCCTTATTCCTATAGGGGTAGACACATCCCTCCACTTGCCATATTTGTATTTCTTTGTTATTCTGGAAAAATAATAACCCACCAAAAATATTTTCATTCTATAAGGCTTTACTTTACAAACTCCACACCTCAGTTAAAATATGTGGCTTGAATATTTCTTTAGACTACATCTTTGTTTATTACAACTTAGAAAATAGTTCCGAAACAATGACGAAATACACAAAAGTCACAATAGCCTATCAAAATATGGGCCCGTCCTATTCATGTAGACAATATTTAATTTTGTTGGTTGTAACATTTTATAATTACTTTAAGGCCAACTACAAACGATACGATAAAGCAAACCTTTTTAAATTATTTATTATGAAAACAAGCGATCAAAATAAATGTTGTTATTACGTAGAAATTAGACTAATACGTAGACCTAAATCACGTAATTTTCATGTAGATACATACTATGAATCATTGAGGAACTATAAATAACAAATAATAACTGACACGTAGTTTGAAGAGCTGATATGAGCTGGACGTTGGGGGTCCAAGTTGCTTGAATGGCAGCCCCGCACCGGAAAGCGCAGTGTTGGTCGACCACCCACTAGGAGGACTGACGATCTTAAACGTCGCAAGGAGCCGCTAGCCACAAGTGGCTCAGGGTTGTTGTGTTTGGATGTGCCTAAAACAGGCCTATGTCCATCAGTGGACATCCATCGCCTGTTAATGATGATGATTATGAAAACCTGAAGATAATCCTAGCTGCGTTAACTTTTTTTTTTTTTTTTTTTTTTTATTTTTATTGACAACAAGTTGGCCCTTGACTGCTATCACACCTGATGTTAAGTGATGATGCAGTCTAAGATGGAAGCGGGCTAACTTGTTAGGAGTAGGATGAAATCCACACCCCTATCGGTTTCTACACGACATCGTACCGGAACGCTAAATCGCTTGGCGGTACGTCTTTGTCGGTAGGGTGGTAACTAGCCACGGCGAAAGCCTCAGCAGGCCACCAGCCAGACCAAGACAAATTAAGAAAAATCTCAATCTGCCCCGCCGGGAATTGAACCCAGGACTCCGTCTTATAAATCCACCGCGCATACCACTGCGCCACGGAGGTCGTCAAAACTTACGGCAGAAATAATAATTTGCTAGTAAAATTTGGCATTTCGCGGTGTCTTGACGGGCACTGCAAAATGCTGAGTGAGGGCCTTTTTTGGGATCACATCACTTTCATATCCTGCATAGCGAGCGATTTCATTGTATTTTATTTTTATTAGTGGTGTTTTTCCTGAATAAATATTTTTCATTCTTTTTTTTAAATAAAAAGTGTAATATATAGCCCACACAACAGGACAACAGGAGTGTTATGTCAAATCAGTCGTGGCTGCGACAGTCGCGCACGTGGGGTCGGCCGCGTGACATCGTGCGACGCGCTCACCTTGACACGGCGCGAATGTCGCGCCGCGCGCGTTGCATAATTACGAATAAAAATAATAAAATGTATCTGTGCTGTCAAGTCTAGGGCTGCCACTGCAATGTTGCTTTATGATGAACATATTTAGGACTAGCGGACGCAAGGAGATAATTATGCCTCATTAGTCTGACAAGCTATATAGTTTTAGGGATTACGTGGAACATATAGACAGGCAGACAAAAATTCAAAACAGTTTTTTAGTTTCACTTACTTCATTTGCACATTTCAAATTACAGGCAGACATTGGATGTTACCAAATTCATAGATTTTATTTTCATAGAAATTAAAGCCACTAAATTACTTAAATAAAAGTAATAGACTTAGTTATTTTTACTTTTTGGTTTGAGTCGGTTAAATTTTTTTGCTTAAAAGTTTTATTTCTTACTTTTTAGTGATTTATCGACACGTAACCTACTCGTACTATTATAGTTCATTATACGGCACTTGTAGTCAAAAAGTTGCCGACATTTACACAAAAAACAAAAGCGCTGCAAGTGTGCCAAGTGTGTTAAATATTTTTTTATTCGTAGTATTTATTGGAACGAAGTTCCTTATCGCGCGTTGTGAAAGGGGGCAAGACGGAAAAAATTCGTACGAAAAGTTGTCACGACACTTTTTGATCAAAGGATCTTGCCGCCGCCTTTGATATGTGTGCGCGGAGGGGGGGGGCTGTATGCTGTCTCGCGCTCTCGTGGCGCCCCCTGGTGTTTCGGTGTACAATAACAAATATTATTATTACTTAAAAAAAAATAAAATTTTATTACAATTCCTTCACTAATTAATCGAAAGGAACTTCGTTCCATCCGGGTGTCCCTTGACACCTCTCAACTTGTTTATGCATCTAAAACATTCCAAAATATGAGTGTTTTACTATATCACCTCGTAACCTCATTTTCATTATTGGAAAGCACTTGAAAGATCGCCTAAAGTTAATGTAAGTAATTGAATGTCAATTTTAATTTAAAAAACAACATACTTAAATTTCCTACTTTTTTACACCAAATATTTGCTTAGTAGCTTTTTAATTATTCAAGTTTTACGTAAATTATTGTGCTATATATTAACATTTATACACTCGTATTCATTATAAATAAAATAAAGAAAATAAAATACAACCAAATAAAATTTAAAATAAAATATTGTTTGCCTTATTATTAAACACAACTAAGTCTACACGCTGGATGGTTCTAAGAATCATTCAATAATTTAATTATTTACTTTAATTATTAAACTCAATATTGCAAGCTATTACCGTTTCTAGGACTTGTTATTTCTTAAAAAGAAATAATATTAATTTTTGTAATTATTTTAAAATAGGTTGGTGACAACCCTGATGATTGCTGATGACTTCGCGAGAACAAGGAACCATTCACTGAATGCGTGATGAACGTATTTCCATTGTAACCGACGTCACGTCACTTAAATATTTAATAGAAGCTGGCGGTACTTTGCAGCTTATTATTTTTTTAAATACACCAATTGTGCGTACGAAAAATATATTATTATAAGTTAAGCTTGAATAGAATAATATTGTGAAATTTCATCAAAATCCATTTGGTAGTTTTGATCGAAAGAGTACAGACATACACACAAACTTTCGCGTTTATAATAGTTGTGTGATATCACTTATTGGCGTTGATGAAAATCTAAAAACCGAACAATATCTAAAGTATTATAAACCATGGTAACATATTCAACGCTTAGATTAATTTCATCAGTCGATACGTTGGATTCACTTATAAAATATACTTCACTAGAAAGACTGACTCATCACGAAATAATTAAAACTATACACTCAATTGAGTTGTAATACAGTTACTGCAGTGAACTTCTACATAGCTACCACGGGAACGGAATCTACGCGAGTTACACCACTGTTAGTAATTGTATAAGAGTAAATAGAGCTATTGTTCCAGATTGAATTGAATCAAATATAAAAAAAGAATATCGTGCCTGATAGGCATAGATATTGGAAACAGTTTTACCTTTAGTCGTGGTTAGATACTTTGCAGCGACACAGCCAGTTCAAAGCTAGGTATCTTCCACGAGATACGCATCTTAGATTAATAAAAGTCTTGCTACGGTTGAGCGGAGCGAAACTAATTCTTAATAAAAAGTTATTATTATACCATTTTGAGATCTTAACACTGCATGGATTCACCATGCGGGTGTCAGGTACATCTTGTGATAGGGTGAAAATCCGAACAGAGCCTGAGATTTGTGACACTAGTTTAGGTTTAAAGAGCACCTCTTTGTGATGCGTCAATACTCACCTTCACTGTTCGTTGTTATTCTGCCTGCCAAACCCAATTTATTAGAATTGTTCTATATACAGTAGCTTTGTGTACTTATTGTAATAAAAAACTTGCTCCAGGTCTAGTCAAGCACATCTTTAAGCAGGTTATGGAGTTATTTTGTTGGTATACCTCTCGCAGCCACTTCTACTACATAATACGTTAATTTTTAGTATTCAAAATTATTTTAAGAAATACAATTTTGGTTATCCCGTCATGTATGTGGAAATAAAAGCAGATAGCTTCCAAAAATTTTTGTTGTTAATAAAGTCAGTAAATTTTATAGTAAATGGTTATTAACATATTTTATGAATTTTTGTAAAGGATGATTGAAGTTTGGAATGAGATTATACACTCAGTCCCACAAATGTTTTTTGTACCTATTCTGCTCTAATGCAGAAAAAACGGAAAATTAATTTATGTCTATAGATTCGTTTGTAGTAGATCAAAAATACGGGTGACTGAGAGTTGGCAGCTACCTTGGCCAGCGGATTAGTGTGGCCATCCAAAGGGGAAATGCTGCCAGTATCCTGGGCACTATGCCTCATTGCAGTGGAGTCTAGGAGGTTTTAGATTTAATTTAATTTAGTTTTAATTTTGTTCTAATTATTTTAGCGTATTTTATATTGGTTTTGTTTCACTTTTAATAAAGATTTTTAAAAAATCAGAAATTAAGTACTATAACTAATATAAGTACTTATAAAATTCTCGTGACACGGTGTTTGTAATTTAATTCCTCCGAAAAGACTCGACATATTTTCGTAAAATGTTGTGTGCTTATCGGTTAGGTCTGCGAATCGGACAACATCTATTTCTCATTTCTCTAAATGTTAAGGGGGATTACAATTAGCAGCCCTTATTTTTTTTTATATTTTTTTGACAAAATTTTTTGTTTTTATTTTTTTATTATACTGCATACCTTTACCCTTTACAATTTTCACTCTTCTACGATCAACTAGAATTTTTTATTTCAAACTAGAGGACGCCCGCGGTTTCACCCGCGTAGTTCTCGTTCCCGTGGGAATTTCGGTATAAAATGTAGCCTATGTGTTATTCTGATGTATAAGCTATATTGTGGTAAAGTTTCATTCAAATCCATTCAGTAGTTTTTACGTGAAAGAGTAACAAACATCCATACATCCATACATCCATACATTCATACAAACTTTCGCCTTTATAATAGTAGTAGGATATACATGACAACATACACATATATTTCGGGCGGGCTTTCATTTGTATTAGGGTAAGTCAATGAAGTGCAACACACTCGAAATTCGTATGAACATTTCAAAAGTGTATGCAAATAGGCATATTTGAAAATGTTTGACTGACACTACATCTACATAATTATGTGTTATATAACACAACTTATCTGTGATCTCTTCATAATTTACAAATAAAATAAAACAAATAGTTGCTAATACCTGCCCGAGTGGCGACAGCTGCAATGCAATGGCTGTTCTATTCCATTAGGATAAAGGTTTAAATCACTTTGTGAGTGGAGTTACAAAATGTTCACATAAATCGGTCATAGGCTAACGGTTCATTATAGAAGCGGGTGATATTTTGGGATGGTCCATATATGATGGTCCAAGATATAAAAGACAAGATTTTCACTATTAAATAAACCCGATTTAAAAATTTACAACAACGTGATTGAAATCAAACGACTCAGGATTCTCTTTTACCTAAAAAAAATATTAGCAGCCCAATGTTGGGTGGTTCTGGTGCTACTTTCCTATGATTTAGAAGCACGTTACCTATAGTAGACTTATTTTAAACAGAGTCGTCGGGCAATAATTGCAATGCACGTAATGCTACCTGTTATTGATACTTAGCTATCTACACGCGGGTTCGATGTGCCAGCTGGCATATGAAAAAAGTCACAAAGTAATAAGACTGCCTCAATAGATATCACTATCAATATTACCGATAGAAGACTCAGTTTAAAATGCGTTCACTGTAACAATGGTCGATCGCTGCGGATATAACTTCATATTATTCTCTCTCTTATAAGGTGATGGTCAGACCCTGTAGACACTTCATCATTATCAGCCTGAAGACGTCCATTGTTGGACATAGGCCTTTTTAGGGACTTCCATTCGGACTGTCTCCCATAAAAGAAATGCCCTATAGTGACCACGCTGGGCAGGCTGGTTGGTCACAGCAGGACTAGACACTTAAGACAGGCTAATAATAATAATGATTTCTACCATATTGATTAATTAATTTGTGGGCCATTTCAAAAAGGTCACCCTATAAGGTGTTCGCAACACGCTCGTGGTACCATGCAACAAACCGGCCGGTGTCGGAAGATGGGCCAAATGTCAGCTAATGGTCACTCAGACCTACCTCAGTACAATTAACTAACCATTACATTTGAATAAATAACATCATTATCGGCCGATTAACCGTACAGGGTTGCGCCTTCTCCTTGTAGGAAAGGATATGGAGCAAATATTCACTACGCTTTTTGTGACCTCCGTGTCGCAGTGGTATGCGCGCTGGATTTCTGAAATGGAGGTCATGAATTGATATTTTTTGGTCCACGTCTGGCTGGTGGGTGGGGCTTCGGCCGTGGCTACCACCCTACCGACAAAGACGTACCACGAAGCAATTTAGCGTTCTAGTATGATGTCGTTATATAATAATAAATAATAATAACGCCGTGTGGCACCGGCAGAATAGAATGTTGCCACCCCCTATCTTTCCCGTGGGTGTCGTAAGAGGCGACTAAGGGACATCGGAGAACCTTTTAAGATCTTCTGGTTCTCCGGCAATGAGCTAGCTGGCTCCAAAAAACAGCCTCCTCGGGGATCTGAGTGGACCCCGAGTGATGTAACCACCACTCACCCCCCCCCAAAAATAAAAATGATGGAACGTACTAAGAGAGCGTGCATAGGGCCGCTACCTGGGGGTCGCCAGGGCGCGTCTGGGGCTGGCGCTGGACGTGGCAGCATGCGGACCGCCAGCCACACCAGTCGACTGCCATTACCACCTGGCCAGTCGACGTTTCCATCATCCCCACCGGAGGGCTTGGCTCCGACAGGGCTCACTAGGGTCCAATCTTCGGAGCCCGCCACCGGTGGAGTACGGCGCATGAAATGGACAGATAATATGAATAAAAACGTCATGCGCGCGTACTACAGGGCTACAGGGGGAGAAACTGGACGGACTGGCTACCGAGCTGCAATGTATCGCGAGTTCTTGCTGCTTGAGCCGCATTTAACTGTCACGGAACAAAACCTGGCAGATCGAGCTCGGTTTATTCAGCGTTCGAACATCTTTAACGCTACCGAGCTCGAACGATTGCGACGTGAGGCTGTTCCTGAAGTGGTACCTTCCACAGAGCAAATCGTCTCACCGGCGGCGCCTGTCCGCGAAGAGACCGAACCTATGTCCCAAGATTGGCATGTGGAAGAGAACACTGGGGGAACAGCCCTTGATATAGAACGGATGAGAAGGGTTTTAGAAGAGACGATTTCTGAAATCCGTAATGCTCCTCTTGAGAATCGTCCGCGGCTCTCCCGTATTACGCTGAATATAGCGACGCGGGATGTCATTGAGGCTGTCAACCAAATGCTTCACCAGCATTTGGCGGTCAGCACTGGCCTGGACGATACGGCTTCTATTCTCTTCGGGGCAGCCCTGGCCGTCCATCGGTTCATTGGTATCAAAGTCAAGGAACCTGGACAGCCGGGGCGTTCTGCTAATAACACCAGAGCAGAACCAGCCTGGAAGAGGAGGATAGAGCGCCGTATCACCCATGCCAGAAGACTCATTGGCAGACTGCAATGCTTCAGGTCGGGCAACACAAGGCCAAGGATTGTGCGCTCTGTTAGGATAGCCTTTAATGGGCTCGGGGTTAGGCTGGATCAAGCCGACATAACCCAAAAACTAACGGAGCGCATCGACGACCTGAAGCAGAAAATCGCTGCGTGGGGGAACCGCATACGACGATACTCGGAAAGAGTCGAGCGATTTCAGCAGAATCGTCTTTTCTCGAGTGATCAGAAAAGGTTCTATAACAAACTGGAGTGTCCCGCGGTCTGTTCTGCCTCTCCACAGCCGAGTCCGGCCGACCTCATCGCCTTCTGGCGAAGTATCTGGTCAGGAGAGGTAGAGTACGATGAGGGCCCTTGGATTGCGGCGATAGAGGAGGCATGTGCCGCAATTAAGCCGATGAACCCGGTCGCCATCTCTTCGGAGGATGTAGTTGGTGCAGAAGGCGGGCTGCGAACTGGAAAAGTCCGGGGCCCGACGGACTGCACCACTACTGGCTGAAGGCGTTCTCGGCTTGCCATGTCACCTTGGCTCGCCAATTTCAAGAGGCTCTCGAGCAAAGGACGCTCCCGAACCTTTTCACCACCGGGATCACTCACCTAGCTCCAAAGACCACCGATACCGCGGACCCATCTAAATACCGCCCCATTACGTGTCTTACTACCATCTACAAGACACTGACATCCGTTCTGAGCTCCAAGATAACCCGTCACGTTGACGAAAATAACATCATATCTGGAGCTCAGAACGGATGCCGGGGTGGTAGCCGCGGCACTAAGGAGCTCCTTCTCATCGATTCCGTTGCGGGCCAGCTGGTCAAACGCAACCGCCGGAACTTCGCCGCAGCCTGGATTGACTATAAAAAGGCATTCGACTCGGTGCCTCATTCATGGCTCTTGAGGGTCCTTGAGCTGTACAAAGTTGATAGTACAGTTCAAGACTTCCTCCGGTCGTGTATGGGGCAATGGAGCACGATCCTTTGTCTCCAAGGCAAGCGGCTGGCGGCTGCCGATGACCGGATAAGGATACGGAGGGGTATCTTCCAGGGCGACTGTCTGAGTCCACTATGGTTCTGCTTGGCCTTGAATCCTCTTAGTACATTACTAGGGAATTCGGGGACAGGCTTTCAGTTTCGGAGAGGAGGGACAAAAGTGCCTCACCTTCTCTACATGGATGACCTCAAACTGCTGGCACCCAATGCTACTCGTCTGAGGGAATTACTGAACCTCACCACGGGGTTTAGTAGTTCCATCAGAATGGAGCTTGGGCTAGACAAGTGTGCGGTCTTGCATGTTGAGAAGGGAAAGGTTACTCATACGGCCGGGATCAACCCCGAGCCAACTAACATCAAGACCCTCTCTGAAACTGAAACATACCGGTATCTGGGCATGTCACAATCCGTAGGGGTAAAGGAGGCGGACATGAAACAGTCAGTTTGCGAGGACTTTTATCGACGTCTGACAAAGATCTGTAAAAGTTACTTGTCAGGCGCCAATAAGATCCGAGCTTATAACGGCTGGGTCATGCCCGTTCTCATGTACTCCTTTGGCGTGCTCAGATGGACTCAGACCGAACTTGACGCCCTGGATACAAGAGTCCGCACGACTATGACTCTCCACCGTATGCATCACCCAAAATCGTCTGTCATGAGGTTGTATGTCCCCCGAAAGTGCGGTGGCAGAGGCCTACTCAGCGCCAAAACCATGCACAATCGGGAGATATGCAGCCTCAGGACCTACTTCGAGACGAAAAGGGAGTCTCCGATGCATGTGGAGGTCATAGAATGTGATAAAGGACTCACCCCCCTATCCTTGGCCAAGAGCGATTGGCAGAAACCGGTGGTACTGAGCACCTCTGACCGAGAGACCGTATGGAAGGGGAAGGAGCTGCACGGACGCTTTTTTAAGGCTCTTCATGAGCCCCATATTGATAGAAAAGCGTCCGTGCAGTGGTTGCGCTTCGGAGACCTCTTTGGGGAAACCGAAGGGTTTGTCTGTGCGATACAAGATCAGGTGGTTAAGACGCGGAACTACCGAAAGTACATTCTGAAGGATGGCACTCACGACATTTGTCGAGCCTGTCGCCATCCCGGAGAGTCACTCAGACATGTGCTTTCGGGCTGTTCGGCTCTTGCCAACACTGAGTATTTGCACAGACACAACCAAGCAGCCAAAATCCTTCACCAAGAGCTTGCTCTAATGTACGGTCTCTTGGATCAGCGGCTGCCTTATTACCAGTATACACCGGTGCCAGTGCTAGAACGCGACGGAATCCGGCTCTATTGGGACCGGTCTATCATCACGGACAGGACTATTCTAGCGAATAAGCCTGATATCGTGGTGTTAGACCGGGCACAGTCGAGGGTGTTTTTGGTGGACATCACAATTCCATATGACGAGAACCTTGTGAGAGCTGAGACGGAGAAAAAACGTAAGTACCTTGATCTGGCTCACGAGGTTACCGCCATGTGGCATGTGGAGTCCACTGAAATCATCCCGATCGTTATATCTGCCAATGGGTTAGTCCCAGTCAGCCTCGCACACCATCTGAGGCGGCTGGGGTTCCGTGGCGGTTCGCTCGCAGGCAAGATGCAAAAAGCGGTCTTGCTCGACTCGGCTAGGATAGTCCGCCGGTTTCTTCACCTGTCGCCCTGACCCCCGGCCGTTTGGTCTCCCTGCCGGGGTGAATCCTCCGCCCGGAGCATATATGTATTTATGTAGCCTATATTTAAGTTTATTTATATCAAGTATCTAAGTACGTTTATCATAACAGTTTCGGTTTTTGTCTTTATGTATTTATTGTGTGTCCGGGCGTGAGCGTATAATTTATGTATAAAATAATAATAATAAAAATCGTTTATTTTCATTCAGTTCATTTACATTACATTAAGGAGATTACATAATTATAAGCTGCCAGATCTACATCGGTATAATTTAATTTACATTATATTATTATTTGATAACTATTTTACAATTTAGTCTGAGTCTACATGGGTTAGCTGTAGATCAATTTGATGATACTGGGACCAGCCTGATCTAGGTTTATGTCAAACCTGTGTTTCAGACTTTCTCAGTTCTTATTTTAAATAACATGGTACTAATGAATGTTAATTAATATAATATAATACAATTTTTCTTACTAGTTAAAGTACATGAACTTATATTAAAAATTTTACTTTACAATTTCCAACATCTTTTCCGTGTCCTCGTAATCTAGTTTTTTTTAGGTAATTAGTCACCAAAGCCTTGCAGTCTCTATAATTTAAGTTACTTATTGTTAGTTTCTTATTTAAGTTGTTGTACAAATAAGGTCCTAAAAATATGTGAAATTTCTTTACATAAGCATGTTGAAAGAGTGGAATCGTGTAGACCCGACCCGTTGAACAGACGTTGATGATGGTGACCGGGACCAACAGCTCAACGTGCTCTTTAAGGCACGGAGTGTAACAACCACCAACTTCTTGACTTCTACTTTAATCTTGACGGCCGAGTGGCGCAGAGGGCAGTGACCCTGCTTCTGCGTCCTAGGCTGTGGGTTCGATTCCTACATCTGGAAAATGTTTATGTGATGAGCATGGATGTTTTACAGTGTCTGGGTGTTTATCTATATAAGTAATTTATGCATAATATATATGAAAATATTCATCAGTTATCATAGTACCCATAACACAAGCTACTTACGAGTACGCTTACTTTGGGGCTATAGCGATGTGTGTAATTGTCCTATAATATTTATGTATTTATTTATTTATCTTTTAGACGAAAGAAAAACTCAGAATTATTCCCCGACCCTGAATTTGAACCCAGAACCTCGTCACATAGGCACATAGGCTAACCACTACACCAAATAGGCAGTCGTTTAAGTTAAATCCATATAATTTGTTGGCGTACAATGTCTTAGAATATTTATATAAAATCTTGAAATCAAAATATATTTTTATTTGTCAATCATTACCTTCACGATGTTTGTATGATTATGAACGAGGAGGTTCCTAACCTCTAACTAATCATGCAGCGATTAGATTTATTATAACAGAATCGTGCATCGTTTGATTTACCTTTGAGTTAAGGTCAAAGATTCAAATCACAGGTCCTGTAAAGGGCAACACGGTGCTACTTTGTTTTTGTAGCCTGTTTGGTGGCTTTAGGTGGATCATTTACATACGAGTAGATACTTAAACAGATAAAACAAATTAAATCATAATAAGATAAAAACCCGATAAATAATTTCTAATAGGGGTCATCTTGGATTTGAAGTTATGGTATGCTTCAACTTGGGGTTTTTTTCAAGTTTGATACCTATAATATTGAGGCAATTTCGAAAATCTATGTAATCTACAACTTTTTGATTTTAATTTAACTGTTATCCGCCTTCCACCAAAAACACACACAAAAACATACTAAATTGCCAATTTTTAAATTTTCGTTTTTTCAACTATTCTTTTGGTATTCCATATTATTTTTGTTTTTTTTATAATAAAAAAATGTTGTACCTATTGACTTATTTTAAGGATTTTATACACGGCTGTTACAGAAAAATGTACAAACGATAGTTTGGAATGAATACGTCATGGGTATTAATAGCATCATTAGGAGCGCGTCGCACGGCTGCCGGCTGCCGGCAGAAGTCACTCGCTCTTTGTGGCAGGCACGCGCGCCGACATCAAAGCCTTCGTCGTGGGGTGACCACACTTTTTCTGTTGAGGAATATATTTACCGATTCCTCCTGCAGGTGTCTCTGATTTACGCCAGCCATAATAAGATAAGCCAGTAAGTTAGCGCCTCCTTGCGGCTTACATAAAGCGTCAAAAATCGTTGCAGCTGTAGGTATGCTTATTATTATCACACTTTTTGTAGTAATGAAAGGCTCCTATAAGCGAGGGAATATGCTGATTAGACCTGTGCCTATTAATAATTATCAGGTGTTAACATTAAGAAAGAATGGCTTAAGGTACAAAAGAGTAAGATTTTCCTCAGAAGAAGCATTACTTTTTGTATCACTCAATTAAATTTTAAGGTAAAACGGACTTATGTCACGCACGCCTTGACTGAAAGCCACCAAAATATGAAATAACCTAAGCTATTTACTAGTTCGACCACGTTTTCTCATTTGCCCTTATTGAATAATACGTGACAATAATATAAATATTATTAGAAACATCATCAGAAGGAATCAAAAGGTACAAGCAGAAAAAGAACTTTAATCATAACATCAACACGTTTTTATTACAAAACTTCCTTAAATCAAATCAAAATGAAAGAATCTGACGGTAATCACACAATTTACTTAACGAGCATTTACATTTTATTACACTTTAACTTTTAAGAAAATTAACTGGCAGCATAACTGCACACAAAGAGAACACACAAAATAATACTCATTTCACCATTAGGGCTTTGTTTATAGAACCGCCCGTAACTGCCACTTTTTGCTACAGTCTACCACAACAGCACAAAACCGGTATCTCTATAGTCTACGGTTCGCAATGCTGCCAACAATATAATACAATCTGATTGCCGTTAGGTATAGTCCTTCCAGAATGGCATCGTGTGGTTACCCTGGCCGACTTTGATCAGTCCCGCTGGCAAACGTAACTACGCTAATGTGCACTTTGTCATAACTGCCACCTACTCTAGCTCTCGTCTCTACTACACTTTCCACTGCTCTCGTTGCTGTCGTGTGTCATTTACGTCACGTCTGTACTATAAAAAGATAGTATGAAATTTAACAGAAACCTTAAAAAAATTGTAGAGCCTTTTGTTATTATTTATACTGAAAATTTGCCAGCCCGGGCTTGTTTTTTTTTATCGACTACAAGTCGGCCCTTGACTGCTATCACACCTGATGTTAAGTGATGATGCAGTCTAAGATAAAAGCGGGCTAACTTGTTAGGAGTAGAATGAAAATACACCCCTTTCGGTTTCTACACGACATCGTATCGGAACGCTAAATCGCTTGGCGGTACGTCTTTGTCGGTAGGGTGGTAACTAGCCACGGCGAAAGCCTCCCACCAGCCAGACCAAGACAAATTAAGAAAAATCTCAATCTGCCCCACCGGGAATCGAACCCAGGACCTCCGTCTTATAAATCCACCGCGCACACCACTGCGCTACGAAGGTCGTCAAAAGTTCGTTGTATTCAGGTGACCATCGTTCAAGTACTTTGTCATAACTTCCACTTATTGAAACCCATCTTAGTAGTATGTTCTATCCTCGTATTATTCAAACAGAAAGCTTTAGCAGCTTAAATTTCAATCACATTGTTTTTTCAATACTTAAAAAAAATTGAAACTTTGACTGCACTTACAACTGGTTATTCTGGTTCGAAGTCAAAAGTTCTGTGATGGATTTCTTGTTTGAAAAAATGGTCATGAGAGATAAAATCTCTTATTATTCCACGAGAGTCTTCATTCAAAGTAGTCAAACCTATGGTCATCGACTAATGAAGCAAAATTAGGTGACGTTGCGTCAGGTAGGGCGTATAATGTGTCAGATAACAAATTATAATATTCCTAATATATATATATGCTCTAAATATTTAATTTATACGAATGTCATTTGCCATCTTCGGCAGATCAAGTCTACTAATACAAGTTTTCAACTTACATTATTTAGCACATCTAGTTAAAGCTATCAATCCACTACAATCGATACGATTAGTTTCTGTATTGAGAACGAAGTGCTTCATAGTAATCTCTCATCATGTAAAGATAACGCCCTAAAACGTAGTTTTTAGGGTTCCGTAACCAAATGCAAAAAATGGAACTCTTGTGGATTCGTCTTGTCTGTTTGTCTGTTCGTTCGTATGTCATAACCACTTTTTTCCAAAACTATAGGAACTATTCTGTTGAAACTTAGTAAGTAAGTCATTTTAGTTGTATTCACTTACAATATTATAAAAGTTACATCCAAAAATTTTGCCATTCAATTAAAATGCCATAAATTATGGGTTGAATAAAAATAATCCATTTTGAAGAAGATTTATTTCTACAAATTTTGTTTTAATATTTATTTGAGTACGACAATTTATTAAAATAACATCAGTGCCTTAGTAAATGCGTAGCAGACAAAGATTTTTGGATCCATAAAATAATCCCTTAAAAGTTAATAAATCACAGCTTCTGGTTGCTATTTAAGAAATAATTTAAAATTTTTTTTAGAAATATATTTTATCAAGAAATTTTTAAAACAAAATTTGAAGAACATTTATTCTTCAAATTTTGTTTCAAAAGATATTTATTTGAGTACGACAATTTATTAAAATAACATCAGTGCCTTAGTAAATGCGTAGCAGACAAAGATTTTTGGATCCATAATTAGTACTTGTTATTTTCTCCTACGTATCTATCCTAGGTATTTTTAAGAAGTACGTCAGTATCCGTAAATCGTATCGTTTCGATCGTATCGCTCGCAGTGGACATGTTACCTTTATCGCCACGAAAGTGAATGCCAAGGTCATCGCGATCGTAAAGCCGAGTGCCTATGTATTACATAATTGTATCTTCACTTCTGCAGAGTACGTGGCGACTGTTGTATGATTGATGAGTTGACATTAAATGATGGATCGCGCCTCTATCACGACCTTAGACGATCTGCGACCTCTGGAGTGATGGGATTAATATTATCGCAAGAGTTAAAGGGAAGACATGCTTAAGCATTTGAAATATTTAAATGACATATCTCTAGATTACTGTTGTTTGAAAATAAGTTTAGCCTAAAGCCGCAACCAGACCTGCGGGAACAACGAATGCTCACTAAACATTTTCAAAATGCCATCAAATACGTACTGTAGGTATTTGCTAGATACCGAGTCTACGGTACATACATTTTTACATGGTTCGCCGACATCCTGCGCAACTCTGCTGTGCTTGACATTCGGCATTTGGAGAATCCCATCGGTTTAAACGTGCCTTAAGGATACCTGGAAGAGATCGCTACCAAGCGTATGTTGCTGTTTCATTGGTACTATTCAGAAGTTGAAGATCCCGAAATTCCCAAAAATATTTGAAAATATGTTTAATAGTTCGTAATGAGGTAGGTATACACTTAAAATCACCCGAAGCTTACATGTGAATATATGCAAACAAGGATGATAGGTCGGTATATAAAAGTGCAAAATTTATATTCTAATGACAGTCTCCACATCTCACCGGACCCACGCCGATATGCAAGCCGTGAGTACCATAATAACTATGTATTAATTTAGAGGACGCCCGCTGTTTCACCCGAGTAGTTCGCTTTCCCATGGGAATTCTGGGATAAAATTGTGTAATATTCTGATATGTAAGCTATATTATTTGACGGCCGAGTGGGGCAGTGGGTAGTGACCCTGCTTCTGCGTCCTAGGCTGTGGGTTCGATTCCCACATCTGGAAAATGTTTGTGTGATGAGTATGGATGTTTTCCAGTGTCTAGGTGTTTATCTATATATTATAAGTAT
The DNA here is from genome assembly GCA_034621355.1 of Mycalesis mineus. Taxonomy (NCBI): domain Eukaryota; kingdom Metazoa; phylum Arthropoda; class Insecta; order Lepidoptera; family Nymphalidae; genus Mycalesis; species Mycalesis mineus. The sequence goes on along the minus strand of CM067892.1, from coordinate 701,752 downwards.
TTATGTATAATATATATAAAAATATTCATCAGTTATCATAGCAGCCATAACACAAGCTACTTACGAGTACGCTTAATTTGGGGCTATATAGCGATGTGTGTAATTGTCCTATAATATTTATTATTTATTATTATTATTTATTTGTTGTGAAGTTGCATCAAAATCCAATAGGTAGTTTTTGTGTGAAAGAGTAGGTAACAAACATCCATCCATACCTACTTTTCGCCTTTACCGTATTAGTTAAGGACTAGCGGACGCACACGTACTTCTTGTTCCCGCAGAAATATCAGGATAAATTAGCCTTTGTCACTCGTCATGAGTCTGGCTATCATATACAAAAAGAATTTTCACAATCCGATGGATAGTTTTAGAGATCAGCCGGAAAAATTAGTCAGATTGACAGGCATATATAAAAATTTTTGACAAAAAAAAACCGACTCAAAACGCACTAAAAAGTATGTGTCATAGTTGCTTTAATTCACTTAAGCATATTTATGAAGTCGGTGCCAGCAAGTTTAAGGAATATTTATTTAACGTAGTAAATACGACAAAGAGCACGGAGTAACGCAGTTTGTGGGTTTTAGGTAATGTCCTTAAAGTAGAAACCTTGGCTGGTACCGACTCCTAGATATGCTTAAGTAAATAAGCAACTATTACTACTAGTTATTTTTTACTTTTTAGTGCGTTTTAGTCAGTTCTATTTTTTGTTAAAAATTTATATCTCTTTCTTTTTAGAGATTTATCGCCACGTAACGTACTTGTACTATACTGTCATAGTATTATATATGGCACTTGTAGCCAAAAAGCTACCGATACTTACACAAAACCGAAATCGCTGCAAGTGTGCCTATAAAATTTGAAAAGTTCCTTCAATTTTCTCAAGATATCATCAGCAGATCCTAACATGATGACAATGGGACATCTTGGAAGTGTGCCCTTTCTAATAACTGTAAAAAGTTATGCATGTTTATACATAAAAAAAATTTACGGGTCGAGTTGAGAATCTCGTCCGATTTTTTTCGTCGGTTAAAAATACGTTTACATATTTTCATAAATACCTCATTCACTTTAATTGTAAATTCTCTTTAATTGTAAGTTATTAAGTCCAGCTCACTCTCTTATGTCATCTAACCATTTCCACGACGTCCAGGTGCAGGTTCTCGCCCTGTAGCTTTTCTTCCAAGATCAACCTTGGAAAGGAAAACTGTGTTCCAGTTTGCAAGTGTCCATAAAAACTTAGTTTTCTCTGCATGATGGTGGACATGAGTTCTAGGAGAGTATTAGGTGTGAAGCTGTCTGTTGAAATGTTGAATAATTTCGTATAGACTTAGATATAGATTTTTTTTATCGACTACAAGTTGGCCCTTGACTGCTATCACACCTGATGTTAAGTGATAATGCAGTCTAAGATGGAAGCGGGCTAACTTCTGAGGAGTAGGATGAAAATCCAGACCCCTTCGGTTTCTACACGACATCGTACCGGAACGCTGAATTGCTTGGCGGTACGTCTATGTCGGTATGGTGGTAACTAGCCACGGCGAAAGCCTCCTACTAGCCAGACCAAGACAAATTAAGAAAAATCTCAAACTGCCCCGCCGCGAATCGAGCCCAGGACTTCCATCATATAAATTTACCGCACATACCACTGCGCCATGGAGGTCGTAAAATAACACCTGTTCTTGTTCCTTACAGAAGATGCCTAAAGAGAGTTGTTCCATCTTTAACTCCCTTTAGCTATCACGCTTGACACTGGTAGGGCATCGCTTCATACAGTTGCATCGTCCCAACATTCGTATCATAGTTTTTGATACAAATGTTGAAAGTGTGAAACAGACTACCGGCAGTAGTCGTTACCTATCACGTTTATTTAAATTAAGCATATTCAAAGCAAAAGTGAATCTTCTAGGCAAGCGTGTTGCAAATCATATTTCATCATTGATTTCCCTAAGGCATAATAAATATTTGTTTAGAATTTCTACATGAATTGTTTCTAACACAATTTATGCATATCCTTGCAACACGATGCGATGCGTACCACGTGATGGCAAGTGATAACATCGTGAAGAGAACACGTGTTGACCTTGTGCATACAATTCTGAGCGATCGAAATGTCAACCCAAAAGTCATTTGGGTGATGTCACGTTGATGCTGTAGGAATATTAATGTGTTACAGATACGTTGATCTGAGTGGGTTAAGTGGTGCGTTGATTGCTTAGTGACTGCCGTAGGCTTTGTGGTTAGCTTGTATACGTAACAGGGTACAAGATTCTACAATAAATATACCTATTCAAGAAATTTTTAGTACATACTAGTCGTCGCCCTCGTCTTCATCCGCGTGAAAATCTCTTAGGTACCCTTCTAATTTTAAAGACAGACTCATGTAAAGTGTCGCCGTTTCTCGCTCCTCCTCTCAAATTATTTTTTTTATAGTTTCCCGTCAAGCAATATCCTCCGTCCCGTCCCTTGTACTAAATATCTACATTTTTGTTAGACATTGTCCGACATTACAGTACATTAACATTACCCATATATATTTATGGATACTGATGGCTATAGCTTGATAATATGAAAAATACCAGTTTCAAAATGCGGATCCCTATTCAGTACGTATAATGTAACACGGAGGAGGTCAAATTAATTTGGACGCCATAGCGCTTTTTAGAAGATTTCCCGGCAATTGTTTGAATTTTCCTTACCTTTTAAACCTTCCCTAGACCTCCACAAACATTAAAATAAGATGAATCCGTTCAGCCGTTCTCGAGTTTTAGCGAGACTAACGAACAGCATTTCATTTTTATATATATATTAATTCAGTATTATTAATATTTATTAAATTTTAGTTAAAACGGGTTAAATTTTGCGGCGAGCAGGTTTAAACTACACACAAACATACACATAAATTTTTACTTTTGTAATATTAATGTGATATGTAGGTACATAAAGATAAAAATAGCGCAGTTTATCGGCCTATGTAGTTAGTGCAAACACAATCGGTGGAAATGATAACATGTGGTCACGACAGACCACCCACAGCATCCGCTACGAGCTTTTACTTATTAAACATGCTCGCAGACTGATATACGAGCCGCAAAACGCACCGGAGTTAGCAATTTAACAGATGCAGTTTTTAAACCCTTTTTGAATAAATAGTTTATAAAAAGGTAAAAATTCTGGATATAAAATCTCTATTTACAATCGATCGCGAAACAATACTTCGTTTTTTCACAGAAAATACAAATCAAGTCAATATAAATTGGTTATTTCTTTATTGAAAAGTGTTAAAAGACAAAAACACTTGTGGGCAATAATCAGCAGCTGCATAAGTAGCATCTTTAACACAACCAAAAATAAAAACGCAGCGTACATGCGGTTTCAACCGGGTCGATACTGTGTCCGTTCTCGTGGAAATATCATTTTATAAAAATAGCCTTGAACTATTTCACACCTTGCTAAAATTTATGGGGGTCATCTGATATTAATTGATACCCATGTACATTTGCAACACCCGAGGTACCGCTTTGCCGGCCTTTGAGGAATTGGTTTATTCATCTTTTAAATACCTTCCTATAAATACTAAAACGCTAAAAATATCGCAGGAGGAAATTGATTCCACAGTTTAAGTACTTGTGCGCAGCAGAAACGATCTGAAAAACAGGACAGGAGGTCGTAGATAATCTTCAGATCAGATCATTTCTTTCCAATCTTTTCAATTCAAATACTTCGCGCTGTGTGGGATAAAAAAGTTACTGTATACGAGATCTCTCAAACTACACTCGACGGAAATTTAGCATAGTTACCCATTTCTTTGATTTAAACTAAGAACGGATTTGTCGAAACTTCCACGGGATCGGCATTAACGCAGATAAAACCACTGGGCAAGCAAGTAACAAAACAAAATAAAATCGCGCGGCGTAACCGACAGTGTGCAACCAGCACGCGCATCAATTATGCCATCACAATATATCAAGTTAGGACATGTCTTGCGTCCATACATCACATAATTATCATTAAATCTACAAAACTAATTGCTTAAACATGTTTATGAATAACAATCGTCAGACGAGCCGACGGTTGGGAAATACGAGTAGGTTGTACAATCTCGGCTCTATTAGAGTTGACTAACAGACTATTAATGACCACCACTCTGCACTAGAGCAGCGTAGTGGGTAATAGCTTTGTATTTAAATATTATGTAAAAAGAAACAGTAGGTAGTGGATTTTTTTTGTGGGTAATTTATGATTCTTTGTTCTGTAAAATCTCCACAAACTAGAGAATGCCTGCGGTTTTACCCAGGTAGTTCTCGTTCTCGTTGGAATTTCGGGATTAAATGTGGGCTATATGTATCTAATATGTAAGCTATATTATTGTGAAGTTTTATCAAAATCCATTCTGTAGGTTTTGCATGAAAGATTTACAAAAATCCATCTATAACATACAAACTTTGGCTTTTATTATATTAGTAAGGACTACGTCTTCTACTGCGTCTGCCTGTCTGTTTGCGATCAATCCAAAGATTTACTACTGAATCGATTTTCATGCGGTTTTCACCAAATGATAGTTTGTGAAAGGGTTTAGTATATAATTTGTCAAGGTTTTGTGTCAATTGACTGAAATATGATAGTAATCGTTAGTGTCGGAAAAGCTCAATCAGTCTGGAAGCTTTTATAGAAAACTTTGAAACGTAATAAGACAATATACTGTATTTATATGATGTAAGAGAGAATTGATCATTCATTCATCAGGATTAAAGGAAATATCGCTACAAAGTTACTTAATTTAGAATTTTAAACTTTTATCTGTCTGCACTAGCCATACGTCGCTAACTGCGGGCTTCATAAGAAGGCTCAGAGTCACTCAGCGGGCGATGGAAAGAGCAATGCTCGGAGTATCTCTGCGTGATCGAATCAGAAATGAGGAGGTCCGCAGGAGAACCAAATTAACCGACATAGCTCAGCGAGTCGCAGAACTGAAGTGGCGATGGGCGGGGCACGTGGTTCGAACAGCTGATGGACGTTGGGGGTCGAAGGTGCTAGAATGACGACCCCGCACCGGATAGCGCAGTGTTGGTCGACCCCCCCACCAGGTGGACTGATGACATCAAACGGGTCGCAGGGAGCCGCTGGGCTCATGCGGCTCAGGATCCTTGTGTTTGGAAGTCCTTAAAAAAGGCCTATGTCCAGCAGTGGACGTCCATTGGCTGATAATGATGATGATGATGATGATGACTAGCCATACATCTCTCTCATTTAATGATAAACATACACACCTGTTCCAGGTCATAGTATTCGCTGTTCTCGTGGCCGCGGTCGCCGCCGTGCCCGTGGCCCCAGCTGACCATAAAGCCGCTGAGACTCTCCGTTATGAATTTAACAACATCGGCGTCGACGGATATAAATTCGAGTAAGATATCCAACTACCCACGTTGCTCTAGTGGTTAGCCTAAATGATTTCGATCACGAGGGCCTGGATTCGAATCTTGGGTCATCTTATGCTATAATTCTGAGTTTTTTCTTCTACTAAAGGAGTTAGGAAGTCGGTGGTGTTACTACACTTTAGTGCCTCGACGAAATTAATCCATCGGTCCATGTTATTCACATCTTATAGAGTTCGTTAACAAATAAAACATTATCACTATGCTCGACAACCTACATTGGAGTGGTGTGGTATGTCTACGTACAAGGATTCAGGCCAATCAATTGTATTGATGATTTAACTACACTATTGATATTTCAGCCTTATAATGGCCTATTAATAGTTCCAGGTTTTCCTGTATTTATGAGAGAGGATATCTATTAATTATTGATGATTCTATTCTATACTCCAACCCAGGAATAGAACCTAGGACCACGTGATAGGAAGTCACATAAGCTAACCACTAGACTAGACAAACAATAAACGAGTACAATATAAGTTTAGATATCAGTCTATTAACGGTCCACTACGGGGCCTGGCTTCCTTTAAGGAGAAGGTATATGGAGGGTAGACCCACCAAGCTTTACCTATGCAGGTTGGCGGTTTAGTTTAGATGTATTAGTGTAGAATCTCTCAACCAATTCAAGATGTTTTTATTCTTTACCAGATTGGAAACCGACGATGGAAAGAAGGTATCTGAAGAAGCAGTGCTGAAGAACAACCAGGCTCTGGAGGTGCGCGGCTCCTTCTCCTACTACGGGCCCAACAACGAATTGTTCACAGTCACCTACCTGGCTGATGAGAATGGGTACAAGGCCTTCGGAGACCACCTTCCCAAATAACTGCGACTGTTTAACTCAATCTGACTAGAATATATGTTTTTTTGATTCCATAGATTATTTTTTTAATCCAAATACCTGAAAGGAGGAGGTTCTGTGTTTATGTATATTTTCTCAAGATATGGTAACGTTTATTGGTTTGCGTTTGACTGCAATGAGTGTACATCGAAATCAATCACATCATGCATCATCACTTAACATCAAGTGTGATAACAGTCAAGGGCCAACTTGTAGTCGATAAAAAAAAAATACTTCTTTTTTTGATCCAGCTGGAGGAGGAGATCCTATCCTTTATCAACATTTATTTTGATTTTTTGGACACCCAGAAGTTTATATTTTAATTTTACCAGGATTTGGTATAATTTCTCACATTATTTCACAAGAAAGTGGTAAAAAGGAAACTTTTGGATGTTTAGGTATAATTTATGCTATATTAGCTATTGGATTATTAGGATTTATTGTTTGAGCTCACCATATATTTACAGTTGGAATAGATATTGATACTCGAGCTTATTTTACTTCAGCAACAATCCATTAGTACACTCACCTAGATCAAAGTTAATCAAACGAGGAGCCGCCACGGGAAAAGGATCTCCCATTGTGGTAATAGACCTGTGTTGCACGACGAGCTGTATGCTCTCCTTGTGTTTATCCGATTGTCAAAGAAGAGTTAAGTTTTCAGAGTTAAAGTATATATTTACGTTAATATTTATTTATTAAGAACTAATTATGACATTTCTACAAGTCTTAAGTGGTTATATATAAATACACTGACTTATTATTTTAACTTTAAAAATCTGACCGATAAACCAAATCACAGCAGTTTGGTTAACATAAGACTCAAGGTAGGCAAAAATATAAAATTTTCTTGGTAAGTATGTGGTCTCGACGAAGACAACATAATACAAAGGTTTATTTAAATATTTTTCAAGAATGTGCACAATATACAGTTAGTTTTTGCTCCTTTATCATTTTATTATAATAGTTTATATATAAATATAAACTATTATAATAATATGGCTTTGAGAACAGTAGTATTTCATCAGTCAGACATTAAATGTAACACAGATTAAATTCGGTATAAAAATATCACAACAGAAAAATAGTAGAGCACATTAACTGCGAGCGCAGCGCGTTACGGCATAAGAGCGAGATTACATCTGCGACTTCAAAGACTCTTTGATACTTGTGTGTGCTCGAGGTGTTAACGCAGTATCATACCGTGTACGAACACTACACCTACACCTACACCTACACCTTGCCAGTTGCCGCTCTTTGTGAGATGTAATACTTTTAATGGACTGATAACATTGTTCCAACTGTGTCGTTACGCTTTTGGTTTGCTTTTTTGTTTGTGGTAGGAATTATTTTTTACGTCGTTCTAGAATTTCAGCGGGCGGTAATTTAGAAGACAAATGATAAAACATTTCGGGGCTTTTAGATTCTATAATCTAGTATTGCTGTCACTTCAACCATATACCTACTAAAGTGTTAAACGAAACTTACTTGGGTTTGAAAACTTTTTGTTATCATCCTCTGAGCTTCTGTGTATACAACGTATCTATACATTTCGACCTTGTTAATCTGTGTACAAAATAATTATTTTAAATTAAAAATTCCATACTAATATAAACAAAAAGGGTTGACAACTTGAAGATTTAAGCAAATTATTGTCTACATATCCCTCAGGATTCTGAATAAGATTTTTTTCTAGGCATGTTTTCCCTCTCCCTAACTCCTTATTAATAAGCTGAAACGATTTTCATAATTTTTGCCCAACGGACTTAGAACAAAAACTGTCTGTGGAAGTATGCGAAAATTTTCAAACTCACTTTTTTTTTTATCGACTACCAGTTAGCCCTTGACTGCCATCACACCTGATGTTAAGTGATGATGCAATCTAAGATGGAAACGGGCTAATTTGTTAGGAGTAGGATGAAATCCACACCCATTTCGGTTTTTACACGACATCGTACCAGAACGCTAAATCGCTTGGCGGTACGTCTTTGTAGGTAGGGTGGTAACTCGCCAGGCGAATAGCTTCCCACCGTCAAAGCCAGCCAAGCCAATCATTAAGAAAAATCGATTTTCGTAATTTCTGCCCCGCAAAAACTGTCTGGGAAGATCGAACCCAGGACCTCCGTCTTATAAATCCACCGCGCATACCATTGCGCCACGGAGGTCGTCAAAACTTCACACCGTCTAATTTAGACAGCCATGCGTAATGGCATTATTAGAATAAGCTGAATCGATTTTCGTAATTTTTGTCCAACGGACTTAGAACAAAAACTGTCTGTGGAAGTATGCGAAAATTTTCAAACTCACTTCAAGCTATATGTACGCTTTCACACCGTCTAATATAGTCGAACATGTCAACAAACACTTGATAGGATATTTGCCTAAAAAGTTGTATATTTGTGGTTCTTATCAATTCGACATTGAGATGGGATAAGATATCAGCAAATTTCGATTACGATGAAAGATTCCAACAAAAGTGTTAGCTTATTTTAAAAGACATTGTTGGTCCTTTAAGTTAAATTTTGAATGTTACTTTAATTTTTAATCGACAAAAATTTTTAACAAAAAATAGAACCGACTCAAAACGTACTAAAAAGTAAAAAATAACTGTGTTAGTTGCTTTAATTTACTTAAGCATATCTAGGAGTCGGTGCCTGCCAAGGTTTCTACTTTAAGGACATTACCTAAAACCCACAAACTGTTTTACAACGTTAAATAAATGTTCCTTGAACTTGCTGGCACCATCTTCATACATATGCTTAAGTAAATTTAAGCAACTAAATGACATAGTTATTTTTCACTTTTTAGTACGTTTTGAGTCGGTTCTATTTTTTGTTAAAAATTTTTACTCAATTTATTTGAAAAACTCATAAAATAAAGGTTCAAAAATAAAATTTTAGTCTTAAGATATTATTTAATTCATGAGTGTCAGGATTTAGTCCTTTAGCTGTTGACTAATGGTCATGCATCGAACCCAATGTATCTGTAATTTCGATTCAGAGAACGAACCTCCGAGGACTTACCGAGTCTTTATCAAACACTTGAATCTTTGACGAGATTCTATATATAACTAAACATTTTGTCTATGGAACCATTGTTGTTGTCCATTACATTAAACAACTCATGGTTGACCATTTCTATTACTCACAACAAATACAAATAAAAAAAAAACATGTGAAATAGTTTCCAAACAAGCACGTATGTTTCAATTTTAATTAAACTTTTCGTTCAAAGTTCAAAAATCGGCATGAAGTTGGTAAAGTTATTGAAATTGATAAATCACGGCGCGGGTGCCAATACAGCTGCACCTACACGTTACACGTTACGTGTTACATGTTACGTGTTACATTTTACACGCCACATGTTACGCGAACAGAGACGAGTTGTTTTAACAAATATTTCGGCCGTTCTTCGTAACACGTTTACTGTGCATGGTGTGTGGTACAATATAAAAATTTTGAATTTAAGGTTGGATAAGCATATTAGGCTGCACCGATATCATGATTAAGATTTTGCAAGACAATCGTTTCATGGTTTGTTACTTCAAGCAGTGATCGCTACGATCAACTCTAGACTGATGACAACTAGCAAGTCGCAAGAACTTGCTAGATTCATGCAGCTCCGGACGTGAACAAACTGCTGTCTCTTGATTTACGATGTGAAGGCTTTGGTTGTAAGTTTCCGGTTCATAAAAACAGGCATATGAGGCTTCACAGCGCATTTAAATGGACACAGACATTTTGTTGAACTAGTATAGCTTTCGAAATGCTAATCTGTTTATCTACTTATTATTAGGTGGGCCATCTTTAATCTTCAATTATCATTTCTATCATTATCAGTTTATTTTAATGATCCAATACAGGACCAGTCTTCCTTTCAAGTTGGTCGAAGCTTTCGTCATATGGGACAGTAATTTGATATAACAATAACTATTCAGCGCACTGATCGATCGACTATCACTATATTATGGTATAGTATAGAAAAGGAAGACTGGTCCTGTATTGGGCCATTAAAGTATATGGATAATATGTATAAAGGACCTGTCCTTTGCCTACAATATATTTATCAGTGATAATAACATAACAACATAGAAAAAATCCCCGGCTTCCTCAAAGAGGTCACCGAGTTGCAACGAGGATATTGATGTTATGTGACCTACATCTGGTCCCATAAGGGCCTTGAGTAATCGTCCATGCAATTTGTTACTCTTCCATATCGTCACACAATCAGACTTACTAATTTTTTTAGACATACGCCAGTTCTCTTTGTCAAGGGATAGCGGCGTAAAACTCTTGTCCACTGCAACGAACAGTAACTAACCGCTAACCGTTTGTCCCTTGTATACACGTCGGAGCCATAGATCAAGCGCACCTGTAATATCGCTCGCACTATCACCCGCACCCGGCGCCGCTCACCGCTCGCACGCGCTACAGCTACACACAACCTGCCACTTACATCAATACATACCCGCTTATCGTTTGTCCCTTGTCCCGCAGACACGTCGGGGCCATAGATCGCTCGCACTATCACCCGCACTCGGTGCCGCTCGTACGCGCTACAGCTACCCACAACCTGCCTCTTACATCAATACATACCCGCTCATCGCTTGTCTCTTGTCCCGTACACACGTCGGGGCCATAGATCAAGCGCACCTGTAATATCGCTCGCACTATCACCCGCACCCGGCGCCGCTCGCACACGCTACAGCTACACACAACCTGCCTTTTTCAGCCGATATCAAAACGTAATTTACGTGTTTTCATCTTGTAACACACGTGTCTCGACTTTTTCTGCTAAGTAAGGGGTGGAGAGGGATGGCGCTGGGATGAATGATGTCTTTTGGTATGTTTTTAATGTTCGGTCCAACGTATTTATGTATAAATCTTTGATATTATCATGATTAGGACCAGGCCGCCCTCCTTATAAGAGAGGGGGTATGGAGTATAGGCCCACCACTCCAATGCGGGTTAGCGAGCCTAGGGTGATAATATATCATTTATTGACGATCACTATCAGGTGTTGATTATAGTGGTCTGAACCGACGGCTTAACGTGCTCTCCGAGGCACGGCGGTGTAATATCTCTTTCTCTCTGTCTCTTTCCAACTTTTCGACTCCGGGCTCCGGCAATGTCCTGAAAATGTCATTGAAGATTGAAAATCTCAGAATTTTTCCGTGACCCGACCCAGGGTTCGAACCGACGTCAACGGATCGATGCCCCATAACAACCACTAGACCAACGAGGAAATAATTGAATACTAAAAAGTAATCTATTTCAAGCCATTGAATAAAACATTTTCATCAAAACGCAATAATGAAACAAAAATTTCGTTAGTCCACAACTCGTCATGAGTTCTACAACAAAAAATCGCGGAATAACCTCCAACAAATTGAATAAGAAAATTTTATTTTTACCTTTTCGGCGAATAAACGAAAAAATAGAGAGAGAAGGCCCTTTTATTATACCTCTATTAGGATAGGAATGGGTATCGAATTGGCTAATAACCGTCCTATCAGGTGAAAGGAATTCACTTTCTCCCGTTTCCTCGTCACCGTAGAGATGCGGTCGTTCGATGTCGATAAAAGGCAGCGTATGATATTTGTCTTGCTCATGTGCCTTTCTGGCTCACTTTTATTGAGAACAATTGACCAATTTTATTGAGGTTATTGTACTTAAGTCATCCAGAGTTTTGTCATGACGACTACATCATCGACGAATCGCAGGTTGAACATACCTGTAGTAAATTCGGTTTTTCTGCAATGACCACAGCCCAAGTTGATTCTGATTCTAAGACTAGCTCTATAGGGTTATACAATTCAGCCTTTGTGGGTTTCTCCTTGCCCATAAACTGTAAGCAAAGTGGCAGGTTAAGTATACTCTGCTGTTGTGTTTATGATTTATAGTACTAAACTTTTCTGAAACGTACTTGTTCTAAAGTCTGGAAGTCGTTGAACTTAGGTACGGGTGAGATAATTAACTTGAACATATCTAACAGCGTCTTACTGTCATTCTCGTCAAGAAATCTATCAGTTATAATATTTTTTTATTAATTCCTTGATAGAATTTTTTTTTAACTAGGTAACTCGCTGACCCGATAAAAAAATTATCCAACGAACAAATCAATCTCGGTTTCTTAGACTATTCTTTTGAACGGTTTTTGTTTTCAATTTGCAATTAATCGCATGTTAGTGAGTAGGGACTCTACCACCACTTTAGAAAACAGTACATATATTTAAAACATCGATAAATTGTCACTGTCATCCCTAGCGGTCCATAACAGAACAGCGTCCACCTTGATAGCAGTTTTAGTGTGAGTTTTACAGCTCCTCGCGCTATTCCGCGCCGTTCGCCCGTTAGCACGCCCCAAGCGCGCCGGCGAACTGTTACAAATAATAGGGCACAATGATACTTTCCAATAATTAAATGCATAGCTTTAGATTCCGGTGTATTGGATTTGAAATTATATTAAATGAGTGAAAAAAATTGGTTGTCTGTAAAGTCGGTACTAAAAGCTTGAGAAAATACAGATGGAATGGTAATTTTTGTTTATTACAATGTTTAATTCAAGTATATTTTTATAAATATTAATTTAAATTAATAAAATAATTGATTTTGATTTTATAAATTTACATTTTAAATTTATAATAAATATATTAATTTTTTATTTAAAATATAATATTTAATTTATAATATAATTATTAAATATATTAAATATTATCATATATGAAGACAGTGGCCGACGCAAAGGCCGATTGTGCTACTTTGCGTCTCTCCGCTCCACGGCGGTCAAGCCTTACATGGAACGCCTCAACTTGGGGTACCCGTATGAGTCCGGGATTGGCATGTAGCCGGCTGAAAATTTATAGAAGTTTTATGAAAAACTTAGAATTAATAAATCTGTGAGTAGTCTAGCCAGGTAATTTCTAACTCGTGACATGGTTATCAGCCTATAGCTACATAGGTTAATCACCGAGGCAGACTGTGGACGTTTGAGCCATAATAATTAATCAAAAGAACAAATAAATAAATATCAATTAATAGATAGTGATAAACTGCGATTAAAGATTTCATAGGCGCTTATCTAGACATACCGGGGATGTTAAACCAGCATAACCATAGAGTTGAAATTTACACCAAAAATTTTAATTTATATTTTAATAATTTTAATTTCTAAATTAACTTTAAAATCTGTTTTTTACTAATCCGCCATGATGACATTCCCGGTTTTTATCAAATGCAAAAAACACTAATTACAATTAAAAATTACTTTTTGAAAATGCATATAATAGCTTAATTGCATTTAAAAATTCTGACTCCGAGAAACTTAGAATTATGTGAAACTATAATTACCGTGAATTTTTTAGGTTAATGACCAGAAATAGAACTGGAGACGTATGAGCTATAATAATTAACAAAGCACAAAAAGTAAATAAATTAATACTGTGTAATTTAAGTTGCTTTAATTTGCTTAAACCAGCATATCTATTAAGTTGTTACCAACAATTTTAAATAATATATATTAAACGAAGTAAAGCAGTTTGTGGGTTCTAGGTAATGTCCTTTATTAAAAGAAAAAGCATAAACCATAAAAAATGGCTGGCAATGCATTAATAGCTTGTTATCTTAAATAAATTAAAGCAACTAAATGTTTTATGTTTTGTTAAAAATTTTTATTTATTACTTTTTAGTGATTTATCGCCACGTAACGTACTCGTACTATACTGTTATACTGTCATACGGCACCTTTAGCCAAAAAGCTACCGATACTTACACAAAAACCAAAATCGCTGCAAGTGGGCCTATAAAATTTGAAAAAAAAAAAATAATAAAAACAAAAAACTTATTTTTGACCCACTCACTCTTCTCACTTTTACTCTACTATTATTAAACAATAAATGACAAAAGCCATAAAGTACGCATCAAACGCCTAACGAAAATACTCATAGAACATTTGTTTAGTAATCAACATACCGCGACCAAACTGACTATAGTGAATAGCCCACTAAACGGTGAGCCAGGGGTCAAAAACCATTGGCTGAGAATTGCGATCATTTAAAATAAAAATATTTGTAATAGAGTATTTAAATAGAAAATTTAAACAGGCTAATCAAAGTTAACATAATTTACTTGGCAATTTTTTTTGTACAACAGTATATTATAATAACGTAGCGGAACACCGAAAAGATGTAATCTACGATGGAAGTGGGATAAACGGTCTGTCGCTTGGCGGTATATCTTTGTCGGTACTAACTAGCCACGGCTAAAGCCTCCTACCAGCCAGACCTAGCCAATTTAGAATATTAAAAGGCCTGGTTTTATCTCTTCTGCTATGCTATGTAAAGGAGTCACTTTTATATTTTCTACATTATTTGAACTTCGCCGTGTCCATGAGCCACTAGACTTAAATTTTACTTAATATGGCAATCAATAAAGACATCTTGTACTCATTCATACTACAGGAGCTCAATAGGTGTACGGGCCAGCTAAAAAGCTAGATAGCAGTTTAATAATAATAATTTCAGTTCGATTTCAGTCAATTTAAACGGTACAAAGGTTTACGATCCCTGCAGGACAAACAATAATACATCTTGCGTTCATTCATTCAACAGTAGTTCAATGTATGAATATGCTAGGTTGAAACAATGTACACATAGTAGCAGTTTGATAAATCTTTGTTCGGTTTCGTGTTCATAAACGGCAATGGCGCGAAGGTTGGCGATCCCTGCAGGGCAATAAAGCGGGTGATACATCACGGCAGGTCAGGTGAGTGATTCAGTGGACAAATGACCGGCTGAAATACGATAATGGCGCGCAGTGGTCGCGAGCGCTGTGTTTAATTGTGCTTTGTACTAGCGCCGCACCGCGCGCACCGCAGCACACATTGCTGATGGTTTTTTTCTGTATTCATCTGGTACTCGTATTTGACTGTCTTCTCACCTGATCCTAATTTTTTTATTTTATAATTTATCATTAATATATACTTTCTACAGCGCCAGGAATCCTAGACATATATAGGTGAGAGGATTTATTTAGTGAGTACAAATTATAAAACTACGGATACAGAAATGATAGGTAGGATAATATTCATATATATTTTATATTATCTTACCATTTCTGGCATGCGTAATTAACATGTTACATTAAAATTAATTAATAATTAGTTAAGTATTAATAAAATTATTTTAAGTGATGTTTAATGGATATAGTTTAATTCACGTATATATATACTTTGTCTAATTATAAAAGACAGATTATTACTTACATTATTTAAAATAAATAATAAATACGACGACTGATGGTCAGCTAGGCGTAAAGTGACAAGTTAGTACTCTTACCTATTTATAATTGACTGTGATTTCACTTGATGCTATTATGCCGCTCTAACCAGGGAAGATTAATTGAATAATCTTCAAGGTCTCGGCCTGAAAATCCTGAAGCATACCTGCTGGATTACCTACCTATAAATTCGTCGTCAACTCTTTCATACCGAAACACGACAATTCTTATATATCTACAAACTTGAAATAAATAAATAAAAAAAATACAAAAAAAACCTACACCAATTTTAATGTCACTTATATAACTAGCTACGATATTTTTATATATATAAAAAAACTTAAAATAAATAAATAAAAAAAATACAAAAAAAAACCTACACCAATTTTAATGACACTTAGATA
The DNA here is from genome assembly GCA_034621355.1 of Mycalesis mineus. Taxonomy (NCBI): domain Eukaryota; kingdom Metazoa; phylum Arthropoda; class Insecta; order Lepidoptera; family Nymphalidae; genus Mycalesis; species Mycalesis mineus. The sequence goes on along the minus strand of CM067892.1, from coordinate 685,803 downwards.
ACTAGATATATACATGTGTTACAGTGTGTTTATATGTATGTATTTATGTGGTATGTGTACATATATTTATGTATATAGTTGTATTATGTCACAGTAGAAAGATGTCGTACAATAAATAAAGACAGAATCAAGACTTCAATTAAAAAAAAGCCACTACTACTACTCGGAATCTTCGGAAAATTCCTCATTTGTTTTCAGACGACCAAGAAAAATTGGTCATCTGATAATCGAAAGACTAGACTAAGTAATTTGATTAGATTTTAGCATGTGTACTGAGATTCAGTGGATTTTATTGAGCAAACAATGTTACGCTGCAGAACTCGGTAGGTGGCGTAAGTACATTAGTGTGCAGGTGAAGGGTTGCTTTAATAAATGGATTCGCGCATTCGTTAGCATGAATTAAGCGATATCTGCATCGGATTAATGAAGATATCGCTCTTGGCTTCTGCGGCTATACAGGGTGCTACGAGCCATCCAGTCACATCTTTAATAGATATAAATTTATTTTTAATTTTCAACTTTATTTATAAAAGTTATAAAAAAATTATTAAAATAAACTTAGTCCGCCTGTTTTGCTTCTGCTTCTGTCGCCGTGTAAGAAGTCTGAAGTCTGTGGCTAGTGTAAGATTTTAGCGCGTCAATATCGAGAACGGTAAACGTAAATTTTATATGACACTGACACTCACCCATTTGAATTTTCTCTTGATATTGCCAGGGGCGCTGCTTCAATTCCATATAAAACTTGACTTTACGTGAATGTGAAGTTTTCGATTTGTTTTGGTGAAAGCTCACACTAGGCACTCAAGCCTCCAGAGTGAGGAGCCTTCTCACAATACGCGCTGTTACCGCCTTGTGGTGAGGGGTTCAGAGTGAAGGACACTCACAATCATCATCATCTAATACTACTACAACTACTACTACTACTACTACTACTACTTATTATTCATTAATTATTTAATTTCTTAGATCTACCTATTACTTTTAAACTAAACATCCCTTGTAACATTTCTTATGCTTCTGCTAGTATATTGTAGTTATTTTATTGCCGATCTTCTCTGACAAAGGTACCAATTACTTACATGAAAAACATAATATTTAACTAAGAAAACTTGGTGCCATTAATATTTTTTATCGGTACGTTCATTATAATCTGTTAAATAGTCAAGGATTGAAACAGATACATTTAAATCACGCCTGGGCCAGTATTTTTCAATTACTCAATTACTGAAAATTATAATGTTATACGTTTTATTGAGTGGCATTACAGTTTAATGTAATTTTTTTTGCCAAATATATAAAAATATAAATAGTAAGCAACTTTGCTTAAAATACACAGTTTTAAACATGTTCCAAAATTCAAAATTTTTCAAATCCAAAATTTTTGGTTGATACTGAAATAAATTTTAATTAAACATATGAGCAAATTGGGCCATCCTGTAGGTTGGCGTACCTTCAACAAGGTGCTATCCCGGAGGATCTGTATAAATTACTGCGAATAATTCCAAAATTAACATTTTTAATCTCGGAGATGTTGCAAATAAATTACTGAGACCGGTAACTGCGCTCTGCTGACAAGAGATAAACTGTGCATTTAGCTTCGCAAAGGGTTAACGTCGAGATTGTTATTACTAATCTTTACTTGTCTATTACAATATTACAGTAATTCTTCTAATGTTCTTTGTGACATTTATGTTGAGAAGTATTAGTTACGATTGTTCTTAGTGTCTAGCAGTGTTGTTGTGTTTTGATGTAATATAATTATGATTGTCAATTGCTGATTGATCCTCATAATCATCGTATCATAAAACCTCCTTTTTTTAGTAGGTTATTAAATATTAGTATACTTATTCTGTTTACAGTTAGTCTATTATTTCAGAAACAATTTCCACAGTGGGATCACACAATGGGCTGACCTTGTTACGTTCGGCTGAACCATAAAACGGTGTACCTTATAACCCGTAAACAGACCCAAACGAAGGCACAAAACCTCACAACACGTCATTTATCACACATAAAATCAAAATAAAAGCCGACAAACTATTCTCAAACATCAGGTGCGCGCCAGATATCCGCAACCTTCGGGGAATATTTTAATACAGTGCCCGCGGACCCTTCGCAATCATTTTATTTTCATACCCGGTCTCAGAGGCCCCGAAGGTCTATCTTCGTGATTTGCCATTCAAAGCGCGGCACGTGACGGCGCATCAGGTACGGGGATCGGATCGACCCCACGCTCCGGCTGAAGATAATGCTGTTGACAGATAGAGTTCGATTCCGTTCGGCGGAATCAATTACGTTTTCGAGAGATGATCTAATGTAACGCTCGCTTCTCGGTTTTGGAATTTTAACGGAGTTTTGGAATTTTAAGGAAATGATTCTTCGTTTTAATTTTTAAAATGCAATATTACCTATTGTAGCAATTTTTGTCTTTTAGTATATCTATTTTGTGAATATGGCATATATATGGTCCTTCTGTTATGTGTATGGTTATGTTTGTTCTTATGTTTTACAAACGCTTGATGTTATATGTTTTTGCTGTTTTTCTAATACTGGAGAACTGTAAGAGGTGCGAAAATTCTAGGCTTTTCTTGAGAAAATTAATATATAAAAGGAAAATCTATGAAAATAATGATAGTGTTATCCATGGCTATAACATTATATTTATTATAACATTAGAACACAATGACACTACTTTGTGTTCTAATGTTTGTCTGTTGGTGTGCTTGTCATTTGTTTATTTTCGTTTAATAATAATTGATTCGATGATTTTCTTAATAACACTTGAATCAGTAAGTTGTAAAAATATATTTTACAGCTGCAGCATGAAACTGCAATAACTTTGTACAAAATGAAAAACAAAAGTATTAGCTAGTTTCCATACTATTTCAATATAAAAGGATAAAACTTTATTTCCGAGCATACCTTTGCGGAAGCTCAAATCTGGCCGGTGCCGTACGTGACCCGCGTGCGGAAACTTTCCCTTTAATAAATCGCACTTTATTTTTTATAAAGCACACCTTGTGACGTCCGCCATGTTTATGCGTTCAGTGTGTTCTGAATTCGAGAATGGGTTCCGGAAAAGGTTTACGATATATGAACTTTTTGTTTTACTCTATATTTGTTTTATGCTTACGCTTATTATGAATGTTTAAATAAGTATAATATGAATTGTGAATTAATGTGACTTTTATTCACTTCATCTTAAATTAATGGGGGATTGTTTTTTAGCAAAAACTTCATGTGTGCAAATTTTTATTAATAAAAAAAAAATTAAAATAAATGCCACGCCTAATAATTACACTCGAAAATACTGTGTTTTGTAACACGTCTTTTAAAAAACAAAATAATTGTCAGGCGCAGCTTGTTTTATACTTACAATTTTCTTTATGAAATAGAACGATATGACTTGAAAGCGAATCATAAAAAACTGTGATAAAAATTCAATAGCAAATAAAGAATAAACGGATTTAGCAGAACACGTGCTATAAACTTTTGACCACATTAATAAAACTTGATTAGTTTTCATCTCGCGAGCAAATAACAATAAAATGAGATCAGAAAACTCAACTTCCTTCAACTCAATAATATATATGCCATAGAAAATTAAAAATAACACACCTAAGAGCAGACATTATTTTTCTTTTTACCCGACTGCGTCAGAAGGAGGGTTATGTTTTTCGAGCGTATGTATGTATGTATGTATGTATGTATGTATGTATGTTGTATTAAAAGTATGTTTCTGAACGGATTTTGACAGGTGAGGTGTCGTTAAATTCGTTAAAATTGTGGTGGTGACATAGGCTATATAAATTTTCAAAATGGCGGCTGTGGGGAAAAAAGGGGGAATGTGTGTATTTTTCTTCTTAACTGTAAAAAGACTTTCAAAAATATAAATCTGTCCTGCATTTTTCGTTCTGTTAAAACAAACGAAAAAATAAAAAAGTCTACCGAAATGTGTATAATCGTTATTTTGTGGTCAATAAAATATTGACCACAAACTTTTCACCCTGAGCGTCTCCTGTTAAAACAAACGAAAAAATAAAGAAGTCTATCGAAATGTGTATAATCGTTATTTTGTGGTCAATTTTTTTAACTTTCCACTGAGCATGGACATATGTATCCTATGTTGGGATGTGCAGTGCTTGTCCTTAAAGTGATTTTCTATTATTTCTATACAACGACATGTTAGACTTTGTTACAATTTTTGATCGGTTTAGTCAAATTGCACAAAACAAATATAAAGCGCTTTCTTTGATGTCGAAATGGACGAATTTATCTATTTAGTTGGCCCAGTTGGTCAAGTAATTTGTTAAACATAGCTGCATTTAGTTTCTTACCGTCACGGGATGTATTCAGTTTGCTTTTGAAGAAAATCCAATACAATAAAGTGCTTATATTATAGTGCGTACATCAGCAGATCCACGGAGCACATAAACCGGTCTAGACGAGTGATTTACGGTCACCTGCGCGAAATGTCGGCGGAAAAACATTTACCTCCTCGTAATGAGAGGATCAGGTTACTCTAGCGAGGGGTGCTTTAGGTGACTGATCTACACAGTTGAAATTTATTCATTTTTATATTTTTTTTAGTTGAAATTATTAATTATGTTATCTTTATCAGCTTATTAACGGCCTACAACAGGGCCAGACCTCCTTCCTGGTAGGAGAGGGGATATGGAGCGTAGACACACTGCGCTGCTCCAGTGCAGGTTTGCGGATTTGGAATAATGTTTCATTTATTAACGATTGCTGTTAAATGATGATGCTAGTGACCGGGACCGACGGTTTAACTTGCTCACCGAGGGTCAGGGGTGTAACTCCATCAATTTCTCCACTCCGGGCTAGGAAAAATGTAAAACATAATCAGAAATATTTTATACAACTACCTTGTAAATTATGATAAGCCTGTATAAATTTGGATCATGAGGTTGTAGCTGCCTACACCAACAGCCACATATATACACACTCGCTTATACACACACACACCTACGCTCACACACGTACATACACATACATACACTACCTGCCTACCTTAGTATATGTAATACTTACTAATACTTATATATACTATACAGCATACATCATTTCGTGCATCCCTGCAAACCTGCGCCCGCGCCGTTTCAACTACTGCACCATAGCGGCACACAGCGAGCGGCGGCCAGAGGCGTATGTCTTTCCCTGATGTCGCGCTGCGCGCGCTCGCTGTGTGCCGCTATGGTGCAGTAGTTGAAACGGCGCGGGCGCAGGTTTGCAGGGATGTGGGTGGGGTGTGTGTATATATGTGGCTGTTGGTGTAGGCAGCTACAAGGTCCTAGGTTTGGGTAATTGGGTTATAATTGAAATTAACAACAAACAAAAGCACTCAATTTAAAGACAAAGAAAAAAAATCAACCTTTTAAGCCAGCGTGTTTCATCGTAGGCTGCATCTTCGCTTACCTGCCTGTAGCAAATTTAATGGTGAAAATGATTTCAAAATAGCAAAAAACTTATAAATTTTCTTTACTAGAAGGTAATCAGCTGTGATAGAGGTCAGCTGAAAGACGATATGAGTGAAGGGGGGGAACTGGTATATCTCCTGGTATAGGAAAACGATCACAAGGTGCGATCGCTGTAACGCGCTCGTAAAGCGCCGTCGGGCGCTCGGGTTCGCGCAGATACCGGCCCGCTGCGGATTATTTTTGTTTCTACAGGGATGCACCGAGAGAAGCTTATATTAAGAGAATATACATAACATCACGCCTTATTCCCATAGGGGCAGGCAGTTACTACATCCTTCCAACTGCCACTGTCCTTGCACACTTCATTAGCTTCATCCACTCTCATTTATTCTTGTATGAACAAGTTCGTCGGTTTAAGGTACTCTTGACCTGGACATATTTTAAAATGTCCTGAATTTGATCTAAGAACATTCGTTTTGGCCTTCCCCTTCCAACAGTTCCATTCACCCTCGCCTCTTAAATCTCTTTTGTTAATCATATATCATCTGTTATCTCTATTTGCCCAAGCTAACTAAGCATCGCTTTCTCAATTTTAGTCACATCTCTAACACCACACCGTTTTCTACTATAGAATATAGTTACTATATTAAGAATTTTTCATCAGTTGATTAAGGTGTTCTTGATCGTATTTTTCACTGTTTGTCTGCTGGCCGACTTTTATTTATTAAAAGTTAACCGTTACGCCGGAGGAGTCTGTAGGTCGTTGTAAGTCGGAGGCTCGTGAGGCATCTGATCACACGAAATAAAATCGGTGTCTAGTCCTTATTCTCAACACAAATATATTTTCATTCATTATTCCCTCATTCTAATATTTAATGAATTAATTAATGAACGTTTATGTAAAAATTGCAGGTCGAATAAGATGTTACATTTATAATTGAACCTATACATTTTACCAATACTGCTTTATTGGTAAAAATTTATAGGTTCGTAATACGTATACCTAATATATTTGGTACTTGTAACGAGTGCAAGGATATAAGATACGTACTTTTTAACCGACGAAAAAAAATGGAGGAGGTTCTTAATTTTATATTTTTTTATGTATGACCACGCATAACTTTTTACAGAGTTGTCCGATTTTGATAATTCTTTTTTTATTAGAAAGGGTACACTTTCAAAGTGATCCCATTGTCATCATGTTAGGATCTGATGACGATATCCTGGGAAAATTTAAGGAACTCTTCAAATATTATAGGCACACTTGCAGCGATTTCGGTTTTTGTGTAAGTATCGGTAGCTTTTTGGCTACAAATGCCGTATAATATACGAGTACGTTACGTGGCGATAAAGTAGAAACCTTGGCTGGCACCGACTTCATAAATATGCTTAAGTAAATAAAAGCAACTTATGTTATTTTAATGTTGCTATTCAGATTTTCTAATTGAAAAAAATTATATTAACGAATTTTTTCTTATTTTGGCTTGACTTTTTTCTCTTGATTTTATTACCCAAAGTCTAGCTGGACCAAGCCATGATTAATGATGCAGGCATGAGGTGATAGTGGTTTCAAAATTATTATGTATTTCGATTTATTAATTTTCTTTAATACGTATTGCGAAGCGCTCGGTGTGCCACAATTTTTTTCCGCTACCTTATTTTATGGGGATTATACGATCAGCGTCCACCTTGTCAACGTTCTTCCACATACCCAGGTCGAACATTGTAATCGCTACCACCTTACTCACATACACCTGCACCTCCTTATACATTACAACATAAGGTCGAAAGTTGCATGATTTAAATGAAAACTAATCTTGTAAGGTAAGGTTTAGGTAGAGTGGGGAAAATTGACTTAGCCAAGATAAGGGCAGTAATGGGAAGTGTTTTTTCTTTCCAAATTACGTTTATATGTTAACCGTCCTCTTGTTTACCTTTATTTTGTTAGGTTTACGATATAGGCAATATGAATAAATTGTTTTCCCTTGCAATTGGGTGAAAGGGAGATTGGCACATTTCTAGTAGGAGAAAGAAATTGACGTTTTTCCATCCTATTTTCACAATAGAAATAGAATTAAGACTCTGAGGGATACATAGCATTGTTATTTTATTTGTGCTTGTCAGTGAATCAGAGAGGTTTAAATTGAAGATTAAGTTAAAGTTAAAGCTGTTATACTTAGTTTAATACCGAACGGCGGCCAAGTTTAAAAGATATTTTAATGGTAATAATTTGTTAGAACATGTAAATCCCACTTGATGCTAAGTGGGAAACTGTCCTATATAAACACAACACTTCAATACATGCAGTTCCTTCCTATATACACACACAATATATAGTGCTTCCTATATAGTGCAGTCCTGTATTCTTCAACTTGAGGCGTATTTATAAAGCCTTGTAATTGAACTGGCAGCCATGCACATCAGACTGGAATACAGCAATACAGCATGGCAAAAGGGCATAGCTTTTTGTGTTAAAGTTTTTTTTTGTCAACTACAAGTTGGCCCTTGACAGCTATCACACCTGATGTTAAGTGATGATGCAGTATAAGATGGAAGCGAGCTAACCTGTTAGGAGTAGGATGAAATCCACACTCTTTTAGATTTCTACACGACATTGTACCGGAACGCTAAATCGCTTGGCGGTACGTCTTTGTCGGCAGTGTGGTAACTAGCCATGGCGAAAGCCTCCCACCAGCCAGATCAAGACAGATTAAGAAAAATCTCAATCTGCCCCGCCGGGAATCGAACCCAGGATCTCCGTCGTATGAATCCACCGCGCATACCACTGCGCCACGGAGGTCGTCAAAAAAAGTTGAGCTTTTGGTGAAAAAACTCGTCTGTCACTTATATATCAACTACAACTAAAATGTCTTATAGTTTTACAGGTAATGTGTGAATGGTCGAGTATAGTTGTACTAGCTTAACTTAATAAGTATACTAAGAATTTCATAGAAGAAAAAGTCCAATAATAGATGCAAGCATACGTTTTTGCAACTCGCTAGATTATTTTCGGTAAAACTTCTTATATATACTCGATAGCACAACGTGTAAGGCAGTGATCTTCAAAGTGTGAGAGAACACAATGAATAGTATGTATCTGTTGAACCTAATGTCGGGAATCTGTTCAAAATGATACAAGTTTATTTACTACACTGAATGATTACATTTTTTGTTAAATAAATAATTATATTATTTTTTTAGTTTTTATTGAAAAGTGTTGCACACACTTAAGGGATTATTTATATTCGGTTCCGCAATTTTATATTATGTTTATTCTTACATATAAATAATCCCTTAAGTGTGGGTAACACTTTTCAATAAAACCTAAAAAAAGAATAAAATAGGAATATGTCATCTTTAAAATTGAAGAGCTTCATTCGTAATATGAGCCTTCAATAATATTGTAACATGTTCAGTTCATACTGTAAATGGCATTACAGGCCATATACCTGGATATAAAAAACATAATCACAATTTCGGTACCGACGTCATCGAGATCGTGGCCTAGCGGTAAGGCGCTCTAAGTGCCCAGGTTGCCAGAGAGATGCGGGTCCGAATCCCGTCGGTTCCGCAATTTTTGATATTATATTTATTCTTAAATATAAATAATTATATCTTTCAAAGTTGTATGCTCTTGCCCAGCACATTAAGTCCATAGTTTCTCGGCGATCTACAAATGATGAAACAATTTAAGGAAAAAATTCGCTTAACTACAAGCTTACCGGAATATGCATAGTTTTGGAAATCTAAATACATTAACTTTTAGTTAATTATTATTGAAAGCTATGTTAGATAGCATTGAATTGTGTGGTAAATAAGACCTTTGTTTATGAAATTAACTTTTTATTAATTAAGGGAATAGTACGTGTCGTAAAATTGCCTTTATCTATTACTACTACAGACAAATCTACAAATAAAGAATTTCAATTGAATTAAATTAAAAAAATGTGTATGTGTGGACTGTGTTAGGCAGTGGGGAGGAATAAAACTTTGGGAGTCCCCGGTGTAGGCGCACGGGTAACAAACAAATCGGCATAACTCTGCCAAGTCTCGCAATACGTCCGCACTCGCGCGGAAACTGTAAGTGGACGCCTCGCGGACGCCCCGCGGACGCACGCAATGCAGATATCTCAACTGCTGTTTATGTCAACTTTTATAGTTCTGAACTACTACTTGAGTTTGGAACCAGGATTAGCTCGTTTTAGTTTTTACTGTCGATGGACATGTTTTTCTTCTTTATTTACTCGTAGATATATGTGTAGTAAATGTGTGTGTTTGTTTATACGTATGTATAACTTATTTATGAGTTTTGTAGTTAGCGTATGTGCCTTTGAAACACGAGGTACAAGATTTAAGTCGTTGGTCGGGCTATGACAGTTTTTTTTCAAAGAAATTCCCAGTAACAATTCTCAAACTGGAGTTATGGGTTGGTGTTATACTCCGGTGCTTTAGTGAGCACGTTCATCATTACCTATTACCAAGATATACCTACGTCAGAACTACAATATGGCAAAAATCGCGACCGCCCGAAATACAACTTACAGTTTTTAACTGCTGTTTATATATTTTGATGTATAAATCGCCGCATTTTGTAGTCGAAATTATAAATTTAACAGAATTTATTTTTATGGTTCTATCTCTAATGCCGCCATTCCAGCTAATGATTTATACTTAGTTTTTAACGTAAAATATGATTTTCCATTAGGTGCGAGGTATAACAATGTTTTATGATTGTTCTTGCGAGTATCTCGATGTATGACTGCACTTTGCCGCTGCCCTGTAACCAGATTTTAGGTTGCATTCACATTTCTCGCTAAGTACAGCTATAATATATCTACTATTTATATGTATAGGTGTAAATGTACAGTTAAATATAGTAGTTTGAGAGTGAATATTGTTGTAATGGGTATAAAAATTTTAATAGTTCTGTATCAAACATAATTTTATTATTCATCACATATTATAATGAGTAAATAAAATACACCTTATTGTGTTTCATAACAATAAGCTATAAATAAAAATAAACATAGATACGCTAGCAAAAATGGGATTGCCTGGATTTCAGATATGACATGGATAGAAGTGTAAAAAGTAGTTCAGGAAAAATCCCTATAATTATTTGAATAAATAGTGTTTCATTTTACATTTTATTGAATAAAACTCTTAATCATACATTCAATTATCCGAATTTTTGGTTATCTGCATAACTTATAAAAACAATTTTTCCGTTTAATCAAATATCTACGGCAATAGATAGTTAATATTTTTTCATCGGTTTTTTTTTTATTTTTTATTGTTTATGTTTTGTTTATGTATTCTTTCTATTGTGTCTATGTCTATGTATGTATATAAACCGAAGCAATAAAATAACGGTTACTCCTCTTCAATCCTTTTTTATTCAACGTAACTCTCGCTAACAATATGTTACACATAGCTTCAGGCAGTGAGTGGTCGCTCGCCCTATTGCTCAGGCTGCACGTATCTCTTCGGAACTCTGCCAAAGTAACCTGTCACTGGGCACTTTTATTTTTATTAACATATCGCTCTACTTTACGTATCTCCTCGCTGCGTCTTCCGGTGTGCAGTGTGCGATGTGCTCGAATACAATATGTACATTCAAGAAAGGATGTTGCATTTGTTAGTTTAATATTTTTAACAAAAAATAGAACCGACTCAAAATGCACTAAAAAGTAAAAAATAACTGTGTCATTTAGTTGCTTTAATTTACTTAAGCATATCTATAAAGTCGGTGCTAGCAAGTTTAAGTAACTATTATTTAACGTAGTAAAGCAGTTTGTGGGTTCTAGGTAATGTTCTTAAAACAGAAACCTTGGCTGGCACCGACTCCTAGATGTGCTTAAGTAAATTAAAGCAACTAAATGACACAGTTATTTTTTACTTTTTAGTGCGTTTTGAGTCGGTTTTATTTTTTGTTAAAAATTTTCATTTCATACTTTTTAGTGATTTATCGCTATAAATCTTCCCAGGATATCATCATCAGATCCTAACTTGATGACAATGGGACCACCTTGGAAGTGTGCCCTTTCTAACAAAAAAGAATTATCAAAATCGGACAACTGTGTCTCTTTCGTCGGTTAAAAAGGACTTTATAAAATATCTTTCATTTGGATTCGTAGGAACAATATTATTCAATCGAAAGTTTTTTTAACTACTTCCTTTAACTAATAGAAGGTGGAGAGGATCCCTCAAAAAATAATTAATGTTAAATATGCGAGGCTAGGTACCACCCTGTTAACAAAGACGTTCTGGTACGATGTCATGTAGAAAACGAAACGGTTGAGAATTTTTTCCTACTACTAACAATGAAAATTTTTCTTAAAAAAACTTCATGTCTCTATCATAAAAGAAAAGAGACTCAAACGACGAAAATAAACGTATTGTAAAACATTTGTTTTCTAGATTCCGCAGACGAAATAGTTAAAAGCTTCGCATTTACGAGTCAGTCAGTAAGTGATATTTCAATTTAACAAAACACTAACAAAGACCAGGCTTTCAGAATCCATAACAAAAGCTTCAGCAACCGTTCCGCTGCGGTTTCACTGCCGATATTAACCTTTACGATGTAATTTGGCAAGTGTTGGCCGTTTGGCAGACGCACAACAGGTACAGGATAATGGCCCTTCGCTAAATACGGCCAATGCACAAATAACTTGCAAAATATTTGTCATTATCTTCTGTGGAATGTAGGAGTAATTAAGATAAGTTCGTATAAAACTGGCTATCATATTCTTTAAGGTAAAATTTTTGTTTTCTTGAAATTATATATGTATTTTTGTCTTAAGTTAGTTTAGCAAATTGTATGATTGGTAAGTGAAAATGTATGTAGCGAGGTACGTGCAGACGGGGGCAGCTGATAAACAGTTAAAAGGTTTGGCGGTACGTCTTTGCCGGCAGGGTCGTTTTTGGACATGGCCGAAGCCTCCTACCAGCCAGACCAGAACCAATTAAGAAAATCTCAATCGACCCCGCCGGGCATTGAACCCAGAAACTCTGTGTTATAAATCCACTGCGCATATCACTGCACTACAGAGGCCGTCAAATTTAGTGGAAAAGTTGCACATGATACGATTAGTCCACAATTTGAATACTAACTGCCGAGAGTTTGACAGCCGAGTAGCGCAGTGTGTAGTGACCCTGCTTCTGCGTCCTAGGCTGTGGGTTTGATTCCCACGTCTGGAAAAATGTTTGTGGGATGAGCAGATCTATATATTATAAGTATTTATGTATATGTCGGATGGCGGAAACATCTCATATAATATCTACTAAATATTTATCAGTTATCATAGTACCCCTAACACAAGTTACATACGCTTACTTTGGGGCTATATAGCGATGTGTGTAATTGTCCTATAATATTTATATTTATCTATATTTAACTACCTTTTAGATATTTACCTAGTCTTTTTATTTATTACAAGTTAACCCTTGATTGCAATCACACCTGATGATAAGTGGTGATGCAAGGCTAACTTGTTAGGAGTATGATGAAACCCACATCCCTTCGGTTTCTGCACGAAAAAGCAAAAAGTTTGCCAGAGTTACAAAAAGTAAACATAGATTAAAACAGTAAACATAGTTTCGATGTAGAAGCAAATGGAAATAATCCAACCGGCGGCATCGCGCCAACGATACAGAGCTCACGTGTGAGGCAGTTAGCAGCTGAGATATGGCCGCCTTCCATAGATATTAGATAACGACTTCATTTTACACTTACAGCCAACTTACGAGTGTTTAGAATGCGAGTGTTAGGCGCAGTCGTATACGCGGTGAATTTACAAGGTCCTGAATTCACCTCGGTTGGGCCGATTGAGGTTTTTTAATTCAACTAGGTCTGGTTTGGTTGGTGGGCGGCTTTAACCGTGGCTAGTTACCACACTGCAGGCAAAGACATCGTGATGATGTCGTGCAGAAACCGAAAGGGGTGTAGATTTTATTCTACTCCTAACAAGCGAGCTCATTTCCGTCTCAGATTTTTTATTTTTTATCCATTACAAGTCACCCGTAACACTTATGGTATATCATAATGCAACTTAAGATGAAAGCAGACTAAATTGTTAGGAGTAAGGTAAAATCTTCACCTTTGGTTTCTACACGACATGTTACCGGAACGTATGCTTGGCGGTACGTCTGTGTCGGTAGGGTGGAAACTAGCCCCGACCGAGGCCTCTCACCAGGCAAAATATACAAATATACGAGAGAGACAAGTCTATTATAATAATTATGGTATTAAAAAAAATTACAACACGGTGAAACACTTGCAATTAAATTGTCATTACTTAAAAAAGGACCTAATACATAACCGTAATAGGTACGTTTTTTCTGCTTTATCTAACGCAAACAATCGACTGTTTCACACTTAACAAACAAGATATCCATTTGCCAAACAGCAAACATTCTTTTCAAGAATTTCACGGGACAATAATCCCAAGCGTATAAATTCAGCCGTGAGATTGTGTTTGCATCAAGACATCGCAACGGGTTCATAGCGCACCTCACGGGAACTTTGCCAACCTGCCTACCTATCCGCGCAATGCAAATGCAAATTATTTTTGTTGGAAACATTTTTATTGTACACAAGATTACAGACGACATGTTTGACTTGTTTTATTTGTAGTTTATTTTAGTCCGAGAACATTAAATGGGCTGCAGGGAGCTGTTACATGCTCGCTGTTCAATAGTAAGGTGTTTAAAAGTAATAGTCCAAAATATAAAGATTTATACCGATAAGCGACTAAAGAAGCTTGGAAGTGAATTTCTGCATGTAACTTTGTGCAGCCTTCGCTTAAATTTGAAGTATTCGATTATTTGCATTTCTTCATAAGTTATAATTGGGCAAAAATAACTGAGTGTATAAAATGTACATTGCAATTTTATATAAATAAAATGATTTTGAAATATTACGCCCATTCTCTTTCTGTAACTTATTTATCAAATAACTTTTTGTCAGTAAAAAGCTAGTCAATTACATTACGTTACTGACACACGTACAAAATATATCAATTCAAACAAAAGCAAACCGTCAGCTAACTGTAACTCGAAATAAACAAACAGGCTTATTTACGACTAAACTATAAGATTTATTATGAAACCTTTGTTCTAAATCATTACTTAGATCAAATGAGCTTACTTTGTAGTTTTTACTTTTTTGTCGGCTGAAATCTGAATTTTTATAAGTTGAAATATCAGCACAAATATTTACTAGGCCCAGCATTCGTTAAAGTAGGTAAATGTCTTTAATCAATCTTAGGCATTTGTCTGGAAGTCGGAAACTATCCACCGCTGAAATTATAAAAGCGAACACCTCGTACGAATTAAAAAACGTGCAAAGGATTGATTGTTGTTGAAGTTTTCTTTAAAGACAAATCGCTATCGATGGCCATAAGTCATTATAAAAAATATATAATATTTTTAGCAGGGTATAACTTCCAAATAACCCTCACGACGGCAATGTGGCGGAAAGAAAGCAGCGCCCGGTCGCAGAGACCCCGTCCACGCGCGGCAGTAAATCAGCGCACCTGACCGAGGGCACTTGTCTAAACGCATAAATCTTGGGGTCACTAAGCGCTTCGTGTTGTGCCACTTTTACTAATATCGATATTTTTAATTCTGTATTTTCAGAAATAAAAATTTTTGAACAGCAGCCAAAGCGACCGTGTCCAACCCATGCTTCGAAAAATATTATACACGGATAGCTTTCAGTCCTTACTTATATTATAAAGGTAAAAATGTATATGTATGGGTGGATGGATGTTTGTTACTCTTTCTCGCAAAAAGTACTGAATGGATTTTAATGAAACCTCACAATAATAAAGCTTATGTATCTGAATAACATATAGGCTACATTTTATCCCGAAATTCCCACGGAGACCTACGGAAGTGAAACCGCGGTGATCCTTTAGTTTACATTATATATCATTATTTGTGTTTAATAATGATTGTTATATAGTTAAACATTGTAACTCCAAACCTGCAAAATTGTCTGAAACTATATATTGGCTAAAAGCTATCGTTGAATATATTAATCATTTGTTGTATTGTGTATTGGATGTCAATGACATCATTTTAACAAAGGCTTTGACGTAAAATAATCAGAATTGAAATAACCTTGTTTAGAATATGTTTAGAACAGTTTATGGCTGCATGTATTTTTGCTAAATTAAATCGCTTTTTTTCTTAGATTTATAAACTGCACTAACTATATCGATAGTTCGGCGTACATCACTCAAGTTCAGTCCTCTCTCGTAAATATTGAAGTATTGAGTCCGCGGCGAGGGCGGGTTAGGCCGACTGTTTGTTAATGATAGTGGGGTCGCGCGGACCGCAGCGGAGCGTCTTTGATTTGTGCACTTAGCGGTTAAATAGTTCTGGATACACCGCCGTGTAGCTGATGTAGAGCGACAGTGTAGGGTTGTCTGGTAGGGTGCACGTTATACATCGCTATTAAAAAAAACTATACCCGAGTAAGGTTTCCTTAAAGGAGAGTAGAAATTGAGCTTAGTGTCAGTACGCTCATACCGCCAATGTGGTTCGGTCTAGTGTTCTAATCATCGGAATTTATGGTGTAACTAAGGAGCAGCGTGATGAATCTATGTTCCTTCTCCTCTCATAGAGAGAGGGTAATATAGCCCCGTATTGTACTGGAAAATTGACTAATAGTAATCGTAGTAAAGCGTATACTTGCTTGTTTCAAAAGGGCTATAAAAACACCATCTTTATTAGCTGAGGGATGTCCACTGCTGGGCCTCCTAAGTACTTCCAAACAATATCTTGGGTCAACTGCATCCAGCAAAGCTCTACAACCCATTTGAAGTCCTCATTCCATCTGTTCGGGTCCACCAATGCACATTTCGTTGCCATTCTAGCATCTCGTTACCCCAGCATAAATATTAAAATACGTAACTAAAAACCTGACGGCTACAAAAGCGTTCTGTTCTAAGTAAAAGTTCACATCGAACTCGCGGTGTAAAGTGTAACAACGCAATTTATTAATTTGCAACACGACGTCAGGCGTCAGGCGTCAGCGTCAGCGTCACCTGTCAGCGGAGGTGACGTGACGCGCCTCGGAGCGGCGACGTGATGAATTGCGCAAAATAAAAATTACGACGCAACGGGATAGAAAAAGGGGCGAAAACATGCTTAATGTTAATCGAGTTGACGCGCTAACCGCTGCGAGAGGTGTTCTCTGACAGCGAATAATAAATTCACTGTCTGGATGGTTTAAACGACGTCGCTAGTGTAGTTGGTAATACCAACAATATCAATAATAATGTTTTCTCTAGAGAGGTCTTGAGTTTGATGTGTGTGAGTTGGTGTTGGAGTTGGATATGCTAAAAAGATGACAGCAATAATGAAAACAAAAGTTGCGTTTTTCGTGCATCTACAAAGAGGATCCCTCTATGAATTTCCAAAGTTGATTCTAGAAGGCAAGATACCCAAAAAACGCGCAACTGGGACACATCGGAGGAAATGGATTGATGATGTAAAGGAGTGGACCAAGCTTGACTACACGAAGCTTAAAGCTGTTTCGCAGGACCGGAAGTATTTTCTCCACCTGCCAAACTTTATTTTGATATGATGATGATGGTAAAAGGAAGTTGGGAAG
The DNA here is from genome assembly GCA_034621355.1 of Mycalesis mineus. Lineage (NCBI taxonomy): Eukaryota > Metazoa > Arthropoda > Insecta > Lepidoptera > Nymphalidae > Mycalesis > Mycalesis mineus. The sequence goes on along the minus strand of CM067892.1, from coordinate 668,742 downwards.
ATGTCATCATAATATACTTATTAAAGGCCTACAATAGGACCAGGCCTTACTCTATACAGTAGACTAATATTGAACTTGGACCCATTATGCTGTTACAAAGCGTGTTGGTGGGCTTAGGGAGATGTTGTTTTAATCCTTTAACAATCACTTATATGTTATGGTACGTTGATGATAATGACCGTGAAAGGAGGCTTAACGTATTCTTCAAAGCATAGCGTTCGTAATAAATACTCGTAGTCCAACACAGAACTTGAACTCGGGACCACAGTTGCAAGCGGAGTGTTTGTTAACCTTTCCGTCCTGGGTACTAAGATTGAATTCTGGCAGTCATTGTCAAAACATTTATACTCTAAGCCCGTCAACACGTCTTCAAGTAGCGTGGTGAGTATAAGTTCTATATTCTCTCCTATAAGAAGAAACAATCTAAGTCAACCACAAAATGTATTTAGTCCAACCAAAACCGTTCGCAGGTACTTGAAATACGTAAATAAGTAACCGAAAGCGAGTCGTCTACTTATCGGCTCTTTATATTCCAAGGTGGTTTGTATAGACGCGGCGGATGGGGGGTAACCCTGTTACAGAGGGAGGGGTGCTAATGAGCTCCATCTAATTATCGGAGTACGGACGTGAGCCAGTTGCTAACACCTGCATAATGGCAGGTTGCCACTTGTGTCGCCTGCTTGTCTTTGTGTTCATTCTTAGGAGACAGAGGTTGTAAACATAAAGTGGATACGTTTGATATTTACATTTTGTGTAACTTTATTATCTTTATTTTGTATTATGAGCTTTTGCCTTTGCTCTTGAGCTTTTTATCAAAGTTTATCAAACATCAATTTAACGGTTATAGTTAAAAATAAATGTTACAAACAAAAAAATGAGAATTACTTAAAAATATGAAATATTCCGATTTATGCTAATTTCTTATTTTTGAAATTTAGGAGGATACCTACCGTAAAATACAAAAACAAAATATTATGTTATATTACGAGTAAAAATTGTGAAACATCTTATGATGTGATCTTGCTAAAGAATTAGTCATACACCGTCTTATATACATACGTTGGGAAAACATAACACCCTCTTGACAGTTAGGTATAATTACATGAGTTAATAGCGAAGTGATTTAGTCTATTTGAGCATGACCTCAAAAATAAGCATAATGGAACATTGGCTTCTATTGTTACAAATACAAGCTTAATTGTGTTTAAGTGACGTGCCATCGCTGCGGCGGCACGCAGCACGTGACACACGGCACGGCACGTGGCACGTCACGCACGCGCCTCGACAGGTAGCGTCGCCCCAAATTTTTAAACGTGGCAACATTTAAATTAAATTCCTGTCCGACGCACCGCCGCGCGTAATTTAGGCAATTTCAGATAAAACGCTTATCTGGCACTTATGCCACTTTTGCGGTGCTGTTCATGACACCGCCCGTGATATTCATTCTATTAAAATATCTACGAGTGTTTCAATTATATAATAACCGTGTTGAATTGAACGAACTCGTGTTGTAAAGGTGTAAAAATATTCTACGACATTCGCAAAAACGTCTGAAAATCGTAACGTATCAGGACTTTATAATAACTTCAGTTTTATGAGAACATAAGGCCATTTTAAAAATAAGTAGGATGGTTTAAGTAGGTCATATCTTGGAAATTTCGTGATATTGTTTAATTAAAAAAAATGTAGTGCTACTTACTGGGTTCCCACGTAGGTACAGACTCGATTAAACACACATCAAAAGTTTTGTCACTAACGTCATCCAAATGTGCGATGGGTGATAGGCTTTATTTATACGTGTTTAAATATTTTATAAAATGGAGTATACAATTTAATATTATAAAAAAAGTAGCAATTAAATCAAGCTTTGTCTTTAATTTTGAGGATAGTCCTTGATATTGAGTCCATTGATTATTCCCAAAATGAAGTAACTTTAATTTTAGGAATTGTCAATGATTATAATTGAATGTAAAGATACCTCATGTTATACAGTACATTGACCGCGCCAAGTGTGTCCAGGAATGCGACAGGATAAAAAGTTTGAAAAACAAAAAGCGTGTGAGCCAACCTCAGACCGCCAACTAATGAGTGTGGCAAAGAGTTGGCGATAGTTGGCAGAGTCGGTGGAGTTGCCGAACGTGGCAGGTGTTAATGGAAAAACTTTTATTGGCGGTTATCTCATCCCCTAGCCCCCTCTCGTAGCTATTTGCGTAGCCGTAGACACTCGTAGAGGTTCTACGTTGCTACGTTTCAGAAGTGAAAATACTTATTAGCGGATTTGATAATCGTGCCGAGAAGAGTTATTATAGAGTACTTCCAGGCGGTAGACTACTGACAGACTTTATTTTTCCATAGTGCTTGTATAATAGTTTACCTGGAATTAATACATTTGTATTTGTATCCTTTAGTGCAAGAGTTTTCTTGGACAGGACTTTCGTCAAAGACGAGAGATATAGTAGATTTTAAAATAATACTGCTATGAAACTTTGTTTGCATATACAATGGCAGATACATTTCTTCATGTCCGCACTACTAAGCACTAAACATCCTCGTGAGAAGATATTTCTGTTATTGTAAAGTTATATTATTTTTATGTTTTTTATTTATAAATTTTTCTCTCATTTTTTTTTATTTACATATTTTTTTAAAATTTTTAAAGAATTTAATATATAATACAAAAATATATAAAAAACCCTATTAAAAATTTATAAAAAAAATCTGCTCCTCCATTTACGGGGCCTTTGCGGGTCCAAGCAACCGGTGGTCAGGGCTCCAGAGTGAGGAACCTTCTCACAATACGCGCCGTTTCAAGGACTACTGCCTTCTGTATCCGACCCTTGATCCAATAATTAAGTGAAAGCTTCTTAAGGTGTTGGTCGAAGCTTTTCGCAAAAAGACCATTGACTTGAAATATTAAAGAAGTATTTTCATGATTTATAAATTATTATTATTATTGAATAGACAGAAAAAAATCTAAGTCCAGAGAAATTGGATTTATACCTAACGAAGTAATAAATTAAAGATAAGTAGGATAGTGCAGGCAATTATGAAGTTTAGAACATGATAGATTTATGATGTATCAAACACCAGACCTTGAATCGTAAAATTCTATTTATAATAATTTATGTATGGATTTTTATTATTTCTATTTGAAATGCAATTTTCATACATCTCTTATAAAGGTAGTGGCCCAGGTCGTTAAGTGGGGGGAAATTAGTGCCTTCTTAGTAGTCCAGACGATTGCCGCTTCTTACGGCTTGCTGTCGCGTGCATTTTAATGTACCTGACCTTTATTGTTTTACAGAGAAGTAGTATTTAAATGACATTAAAAAAGTTCTACTAATGTACTACATACTACTACTGTACTTTCAGGCCATGCTATTATTTTACTGACATTTATATACATATACCTCGTTTGGAAGAAATACATACTTTATGTAGCTAAATTATCTGGGTACAATTGTGACATGGCATGCCACGGACTAAGTCTACTATCCACCAAACTAGACGTGGGTCAATGTTGATAAACTATACTCAATTAATTACCTCGTTAGTGTTTAGTATATGTGGCTTCATCTTGTTAGTTTCAATACATACAATTTCAAATCCTGGGTTGAAATATGTAACTTTGACCTTACTCTCAAGGAAATCTGAATAAAGAGTTAAGGCGGAATTGGTGGTGGAAATACACTCTCGTGCTTCAGACAGCACGTTAAAGCGTTTGTTCTGTCTGCATAATTTTAAAAGTGATCGAGACATATTATCACCTAAGCCCGCCTAGAAGCAGTGTGGTGGGTTTAGGCCTCATAATTCCCCTATGAGGAAAGAGCCTTGGTAGTTACAAGACCTACCGTTAAAATAATTATAAGGACTATCTGTTTTATAAGCATAAAATATGCATAGTTCGTAAAGTCCTCATATTTTTAAGTTACATGTTAAATTCATAGCACCCTCGTATTTGGAAGTCGGATAAAAAGCAAACGGGCAATAACTAAACTACTTTATCACGACTACCCTTTCCGGCAGTTAACTACTCAATATACGTAGAGGTGACACTTGGACACAAATGTTCCTGCTCAATGCAAATGAGACCATCTGATGTATGATGTGTCATCCTTACATAACATCTTCACTTTGCTTAACCCTTGTTACAAAGGAACAGAGTGTATTTTAAAACAAATAACACCCTTTTAACTTTGTAGTAGTACAAAATAATAAAGGTGTTATTGTAGGTTTTAACACAAGGTGGTAAGGTTTGATTTTGTGTAAATGGGATGTAAAAATAAGTTGGTTTGTTGAGTCTCACGTGGGTTTTTGGAATAAAGTGATGATCCGTAACGCGGTGGCTGTGAGTTATAGGTGGTCGGAGGTTTATTTTTGTGGTATATTTTGCATTTTGCTAGTTTTGCACGGCTTTATACGCTTTATAAAGCCTCTCTTTGGTCTCTTGTCAACTTTATTTACCTTTATATACTGGTAGGTATATGTCCAGGAAAGAAGTGTTTTCATGATTACATTTTTTTTTATTGACTACAAGTTGGCCCTTGACTGCTATCACACCTGATGTTAAGTGTTGATATGATGATGGTGATACCGGAACGCTAAATCGCTTGGCGGTACGTCTTTGTCGATAGAGTGGTAACTAGCCACGGCGAAAGCCTGCCACCAGCCAGACCAAGACAAATTAAGAAAAATCTCAATCTGCCCCGCCGAGAATCGAACCCAGGACCTCCGTGTTATAAAAGATACGTTTACGTTTGATGGATACTGGATACACAGACAAACGTACTTTATGGGAGTAAGATATTTATGTTATAAACGCTTTTTATGCCTTCTTGTTTGCTTTATTTTGTTTCTAAGTAAAAGTTTGCTTAAAATATTATGACAACATGTCTAAGTATTTACAAACTTTTTAGATCTAGCACCATTCGAACCCGAACCTACCTACTATCATTCTAGATATTATATTAACCTGCAATGTCGTTCGGCGTAAGATATTGTAACAGTTTATAACTGGCAGACAAAATGACAAAAACGTCACTCAAATACATAAATTTAATATTACGATTTAGACAAGACATGATTCCAAACCATGAAATCACCCGACGTTGAGTGATAGTCAATCGGATCACCTCACTGCCGATTGTTGATTTAGCAGAGTACCTTGCAGTTGATCTCCCGGTAGAGCCTGAAATATGACGTATCCTGCGGTTCCGTCTGCGGTCTAGACGCGTTCTCATCTGCCGGAGCGATGGAACTATCTCCGTGATTTGTGGAGATAACACGTAAGGTGAGGCGAGGGGATATGAATAATAAGGCTTTTGCGATTGTTCGCTTTATTAAATATTTAAAATTGCACAAAAATATATAAAACTGCTAACAATTACACAAAAATATGTTAAATTACAATTTACATTTACATTTTACCTACACTCTTGTAGATGTAAATTGTAGATTATACAGTTTCATGTAAATTGATGCTTGCCTCGTTGGTAATGTTGGTCGGTAGATTCAAGTGCTGAATTGGGTTATGACATACTTTTTTCTTACTTCTAATAAATCAATAATATCCTTAAGCCTGCCAAATCATATTGGAATGGAGGGTAGATCTAAGTTTTAAATCTTCTCTTTGACCTTGAGAGTGGCCTGACTTTGTGCAGGACAATGAAAATAGATCAATGTAGATGACTCACAGGTAACATAAAGATAATCTCAAAAACCTAAGCGAAGTGGAAGGAAAAAGGCGGCGTGGCCGCAGCCTCATACGGGCCTCGAATCCGCACCACACTCGACTACGATATTTTCATGGTAGCAGAAGAGCAAAGTGTCGTCACATTTCGAATAGGATCAAAGATGAAGGTGGTCACGACCCTCGTCAATGAGGAGAGTAGGAGGAGGAAATGGCTGCACGACACCGATTGAATTAACCTCTTTAATGTGTCGCAATCTCTCTTATTAAGACGTTTTTTACATCACCTTAAAAAAACATTTATTCATAATAAGTTAAACTAAAGGTAACTAAAACCCCAAGACTTTATTTAATTCCAAGATCAAAGTGCAGAAAAAGGCACCTACATCTCATTCTCAGTTGATACCTCGGTAGGTTTTAATCCAGTGTCTGCGACAGTGTCTAGGTGCTCTAAATCATACCTGCTGACAGGTGGCGGGCGGCGCGCTAGTCAAGCGTGAACCTGATAGTAATAAATTGTCGCTATGAAGGTAGCTCGTAAAATGTTATAGGAATCAATGGGGTGGAACGCCGTATGAAGTATGGCTATGGACATTGATTGGATAGTGTGATTTGTTATCGGGTTTCTTTTGTTACTTACCTATAGAATGGAAATATTTTAATTTGGTTGCCTTCATAGTGCAGCGTTTAGTACCTTGTTAGGATTTTAAGGTCTTGATTGCGAATTTAGGATTTGAATAAATATACACAAATTTTCTTTTTCCTTATTATTTTCAGCAGCAGCCAGGAGTTGTGGAGTTAGTTGTGTTAAATCCTCGTTCCTCGGAAATATATTACAACTTCTGATGATCGTCTGAAAATATAAGAATTTTTTAACCTTCTATTTTAACCTACTATTTTCACAAATACAATAAGAGAATTTAACCAACTTGTCCTAACAACTATACTAAAGCCAAACTCGATTGAGAATTTTTGTCAACAAACAAATTAAAAATGAAGGTAGAGATCACTAGTCATGTTACACCTATTTTTTAAATTAACTAGTTAATGACGAATTTATGTCAATAAATTAGATTAGTAAGCTTAAAACTAATTCGTATATTCAATATCTTTTAAATAAGATTTTTTAAAATAACAAAACATAATTTTAAATTTATTAAGCATAAAATGTGTTGAATTTTCTACCTTCATTTTAAATTTGTTTGTTGACAAGCATTCTCAATCGAGTTTGGCTTTAGTATAGGTAAACAAATTATGATCATTTGGAATGGTGGCAAGAATACTAGCTGCAATTCCACGGTGGACATTCAGACTGATCCTTAGAGTCAGGCTTTCTGTCACCAATTGAAGCAATTAGCCGCCGTAAATTATTTCAAAATTTTTTTCAAATTAATATTATATTATCCGAAAGTGATTTAATTATTTTTTGGCAACATTGTATACGCTGTAACTAATAAACTGACCATTATGTAATTTGCCATTAAAGTTGCCAGAGGTACACAAAATAACATAGAACACCTTTAATCCAAAAAAAACTTGACTTTCGTGATAGAGACAAACTTTCTATACGTGAACGAAGCCACCGGAAATTCTTTCTGGGGATAATTTTATTTTAACTCAAAATAGACCACAAAGTAGTAAAGTTTCCCGCCATCTTAAAATTTGAGAAACTCAATTTGTCAAGCCATATTCGCCGTCATATTTCGTTTAGCTATCGAAAGGTTTCAACTTTACAGCAGGTGTTTAAATTAAATAATCTTTATAAGCTGTTACCGGGTTTTATGCTGAACGAATTAAATTAAGATTTTATTATAAAAGTCAACACTTATTTGATAAGAAAATGCCGCTCATTTTTACATAAAACTGCTTATGTACCAAGAACGTTTGATAAAAGGCGTTTCATATACTTAACTCGGGCTTTACGAAGCCGATAGTTGTTATAAGCTGATAGTCAATTAAAATTAATATATATTATAAGTATAGATTAAATATTGAAGCGTTTGTAGTTCTTTAACATATATCTATCTCTTATATTGGACAGCTAAGTGCACAAACGCATCTATTTTGTCGCAGTTTGGAATCAAGGTTAGGCTCTCATTCATCTGCTATCAACGAATTCTGGCTTATCTGGACACATCATGAGGCGGGAGGACAGCCATATAGAAAAGCTGATAATAATGGGCAGCACGGACGGAAAAAGATCTAGAGGCCGCTCCCCAACACAATTTGCTGACCAGCTGAGCGAGTCCAAGCAGTCGTTTTATTCGCTAGCAAAGATGACCACCAACAGGAGCAGGTGGAAGGCGTGGACCTGTTCGAGACTTGGATCGTACCAGGACCACGATCTTCAGTCGTGAAGGAACGACTGTAGAGAGAGATCTCTTATATAGTGCCGTGGACTGAAAACATTTAATAGTAATTTTTAAGATTTTTTAAGATCCGATTCGCACCACCAAAAAAAAGTAGAGCTTTTAAACAAACATACAAAAAGACTCTTTCGATTTATTTTATTAGTACAGATAAATATCTTTAATATTTCGTTCATTAAAGCAAGTTTTATGTGTATGAGGAAAGGTCCGGCCACTTAGTTCCTGCTCGGGCAAAGTTTTGTTGGCACGCATCGCGACTTAACCTGAGGTGGAACAAGTTAGGAATGAGTTTCACTTAGAACTTTGTTTCAAACTTGTGATTAAGTCACTTTATCTGAACGCTCATCGGGAGCTCTTCCTACATTTGTTATTTGTTCCTTTGAAAATGAAAAGTTCAATTTTATATTTTAACTTGAGGATGCCCGCAGTTACACCGGTGTAATTCTCGTTATTCTCATATTATGTAAGCTATATTATTGTAAAGTTTAATCAAAATCGATTCAGTATTTTTTGCATGAAAGAGTAACAATCATCTTACAGTCTTTATAATATTAGTAAGGGTATCCTTTGTAGCCATTATTCAATAAATTTTATTGCCTCGCGAGGGATTAGCGATAATATGAAAGGTAACTGAGATAAAAATATAATACCTTTAACAATTTACATAGAAGTCTATGCTTAACTACGGATTAACGGGTTAAGATTATGATGCGATAGGAAAGCTTATACTTTAGAGCACTAAATTAAATATTTTAATATTTCACAGATATAAAGCTTCGCTGAAAACTTTTTAACGTTTGCGGTGCTTTTGAAATGTAGCTGTAAACTTTTGGTGTCTAATGACAAAGTATATGATTTTTCATAATTACCAATAACCTATAAATTCGTTTATAACAAGCTCTTTCGAAACGTCACATCTATTAGAACGTAGTGTATCTACCATCATAATATACAATTTTGATTAGTCCGACTTGTTTCACACAGCAAAAGCCGACTGCTTCCAAGAATATTTGTCGTCAATTTAACCAAAACAGAAATTTCAGTTGGGGGGCCTTTTAAACTTGCAACCACAAAATACTCTAAACTCTTCTAATGCCTACCTTATCTACCTTATCTATGGGAAGGGCAGGAGTTAAGAAACTGTCAGCATTTATAAATTCCTATCTAAAATCAGACAACAATTAAATATTTGTACGTGAAAACGTCGTGTGCCACAAAACAAAACAACAAAAGGGTCAGTAGTAGTGCAAGGTCGTTACCCGAGTACCCGAGTATCCGCGCCGACAGTAGTAGAAACGCTCCCACGGGCGCCCTCTGGCGGATTGCTACACGGCTATTGCTCGTTAACCTGAGGTGTAAACTTCTTGATTACTACTGCGTACTGTAGCTTAACGAATACGGGAAATTATACACAATAAATGAAATAAGGTAAGTAAGACTCAAGTGTAGCTTATTTAACTGTATTTACCATTCGTGTTGGTAGAGTAGTCGATCTATGGGGTTTTATAATAAGGGGTCCTTTTTTGATACTGGGAAAAGCGTCCAGGTAGGACGCCGCATAGGATAGAACTGCGCAGTCTTCGTCTGGCTACGGTGCAGCCAGGATACCCACTCATACCCTGTAGAACGCCCTGCCACCTGCGCCCTAGTTTTGACATCAAAAGATCGCGGAATCATTCACTTTGACTCCACGGCGGGCCCGTCGCTACACTCAGTGGTGTTTACAGGGGTGGCAGGAGATGCACATACCATCCTTTCTTTTTCTGCGGAGCGGGTGAGCATCGGCCGCCAGCTCTCTCTCCCACTCTCGAGGCCAACAATAAGAGGTCCTGGGATCGAGCTTGAGTTTTTCTTTCTTCCGTGATATTCTCAATATTCACACTTGAGATTTTTCTGCATCTGAGAGAGGAGAGGATTTGTAAGCCCTGTATATCGCTATATAGCCCCAAAATAAGCGTACTCGTAAGTAGATTGTGTCATGTTAGCTGATGAATATTTTGATATATATTATACATACTTATAATATATAGATAAACACCCAGAAACTGGAAAACATCCATGCTCATCACATAAACATTTTCCAGATGTGGGAATCCAGCCCATAGCCTAGGTCGCAGAAGCAGAGTCACTACCCACTTCGCCACTCGGCCGTCAATATTGTATTTTGATGTTTGCGTTAGATACTTTTAATATACAGTACGTAAATAATTCTACTACCTACCCCTAAAACGTTTTTCGTTTCACAAGCGTTAGGTGGTCGACGCCGATAGTGGTCGAGCTCGCACCGTACTTCGTACGTGAGAGTTGTACCGGTAATCGGTTTAGTTCCGTACAGTGGTCGCGAGCTAAATCATTTGCTCTCGTTAGCTGTTATACCTGGGAACATAACACAGCAGGTTGATTGTACTACGACTTGAATGTAAATGATAACGTTCAGTGTTTACTATAATCATATTAAAGCATATAGTAAGGAGGATTGTTTGTTATTCTTTCACTAAAAACTACTGAATATTATATACTTACATATTAGTTATATATAATATGGCTATATTTTATCCCGGAATTCCCATGGGAAGCCGCGGGCGTCTTCTAGTCGTTCGTAAGAAAGAGGGATTACTTTAAAAGCAATGTTTGACTTAGTGTCTAGTACACATACATAATATTTTAATCCCACCTAAATGGGATTAATAATTTTTGGGAAAATTCTGAAAATACAAAAATATGCTTTCTTTCCGAGATGAGAACCTTTTTTTTGAAGTTGGTTAGTGACAAAACTAAATATGAATTTTGTCAAAGTAGCACTAATTATAAAAATAAAATAAAACAAAAAGTTATCCTGCATCGGCCGGGAATCGAACCCGGGCCGCCCGCGTGGCAGGCGAGCATTCTACCACTGAACCACCGATGCTTATGATTATTCTATAAATTGACCAGTGCTATGTAAGTTATAGATAGATACATAGGAATATGTACTTAAAAGCCTCGCTACAGAAGATGATAATTGCGTGAAAGTGTAATCTAATGACGTTCACTGATCGCGTCACTATCTATAGTCGGTCATTGACCTGGAACACAGCACTAATCTAGTGTTGGGTCATTTGTTTTTTTATATTCATATACTTCGCAATTTGGTCACTATTACAAGTTATTTTTATATAAATGTAAGTGGATTTCAAAATATTTTTTTTCCACCAATAGTTATCGATTTTTAAAGTTAAAAAAAATAAAAAACTCTGATATATTTGGATTGGCATCGTATATAGCAAAAATATACTTTACCACGACAAACACAAATATATGAAAACCAAAAGGCACTATTATATGAAAGTCTGTCTTTAAAATAAAAATGGTAAAGGACGCTTCACCCGCGTAGTTTTCGTTCCCATGGGAATTTCGGGATAAAATGTGGTCTATGAGTTATTATGATATGTTAGCTATTATTGTAAAGTTTCATTAAAATTCATTTAGTAGATTTTGCATGAAAGTTTAACAAACATCAACATATACATAAATACAAACTTTCGTCTTTATAATATTAGTAGGAACACTTTTTTAATAATTCAATAAGTTTTATTGTCTCATATATGAAAAATATATATAACAACATTTTATACAAATTAAATAGAAGTCTATGCCTAATAATATTAGTAAGAATATGCAACCTCCTACATAAAAGATTCGAAAATTGTTTTATTTAGGTACTATGATATTCGTATTTGAAGTCGGTTTACTAGCTAGTGATATGTGGCTTAAAGCCAAAAAAAGAGTTTATAGTATATTATATACTAGCATCCTGTATACACAGGATGATTGTTTTCGCATCATCCTGTCGATAGCTACAGTGTGTCAATTTTCTAACTCGCAGTCATTTTTCATACTTTGGCGTTACCTATGATGACATAAGAAAGGATGAGGTATCTTTTGATTTTAAGCATCGCACTCTTTGAGGTTAAATCGACTCGATTGACGTGACGGAAAACGGCATGACACAATTCTGTTGCCCAATATACAATTATTTACTAAAATGCATCATAATAATTATTCATTTTAATGCCAATGTATAACAACATTAAACAAAAACAATATAACAAAAATCCAACTCTATGGTATGGTTTGATAGTCTGTAACTAGTGACGATATTTAGTGTTCTGTGGACATCTTCGTTCAAATCAGTTCCTTTCGTACATTCAAATACTCGTAGTACAATTATACATTCATTCTCTGTTCACTTGTTGTTCAATAAATTTTGTACATTAATAAATCAGAGTCGAGCAGTGCAGACGTTTTTACCTGCCACCTACTTTAACTAACAGTTAATGTACCATCTCTTAGGATTATTTCGATACATGGCAAAATTGTAGTTGTCTAGGCTGCAATCTAAGCAGTAGTATCTAGATATTATATTATTTTCATAAATTATTAATTTTATTTTTGCTTGATAGGCTTATGGTTGACTACATGACTAGATGAAACGGCCAATTGTGTGTGTTAAATGTGTTTTAGGTGGCAACAACCACTGCCATCAAATTCTCTCTCTCTCTTCCTTTTAAAAATCAATTAAAATTTAATTTGCCGGGTCCAAACTTTATGACATTAACAACTCTGGTACAAAAGTAGCAACGTCACGTCACGTCACGTCACGGCGCCCTGACGCGTGACAGGTGACGTGTTTACACCGGGCTCCGTTAGTTCGGGCCGTGCTAATGTCGCGGCGCCGTTGAAAAATGACTGCCTTATGAATTTTTATTAGCCCTGTTTTCTTAACGGTTATCAAAGCGTGACAACCCCGTGACGTCACGATGAAAAATGTTTACTGGAGTTGCTGTTAATAGAAAAATGTTTATTTTATAGTTACTGTTAGCTCGTTTGATGTAAAGTGGTTTAATATTCTTATTTATATTAAACGAGAAAGTTGGTTTATATGGATGATGTTTGTTACTGTTTTATGCGAGAACTACTGAACAGATTTTAATGAAGCTTTATAATAAAACATAGGCTAATCTTTCTACACGAACAGTCTGTGACCAGATTTTACGCAACGAACCTGTAGTCCCTGCATGTTCAATACAATAATATATTTAGCAATAAACATAATATAAAAAATTGCGGAACTGACGGGATTCGAACCCGCGTCTCTCTGGCAATCCGGGCACTTAGAGCACCTTACCCGTAGGCCACGATCCCGATGACGTCGGTGCCGAAATTTTGCTTTTGATATTATGTTTTTGATATCCAGGTAAACATACACAAACAACAATACTATTGATGTTCAATACAATAATTTCCTGAGTGCATTGTTGAGGAAGCCACGACGGTGCAGTGCGTCTGCTATGTTTGCGTAGGCTCATATAGATTTTTACGCAATTATGCGCAAACGGGGTACATCATTGATGAGCAGGCTAGTGGCCAGTTCCAACACCGTCCTCTGAATATTGGCAGGCAGGTGGAATAGCCCTTTCTGGATGAGCTGGAATGGTGCACATGTTGGCATGAGTGGGCATTCTTAGTAAGTAGTTTTTAGTTAAGTTATTTTATTATCTATAGCTTTTAGATTTAGCTTATAGCCAATAAGCACTGACATAGCTTAATCAGTAATATTGGTATATGCTTAAATTAAAGATTTAATATTTATTTATATCTCTATGTGTGTGTGTTCTATAATTTAATCTCTTCTGCTATAAGGACAGACTCTAGCTCTGTACTAAGCGATTCAAAATCAAAATTTGTTTACTTAACGCACGTTAGACTATTTGTAATGACTCTACCACCGGCTCGAAAGGCAGGGGAATTATAAATAAGCTGATGATGACAATATCGACATTGCGTCGCTATGGAGTAATATATTCCACCGATGTCGACAAATCGTCGGCGTTGAGCGCGAAAAGGTGAAAACAGCTGGAAAATGGCCTGAAAGGGATTTAAATTTATTGCATTGCCTCCGTACGTGCGGGTGATTGATCCTCAAGCGCTGCAAGCGTTGGTAGCAGCGCTGCAGCGCTGACGGAGTTATTTATTGACATACAAATTAGTATTTTTATTAACCTTTACAAAGACGTACCGCCAAGCGATTTAGCGTTCCAGTACGATGTCACGTAGAAACCGATAGAGGTGTGGATTTTAACTTACTCCTAACAAATTAGCCCGCTACCGTCTTAGCTTGCATCATCACTTACCATCAGGTGTTATTGCAGTCAAGGGCTAATTTGTAGTGAATAAAAAAACGTCGAATATAAAGAATAGGATTCTTTACAGTTACGTTACGTTTGACGTGTTTGTCCCTTTGTCTGTAAATCTTTCTGTGATATTGTAGCTTGTATGTATGGACTTTGGTTGATGGTTGTTAGTTGCTAGTTTTTAGCTCGAGTTCAATTTCAAATGTTCGGATTGAAAATGTGAAAAAGATGAATTTGTAAACATTATCTCTAATGTAAGGAGGATAAAAAGATTTCCGATGAGTTCTGCATTTTATTCATTTATAACTTCATACCACTGAAGGCAGAACGCGCTACCTGCAGAGTGTTAAGGCATAGGAATGCAGAACGTAGAACATAGTACTCAGAACGCCTAATCTATTTTACGCAGTCTAAACAACTAAGCCGTAAATACTTCAATGTCATAAACAAAATGAACGTTAGGCTCAAACAATTGAAATGATTCCCAAACTGAAGGTAGATCAATTGCACATAACACGTCTGTCGGAAGCGACAAATCGCTCCGCGTCAGGGAAAGAGGTGAAAACTGTTGGAAAATGGGCCGAGAGCGCTTTGAATTTATTGCAGCGGCCTCAGCGACCGGTGATTGATCCGCGAGCGCTGCTCGTCCGTGGAGCGAGCGCTGCAGCGCTGCGGGGGGTAATTTATGAGTGCGCGAATTAATATTTGAATGTTTTGGCCATTTCATTTGTTTGTGATCGCACTCGTAATTACTAACATATTTTTATAAAGCATATTATATTTTAAAACCGTGGTTAATGGAGGGATGTGGTCTCTGCCTACCCCTACGGGAATAAGGCGTGATGGTATGTATGTACTCGTAGCTCTTAAATTTTAAGCAGTTGTTAATAAGTTTTAAATTATTTTTATGAAAGTATAAAAAGGTGTGATTATTCTTTGCTTTTGTTCGCGTTAATCTATGGATGTTGCGTTTGGTGGAAAAAATAATCGAAGACCGAAGCCAATAGTATTTGTTCTCACTACCGGACTGTTCTGGGCTTGATGGGCTGACATTCCTTTTTGCACTGTAACGTAGAGGGTTTGGGTTGGAAAGAAACCGCCTTAGTTAACAAAAAAAGAAGGTATTAGTAAAAAATTATGGGCCGTGGGTGTAAGGCCCGCCTAATTTAAGCCTCGCGCAGTCCGGTACTTCCCTGGAACCGGGCGCGACTCGGCGACAGCTGATGGCCGGTCACGGGATGGGACGGCCGAATGATGCCACGACGTCGATGATAAAACGACCACGGTGATGTCACGGATACGGCGGCAGTTGTTAATTGTACCAGGATATGTGGGGATAACAATAAAGAACACGAGCACGTCGTATTTGTATTTTTTAAAATATGTATGATGCACTTAGTGAAGCTCAATTTTGTTAACTATTTTATTAAAAAAATTGGTAACTATAATAAGTAGTCACTGCGACTAGGTCGTCGATCGTGAATGAACTGTCACTGTCCTAGTTGTCCAATCAAAAGCGCCCGATTAAAAACCACTTATCACGGCCGATTATGACCTTCCGTATGTGGGAGTATTATAAAGAATTTTATGAGAAACTAATGTTTCTACGTTACAGCACTTACAATTTTTAATTAGTTAGTATCTTCAGCAAACTGTACCTAAACAGAGCCTAGGATCTCAAGTCACACTGTTTATTCAACCAACGAAATAAAATAGTCTGTTAATAAATTTCTCAAGTCATAATAAATTCTCCAGAACTTACTAAATCCAAACAAAGCAGCGTTATAAAATCCGATTATAAAAAAATTAAAAGTGCAGCATCAAAATGGTCCGCATTAAAAAGCTAATGGTGATAAACAGGCAGCCGGAGGATCCCGGTTATCGATGGGCACGATAAATGCGACTTGGACTATTCAATTAACGGCTAAGCGGCGCTGATAGACGGCTGACGGGCCGGACCGACTCCGGGACGAAGCCGGACCGGCATCGGAGCGGCTCGTAACAGATAAGAGATTGAGGATTTTTGTTAAAATGCAGAAAACCTGTTCGATAATACCTAATTTCGAAACTAATATCCGCGTTTGTTTCATAGGGAGTTAGACCTTTTAGTTTATATATCTTTAACTTTAACGGACGCGGTTTTTATTGAAAAATTAACCGATAATTTCACTCGCGCAGTTCCCGCTCCTATGGGTATATCAGATTATAAATTAGTCTAAGTTACTTCTCCTGAATGTGAAAAATCTAAATTTTCGAAATTACAGATGCTGATATATTTGTATAGAGTGCGGATTTTAACGGGTTTTGTATGTCTCTAGCAGTTGATAAAACCCGCTCAAACTGCAGATAAATTAAAAAGCATATTAAAAGTTGATATTTGAAGTGATTAGCTGAGGAAAACGAAAGAGTTGAAACAGTTCAAAGTGATGGGCGCGGATCGAGACATCCATCCACCTGTCCGACCTGTGCTCAGCGTTTTGTTCCGACGACAGACAGACAACTACAGAGAGATGTATTAACAATGTAAAAATTAACATACAAAACAATATTTAATATAACATCTTCTCATATGATCTGATGTTAAGAAGCAGATGTTAAGAGCGTGGAAGCAGACTTCCGCCCAACTGACACATAACATATTATGATAAGCGTTTTGTTCTAAAAAGTAGACACGTTAACCTAATATTTTTAATAAATACATTAAATATTATTGTATTTATATTAAAACTTAGAGAAAATATAAAGCATTTACGGCCAACCCTTTGAAGGTAGTTTGATAATTTTCAGGTCCATTGGCGTTGAGTGTTCTTTAATTTAGTTTAAAGTTGTAAATCACTTTCTGATGTTCAGCTTTACGTAGAATTAACTATTTTGTTAAACGCATTCGGTATATTTAGATTATTTTTAATATGATTGTTTTATTAAAAATTACTATAATAATATACATTTCTTCATCATTAATTTAATTAAGAAAGAAGGTTTTATTTCAGGAATTAAATTAAGGAACTTAAGCTAACTTATCCTTATAACTATACAAATAGTTACTGCTACCTTAATTGATATTATTTCCTAAAAAATGGCGTAAAAGTTAAAACCTAACATGTATTTTTACGTTTTTATATTAATAAACTATTTAACTATTTAATTAATAAACTATTTAAATTATTTACTTATTCCTATTATAATTAATCGATTACTTAATCAAGTCTCATGTAAGATGTGCTTTAAAAGAGTAAACTATTCACTGAAATTAGCTTATAAGAAACCGCTATCCTGAAATAAAAATAATTGTTTGTAGTTAAAGCGTATAAATTATTCTTACAAATATCGCTGCAAATAAAAGTAAAGAAAGATATAATTTTAATAAATTACCTTTTATTCAAGGAACGCAAGGAGCCGGCTAGTGTATAAACTACATGCGTAGTCGGGGCACGAACACCTGAGTTACAGTGTCGTTTATATTTTCCGCGGGGGACGAAATAAATTAGGTGGGCACTTTTGAACTATACGCCGGGGAGGGTTAAGTTAAGTGTTTGAACAACATTGCCATAAAGAAAACATTTTATTGTTATTGAATTTGTCTATATTCGAATATAAACGTTATTTCATTATCAGCCTATTAATGGCACACTACACGCCTGGTAGTGGCCATGGCCACTCTAAATTGTCCTGGATTCTAATCTTGTGAAAATTAATCTTGTAAAAATTTAATAGGTTGCCTATTGTATGCTAGAACCCCCTTTTACATCAAAGGTTTAATTCATTTAAAAATGTTGTAAGAAAAAAAGTGTACATAACCAGGTAATTACTAGCAATGCGGATTCTTCTGGGGATGTGATGACACAAAAAGTACAAATGGCTATATATTTATGGCCGCTGGCTGGATTGCGGAAGATTCAAGATGCTCCCGTGACCCAGTCACCAGGCGATGCGATGGAACATCGCTGGGTTTTAGTGGGTATTTCAGCTTTTCTGTTGGGAAGTCCCACATACCCCTCCGGAAACGGTGCAGTTATGTTCCGTTTCCGGGGGGGATGCGTAAAGGCATTTCCCAGGGTTTAAAAAAGAAAATATATTTATGGCCTTTAATAATTGTACAATATCGTGAACACCCGCAAACAAAAATCTGTAGCCGTCTCTTCGACGGAAGCTTTATTTGATGCAAGTAAAAGAAGCAGCCTGGATGAGGTCGCTACTTAGCAGCATCTCAGTTCAATTAAGAGGGCCAATAATAATATATTTATGAAGTCAATAAGAGTTGTATCTGCATTGCCAATAACCCTGCAAACTATAAGAGGACTAAGCATATAGACATTAAATATTTTATTAGAAGAAGAATATCACTTATCACTTTAGAAGTAAAAAATTGCTGATAAAATAATAAAGCTAGAATCTATTTTAAGAAAGAACCATTTGGCTGATATGTTTAAAATAGTGATATATTAAAAAAACAATCTGAATTAAAATTCATAAAAATTATAATAAAAATACATTGCGGATGTCGGCGCGTGTATTCCTGGAATCTGATTTAATACGAGTAGGTTGAGTAAGTCATCTCGCGATGCTGGTTTGATAATCAACCCAAGTAAAACTAAATTAATACTCATAAAATCACAGCACCTGAAAAAACTCCCCATGAACGATATTCTTGCACACAACCATAGCTGCCTGCATTCGAATAACACCAGTTGTAAATGTCCTGTTATCGAAGTAGTTGAAGCTGTTACATATTTAAGGTTACACTTACATACACACAGGAAAAATCGTTTGACGTGATGTCGAGATTGTGAAGAAACATCTAGAGGCGCGGCCTCGGCGGGCGCGGCCGGTGATGCGGCCGGCGGCGCGTGCCCGGCACAGGCACACAGGTACGCGGCGACTGCGAGCGGCCGGCTACGCGGTAAGTGCCAGCAGCGCTGCTGGTGCTGTGGTCGACAGCACCAGGCGGACAGGTGCAAGTTAAGTAATAATCCTTGACATTGTAAAATTAATGAATTCTTCTTTTTGACACTTGCCAATTTGTTGGGCCTATAACTATTATTGTTGACTGTTACGCTGTTTTGTTATTTGACGTTTCTTAGTCTTTAGTTCTTAGTTATCCTTTGTTTTATATAATTTAATTTGTATTGTTGTTACATTTGAATTTTTCCTAGGTTAATATTGTAAGCATAGTATGTATTGACAACTGCATTTTACATTATATTGTGAAAGTTGTGGAAACCTATAATTAGCTGAGCATTTACAGAAGATATACTTAAATGAATGTTATTTTAACATGAATTAGAATCTATCTGTGGTTCGTTTTCCAATATAAATGAATAAATGAAAATTGATGAAACAAAACATAAACAATAAAAAAATACAGATTAAAAATATTAATTCTCTAATGCCAAAATCGGACTAAAAATTGGCGTTGACAATACTTTTTTGTTCTTTGCGAACGTCGATTGGCAGCCCCAAGCTTACCAATCGGCATCGTTGCAAATTCTATACTGCTGCCAGGGATTTCTTATTATAGACACTAATTGTGTAATTTTGATTGATTTAATTGTATTATTGATAACGATCAAAATTCAAATGTAATGCATTTTGCTAATACAGGTAATTATTTATTATTATTTAAAAATTAAAACAAATATTCAGACCAAACTTTCCGAAGATAAATAAAATGTTATTACAGTTGTTCTTTTATTTCCAACTTTGGTAATACCCGCTCCCAGACTCAACAGATAGTCTAATCTTACAATAAGCTTTAACGTTTTTTGTTCTATGCGAACGTCTGTTGGTAGCTCTAACCCCGGTAGGGTTAGAGCTACCACCCGGCGTCGTCGCAATAGGAGAAGGGATATGGAGCGTAGACACCACGCTGCTTTAATGTGGGTTGGTGGGTGATAATGTTTCAGATTATTAACGATCCATATCAGATGTTGATGATAGTGACCGGGACCAACTTTCCGACTTCGGACTTGGAATGTACTGAAAATTTCATAGAAGAATGAAAAACTGAATTATTCCGTGACCCGACCTAGGGTTCGAACCCAGGTCGCCGTGACAGAGTCCACATAGGCTAACCACTAGACCAACGAGGCAGTCGACGATATTACCGTGTATAAGATATAGAATAACATCTCCTAGGTCATACAAAGAAAGCGACTTACGAATTGCTGCTCTGAGTCGCTGATGATCGGCGACTGTCGGTTCAATATGACAAAATGTAATGAGTGATTTCCGATTTTTGTTACCGTTGTATATGTACGCCAGTGCAGATAGCTGTAAAATGATAAAAAGTAAAAAAAATCGCAGTAGGATAAAAAATGCTGAAAACTTGCCTTTTTGTCCCAAACGCGCTATAATTTATTTGATTTTAAATATTTATTTTTCACCTTATTTTGAATTAATATCGAAAAAGTAACCTAATTTTGAAACGGTAGATTCGGCCGTCGAAATATCAGATTTTATCAAAAAGTTGGTGTGCTTTCTATTTGTTGAAATCTCTACTTTACATTGGTGATAAAAAGTTAAGTTAATTTTTTCACATACATTTTGAGGTTATGTGAAAAAAGAGTAAATACAAAAGTTTTAGATCTTTGTTACCTACAATTTTGCCATTGCCTTTCCATAGGACTTATAGTTTTGCCGGAAATCTAGTAAAACCGGTTTTTACCCCTAAACCCTCACCCCCTACCCCTACCCGAACTCAGATCGCCCGTAATTTATGTTTCATTTCATTTTTATGATATTCTCCTCCTATCCCAATGGGTTTCATCCTACTGCGATTTTTTTTGGTTTCAAAAATTAAATGCACTGGTCTAATAGGCTTCAATACAGACGTTTTTAGCATCACGTGATATATACCAAAAATAATAAACAATGAATAATTATATATGTATGTATGTATATATGATCGCCTTATGTTAGTTAGTTAGTTAGTTTAGTTAAGTAGTTAGAATAAATAAAATTAATTTTGTTTTAGTTATAATTATTTCGCTAGTTTATTATTAGTTTGAATTTGATTTAGTTTATTTTTTGTACTCTAGTAGTATTTTTAACAGTTAGCATGTTGTGTTTAGCAATAAGTAGGTTTACAATTATGTAATATTTATGTTAATTGTAACCTGTTGGTAGCCTTAATAAATAAAATAAATAAATAACTCTTTTAGAGAAAGAGCATCGCCCGAAATTCAATAAAAACCCGTTAGTCTCTCGACTCTCCTGAATAAAACGGAATGCATAATAAATCCACAGTTAATAAAACCCACGTGAATATTAGCGTTGCAAATGAAAAAACAAAAAACGCAGCGGTCACCAAAAGGCACAAATCTGGCGTCCCGTAATTTCGCAAATACACACGGAATAAAAAGACCAATAAAAGGACCACCAATTTTTTCCCCCTGCACGTGAGGCGAATGCCATCATTTTTTCTTATTCCCCCCGATTGATTGGTCGCGGTCATTTTTTTCGTTTGATTCGTTTACCCCGGCCAAACAATGCGGGCAGGTGGGCTAAACGTTTTGCGATGCCCTGCCAAAAATAGTGCACATTTGAATTAATGATTTTTTGTTGAAGGTTTGTGACCACTGGCTATGTCACACTGGTGTCTTAATATGTCAGTTAAGGTGAAAGTTCTCAGCCGACAGTAGACGACGCGTCGTTGCAACATTACTGGTTTGTATGTACTTATATGAGATCGACGCGTCGGTCGGCACGAACTTCATTTCATAGAAATACATAAAAATCAGTAGCAGCAGCTGTCTTCTGCGGTCGGTTACGAACTTTCAGCTTTAAAACATTAGTTATAATACGGGTAAGTAGTTAAGAAGAGTACTATAATCAGAAATAAATTTAACATACATACATAACATCATTCCCATAAGGGTAGGCAGAGACTTCATCTTGCCATTTGCCACCATCCTTGCATCCTTCCTTAGCTTCTTCCACTCTCATTAATCCTTTTACGAGTTCGTAGGTTTAGAGTACTCTTTATCCGGCCATACTTTAAAATGTCTTGAAATTAGCATAGGAACATTCGCTTTGGCCTTCCTCATTGAACACTTTCATTTTCTCTTGCCTCATAAAACGACCAATTTTCTTACTAAGTGCGGAAAAACTCGGGAAGAACGAAGAAGAATGACTTTGTCTGAATATTTTAAACTCTTGAACTGCTAATATAATTTTATTTGGTAAGGACGAAAAAGCAAAACTAAAATAGTATTATTTCATAAATACAGTCAGGTACAGACTGATATAGATTATATCCGCGTTCACTTTATCTAAGCAATCCATACGCTCGAACAAACTTCAGACAGAAGTAGGCAATGGAAACTAAAAACTTTGATGTATGTTTGCAGAAGTCGCCAAAGTTGGGAACATTTCGACTTCAGTTGACCGGAGGTGACCGGCGGCGTGAGATACGACTACTAGTTTCAGATAAGACGAGCCAATCTGGGAATACGGGAGATTTTATATCACCTCGTGCTACTAAAGTGTTTCCACATCTATCTACCGGAGGTATATTTTTATAAAATATTTGTATGTTTTTCCTTGATTATGGTCAAGATTGGAAAATGGAATAAGTGTCTTAGTTTTAACAAAATCGGAAGTGGTTCTGAATTCAATTTAAATTTTTTTTTAATTGAACAGACTTCAAAACTCACCAAAAGTAAAAAATAATTGCTTCTTTAGTTGCTTTAATTTACTTAAGCATATCTATGAATGACTGCCTCGTTGGTCTAGTGGTTAGCTCATGTGGCTTCGATGACGAGATCCTGGGTTCGATCCCTGGGTCGGGTCATGGAGTAATTCCAAGCTTTTTCATTCTTATATGATATGTTCACTACATTCCAAGCCCGGTGTCTGGAAGTTGGTGGTGTTACACCCCTGTGCCTCGGAGAGCACGTTAAGCCGTCGGTCCCGGTCACTATTATTAACATCTGATAGTGATCGTTAATATATGAAACATTATCACCCTAAGCCCGCCAACCCGCATTGGAGCAGCATGGTGGGTCTACGCTCCATATCCCCTCTCCTGTAAGCAGGGAGGCCTGGCCCTGTAGTGGGCCGTTAATAGGCTGATAATGATGATGATGATATCCACAATGTCATTTGCTACTTAGTTAAATAAACTTTCCATAAACTTAGTTGGCACAGACATTATAGATACTTAAGTTAATGAAAGCAACTAAATGACACAGTTTTTTTTATTTGTCTGATATATCTACTGATCAGTTTCAAGGCGGTACCGAGTAAATGTGTAGTGCCATTTTATTTCTGAAGCGTATTCAAAGCTGATAATTATGTTAATGGACAAGAATGGAGCGCATAGTTACAAGTATTAATAGGCGTTTTGGTATAAAGGTGCTGAAAGAGCAACTCCTTACCCAAATGAACCCATGATATCTCAGGGTTGAGTCCTGCCCCTTAATTCTTGAGTGTATGATGAGTTATCCAAGTTTGCACTTACTGAAGAACTTGTCATAAAGCGGTGTAACTTTAAAGAAAGGTAATAATAAAGGTAGATTTATCTGCACAAAATCTAGACGTGATCTATGTGGGTAGGTGCGGCGGATGAATGTCAAAGGATAAAATTTTAATTACAACTATCTCATTCCAGTTATTACCTCCCCTCGGTTTAAAGTTGAAAAGTGCAAAGTTACCTTTCATTTAACATTCTCCTTGTAAGACTTTGCTGATAGACTTTTTATTTGGACTATTTTTACCTGTGCGGCTTCTCATCTAGGTGTTACAAAATGCGAAAGTTACTCTGTCTGTTTGTTACTTAATGATTTAATTACTAAACCGATTTAAATTAAATATAAAGAATATAGAAAGCTATATATGTTGTTTTTTATCTACGACGAGTAGGCCCTTGACTGCTGTTACTCCTGATGTTAAGTGATGATGCAGTCTAAGATGGAAGCGGGCAAACTTGTTAGGAGTAGGATGAAATCCACACCCCTATCGGTTTCTACACATCGGTTTATATACGACATCGTACGTACTGGAACGCTAAATCGCTTGGCGGTACGTCTTTGTCGGTAGGGTTGTAACTAGCCACGGCGAAAGCCTCCCACCAGCCAGACCAAGACAAATTTAGAAAAATCTCAATCTGCCCCGCCGGGAATCGAACCCAGGACCTCCGTATTATAACTCCACCGCGTATACCACTGCGACACGGAGGTCGTCAAATATATTCTTTCTATTGATTTATAAGACTGAGTTCGATTCCCGGCTGGGCCGATTAAGATTTTCTAAATTGGTGTAGGTTTGGCTGGTGGGAGGCTGCGGCCGGGGCTAGTTACTACCCTACCAACGAAGACGTACCACTAAGCGATTTAGCGTTCCAGTACGAACGATGTCGTATATAAACCGAAGCGGTGTGAATATTATCCTGCTCCTAACAAGTTAGCCCGCTTTCATCTTAGATCGCATCATCACTTACCATCAGGTGTGATTGCAGTCAAGGGTTAAATTGTAATAAAAAAAAATTCTTCATAATATATATACATGCAAATGCGTTGTTTTTTATTGTACTTCTAGTAAAGATAAACAA
Source organism: Mycalesis mineus (assembly GCA_034621355.1). Lineage (NCBI taxonomy): Eukaryota > Metazoa > Arthropoda > Insecta > Lepidoptera > Nymphalidae > Mycalesis > Mycalesis mineus. The sequence goes on along the minus strand of CM067892.1, from coordinate 643,962 downwards.
TCCTACTATTTAACATTGTTTTCTTCCCAAGGGTTTTGTGTCATTTCTAACAATTTTTGGTATATTTATATAAAGTTAAGGGAACAAGTAAATAGCTCACCTGTAAAATCACCTCGGCGGCGGAAATAAAAATAACAATAAGTAAGCCTAAAAAAAACAATTATTTACATACAATTATTACATTAAATAACAATTATTCCTACTGTATTTTGGATGTTATGTTTTTAAGGACACCTAATAAGCTGTAAAGAAGTACCTGCAGGAAATCGTTCAGTATGAACACGCACTTACACAATAAATAATCGGCATCGATGAAATAGTGCGTAACAGTGATTCCACCTGCGTCGGACGGACGGCAGGACACGTCGCGGAAACACAAAACAAATCGTAGCTGTAGGCTCCAGCTACACTGAGCGGGGAATCGTGGTTTTATATAAACTACGATATTTCTAATCCGTGTCTCTACTAAGTTCTTTTATCTAAGTAATATAAATGCGAACGAAAATTATAGATGTGAATGTTTTCACGCAAAAAATACTGCATGAAATATGACATATTTCTATACTAAAGCCAAATTCGATTGAGAATGCTTGTCAACAAACAAATTAAAAATTAAAGTAGAAATCACTAGTCATTTTACACCTATTTTTTTATTAATTAACTAGTTGATGACGAATTCATGATAATAAATTAGATTAGTAAGCTTAAAAGTACTTAATATATTCAATATCTTTTGAATAAGATTTTTAAAATAACAAAACGCAATTACATAAAACGTGTTGCATTTTCTACCTTTATTTTAAATTTGTTTGTTGACAAGCATTCTCAATCGAGTTTGGCTTTAGTATAGATTTTAAATTACTAGGAGAGGGGATTTAGAGAATATATTTTCTTCCACGTTGCTTCAATGCAGGTTCGTGGACCTATCTAAGTCCCTAAGTCCATCAACCTACAACCACTATAAATGCTACTATTGATTATTTCGTAGCACTCTTAAAACTTCCATATTTCTTAAGACTTAGGACTAGAACATAAATCTTGATGATCCGCAGACTAAATACTGGACCAACTTCATCGTCCTCATTTCTACCAGAAACAACTTTCATTTTGCATTGAGGTTTAAATGTATGGTGCATACAGCCGACGTTGGAATCTCCTGTTTTTAAAATCGGTTAAAATTGAACGGTCAGTGTTGAAGCGCCTGCTTCTGGAATTGCGGCAAATTTTGTTGTTGGGTTGATTGCGTATGTTTTGTGTTTGAGATCTTCACTTGTCCGCTGTACACTGTGCCGACGGGTTCGGAGTAAATTCCTTTTTTTATTAAACATTGTTTTAATTGATCAAGTCATCCTTGAAGTGCCTATTAGTTCATCCATGGTCCTGATCGAGCCGAATAAAGAAGATCAGCGTTTATAGTAAAGGATTTATGGAAATAAATGAAGATTGAAAAAATCACAAATATTCACGTGGAACAGTGGCCGATGATTTGCATTTGGATGAAGTCTAGCGGTGTATAGCATTTATATAATTATTAATATCGTCACCCAACACTCAGGTAATATAAGTTAACGGAATAAATTAAGGTTAGTACTAGTATTACATTTTATTGCATTGTGTCTTAGTTAGGTACCTACATTCTTACATTGTGATTAGTAATTTTGTGTGGCTTAAAATTTGGTATAAATCATACTTATTTTATGTAGTAGGTATAGTTAGCTTGTTAGCGACATTATTTATACCAAATTTATATTAAGGCTGTAACTAATTCGGATAAGTAATTAACAGCAGTTTGTAGTTAATTATTTTGTAGGTAGGTATTTGAACATACTTCGGTATTACATGATCATAATTTAATAGTGTTTGATATTAATAAAATTATGCAAGTCAGTTCTTTATCCTTGTAAATATTTACAGTATTTACTTACAATATTTTTATCGTTATTAACAATTAGTATCAAATTGTGTAATTTGTAAATGCTTGAAAGTTTGCAACATTTTTACAAATTTGTAAAATAACTTTTGTGACAATTTATGTGTTTCTTTACAATAAAATTATATTGTTACTGATATTTAGTAAAACCATTTGTGTTAATTTAATATTTCCTAATCATTCATTGTGTAAAACATATAGGTGTTCTCAAGTAACATAGTTTAGTTCTATTTACAATTAGATTATTGTATCAATTTCAGGTTGACATCACTCGTCTCCCAGTATGTCCGAAGAAAGGGAATTAGTGAAAAAGCGAGGCAGTTATAAGGGTCGTTTGACTGCTTTTGTTAACTTCCTGGACTCACTCAAGGACAAATCGTTAAGTAACTATGATGTGTCTGAGCTGCAGTTGCGTTTGGGAAAGGTCGAGTCGTTGTACGAACAGTATGATGAGGTACAGTTAAAACTGGAGTGTATTGTTGATGATCAAAAACTACAATATTCTGAGCGTTCTGATTTTGAATCTTTTTATTATAAAACCTTGTCTAGAGCACAGATTATTTTGAGTGATTATAATAGGGATAATAAATCAATAGAAAGTTGCAAAAGTACTCGAGTTAGTACGCACAAGCCAGTTAAATTGCCAACAATTCAGTTACCAAAGTTTTCGGGTTTATACAGTAATTGGTTAGAATATAGGGACACCTTTACTAGCCTAATTCATAATAATGAGGACATTGATGATATCAATAAGTTTCATTACTTACGAGCATCTCTTGAGGGAACTGCAGCTATAGCAATAAAGTCTATACAATTCTCTTCAAGCTCTTACCTAGTGGCTTGGCAGACCCTCTGTGACCGGTTTGATTGCAAAAGCGTATTAGTGCAAAATCACGTTTCTGCCTTATTTAATATCGAATCTATTACTAAGGAATCTTCAGGTGCATTAAAGAGTTTAATTGATCAGTTCAATAAAGACTTACGGGCATTAGAATCTTTAGGGGAAGATGTTAAACACTGGGACACACTTTTGATATACATTATCTCGCGCAAACTTGATCAAAAGACCTATCGTGAGTGGGAGGAGTATAAGGGTAGGTTAGATAAAGATAGTGCGATTACATTTAAGTTATTTACATCATTCTTACGTAATCGGGCTGATCTAATTGAAACCTTAGAACTATCACGTAATAATCACACTCAAACGGTAAGTAAACAAAGTTCTAAAATAAAGGCTATGGTGGCCACTCAGTCTCCTAACGGTTCTAGTAGTGATTTGGCCACCAAGGTTTGTCCAAAGTGTAACAGTAACGAACACATATTAAATAATTGTCCACAATTTCTTTCGTTAAGTAACGAAGCTCGTCTAAAGTTACTACCTACATATAAGATATGTTTTAATTGTTTTCGTACAGGGCACTACGCTAACAGATGTAAACGTCCTGGCTGTAAACTATGTAAACGTAGGCATAACACGCTCATTCATACTGATGGCAAGGGCACTACTGTGTATTCCGGTGATAATTCGGTTAGTATTCCAACTGGAAACTTGAATACATCGTCATCTTTACCTTCTCCTTATGTTGACACAAACAATGTGGCATTGGCAAACATTACATCGTCTCATAATCAGGAGCAGCGAGATGTATTACTATCGACCGCCTTGGTCAAGCTGCGCGACCGCACTAATCGTGTGCATCTCGTTCGCGCAGTCCTCGATAGTGGAAGCACGTCGTCATTCATTACACACCGATTATGCACACAGCTAGATCTGACTACTAGTCCCATTCATAAATCAGTGCTAGGTATAAATAATAGTACCTCGCACGTAAATAAAATCTGTCGCGTTAAACTTATGTCGTTGGATGATAACTTTAATTTCGAACTTCAGTGTTTCGTATTGCCATACATAACTAGTAAAGTACCGTGCCGTGAAATAGATATTTCTAATTTCGATATTCCTTCTAATATTACTTTGGCTGACCCTATGTTTTACAAGCCCGCAGATATCGATATCCTTATAGGTGCTGACCTATTCTGGGACTTGTTAGGATCGCAGAGACGAAAGTTAGGTATAGGAAAACCAGCGTTGTATGAAACACGTTTAGGATGGGTGATCTCCGGTTCTATCGATCAGAATATTTCATGGCCAGGCAATAGCTTAAAATGCAATTTGTCTAACAATAGTAATGACAGTAATAACGAGTGGGATCAGCTTAGAACCGATTTAACTAAGTTCTGGCAATTAGAGGAGGTCAACACCAAGTCTATTACTAATTCTTATATGCCTGAAGAAAAAATGTGTGAAGACCATTTCAGTAAAAATACGATTCGGTTGTCAGACGGTAGTTTTTGTGTTCGCATACCCTTAAAAAGAGATCCGTCAGTCTTAGGTTATTCTTATAATAAAGCTACTCATTGTCTTAAATCTATAGAACGCAAGTCGACAGCTAAGTCGGAGTTTCATAAACTCTATCGCGAGTTCATGTCAGAATACGAATCCTTGGGTCATATTACTAAAATACAGCAAGCTAGTTTACATAATGGGTATTTTATTCCGCATCACGGAATAATACGCGAGTCTAGTAGCACGACTAAACTACGCGTTGTTTTCAACGCAAGCAGTCCTACGTCGACGGGCGTGTCCTTCAACGATCTACAGATGGTAGGACCGACCGTACAGGACGACCTTTTGTCTATACTACTCCGGCTCAGATTCCACAAGTATGTTTTGTCTGCAGATGTGGAAAAAATGTATAGACAAATTGTTGTTCACCCGTCGGATAGGTATTTACAACAAATTGTTTGGCGTGACAATGTGCATGATCCTATTAATGTTTATCAATTGAATACCGTCACATACGGTACGGCGAGTGCACCGTTTCTTGCAACACGGTGTCTTAAACAAATAGGACTCGACAATAAGAACCCTAAAATATCTGAAATTATTAGACATGATTTCGACCTAAACATTGGATCGAATGAACCAGACAAGTTGCTCGGACTAGGTTCGTATGTCATGTCTGATGAGTTAGGATTTCCCTTAAGTTTAGACAAGTCTTCAATTGGACACACCAAGCGCGATATACTATCAGTGATTGCACGCATTTTTTGATCCCTTAATGAAAATATTAATGCAGAGATTGTGGCTTGACAAGTTGGCTTGGGATCAACCGTTACCCAGTCAAATTAGTCAGCAGTGGGATGTTATAATTAAAACATTGCCGCTGTTAAATGAATTTCGCGTACCGCGTATTATAATTAGTGATTTATATAAGGATTTAGAACTTCACATATTTACAGATGCTTCTGAGTCTGCATACGGTGCTTGTGTGTATGTCCGCACTATTAATAGTAGCGGTAGGAAGCTAATCCGTCTACTAATCTCCAAAAGTCGAGTAGCTCCCATAAAACCCACAACAATTCCACGGTTGGAGTTGTGTGGTGCTGTTGTTGGGGCTCGTCTGTACGAGAAGGTGGTAAATTCACTTCGAGTGGCAGTCAGTCGAGTCTACTGCTGGACCGATTCAACCATCGTCTTGGGATGGTTGCAGATGACACCTACCAAACTTCAGCCTTTTGTACGTAATCGCGTTGCTGAAGTTTTGGATAAGGCGGGTAATTGTACCTGGAGACACGTCCCAACCGACATGAACCCAGCAGACCTAATATCCCGAGGTGTTGATATTAGTTATCTGCAGGGGTTGGATTTGTGGTGGTCCGGTCCATATTTTTTAGCATTAGATTCGACTGAGTGGCCTCCTCATGTTACCTACCAAGATACGCTACCGGAGACTCGACCAAATGTAGTTTTAAGTGCTTATATAAGCAATACTAAAGTTGAGGGTATTATTAATTTTTCTCGATTTTCTAATTACTCTCGCCTAATACGTTCAGTAGCTTATGTTCTTAGATTTATAAATTCATGTAGGAAACGTTATCCAAAACAAAGTTATTTATCAGTGGATGAGTTACAAGCTGCATTGAATGTTGTTATTATTATAAGTCAGTCTGAATCATTCCCTGAGTATAAATTGCTTTTAAATAAAAAGAGCTTACCTCCAAAGAGCCCTCTTTTAAAATTCAATGCTTATTTAGACAAAAATATAATGCGCGTAGGAGGAAGGCTCGATAATTCTAATTTTAATTTCGACAAAAAACACCCAATCTTATTACAGTCCACTCATATATTTACAAAATTATTATTTCACTATGAGCACATAAGGTTAAATCACGCTGGCCCTAATTTGTTACTAGCGTCCATTAGGGAATCTTACTGGCCGATAGGAGGTCGCAACTTGGCGAGGAAATGTTATCATAAGTGTGTCCTGTGTCATCGCTTAAGCGGAAGGGTCGTAACGCCCATCATGGGAAACTTACCTCAGGAACGTCTTCGTCCAGGTTATGTCTTTCAAAGCACCGGCGTCGACTATGCTGGTCCGATTTTGTGCGCCAGTCGTCAAGGTCGTGGATGCAGGCTAGTAAAGGTATATATAGCCATTTTCATCTGTTTTACCACTAAAGCAGTTCATTTAGAACTCGTTGGCGATTTAACTAGCAATAGTTACTTACTAGCGTTGCATCGATTCATCGCTCGGAGAGGAAAGCCAGTTGATATTTTTTCTGATAACGGTACCTCATTTGTCGGTGCTTACAACGACTTATCTAAATTTTTAAAACAAAACAGTTTGTCCTTGGGTGAAAGTGCATCCAATGATGGAATACGGTTTCATTTTATACCCGCTTATACCCCTCATTTTGGTGGGCTCTGGGAAGCGGGCGTTAAGTCAACCAAGTACCATCTTCAACGAGTGTTGGGAAATAGTCATTTGACGTTTGAGGAGCTATACACCGCCCTCACTAAGATTGAGGCGATTTTGAATTCTCGTCCATTGACGCCCCTGTCTTCGGATCCATCAGATTACATGCCACTTACGCCAGGCCATTTTCTTATTGGACGACCGCTGACTTCTCTACCGCAGCCTGAATACCTGGATCATCATCCTCAGCATCTGACTCGATTTCAAAGGATTGAGCAACTCCGTCAACACTTTTGGAGCAGATGGAGTAAAGAATATGTAGCAGAATTGCAGCAGCGAACAAAATGGCGCTCATGCAAAGGCAACTTGAAGCTGGATTCCCTGGTGGTAATCAAAGAAGATAATTGCCCTCCACTTAAGTGGAAACTTGGAAGAGTGGTGGCTGTACATCCAGGGATAGATGGTGTCGCTCGCGTGGCTGATATCCGGACATCGACAGGTGTTCTTCGGCGCGCTTTCAATCGGATCTGTCCATTGCCTGAAGAAGAGTCTGGTTGAAACTGATGTTTCAACGCCCGGGGGCATGTTGAAGCGCCTGCTTCTGGAATTGCGGCAAATTTTGTTGTTGGGTTGATTGCGTATGTTTTGTGTTTGAGATCTTCACTTGTCCGCTGTACACTGTGCCGACGGGTTCGGAGTAAATTCCTTTTTTTATTAAACATTGTTTTAATTGATCAAGTCATCCTTGAAGTGCCTATTAGTTCAACCAGTCAGTGTAGATTTCGCCTTAGTATAAAAAGTCGTATCACGTCGGGCCGCGGAAGGTGAGGGTCCAATAAAAATGTATAGAGGGATTTGTAAGAGGAATAAACTCCATATTCTGACCGAAGCCGCGGCCGGCAATTAGTGAATTATTACGCCGCGTGAATCGCAAACAGTCGGTAGCCGAATTACTATTCGTAGCGGGCGTGACTGACTTTGGGAAACACGTAAAAAATGAAGGATGTAATAATTTGTTGTTATTTGTTTTCTTATATATTGTAGCAGAAGCCCGTAGATTCGCTTTGAAAGTGGAACAGCTTTGGGTACCCGTTCAGTAATCTATACAAATACCTAAATAAAATTGAAGTGTCTTTTTTATTATTGCAAATTAACTACCTTTCTATAAATATATAATACTAATATTTTTGATTATTTATTATAAATAATATAATTAATTCAAAATATTTTTTTTCGCGAAACAACAACGAAACGGCACTTACATCAAATATCAATTTCAAAATTTTGAAATTGATATTTGATGTAAGTGCCGTTTCGTCTGTTTCGTCTGTATTTTTTTGGTTCTGTTAAAAATTTAAAAAAGAAATTGTCTGTCTCATGCTTATTTGTTTATCAATTTTTAAACCTTTTGTGTTTGTCTGTTCCGGCTTATCTCTGAAACGATCAGTTGGATATAAAAACTTTTTGTATAAGAGAGCCAAATTCATGAGTGACAGGCTAATTTGTGTCCTGATATGGGAGTGAGAACGAAGTGGGTGAAAACGCAGCGTCCACTAGTACGTACTATTTTATGAAAATACATTTAACTACGCATTACAAATGTACGCGGTTATTAGCCTGCGTCCGGACGCACGTCGGACGCGAATGGACGCTTTTTGTTCATTAGGTCGGATGAGCGTCCGGCAGGTGAGCGCGTCCAATTTAAGGGATTTCGTTATAAGCCCGTCACAGCTTATGCTAAATTAGCTTTCATCCACTTTGAGGTTTCCACCCTCGTAAATATGTGATCAATGTTTTGTTTGCAATTTTATTTTGTTGATTTTTTTTACTTCTATTTAGCTCATGACTGCAATCATACCTGATGTTAAGTGAAGACACAATCTGAGATAGAAACATGCAAACTTGTTAGGAATAGGAAATCCACAATCCTTTGTTTGTAGGCAGTGTAACTGGAACGTTTAATCACTTGACGGTATGTCTTTGCTGACAGAATGGTAACTAGCCATGCCTCTCACCAACCAAACCTGGGCCAACTTATATCTTAATCGGCCGAGCCGGGATTTCAACCTCCGTCTTATAATCTCCGACTCCGTGGCGCATACCACTGCGACTACTTACTGATACTTAGTCCACAGGGTGTAAGCAGCGGCCGAAGCTACCTACCAGATTTTGACGACCTCCGTGGCGCAGTGGTATGCACGGTGGATTAATAAGGCGGAGGTCCTAGGTTCGATTCCCGGCGGGGCAGATTGAGATTTTTCTTAATTTGTCTTGGTCTAGCTGGTGGGAGGCTTTCACCGTGGCTAGTTACCACCCAACCGACAAAGACGTACCGCCAAGCGATTTAGCGTACGATGTCTTGTAGAAACCAACAGGGGTGTGGATTTTCATCCTACTCCTAACAAGTTAGCCCGTTTCCATCTTAGATTGCATCATCACTTAACATCAGGTGTGATAGCAGTCAAGGGCCAACTTGTACGCGTTAAAAAAAAAGATTTTAACCAATTAAGTAAATCAATCTCTGTGGCGCTATTGCCTTTAACGAGAAGAATTCAAATTTTAATCCTATTATCATCAGCTTGTATTTGAAGACTCATTAACGGCTAAGCTTCTCTCCTTTAAGGCTATTTGAAACTTAGACCCATCATGATGCCTCTGTATTGTTTTATTACAGAGTAAACTCCTGCCAACCCGCATTGAAGCAACATGGTGACTACGCTACAATTCCATTCAAATTAAGCTATGATTATATTTGTATGCGCTAAAAAACGGACGGATGTACAGTTCTGTTAAACCTTACAATGTTTTTTCGATGATTCTTGTTAAGCCCTATAAATGTGTAGAATGGCGGAGTTTTCTACCTTATAACTTTTTCTACATATAACTTGTTCAGATAACCACAAATATATATAATTGCGAAACTTTCTACCTTACGTTTATTTAACTATCTGTAATTTTTCTAAATAATCCTTCAACCCCTATAAATGTATGGAATTGTGAAGTTTTCTGGATAATTCTTCTTCAGATAATCTCACGTACACCTCAAAAGGTGGGATTACAGTGGAATGAATCGAGGATAGATACTCCAGACATTGATGGATTCACCTTCAGACGTGGATTGTGTTGAATCCGATGCATCTCCGAAATAACTTCACTACACAAACGAAAATGAACTCTATGTTATAGACTATAAGTTGTTTCTTCTATGTGGACTCCTTCCCGTAGGCTAGAATGATTGATAATAAGGATTTATAGCATTTTTAAAATTGAAAGCTTTCTACAATGAATAAGGTTGTCTACAGATCTAAAATAGGTGAGAGTCTATACTAAAGAGTAATTATGGTAGTCCAATAAAAATTTTGGGAAATATATTTATTGGTTAGAAGCAGGCGTTACATTGCAAATGTTTATTATAAATAATTAATAGTTTATCTATTTAACTATTTCCCGCGAAAAACATCGAAAAATGTTAAAAAAATATAAATTAATTAATTTGGGTTATACCTACAATTTTTATTTTTGATCAAATATTATAGATGATGCAAAGAGCGTGACAAATGGAAGTCAGGAAGCCTATTACGAGAATGAGGCGTGATAAAACGTAATATTATAAATAAAACGTGTTAGTCTTATCAAGCCGACAACCAGGAGCTAGGGAGAGAGAATACATGCCTAATAGAAAAAGAAAAATACTTCCTAAATAGAATCCTGAGGGAGTTATAAGGTCAAAAATTTGCTTAATCCTCAAGGTGTCAACGCCATGGTTTATTAATATAATATAATTATTTTATACTCAGAATTGTGTTAACAAGATCAAAATATAACGATATACCATTTACATATTGTCAGATTGTATATGTGTCAAATTTAATTCTGTTTCTCGATCTGTTACTCAATTTTATCAAGAATGGTTTTTAAGAAATAAATGACTTTCGAATTAAATAGGTACCTACTAAACATTTCCAGAAAATCAAGAATTTAATATTGGTAGTACTACTACAGGCGGCTGAAAGGGTTAATATGATATATTGGTGTCATCATCAATTTAAATGAAATATACTTTAAAGACATCGCTGTATGTTATGAGCGAATCAGAAGCGAGGCGATAGATTGTCTTACCAAGGTACGGCTGAATGACGAGCGAGTGATCTGAAATGAATGTTTTAATATCGCGGGCGAGCCGAGCTCAAATATTGGGAGCACACGTAACAAAAGGTCCGACGCTTTATTGAAATCCAGTGTTGGAGCGCCGATCATACTCGTGCTCCGTGCTACCACCTAATAACGAACGCGCGCCCACGTGGACGCGGACTCTGTATAACTGCTTTATTCACACATTCTTTATTAAAAGTTAAGGTCAAAAATTTTTATTCTACAAAATCCATCAAGGATTAATGTAAATGGTCAATAAGTAATTTTAAATTATAAGCAAATTTATGAAGAGAAAAGTGCTGAGTGAATTTCCTGTCAGCTCTTTTCAATATAATTTACCTTTTACATCGGTGAGAAAGGCTCCAAGTTGCATAAGAGCAGAGTGTTGAATTAAAGTTCCAAATCCCACCTGTGACAGGAATAAAACCCGGCCGGTAGTAGGCTGTTACAATTAAAATAATTGAAATTATATTCTTTGGTTAGGTATACCTTTTTTTACTATTGATTGTACAGTTTTATGTCTCAAATTATATTGTTTCTTGAGTCTTCAACCTCCTAATTAAGTCTCAGATTCTCACTTCGGATCACCCACCATGCTCGTGTTTCAAACTCTGCATTTACAACAAAAATGATAATTGCTCTTTTGTAGAACAAATAACTATTACAGCTTGCTTACTTACTCCTCATACACTTTTTGTTGTACATAAAATATTTTTTTTCTTCTACAGCGGCTCTCTTCAAATCCATACTAAGCGTGCCAAAGACTTGCCGTTAGAAAAAATATATGAGAAGTATCAGGAAATGAAACAAAGGTAGGTGCAGATTGCGAGTGTCTGATTGCGACGCGATCACTTTACACTGCGAGTGTCGGGACACAGGCGAGGTAATAAGCGTCTTATTGACACTGCGACACTGATACCTAGGAGCAATATGGAGTGAGTGCATTATCGTCATTTTTTAACGTTGGTCAAAAATTTTTCGCACATTAACAAGCGCTTGCAGCGTTTCTACCGTTAACTGTACCGTTTCTACATTTTATTAATATGACAAATTTTATGGTATGACCAAATAATATTGACTACTTCATGAAGTAGGCGCGCGTTCAGTTGTCCGCGTAGAGAAACAATTTTTAATCATTAATAATGACAACCATTTCATAAAATACAACTATATCATGAAATAGTCAATCTTTTTATGAAGTGACCAAATCTACAACATGGCTACGATATAATATACACAAATGAAATGTATGGTGGTGTGAGTGTATACGTTTGTTATTTTTCCACGCAAAAACTACTAAATGTATTTTGATGAAACTTCAGAATAATATCATTTACATATCAGAATACCACATAGGCTACATTTATCCCAAAATTCCCAGGGAGTCGAGAATTTCCCGGTGAAACCACGAGCGTCCTTTAATATAACATAAACTTTATAAAAATATGATATGATATACTTATATAATAAGGAAATACTGCTAGACATAAATCTAGTGTCTGATTGTAGTGCAATCGTCTTTACATTCCACCCAACACCGCGAGGTTGAGTAGCAGGTGAGCTTTTTGTTCTCTTTCAGGGACGCTTGTACTTCTGCTGCCAAGAAGCATCGCAGTATTTTGATCACCAGGCTTGTATGATGGTTCACAAACTTAGCAAGCATTCCCTACAAAGTGTTCCTATGTTTAAAGACAATGGTATTACATTAATGGTTAATTTAAGTAAATTTTTATGAATTATTTTTTTTAATATTAATTTATGGTTAATTTAAGTGGTCCGTCAATAATGACCATGAGAACCACACGAATGCAGGTTGGCTTCAATAGGATTTTCTTTTTTCAAAGCAAGAAGAGGCCAGACCCTGCTGTGGACCTTAAAAATAGGCAGATGATAAGTGTTGAAAACATCTAATAAATAATTTAAGAAATATTATAAGAAATATTATAGTTATGAGAATGACGTCAACATTCAACAACTAATTCATTTTGATATTATAACTATGATTCAGGTAACGGAAGTGCGTTGCGTCCAACTTTATTCGTACTGTAATATTATGCGAGGTACAAACAAGAGTAAAACTAATTCAATTTATTCAAAACATCCAATGAAAACTTTTAAACAGATGTCCCTCCCCTGCAATATTAAATACGTGTACTGCCGGGAGACAATGCATAGGTAATGTGCTCGAGAGATTTAATCAAATGATAGAGCGGCTAATATTGGGGACAAAATTATGAATCGTTATTAATGGAAATATACACCTAGCCAGCACTTAAAATCTTAATTAATTAAGAGAGTAAGTTGTTTACAGACATTATCACTAATAACAATGCAGAAGATAGCATAGAATATATTTAGGGATAATATTATGAATGAATCAATGAAAAAATATACCTAGCCAGCCACTTAAAATCTTAATTGATTGAGAGAGTAAGTTGTTTATAATGCTTATAACAATGCAGAAAATAGCGTAGATATTTAATTTATAAAGTTTAAAATAATTATTATTTTATATATTATATATATTTAATTTAAAAAGTTTATAATTATTTTAAAAAGTTTTGTATAAATTGATACAAAAATAAATATTAGGGACCATAACTTAGACGACTAGTTTAATTTTTGTGTTTAAGTTGCCTTTAAATTACCTTGAAACTACAACAATCTCAACACAGATGCTGGAATAGTTAATTTTTAATCAACTCTAAAAAGAATATTCAGTATTAGTGTAATAGATTGTAAGTATATAATTATATTAGTGTGAATTTGATTTTCTTAAAGAACTGATCTTCATTTTATAACATCTAGTTTTTCAGCAAGTTTCAATAGGTCTATAATAATTAGAAGGCGGTTTAGTGTATAATAAAAAAAATATAGAAATAAAAAATGTTTAGCCACTAAGGTAACATTCAAATATCTTTGTGACGCGAGCAAACTTCGCAATATAAAATCATGAAAACTCCGCAAGTTCGCCGATCGAATAAAGTATTCATTAAAAGTGAAAAAGTTCGGGCGCGGGTCAGGTGGACCCCGCCGGAGGAGCGCGTTTTATTTCAGACATTCTACGTAAATTAAAAATGCGGACCTAACTTTTATATTGCAAAAGATTGTAGGTATTATTAGACTTATTAACCCACGACAAAGGAGGGATGTTTAAGTTTAATCGCTTAACTCTTATCTGAGTACCCGTGTGACTTTGTCGCGTACCTCTTCCTAGACTAAGAGTATACCTGACTGAGTTTACCTGTTTCTGGTAGATCAAACTAAACTGAGAGCAGGATAAATTTTAATCGGTAATACAAATGAATGTCATGCGAGAATTCAAGGTAGCCGTTAGGAAAGTAGGTTATTATTATCTAACTTTATCATATCACTAGAGGACGCCCGCGGTTTCATCCGTGTTTTCCTTTCCGTAGGAATTTCGGGGTAAAATTTGATGTGTGTTTTTCTGTTATGGAAGCTATTTTTGTGAAGTTTCATCAAAGGTAAAAATGTATGGAAATCTGCCCCAGAGATACCCAGAGATGATATATATGTCATTAAACAGTACCGATCTTCTATTAAAATAGTAATAAAGTCACTTGTAGCTAAGCAGTCGCTGATAAAAATTATGAAGGTTGATAAAAGTTGACTTTTCATACTACGACAACGGGTCATGTGATTCAGAACACAAAAAGTCGATTGAAATTCTTATATTTTTGATATATTTTCAAGTGATTGCTATGAAACATGGGTAGTTGTTTAAAATTCATTGAGTATTTAAATGAAATAGTAAATAATGAGCATACGTTTGGACAGCCTGGGGCAAATTATGGCAATGTCCTTTCATTTACTAGTTTTTTTGTGAAAGTGTAACAAACATCAATCCATACATACAAACTTTCACATTTATAATATACTAATATTAGTAAGGATAATAACGATCGCCTGGTCATGAAATTGGTATTTGAAAGTAAGAAGGTATACGAGAACCTTATTAAGTATTATCATTATCACGGTCATAGGCCGCTTACATCTAGTGGTTTTTTAACCGACGAAAAAAAATGGAGGAGGTTCTCAATTCGACACGTATATTTTTTTAATGTATGACCATGCATAACTTTTAACAGAGTTATCCGATTTTGATTATTCTTTTTTTGCTAGCAGCGATTTCGGTTTTTGTGTAAGCATCGGTAGCTTTTTGGCTACTAGTGCCGTATAATATACTATGAGTGTGTAGTACGAGTACGTTACGTGGCGATAAATCACTAAAAAGTAAGAAATAAAAATTTTTAACAAAAAATAGAACCGACTCAAAACGCACTAAAAATAAAAAATAACTGTGTCATTTAGTTGCTTTAATTTACTCAAGCATATCTAGGAGTCGGTGCCAGCCAAGGTTTCTACCTTAAGGACATTACCTAGAACCCACAAACTGCTTTACTACGTAAAATAAAGGTTAGTTAATCTTGCTGGGACCGACTTCATAGATATGCTTAAGTAAATTAAATCAACTAAATGACACAGTTATTTTTTACTTTTTCGTGCGTTTTGAGTCGGTTCTATATTTTGTTAAAATTTTTTATTGTTCTTCGTTGACAGCTATCCCCTCTTTATGATGACGAGGTGCCAATACAACGCTTTCAATGTAGTTAATCAGGTAATTGATAAAGTTAGGAGAAAACAAAGACTTATTCCAGGATACCCGTTTTAAATAAGATAAAGATAGGTAATTATTAACGTTATGATTTCACGATGACGGCGGCTCGGTCATGAAATGGGGCTCGCAATGAAATATTCAGCGTGTGAGCGCGCCGTGCAGGTGCCCGCTTGCGGTCGGCTTCTTTATGCATGAGAGCTCTTGTGATTCCGACGCACGTCCCGATATGTGCGCGCAAAGATTTATACACCGTTCGTACAGATACGACATTGGAGATTGGCCGTGGACTGGATTAGGTTTACTTCTTTGAATAAATGTTATAATAGACAATCTTACTAATAAGTCACATCATAAATACGTTTTGTGTGTGTGTGTGTGCGTATTTGTTACTTGCAATTATTAGAAAAGTGTTTTAGTGGATGTTTCTCGCAAAAATATCAATGTTTTTGAAAGTTTATAAAAATGTAATTTATGTATCTGATTTTTAAAATATATAACCAATAATCTCACAAGACAAGGTGCAGGCGGATGGCTAATAAATTGCCTATATATTATTTTTACTTTTGCATAAAAATATATCAAGAGATTGTTGAAATTACAACATTGAATTAAATTTTAGCCTATTTTTGATAGGCGAAATACCGAAATTGAAACGGATCTATTTATCTAAAATTCTTCTTTATTTATAAAAAGAATTTTAATCTTTCACAAGCCCTAAATGCATAGATTAAAGACTACTAGATGGAGTCATAACGCGGCTGTAGGTTCAAGAGCGTGACAAACTTATTTCATTCGGCCTTTATTAGAAAGTGTCACTAGATTATTTTTTGTCCCTTTCAGCGTGTTCGTTTTTATTGTTTGTCAAGAGTGGAGTTTGTGACAGACAAGGGACATATCTGAGCAATTATTAGCTTTTTATTAAATTTGCTGATAAATAATATAACTTTGCGGTTACGATATTAATTTAAACGTTATCGTGCTATGGTGGGTTGTAATATTTTCGGCTGCAACAGTCGCAGCGAACAGAAAATCGAAGGAATTACGTTTCATACGTAAGTAGGCATAAACTTCATTGATTGATGATTTAAAGCTTAGATATGTTATTTCTTAGCAAATTTCATGTATTATGCGTTTACTAAACTATCTTACATAAAGTAATATTTCGTATTTTACGATATTTTAAAACATAACGTTTTATGATGTACTTTAAATGTTGACATGTCATGTCAATAAGGCTGATTTGCTGTCTCACGAGTGGACACGCTATGGGCTCTATCTAGTTGTCTTTAATCTATGCCTAAATGTATATTGCACACGTACCTACATAATAAAATCTTATGATTTTTACCACAGATTCAGTATAGTATCGTAGGGTTACCTAATCTTTGTCCAGTGGTGTCCGGTACCTCGGAACATTTACATTTATATTGGCCGAGACGTCCGCTCTTCTGAAAGAAGCGAACTTTCCACTAAGGAACGGAATCGATTCAATTACATTGTACCTATCCGTACCTCTTCCTCTGCGATTGTTCCTACTCTTATCGCCACACGGTTGCAATAGCTTCACAGATATAAAAAGATATAGGAAAGTTATAAGTATATAGATACGGTAATCTAACTTTAATTATATATAGAAAAGTTTGGATGGAGTTACATATATGTCAGGAACTTAAGTCATTGTTTTTCTAGCCGCTGGTAGAATCCGTATAAAACCAACATGTCAATACAAAAGTACTTGTGACTATGCCTACTTAAAATATAGAATTTTATATTTGACTTTTAGAATTAATTTTTATGACATTAATTTATTAAGTTTTTGATATTTTTATTTTATTTGATCTATTTAAATATAGTATATTTACATAAATAATGATAATATGTTGTTGTAATATTATTGATGCCATAATTTGTTTCCTTAAATTCAGTTATTTAATATTTATACCTTAATTGGTGTAAATATTAAATAAATGAATTTAAGAAATAAATGTATAAATGTATTACGGAAATTTATGTATCTACCTTCTAATGAATAAATTATATTATTATTATATTCAATAAAGAAAATGGACACATAAATAGATTATAGTCTAGAGAACTATACAGCTTGTTTTAATTCTAATAATAACCGAATCTACGCAGGTAAAACTGCCGGCAACCTTATAAAACAACGCATAGATTTCATTCTCGTAGGAATATCCAGAAAATCATTTTAAGTGAAGGTCTACATGACAGCAAAATGACTACCTATGCTCAAGTCAATCTATTGAATAGTTTTAGACTCGAAATGATTAAAATTAAATTATAACATAGATAAACAAATAATTTAAAAATTATTTTATCGAAAATCCAAGACATCACTTCAATAAACACTAATAAAGCGTTCAGCCATTGTTATTAAATAGCAATAAAAATCCTAAATAACCAAACTGTAGCAAAGCGTCCGGCCGTAGTTCACAGTCCCATATCCCGGCGTATCCCGCGTCGCAAATGTTCCGCGGTCCGCCGTTCGCAAGTGACATTCATAAACAAGTGAAATTAAACACTGGCAATAAATTCGGAGTGCGCGCCAAATGTAAATGCAACGGTAACAATAATTTCCGGCGAGCGGAGTCGGCCGCATAAATATGTACGTGCACTTTCCTGTTTCGCGCCCGGCCCGTTGTTTTGCGCGGAAATTCGCGCGCTTTTCGCACAAATGCGAGACGCGGTCGGATTGTTCTGCGGAATAAGTGTGAGCTTCGGAAAATTATTGTTCTTGCTGCTAATAGTGTTTAAACCTTTACACTATTAGCAGCAACTGCACTTTTACTGTACCTTTTTCTGGCTACAATTTTACCCTTGATTGCAATCACACCTGATGATGGAAGCAAGCTAAATTGTTGGGAGTAGGATAATATCCACACCTCTTCAGTTTCCACACTACATTGTACCGGATCGCTAAATCTCTTGGCGACTCGTTTTGCTAGAAGGGTGGTAATTAGCTACGGCCGAGTCCTCCCACCAGCCAGACCCGGACCATTTAAAAAACCGCCCTGACGGGAATCGAACCTGGTACTTCCGTCTTGGACATCCACCGCGCACACCACTACGTCATGGAGGCCGTCAATCGTATCGTTCTAAATTAACAATGCCCCTAACAAGGCATATAGATATCGGAAACGCAGGGCAATATTGTCAATTTCCAAATAAGCTCAAAACTATAGTAGAGATTTCCTACTAGTTGGGGTTTTCCACATTGGAAAGAAGATTGATATATTTATAAAGCACATAGGTATATCGATTTATTTCTTAAATCAACAGGTATATTTCGGCAAAAATATCGTGGGATTCAATGATTTCTCTATTTAAGTATTGAGGTAAACATTGATACCGTATACTGTAATAGGGTATTTTATTTTCAATACCTACCTCATAAATTAAATGAGGTGTTAAACCCAGCAAGTCCAATATAACCAAAGAATT
Source organism: Mycalesis mineus (assembly GCA_034621355.1). Taxonomy (NCBI): domain Eukaryota; kingdom Metazoa; phylum Arthropoda; class Insecta; order Lepidoptera; family Nymphalidae; genus Mycalesis; species Mycalesis mineus. The sequence continues at coordinate 625,019 of CM067892.1, read as the reverse complement.
TTCCTCCTACACAAACACTTGATAAAGCGATCCGAACCATCAAAACCAACAAAGGCGTACACCTTAAAACCACTTAATAAAATTCTCCGCGCAAAATTAATTCTGCCCAAATCCGTCTCTCTGTGACAAAGAAAAATTGTAACGAATGAAGTGCCCTGTAGCAACCTGCTCGAAAAGCCCTTCAAACCTTCGCTTTGGTTGCTATGTAATTTGAACTTTAATTTTTGAGTCGTAGAAGTTATAATTCAGTGTTTTTGTTTCTTAGGTAAATTACGGTCTAAGTTATAGGAGTTCATAATTAGGTATTTATTTTTCGTCATACGTCAAAATAACTAAAAAAAAAATAATAGTAAATTAGAATGCTCTAAGTTACAATTTAGTTAGTTAATACAGAAGTAATGATACGATGTACAAACCACTGAAGTATTTGTATAACTGCTAGATGAAGCTGAATATCTTCAGAAGGTGTTGTATAGAACTACAACTTTCAGTTGAGGATAGTTTAGGGGAGTAGATGGTCTTGGTTTTTTATCAGGTCAGGGAAACGTTGTCACTTAGTTTCTTTGGCTTTCATTGTTCATAATTATTACAAAGCCTGTGATACGCCAGCGTCTTATATTTGCTTTTTACTTTTTTGTTTTTAAAAAAGATTTTTTTTAATGTATAAATTTGCGCTTGTGTGCGATGATGCAGCTAATGTTGACATACGCTCCCAGCCTATAACATGCCTATTAACTTTTGACTAATATTGAAGGGGTAGGAAAATGGGGATTCGCTGACTCTTACTCTTTGCACCACAAACGTGAAAAAGGTAAGTCAGGCATCGGAGTGTCATTAATACAGCGGATGAGTAATGGCGTACCGCTCGCTGTAAACGGTATAATGCGGTTGTTAACGCGAGCGGGCCGATTCATTACTACAATGTTCTCAATCGAATCGAGATATTACGAGCGCGATTTTTCATTGAAGATCAATGGGTTTTACCGTTGATTGTTTTTATCATACCGGGTTTTAAAAGACTATCACTTTAGTGAGCAATGTTTGATGACGAATGTTATTACTACATATTGTAGACTTGATTAGCACCTTCATTTTGAATGGCGTATGGCGCCGCATTGTACGCAGTATCTAGCGATGTTCTACAAAACATTGCTTTCAATTTGAGGTTGCTACTAACTAGCATTATCTCGAGATCCTACTAAGTACCCTGAACTGACGTACTTGTATGAAAGGTTTAATGAAATTGGAAGAAGTGGGAGAGATATGCTAAAATCAAGGCAAGTGGATGAACATGGTCTATGCCTACCCGTATTAAATTGAGGTTTGATGGTATGTATGTATTAAAATTAAAAAGTTATATATGTGCTAACTACTAACTAATTTTGGTTAATTTTTAACCGACTTCAAAAAAAGGATGTTATCAATTCGACCCTATGTATGTAATTCGGTGCCATCTGTAAGCTTTCTACTTTACCTAATTCACTCAAAATTTGCTTTGCTACTTTGTTAAATAATCTTTCTTTAAGTGATTCTTTTTGTGTTGTACTAGGTATTGTTCAACTTAGGGTACTGTGTAAGTTTTATCAAAATCATTCCAGTAGTTTTTAGTAAATTAAAGTAACTAAATGACGCATTTATTTTTTACTTTTCAGTGCGTTTTTAAGTCGGTTTAATTTTTTATTAATTTTTTTTAAGGGTAAGGTTCAAGTGTAAGGGTCAAAAGGATTAAAAACAAAAACCAAATATTTGTACCAGGTGTCGTTATTTGCTAAATAATTTATTCTTCGCAAATTTCCTAAAACTTCTTTTATTGTTAAATAAGCTCCAACAAACGAAGAAGGGTGTAATTAAGCAACAGTACCTAGTATTTACAGAGCTGTGAAACTTTACAAAATTAGAAAATTTCCCCGTTTTAAAATTCCACCCGCGACGCCGCCGTATTTGCGCACGGCGGGCGGAAATGTAATTAATTGAGTATTCTATACCTGGGCGGGTGGCCGATTGTGTTTATTATTGTCTATTGCAAGTAATGCTGTTTTCTTAAGACACTGTCTGAAAGGAACAGGTCATCTGAATATTTGTATTTTGTGAGCATTTCTTTAAACTTTTAACTGTAGATACAGTATTCAATATGCCTAATGGGGAAGTGTTTATTACAACATAACTGTAATAGTCGTCTCTTAGGTTTAGCTAAGTGGTTCTGGATCGCTAGGTCCTAGATTTAAATACTTTCCTTTAAGAAATTTCTAGTAGCTGTCCTGAGTTAGAATGTTGATTGTGTTCGTCGCCCGTGTATTTAAGGCCTTTGAATTTTCACCCAGAAACGTGGAGTATTATCTATTTTTTTAAATGGTACACCCATTTATCATTTTTTTCATTGCAAGTTATCCTTAAAAGAGAGATATATGCCATTGCGAAATTTATGTAGCTCTTTTAAAGAGGAACAACACTTCTATACATTATTTTGTTATATCTCAAAAGGTTTATGCAGCGTTTTCAAAGCTCCCAGACGTTTTAGCGCTTCACACCTTTATCGTCATAATTGAGCTTTACACATAATCTTAACAACTCACGTTTTAAAACTTGCCTCAGAAATCACAATCTCTATTGGTGGACTATATGGAAACCCGTTCGTTAGAATGTGAACAGACAGACAAACGCGACTGGTGACTTTGTTTTATAATATGTAGTGATAATAACCTGATAACGATGACGGACAAACAAAAGCTCCTATAAGCGATCCGTTTTTCTGTTATTTAGATACGGAACCCTAAATGCGATGATAATCAATTAAGTTTGAATCTCTAAATCCTCAGCTATATTAATATCTAACTGACGTCACGCTACAACACGGCGGAAGCGACATCTGTCGGCGTCGCTCAGCTCATTGATACATTACGGAGACGGCGTGATCCCGTAAGCCGGGATCACCTGCGGGCTACTCGTCCTACCTGCGTCCGGTAGGGGGATTACTTATGGTTCCACAGAGATGATGCTACGTTTATCAATCACTGTAACATAGTATACCTACCTATGTGTGTACTATAGTATTAAATTGAAGAATTCTCTAATAAAGTTCAAGTTGAATAAAAACAAAATATGTTTTATTTACAGATAAGATAATAGGTATTGGTAGACTGGTGGAAAATTCCTCAAGGCATTAAGCATTACATTTGTACATTTTTCATTGTGTGCAATAAAGTTTTAAAACGAACAAACAAACATTATTTTAAAGTTAGCAAGTATAGATTATTTTACTGTATTACAACTGTAGGTAATAGTCTCTTTGGTGTGTGGTTATGAATTGTGGGATTGGGTTTCAAGTTCCGGATCTGGTTATGAAATATCTAATAAATAAATTACGTTTTCTTCACTTCTTGACCGAGGACATAGCTGTTATCTAATTTTCATCTAATTTTTTTTTAATTTTTAATGCAAAACAACGTTTGCCGGGTCAGCTAGTTATCAATAAATTACGTTTTCTTTACTTCTTGAAGACTAGCTGTTATCATGGTATTTAATTTTCAACCTTATTTCTTTTTTGGAAAATAAATCCTACCTTTGTTCAATAACCTCAGGCGTGGGTTTTAAGCCCCATTCTTTCTTTATACCGGAACACAATCATGTTATTTCACGGCAGATATAAGAATGGCGATAGTCATTCCTTGGACGAGCTTTGACCCAAAAAAGCTCTACTGCTAATCAAAATTTTTACTCAAAAAGGAGAATGTCGATTTTTGTATGAAAGTTCGCCTAAATCATTGCAACGATGCACTAATTTTGATTAAAATAACTTTCAAACCCGTATTTACTTCTAATTTCTATTAACTTTATTTTTATGTATTATTCAGAACGAGAATTTTAATATAAAATTGGTTGATGTGCATAATAGGTAATACAATAAGCGGATTATGACAGTCTTCTTCCTACTTCTCTTTAGTTGGACAATGAGAAACGCCGTTTCTCTAAACCTTTTAGATTACGCTGATGTTAACTGATAAATTTGTATAAAGAATTTAGTTCGCAGTAAAAGTCAAAGTTTCGTTCGGAGAGGTCTCATCTTATCATTAAAACACCTCCACGTTTTCAATTCAGTAAATGTTCAAAGTCCGCTTAGCTATGCGGCGAGTTGGCGAACAATCATTTAACTAAAACTGCGCGGTGAATGGGCGCTTAACTAACTTTACCTGCACTTTAGTACGAGGTGTCGCGTCTCGTCTGACGATTTTCAGCATCTACAAGTTTCGTAAAAATAAGGAACGTTTATATTAACCGACGAAGCAGAAGATTATAAGTTGAAGCTATTATTTAGTAAGAGTAAATTTCGATACTTTGGATTAATGGATGATGGATCATGTACTTAATATTTAATTTGTACGAGTATTTGTAAGTGTTATATATGGTTATGTTTTGGGTATTACTTGCGAAAACGCAATTATACGCAAAAAATAAAATTTAAGTTAAATCATGTATGTGTAGAGAGAGACAGTAATTTCTTTCTAAATAATAATTACAACCGTTAACATTAGAGGTACATGAGTATTGACATACTCGTAATATAGTGTCTTAGGTTGCAGGGCGCAGGTCGCATAATTGAGTCATATTTAACTTGACTCTATTGTTTGACAGTTAATTTACAGCCATTATGTCTTTGATATTAGAGTGCAGGTTAAACATATTCAATAACGAAACACGAAGAAGCTTTAAGAACATAACGAACAGTTGATGAGAACTACCAGTTTTCGAGCGCAACTCGCACTAGAGCCACTAAAGTTCAGGAGCCCGCAGTTTTAATGAAAAAATAATTTCAATTTGTGAAGTCACGCGCAACTCGTCGCCATCATTACCTTCGCATATTTGACGACACTTCGCAAAGAATTTCCTGTCCAATTTTCGCTTACAAAGTTTTGCATACATAAATTTTTGTTGGGCGATTTCGCTGAAGGGACTTACGAACTTGTTCTTGTGGGCCAACTTGTGAATTATGAGGTTGATTTTTTATTCAATCTCAGGTATAAACAGGACTAACATTATACTTCATGTTATGGCATTTCTGATGACTGCATGTTTTGATTAATAACTAGAGGGTTCTAGTTTTGATTCCAAGTACAAATCAAAAGAGAATAATATATGATTTCTAAATTAGCTGTTGTTAAACCTTACTGGCAAAAGACTTAAGTAAAAATAATAATATACATATATCTTAGTAGTTAGTTAGTAATATATAGTTTTATTGTGTAATTTCATATAAAATTAATTTAACGCTTTTACGTTTATTTATTTCAAATCTTATAGGTATTTATTTTAAAAAGGCTTCGGTTTAAGGCTTCGAAGCACTTTTTATAAGACATGTAAGGATTGTTATGGAAGGCGATAAACAAAATAACTGTTATATATTATTTTAACATGATTTAAATTCTCCAAACTAAGTGAAATGCTAGGTGTGGGCACAGCTAGTCCAACAAGCGGGACTCGAACCCCACAAGACTAAAAATTTATTAGTCTCCTTAACTCGTTGGCTATTCAATATACTATAACTCTATAGTTAAGCTATTGACGTTACAATCTATATTGTCATATTCCGTCATCAAATTATGTTATTATCTATTTTCTAATACCAATTATCTATCTCCACATAAGCGGGTTTTCGGCGTGAGTCGGAAGCCGTGTTCGATCCGGTTCTTACCGGTTGGACCGGAATAATCCGCTCCACCTGATCCGGTGCAATCCGGCCCGGTTGGACCGGCGCCCGACTTGCGGTGTGTGCTTTACGAATACTTTACGAATTTTTTTGTTGAGGATATTTTTTTACCTTGGTGCAAATATCTATGTAATTGTTGAGTATATTGTAATAAATATGTTTATTATATTAGAAGAAGGCCTGGTTCTGTAGTGAGCGGTAACAGGCTGATAATGATGAATGATGATTATCTCAAGAAATTTTTTTAAACTTCAAGTGTGAATCATATCATACTCTAAATACAAAAAAATGTAAGGAACCCATTAATAAATTTAATTTTTTTTTCACTAAAACATTTAAAATTCATACTCCAATTCAAATTCGTCTATTTCAAGTAGGAAAGTTTAAAAGCACTTCTAATACGTCGTGTTTATTTATTTTTATTTAAATTAAAAAAATTTAAATAAAGGTGTCATTTGCATTTCTAAAGTTCTGTTATAATTACAAAATACAATGTGTATCAAAAATTAATTTCATGTATTCGTTAAAATGATGTAATATTTTGTAGCAAAATTCAATAAATCATTAAACAGATAAGCCAGTTAGGTCAAAACATGTCGGTGTAAGCATACGCCGGCATCTACCCGTTCCCCAAAGTTCGCATAAGCCCGCCTGCGTCGTGAGTCTAAAATCGTGTTTGATCCGGTTTGAAGCGGCTGAACCGGAATAATCCACTCCACCTGATCCGGTGCGATCCGACCTGGCCGCCGTATGCCGCCGCCGAGCAGCACGGTGAACTTTACCCTGTAGCGCTTTAGGGTCGAGGTGTTTAGATTAATCCTGATGATACTGAACTGGCTATTCATGTATACATTTACACAACCAGATAAAATAGAGTTGAGTTAGTTACACCTATTAAAAATCTTGAAGGGTTAAAATTAATTTAATGATATTTTATGTGTTGGATTGTCTCTATCACAAAAAGTAGAATAACTATTTAAACTTTGAAATAATTAAATGACCAGGCCAAAGTCATTTTACAACCACTACTATAATAGTAATAGTGGTCAGTGGTTTTGAAAGTCATGCAATTGGACTTTAAAACAAAGTTTGGTTTTACTATTTACTACATTTGAGTGCACTCAAAATGTAAAGCCAATGTCACATATTAAATGTGTATACATACATCCAAGGAGGACATCATCGTGGAAAGGCATTTCTATTGGCATTTTTATATTTCAAAACTTATTTTATATATGATAACTGCTGAATAATAAATAAATTAATGATTGATTAAAAAAGTGATAAAATAGCACTTCATAGCAATGACATTATGAATATGCCTTGATGCCTCAAGCTTATGTTTGATTTTCAAAAGTACATTTGTACAAATCTACATTTTGCATCCTTATTATTCAAAATTCTCATGTTTTCAAAATCGACTTTCTGTGGGTCGGTCCCTTGCTGCAAATAGGGTTCCAAACATGTTGTGTTCGTTAAAATAAATAAAAGCTAAAATTAAATACTTTTGTCTACATATGTATATATTTTAAACATTTGTGTATATTGTAAAGTATGATAAAGACAAAGACCGGTTCAGGTGCTTATCCGCCGCCGATGGGAAAAGCCGAAACTTTTCCAACTTGTGACAGTTTTCCTCGCGCCTGACAAATGACAGCAACTCACTGAATACAGCGTCTCATTGATAAGCTCTTCTTGTTGGTTGGTGAAAAACTGGGAAATTGTGAGTGGAACTCGCGAGGAAAAGGTTTAAAATTGAAGTAAATCGATAAACTGACTCGACCATTAATCGATCCACCCTATAATCCATATATAATAATGACCTATAATTTGTCCAAAATTAATAGACTTATAAGGGGCTTTTAATATTATTTGTCAGTATTTTGAATTTACTGATTTAATTTTTGTAGAAGTTAGACAAATAATAGAGATAAAAAGGCTAGTCTAATCAATCTCGACTTAATTTTCTTAATTTTTCGTTCAAAATACATCTAAAGTAATGATTCCATTATCTTTCTACCTTTCAGCCCTTTCCTTGGCCAGGGGTGTTTAAAAATCGTCCGCGTGCTGCAATACCTGGCTAATTCATGCAAACGAATGCAAGCCAATTAATTAGACAGGGCGGAAATCTGCCGCCGTCAGAGAAAACTGCCGCAGTAGCGGTTCACACCGGCGTAGATAAACGCTGCGTTGAAAAATAATCAAAATAATGATTGATTATTAGGTTCAAGTACTTGAGTCATTGGTTAAGTATTATCTCATTTAATATAGTACTAGCAGTGGGCGCGGACTCGGTTCCGCGTTAGAAATACGTTTGTCTCGACCCGTTTGTACCGCATAATCTTATAGGTAGACTCTCTTACTTTTCAGTGCTACAGTCTCTTACACGCCCTGCAGAGGCATAGTTTAAGTGAAGATGCGTAATTAATTTTGGATATTTTTATAGCCCCTGACTCTCCACAATAACGTAGCTTCGTATTGGTGAAATAATTTTGAAAATTGGTTCAGTAAATCCAGAGATTACCCCTCACAAGATCACAAACTCTTCCTTTTTATAATGTAAGTATAGATTTCTAAGCTTTGTTTTTAATTTGAAGGTGAATATATTCGCATAGTGCTTAAAAAACGCCTGTGAAAAAGATTTGATTATTATGTAATTTAAAATCAATGCTATTCAGAATAACATAGTATTTTGTTGTGAGTCTAAAAACAATTTGCTATCGAAGTTGGCATCCTTCCTACATAGATTTATTATCTATATAAATATTTTAAAATTTAAAGGTTGAAGTTTATCCTTAGTTTTTCAAAATAATTTGTTCCATTTTGATAAAAACAAAAAGTATGCAAGGAAAAAAATATAGAATTTTATTTATATATGTGCTTATATTTTTTAACTTTACAAATTAATTTTGAAATTTTCATTATTTTTTTTTAATTTGCTGTAAATAAACTTTTTCAAAGTTATTTTAAATCTACTTAAGTCTGTCCATTTGCTAGCAGCGTTCCGTCCGTGGTTAAAAACAAAACGCTTCCCGTCTGAAAGGTCTCAAATTACTCTAATTAATATCACAGAATCTCATCACTCTACAACGAGCTTCTGTGAGATTAAGGTGTTCCATTACGGACTTTTTTCCGCAATATTTAATAAGCTTTGATATTACATTAATTTGCTGATCCATTTTTGATGATGCAATTATAATTAAGGTGGGGGATTACCGTGAGAATTTATAATACGATCTTTGGATCAAAAAAGTTACTAGTATTTACTGTATATATTATTACTTGACAATTGAATCAATAGTAATTAAAGTAATTGGTTAATCAAAGAGTTTTATTCAGTAAATGTGAGCATTCGTAATTATTAAAGTTCTATTATAGCGAACTTTTGGGCCTGATGTATCTAAATCGCAAATCAGCATAATTGTGTTTTACCTGAATGATATCATATGACATTGCATGTACCTACTGTTCTTTGAATACCGAGCAATGAGATGCTCCGTTATAAACAATCTTAGCCACTTAACATTAGGTGGACCATATATTGTCTCATTTACAATCTCTAAACTCTACTATCTTTAACTTGAACAGAGATTTCTGATGTTGAATTTAATATCAGCCATATTTTGCATTCTGATGATTTACATTGGCTTTCCAATATATGGCGCAGGGAAATTTGATTTTGAGAACGCGTATAAATGGCGGCTGGTCCACGGCATTAGTTTTGGAGATGAGAGTGAAATTGCGTGTTTAGAGACAGGCACGGGAGCCGCTCCGGGTCGCTCGCTGCAGCCCATTTGTTAGTTGGTTTATACTAGTGATGTGAATTTATATCGACAAAAGTTTCTTTTTAAGCCACGTTTGAGAAACTGGCGTCAAGTCTCGCTGGAATATATTCGGACCCCCCAAACACAGTTCTTTAACACAATAAATACTACTACTACAAAATTAGAAGGAAAATGAATATGGGACATATTTAACAAATATGGTAAATATTTAATTGACTTTCACAGTGGCTAGTTACCACCCTGCCGGCAAAATTTAATTAATTACTTACGCCATTTTCGTATTTCGTTACCATACAGTTAAAAATCTGTAATAGGAGACTCATTCAAGGATATCAGACATAGTGACTTAGATTTGCAAAAATAAAATCGCTAATAATTTTTTACACAATTTATAATATTTTCAAATTACATGACATTTAACAGATTCTTTTTTTATTAATCTTGAAGTATCGATAACAAGGTAGGCACATCACTGAAAAGCATCTGCGTGAAATCAGAAAGACACGAGCTCGGTCCTCGTCCCGCGAGATGGATGGCGTCTTCAGAATAGTTTTATATCTTAGAGCACCTTCACACTGACAGTGTGGGGAAGGGTCCCTTACCAATGTTACTTGTATTCGAGCTGTAGTTATAAGCATGTTAAACTGATGATTGCTGATTCGTGTGATACAGAAACTTTACTTGAATCCATGGTCACGGGTTTATTTCTATACTTAGAAAAACATTTGTCGTAGAACATGAATGGCTTATCCTACTAATCTTATAAACGTGAGTTTGTGAGAATGTATGTAAGTGTGTTTGTTGCTCACATCAACACTACTTAATGGATTTTGTTGAAACTTTACAATAATATAGCTTATACATCAGAATAAAACATAGACTACTTTTTATCCCGAAATATTTACGGGATAAGGAAGTACGCGGGCGAAACCGCAAGCGTCTTCTAGTATAATTTAAGAATTTAAAGAAGTTATTGTATTTATGTGTGCCTGTGTGTTGTGCCCAGGAAAAACTGCACACACTGAATTAAAGTAATTGTAGTGAATTACTCGTAGGTAAATTCAAATTCAAATTCAAAATTCAAAATCATTTATTTCAAGTAGGCTTATTACAAGCACTTTTGAAACGTCAAATTGGACTATTTGTAGTGACTCTACCACCGGCTCGGAAGGCAGGCCCTGTTGAGAAGAGCCGGCAAGAAACTCAACAGTTGCTCTTTTTATAATATTATCAATTTTACAATATTAAGTGTGTTGTTACATAAAGTTATTTATTTTACTTCCTGTGTGAAGTTGAAAGCCTATTCAATTGGATTTGAACATCTTTGTCATTTAAAAATTCATCGATAGTAAAATAACCCTGACTCAGTAAGTGAGTTTTAATACATTGTTTAAACTTATGCAATGGCAGATCTAAAACTGAATTGGGCATCTTGTTGTAGAAGAGTACACCCAATCCTACGAAAGATTTTTGTACTTTTCGGAGGCGATAAGCTGATATGACTAACTTATGTCCATTTCTAGGAAGACGGTCGTTTAAATCCTTTTTCTGTTTATACATATTTATATTTTGTTTAACATAAACTAGGTTATTGAATATGTATTGACAGGCTACTGTAAGAATTCCTATTTCTTTAAATTTGACTCGAAGGGACTCGCGTGGTTTAAGTTTATAAATCGACCGAATTGCTCGTTTCTGAAGTATAAAGACAGAATTTATGTCAGCAGCCTTTCCCCACAACAAGATGCCATAAGACATCACACTGTGGAAGTAAGCAAAATAAACCAGTCTAGCTGTTTCTACATCGGTAAACTGTCTTATTTTTCTCACTGCAAATGCTGCTGAGCTAAGTTTAGCTGTCAGTGACTCTATATGAGCGCTCCACTGAAGTTTACAGTCCAAGGTCACTCCTAGGAAGACTGTAGAACTCTCCATTTTTAGCGTTTCACCATTTATCATTAAAGACTTATTTATTTTTTTTACATTCGGTAAAGAAAACTCAACACATTTAGTTTTCTTTGCATTTAATAGTAAATTATTAGCAGTAAACCAATGCGACACATGCGATACAGCACGGTTTACATCGTCAAAGTCACTTTTATTTCTATCAGTTTTAAAAATTAAAGATGTGTCATCAGCAAACAGTACAATTTCACAAATGTCGCTAACATGGTATGGTAAATCATTGATATACACTAAAAATAGAAAAGGACCCAAAATTGAACCCTGTGGAACGCCCATTTTAGGAGATGAGCCACGTGACTTTATATCATTAATGCATACCGTTTGAGTTCTATCACTAAGATAAGAGGCAATGAGATTAAGTGCAACATTTTTAATGCCATAGTGGCTTAACTTAAGCAAAAGAGTTTTATGGTCAACACAATCGAAAGCCTTGGACAAGTCACAGAATACGCCAATAGCATTCTTAGACCTTTCCCAGGCATCAAAGATGTGTTTTAATAGTTTAGCACCTGCATCAGTAGTATTGCGACCTTTAGTGAAACCATATTGGTCAGGATGAAGTAAGTTATTTAAGTTAAAATGACTAAGCAGTTGATTTAAAACTATTTTTTCAAAGACCTTACTTAGTGTTGGCAATATTGAAACCGGTCTGTAATTATTGAGATCTGCTTGGTCGCCTGATTTAAAAAGTGGAATAAGTTTTCCATGTTTCATTAGGTTTGGAAAAGTACCTGAGTCCACACATTCATTAAAAATAACAGCTAAGTGTGGAGCAATGATATTTATAATATTAGATATTACTTTTACTGACATCCCCCACAGATCGCCAGTCCTCTTTGATTTAAGTAGTTTAAATGTTTTTATAATATCAAAAGCAGTTACATAATTAAATTTAAATAGAATGTTGCACTCTTTCACATTGTCTCTTAGTAACCTCTGGGCTGACGTAGGAGACGAATTTAGCGAATCTGTTAATAAGACAGGTACATTTTGGAAGAAGTCTTCAAAAGCATTAACAACCTCGTTTTTATTGTTTATTTGTTTATTATCAACAATTAATTCATAATTCATATGGCGAGGTTTAATTTTGCCAGTTGCGTTATTTATTATGTTCCACGAGGTTTGTATCTTATTGTCAGCTCTAATTAGTAACTCTTTCATGTGTATGGATTTTGCATTAATACATACGCGTTTGAATGTTTTTGAATAATTTTTAACAAATTCCGAAAACTTTTGACTGTGATTATACTGTTTTTCATCATACAACTCATACAATTTATCTCTACTTTTATAAATACCTACAGTAGCCCAGTCACTGAACTTTAATTTTTGGCTTAAATTAACACGTTTTAAATTGAATATTTTAGAAAACTCACTGTCTATTGTCTCAAAAAGTGCACCAAAAAGAATATTAGGGTCACGATTAACAAAAGATAGACTTGGAATTTTGCTACAAATTACGCTTTTGAATCTCTCTAATTTACCTTCAGTTATTGGCCTGAAGTTTAACCATTGGTTGCTCATGGGTTTGTTGTTTAGAATAGTGATAAGTTGACCGCAATGATCAGAGCTTAATTTGTTAATTATCACCTTGTCAACTATATCAGTATTGTAAAATATATTATCTAAACAAGAAGCTGAAGTGGCTGTAATTCTAGTAGGTTCATTAAAAGCGTGTCTTAAATTAAAACATTTTAATAAGTTAAGAAACCTTAGAGACACTGAGTTTACTTGTAAAATATCAACATTAAAATCACCACATATCAGTATTTTTTTAGTAGAAGTACTCAATCGCTTCATCACCTCCTCCATTGTCTCCTCAAAGTAATCATAGTCCCCAGTAGGTGGGCGGTACACGCACACTACAACAAATTGTTCCAACTCCACACAAGATAGTTCAACAGTGCGTTCAACAGAAAGACCAACTATATCTTTTCGATTTTTACATTTTAGGTTGTTACGTACAAAAATTAGAGATCCACCATGAATTGCAGTCGTTCTGAAGAACACACTTGACAATAAAAAATTATTAATATTAACTGCTAACTGTGAGCTAGTGAGCCAGTGCTCTGTAATACATAGAATATGCACATTAAATTTCTCAACAAATAGTTCAATTTCTAAGTCTTTGCCGGTGAGGCTCTGTATATTTTGGTGTACAATGTTCAAGTTGCAGAGCTCCTCCTTTGTCTTATCAACTAGTTTAAAGATATATTACAATCTATGACAGTACTAGCATAAGTACTCTGGTCAAGAATAGAAATATTCCGCGACTCACTAAGTGGCGTTTGTTTCAGAAACAAATGACGCATGTCGTCCCTAAAAGCGAGTCTGACACACTGGCGTTCGTGTCGGGAGGGCGGTGACGGCCGGTGAGCGTCGCATTCGCTGCGCTTGCACACTCGCAGCTGATATGCTCGTATAGATATCTATGTATTGATGTAAAGACTACTTGACGACCTCCGTGGCGCAGTGGTATGCGCGGTGGATTTATAAGGCGGAGGTCCTGGGTTCGATTCCCGGCGGGGCAGATTGAGATTTTTCTTAATTTGACTTGGTCTGGCTGCTGGGAGGCTTACGCCGTGGCTAGTTACCACCCTACCGACAAAGACGTATCGCCAAGCGATTTAGCGTTCCGGTACGATGTCGTGTAGAAACCGAAAGGGGTGCGGATTTCATTCTACTCCTAACAAGTTAGCCCGCTTCCATCTTAGATTGCATCATCACTTAACATCAAGTGTGATAGCAGTCAAGGGCCAACTTGTAGTCGATAAAAAAAAAACTTCCACCATAGCTGTGTTATAAAATTATTAATTGTGTAACGTTTCGTTACAGTGTAGTGTGCCTCTTGTACACACGAGTTTTTTTTTGTGCCTGAAATTCTATTCTACTTCTAACGAATTAGCCCGGTTCCATCTTAGATTGCATCATAACTTACCACCAGAGGTAATAACAGTCAAGGATTAACTGGAATGATTAATAACAAAAAATAGAACCGACTCAAAACGCACTTAAAAGTAAAAAAAAAATAACTATGTCATTTACTTTCTTTAATTTACTTAAGCATATTGTTTAAAAGTGAGAACATTCTTCTTTTGACAGATAAATTTTTTAACGTGGAAGATATATTGACACGACCAAATAGATTTAAAAATAAGCTTGTAATACCAAAACAAAGAATGAACATCTATAAAAATAACACTTATTGTATGGCCATACGAATTTATAACCATATACCGGAGAGTCTAAAGGATAAAGGATATTATTCTGCTGACGAGTTCCTTAAGGATAAATATTTTGTTATTGACATAATTTAATTTATTAACTGACATTTATATAATAATCATGAAATTAAATTATTGTAAATTTTTTAAAAAATAATGATAAATGTAATATAGTGCAAGTGTGCCTATAAAATTTGAAGAATCCCTTTAATTTTCCCAGGATATCATCATCAGATCTTAACATGATTACTATGCGACCATCTTAGTAGTGGAACCTTTCTAATAAAAAAAGAATTATCAAAATCGAACAACTCTGTAAAAAGTTATCCGTGGTTATACATAACGCGAAACCGGAGCGGATAAAAACCTGTAATTTGACCATGTCCGTTCGCGTTTCGCTGTAGCTATTACTTTCCCATCAGATATTACCTTCCCATCAGATAACACCTCACGTCTCCCATCCATGTCCCATCCCATCGCAGCAATCATCCGAACCCATCTGTCTACGTCGCGGTACTTTAGACGCACCTATTTCGCTTTTACTGCTAACATGTAGCTTTTTCTTCTCTTCCAATGCCAGTGGAAGTCTATCAGATTTAAAGTAGGTATTATAACATTAATGTTAAGGAAGTATTATTAGAATAACAAGGATTAAATAAACGGAGAAAAAATTGCATTGTTGTGCCTAAAGTACAATTAATTAACTAGTCACAATTAATTAACTAACACAAATTATACGAGTACCTGGCTGTTTCTTGGGAAGTTTTTTTTTAACGCTGGGCAATGCATTTACGCATTCCTCTGGAAACGGTGCCAGTATCATCAACACTGTTTCCAGAGGGTATGTGGGACTTGCCAATTACTGGAATACCCACTAAAACCCAGCGGAGCCGACTGCGTCAGTAATTGAGATACCACTGGATCACTTTCGTATTCTGCAGTGACGTCTCGACTTTCTTGGGAAGTTAGGGTTACTACATAACTAATAACTTTATTCACAGAGTACGGGATAACCAAAATTGTAAATT
The DNA here is from genome assembly GCA_034621355.1 of Mycalesis mineus. Taxonomy (NCBI): domain Eukaryota; kingdom Metazoa; phylum Arthropoda; class Insecta; order Lepidoptera; family Nymphalidae; genus Mycalesis; species Mycalesis mineus. Next base: position 609,316 of record CM067892.1, on the reverse strand, counting down.
GTTACCAGTTTACTTAAAATAAATGAATTTTGATTTTGTTTGTTTTTATGTTGAACAAACAAGATTGGTTTTACCTCGACTTACTTAGCTGTATATATCCACACTAAAGAAAAAATTAAGAATTATTTAAATTTAATTTAATTATTATTTCTTTGTTCTTTAGTCTTCTCCCACTGCCAAGGGCCACTTGTAAGCGTTTCCTTGGTAACTTTTTTCTTAATCTTGTAAGTTGTAGTATTTAATTTTTGGTAAAAATAAATTAATAAATAAATGAAAAAAGACATTTATTAAAAAAAAAAGCTCAGGTTGTAATGTATCACTGTATAGACTAAAATTACTTGAAAAGCATAGTTACTCTTTACGCGATGTTTACGCTCACTAAGAATGGATTACTCGATACTCTTACATGAACGAGATCTTCGCGAGTAAATCCGTGGGGCGCAACTAGTTATTTACAAATGCAAAGCAAATAAAGGCGTCTATAAAAATTAAAGGGAGTGTAATAATTATTATTTAAAAGTTGTTCCCTGCAGGTGACGCTCTAATAACCGACCAGCCTGCATTTGCAGCCGCTCACACCATTCTCAACCTTATCACAATGCAATAGAGGAGTGATGAGAGGGGGGTTAATAGTGCCCCCTACTTCTGGCACAAATATCTGACGGTTGGTGACGTTTAATCTTGCGTGGCGCGGCGTAGGTATCACTCGACGGGCGATTTTAGTGATGCCCCATGTCGTAATATGGTTAATTAAGTATGGTTTATAAAGTAAAAAGAACCACCATTTTTAATTAAATAAAGTAGTTCTCGCTCCCGTGGGAATTTTGGGATAAAAGGTAACCTTTTGCCTGACTGTTTTTAAGCCTTAGAATTTTGGGATAAAATGTAGTTTTGACGGCCGAGTGGCGCAGTGGGCAGTAACCCTGCTTCTGCGTTCTAGGCTGTGGGTTCAATTCCCACATCTGGAAAAATGTTTGTGTGATGAGCGTGGATGTTTTCTTGTTTCTGGGTGTTTATCTATATATCATAAGTATTTATGTATAATACATATAAAAATATTCATTCATAGTACCCATAACACAGGCTACCTACGCTTACTTTGGGACTATATAGCGAAGTATGTAATTGTCCTATAATATTCGTTTATTTATTAATTTATATATGTTATTCTGATATGTAAGCTATATTATTGTGAAGTTTCATCATAATTAATTTAGCAGTGTTTGCGTTAAAGAATAACAAAATACAAACTTTCGCCTATATAAGAAATGTTGCATACACACACACATAAAGTGTTTAACATCATTAATTTTTAGTGTTTGTGTTGTCTATTGCATCATAATTAAATTAAGTATATGAAATAGTTTTAAATATTGCGATAGTAGTTCAGCCAAAAGTGAACAAGTATTCCTAACTAAAAATTCTGCCCATTTAGCTTTTACTGGAAAATATTGAATAACTATAAATTAAATTAAATATTAAATGTTAGAATTAAGTATTATCTACTGTTTTGTCACTGTAAATTTTAATTTATTCTTTATCTTATATTAATCACTTTTATTTTATAGTGTATGTTATTCTTCCTGTCTTTACCTTTAGTAACTTTAATTTAGGAATAAATGGCTTTATTATTATTATAAATTAAATTAAAATAAATACAAATACCCTATCATCACATTTCTCTATAAATTATGTTTGAAAATTTTCATAAAAAATATCTTATTTATATTGGACTAGCAGAAGACGCTTGCAACTCCGTCCGTAAGAATTTCTATTTTGTGATAGTTCGAAAAAAATAACTCTTTCTCAGACTCTGAACTATCTCTGTAACAAATTTAATTTAAATCGATTCAGTAGTTTAGGTGTGACTGAGTAGGCATCAAATAAGGTTGTTAACGCATTTATAATGTTATAAGTGTAGAAATATAGATTTACCAGTATCGATATCGATATTATGTATGTAACAAAATATAGAAAATCAACACTTCACTATCCACGCGTCTGCAGAAATTCAATTAACATTACCTCCAGTCGCGTGCACCTTTATTTCCGTTCGGAGTCACTTAGTTCACCCCCCACCCCCCGGTAGCCTTCCTCCCGTGAGGGTTAAGACGCCAGTAATGAGGTCCGGTGATCGTTTAGTTTGTACGTAATGGCTTACGTGAGTTTGAGACAGTTTTGGGGTGTGGGTTTAAGATACTCGGCTTTGGCTCTACTTTTATTGGCCGGTTTGTTTCAAGTGCGTACTTACTGTAGCGTTCAATTTCGATTTTTCAAATATTAAACTTTGCTGAATGTTGGCTTACATTTTTTTATCACAGTGAGGGGATGATAGAAAAGTAAAATTTTAAAGTTCTAATGCAAAAAAATCTGTATGTGTTTATTTGAAAGGCAACTGTTGCTGAATGACTGAAAAAAGATTTTTTTTTTCTTTGTCGATTACAAGTTGGCCCTTGACTGCTATCACACCTGATGTTAAGTGATGATGCAGTCTAAGATGGAAGCGGGCTAACTTGAGACGAAAATCCACACCCCATTCGGTTTCTACACGACATCGTATCAGAACGCTAAATCGCTTGGCGGTACGTCTTTGTCGGTAGGGTGGTAACTAGCCACGGCGAAAGCCTTCCACCAGCCAGACCAAGACAAATTAAGAAATATCTCAATCTACCCCGCCGGGAATCGAACCCAGGACCTCCGTCTTATAAATCCACCGCGCATACCACTGCACCACGGAGGTCGTCAAAAAAGAGGTCGTCAGATTTTCCAAAATTCACCCCCTAAAATAGTAAAATGGGTGTTCAACATCAATTACCATGCGAACAAAGTCGTAGTCGTCTGCTAGTCTACTAAAGAAAAACCATACTACAAACTACACCGCCCCCTTTAAAATTCAACTAACAATAATAAACTACGCTGAGACATCCATGCACCAAGGGTCTAAAAATGATAAAACAGGTAGCTTTTACCTAAGACCCTCTAGCGGGTGCAACTTGATATCAAAATTAGAGGTCTCAAACAGTTGACAATAACAAATAATTGAAAAGTAGTCAGTTCCCACTAGGTACCAATATCGGCTTGAAAAGAAGACTATGTTTAAATCCAAGGCATGATGTATCATCATTCCCAATTTCAGTCAAAAAACTTAATCGTGGCATGAAGTAACAAAAATATTACATTCACATAAATTTTCGCCTTTATAAAATTAGTGTGTTGAAGTTGACTTTTTAATTCCCAAGCCAATAATAAGTTAATAATAAGGTCATAGATTACCTCGCCGCCATTACGGTACGTGCTCGGAGGATAGCACATTTACTTAGAGAATACCAATTCATATATAAAATAGTGGTCACAAACAGTTGAATTTCAATTATTATATAAACAATTGAAAACTAGCTAGTTTCACCCACGTGGTTCCCGTTCCAGTAGGTACAACAATCGACTTAAAAAGTAGTCTATACAAATCTAGGGTAATAATGTATCCCATTCAAATTTTTAGCCAAATCGGATTAATCGTAGAACGAAGGAGTAACAAACATTAACTCGCACAAACTTTCGCTTTTATAATATTAGTATGATGAAGTTGACTTTTCACTTTCCACGTTAAGTGGTCATAGATTACCTCGCCGCCATTGCAGTACGTGCTCGGAGGATAGCACCTTTACTTAGCGCGGGAAACGGAACGATTGAATGGAACGTTCGGCAATTGGCTCGTGTTACGGCTCTTAAACAACTTTGCGATGTGGGGAGCGTTTTAAGCTGTATTGTCGAAAGGTGAGAGAATTGCTCAATTATTTATCCGTTATAAAAAGATCTTTTCTTATGATTTAATAGCCTCTATAGTTGCTACTTGTCTATTGTTGAGCTTTCGAAACGTCAGAATAAGCGTAACACAGGCATGTATTATCCTCTCTCCTTTTCTTTCGTAAGGAAAAATGGTGTCAGATTTTAAACCTATACTATGTCAGATATTAACCTAACTATACCTATAGTAAAGCCAAACTCGATTGAGAATGCTTGTCAACAAACAAATTGAAAATGAAGGTAGAAACTACTAGTCATTTTACACCTAATTTTTTAAATTAAATGGTCAATGACGAATTCATGACAGTAAATTAGATTAGTAAGCTTAAAACTAATAAATATATTCAATATCTTTTAAATAAGATTTTTTAAAATAACAAAACATAATTTTAAATTTACTAAGCATAAAATGTGTTGCATTTTCTACCTTCACTTTAAATTTGTTTGTTGACAAGCATTCTCAATCGAGTTTGGCTTTAGTATAGTTGCTTTGAATCGCTAAATTGAAGTGCAAGGTTTCGTCGTGTTTTAAATACATCTGTGACGCAGTTGGTAGTACCTTGCCTTACAATTAAAAGGGGGTTTGGTTTCGAATTTTGGTTGGGTAGACTAGTTTTTCTTTCCTGTAAAAACGTAACTAAGCGAATTAGCGATTTGTTAGCCATATAATAATTTCATAATTCAGACGGTATATTATAGAAAATGCTAAAAAACAATCAGAGTCTCATAAAAACCTTGTTGATATAGTAATAATTTGTTTAGCTCGAACCTTTACCTTAAATAATCCAAAATTCCAAAAATTGTTAATTATATATCTAATATAAAATTCTATTAAGCAATTACGAAGGATTTTTTTTGACTTTCTTGCTATTAAATAAACAACACTAAACGTAGACATTCTCTTGAATGTTTTCTTTCAGACAAGTGTGTTGAGTTACAATAGTAACATTTGAAAAGCAATTCTTTCACCGATGATTGTTCCCCGACTGATAGGTGTAAAGGTGAACACACATTACTCCTGAATTCAGCACAGACATCCGCTTAAACCGCCAAAAATAATTTATACTTTGCAATACTAGCTGTCGAATTTTCATTGCATGACAACGATTAGTAGTGTTTATCAACGTGTAGGCTATTAAATTGTGTAGATATTACACCATATGATAAAACAGTGCCGTCATCGCTCAATAAGCTCATAAACTTTTAAACGGTTGTTATACGTGTTAACTAATGGTAAAAAAGTAACGTTCTCAACGAAAATTTAGTTTAATTGTCTAGGCGACATCAAAATCATACCGGAGTACTGTAGTGTTACATCTTTGCTATTAGGGTGGTAGTTTGCCACGACCAAAATCTACAACCCGACTGAGCTTGAGCCAAGTAAAAAAAATATAAAAATAAAAAAATAAGAATTTTGGCATGATTTGCGCCGTCTAAGAGGAGCCTATTCTACAACAAGCTCAATTACTGTTTTGGAGTTCTATTGCTCTGCGTTACGGTTCTCTACGGCACTCTTTGCTTCAATGTGCGGCTTGCCTTAGTACAAGCTTGTAACCGATCCGCGTGTGTTTACTAGCGGGTCGCGGGCGAGGGCGGTCACCCGACACGGGCTTTTAGCGACGCCAAACAGTACAGGTGCTTACGTGGGTATTGGCTCCGGGAAATGTTTTCCACACTCATTCTGGTTGTTATGTTTTTCCAGCCGATTTATAACCTTCCGAAAATTATTCTGATCTACCTTTAGTCGACTTTAGATACCAAACTTTTATACAAGCTTAGTTAGTTTATGTAAATCAAACTTTGTTAATCTCGACAGTCTCGTTAGTCTAGTGGTTAGCGTATGTGAATTCGATCACGAGGTCCCGGGTTCGAATAATTTGAAGTCCGGCGTTGGGTAATTGGTGGTATTACATCCTCATGCCTTGCAGGGCACGTTAGGCCGTCGTTCCCGATTACTATTACGAACATAATATGAAAGTGATCGTTAATGAATTAAACATTATCACGCGAAGCCTGCCAAACCGCATTGGAGCAGCGTGAAGGATCTAAGTATCATATCTCCTCTCCTATAATGAGGGAGGCCTAGCCCTGTAGCGGACCGTTAACAGGCTGATAATGATGATAATGAATCTTTATAAATATTATTCCTGACGTCCGATTTGACTTAAGACTTCCTCTTCCTCTAGTCGTTTTCCTCATTGATGAGGGTCGTGACCACCTCCATCTTTGATTCTATTTGAGATATGACGCCACCTCTCTCTGTCCTCTGCTGTCCGAAGAGCATCGTAGACCGTGGTGTCGAGTGTGGTGCGGATCTGATCATACCAACGCATGGGGCTGCGGCCACGCGGCCTTTTTCCTTCCACTTTGTCAGTAACTATTAGTTTCTCGAGATTATCTCCATGTTTCCTGGCTATATGTCCGAAGTACTCCAGGATTTACTTCACGCAAATGGCTGAAAGCTTTTTTTTAATTTTAAGTTTAGTCAGAATAGATGCGTTGGTCCGAAATGCAAGACTTAGGACTTACCTACTGTGTATTTTCGGGGACAGTGCAATGTAAATAGCCCCTTATTCTGTAACTATGTTTTTAAGAGAGATAGAATAAGCGTTATCTATCTTTATCTAAGTGTAGTATCGCATTATAGGAGAGACATAGAAACTGATTCGACAGTCACATGTCAAGTGATAAAATCAGGGTGCACAGCAGTGCCCCCTGTTAAATCGAGCGCGAAGCAAGCACTGCCAGTATACTTTTACAGGAACCAGCTGGCCGCATTTTCAGGCCCTATTTTGAGAACCTTTGGAAAAGACTAGAATGCTGAAATTTTCGTCATCCAGTAAGCTAATTATAGCTTATTTAAAATCCAAAATTTCAGGTCTGTAAGTCATTGAGTTTCGAAGTTAAACGAAAGCAAAGGCTTACATTTTCGACTGAAGGGTATAAAGTAACGTATAAAGTATGTTCAACGGCCAAGTCATTAACTATAATAATAAAGAAATCGCAGTAAGGAACCTTAGACTTGGCGCGACTTTGTCTAGATTTCATTACTTTTTAGAGATAAACAAGCAGCTCCATCGAGATTTAGCTTTTTTACAGAATGTTTTTGGTGGGATCAAAGTTACAGTATAGAAGGGCTTGTCTGCTAATTGAGATGTAAGGTGGATAAAACAGTGGTTAACTTGGTTTACTTATTGAGTTGGGGCATATTCTTGTGGGAAACGCACGGGCAAATTTGACGTTAAAACAAAAATGTACTAAAAAATATATATACCTAACAACTAAAATTATTTTAATTTTTTTAGTAAAGAAATTAGGCTTTTACTTTTAAATAATGACTAAATCCAAATAAGCGAAAAGCTTAATAATTTTTAGAAATTAAATTATGCTCCTTGGCGACTTTACTACTCTGAACGAATTATGTCGTCAAAAGGCTGTATTACATCTGAAATGACCTCCCTTACCTTGTCCCCTGCGATCAGAAAAAGCTAATTGTCTTCCCAAATAGTTCCATCCATCACTGAGGGCCGCTGATAGATGGCGTAGCAAGCAGATAACTAGAAATGTTTTTATCTTACAACAATAGCTTTGATAACTTTATCCACCTGATGGTGAGTGATGGTGCAATCAAAGATGGAAGCCAGCTGACTTTTAAGGAGTAGGATGAAATCCACACCCATTTCAGAGTCTATGATATATCGTATCGGATCTCGATCGTCCCACCTAGGAATCGAATCCAGAACCTTCGTCTTAAAACCCACCGCGTATAACGTTGCGCAACGAACGTCTGCAACAATAGTTAAGGCACTGCAAAAAGAGGTTAGTTTTAATTCTTACGAGATGGAATATTGTCATGTCTTATTTCTCATCATATGTTTATCATCCTATAAAATCAAGCATTGATTCTTATACAAGATTTTGGCGCAGTGGTATGCGCGGTGGATTTATAAGACGGAGGTCCTGGGTTCGATTCCCGGCAGGGCAGATTGAGATTTTTCTTAATTTGTCTTGGTCTGGCTGGCCGCTGGTGGGAGGCTTTCGCCGTGGCTAGTTACCACCCTACCGACAAAGACGTACCGCCAAGCGATTTAGCATTCCGGTACGATGTCGTGTAGAAACCGAAAGGCGTGTGGATTTCATCCTACTTCTAACAAATTAGCCCGCTTCCATCTTAGATTGCATCATCACTTAACATCAGGTGTGATAGCAGTCAAGAGCTAACTTGTAGTCGATAAATTAAATTAAATTAAGATACTAGCTGACCCGGCAAACGTTGTTTTGCATTAAAAAATAAAAAAAAATTAAATGAAAATTAGATAGTAGCCAATTCTCAGACCTGCTTAATGAATACAAAATTTGGTAAAACTCGGTAAAGCCGTTTCGGAGGAGTACGGCAACTAACATTGTGACAGGAAAATTTTGTATATTTGAATATGGAGCTTAAACCGTCCACGCTACTGCAATACGGGTTGGCGGGCTTTATAAGGTAAAGTACAACTATGTAATATATTAAACAGCATTGACATTTTAAACTAAAAAAGAGACTAAATTAGCGATAACTTTAGTAGTGTTAATAACTAAATGGTTAAGAGAGCTGAATTCAATTCCGAAAGGTGAAAGATTCGATCCGTTTATATAATAAAAAATTAGTTTTATTTAAAAGATATAACATACATTCTTCGTAAAACATTAAAGTAACACTTACTTAAGTGAATCACTATCTTGTTGAGAATAGATTTTCGAATCTATCTAGAAAATAACTTTGAAACTCGATGCTTGAAAAGGCATAAAGTATAAAAGAAAATGTATAATTGTATATTTATACGTATAAAAGTATACACTCGGGCGGCCGAAGGTAACAAAGTCTAAGGGAGTGACCAACCTCTGAAATATATTGAGCACTGACGTAAGATCAATGTGGATGTGACGTACAATTATTTTTAATAATTTTAATTAATGGCAATAATAATGACCGGCAGAACCACCAGCTTTCCTCTCCGGCTGCATTTTACGTATATTTAGAAGTTTGACCCAGGCCTTGAACCTAGAACTTCGTAAACTGAACTTATATAGGCTAACTACTGGACTCATGAAACAGTTAATATGCTTAGGGCTTGCGATTAGCGTAAATATTTCAATCAACGTTGTTGTATTGAAATGACTAGTATAACTTAATTCAAATGATTGTGCAAAATAATTGAGATGATTGAATAAATGATTTTCTGTTTCTTTAAAGACTACGCTGCGACACTTATACACTTCGCCTAAGAATCTGTCTGTTTTCCGTAGCTGTTCTTTGGCTCAGGTATGTTTAGAGGATAGTAGTGCAGTGGTAGTTTTACCAGCAAAGCCAGATTTTACCAAGCGATTTTACATTTCAGTATTTAATATAACGAACAGAATATGTATGGATATAATAAACATATACCTCCACTAAGATACCTTACTGACATTAGACAGAAGAATGTATTGTAACTTTATCACGTTAAGGACCAACTTGGCTTACAATAACATAAAATATTCTCGCTGATGCACTTCAATCCGGTATACAAAATAGTTCTTTCAATAGATAGTTAGATCGATTTTCCTTTCAGCAAACGTGTCCATGTTAGTATTTCAGTGTGGCGGTCGGTAATTGGAGCTATCAGAGTGCGGCCATAAAGAGGTGAGGCGAGGCGGCGATCGACCGTGAAACGCGCGCCGGTGAAAGAAAACTGAACGAAATTTTACCAAGCTGTACAGAAAATATAGGATTTTTAAACTGAATGTAGAAGTTTGACAGCTTCTCTTGTACTGTTGGTAATACTTTGATTTTTAATAGAGATGATTTAGGTTCCAAATTCGGATTGAAGGGTTTTCTCCATTGTCCTAGGTCTGGCTTAAATTAAAAATTAAAATTTATTTTAAAATTCAAGCCAAATTTAAATTTTTTTAACATAATATGTTTTGTTTTTTTATACTCTATGATACAGCATAAAAATATATACAATCCTACATTTTCATCCCTTTATATAACCTCTAATTTATATGTGTTAAATAAAAACTGCGATTTTTTGGCAAGAATTTAGAAATATGATATACAAAGCAAAACAACGTTTGCCGGGTGAGCTAGTTTTGTATAATATTAATGTGTTGTACACAAAAATTATCGTAAAGAATTCTTGTTACAAGTTTTTTAAACAAAATGTACCTGAAAGCATTTAACTACGACTATAACGCAAGATACAAGTCCTTTTATTGTCGCTCTTCTGTCACCGAATCAAAAATACCTCGGGACATTACCTTAAACCACCCCATTGGGAAGGTACATCCGTTCATTGACAGTCAATTGAGCCTACAAATCGCCCTGCGAAGCCTTAACGACAGCCTTTTAGAGGTAGGGGCCCGTACATTAGCCGCACGACCTTTCCTTATTGCCCTACTACACGATACAGGTTAAATAAATGAATTTGTACTCAATTCTTCTTGCATTTTTTATATGAATATTTTTTATATAAAGCTGTTTCGTTGATCTAGTGGTTACTTTATATAAGTTACTAGCGGCACCCGCGACTTCGTCCGCGTAAAACCTCTTAGGTACTCTTTTAATTTTAAAGACAGACTTTTATATAAAGTGTGCTCTTTCCCCGCTACCCCTCTCAATTTAATTTTTTTAAAGATTCTCCTGAGATAATATCCTTCGTCCCATCCCGTGTACTGAAGATCTACATTTTTGTAAAACATTGTACGATATTACAGTACATTAACATTAACAATATATAATTATGGCAAGCTGATGTGTATAGTTTGTATTAAATAGTCTATTTCACTTTTGAGTCTAGCTTTCATAATAAACAAAATAATTTACAATCCGACATACCCGTTTAAACAAACGAACAAACTTTTTCGTATATTATATAAATATGGTCTCCCATGCCAAACAAACTGAAAGAAAAGATCAACCCTATTCGGTACGTATAACATAACACGGAGGAGGTCAACTTAATATATTGGACGATATAGCGGCAGAATTGTTTTTTAGAAATTTTGTAATATCTCCGAAACCATATAACTAATTAACATACTGTAAAAGGCAGATCTTATCTCTATAATATCCTTGTGATTATTAAATAATTTATTTTGATAAGGATTTAAGTTTAGTTGTATAAATAATGACGTAAGCGTAAGCATTTGAATTAAATGATTTTTAAAACACAAAAAGTTATATATCTGCCAAAATATAAAAGATAGATATATGCTATCGCGGACTTTTTTGTTGAACTTTTTAAGGTGGACAATACATAATTTTTGGTCTATCTCGTAGGGTACAGCCAGCGTTTGCAATATAAGCGCAAAAAAACGTGCTTATTTACGACATCACATTAGAAACCTCTAAATTTATCAGTGTTCTATATATATCTCTACTATATTATGCATGTATTATACATATAAACCTTCCTTAAGAATCACTCTATCTATTAAAAAAACTTCATCAAAATCAGTTGCGTAGTTTTAAAGATCTAAGCATACATAGGGACAGACAGAAGAAAGCGACTTTATTTTATACTATGGAATGATGATAAATCCAGTGTTCCGATCCAGTCAGTTAATGTGTAATAATAAAAATCAAAAGTTTTAATTTATTCCTGCATTTAAAAAAAAGGCCCAATTGTGAAAATCATCGCCTCTACGGCGCAGTGGTATGCACAGTGTTTGTATAAGGAGGAGGTCCTTGGTCGGATAGCCAGCTGGGCCGATTAAATTTTTTTAAATTGGTTCAGGTCTGGCCAATGGAAGGATTCAGCTTTTGTTTGGGGGTACGTCTTTGTGAGTAGGTAACTATACAACCCGATTGACAAAGACATACCGCGATACTAAGCGATTTAGTACTGCGGTGCGAAGTCGTGAAGAAACTGAAAGGGGATTTCATCCCACTTCTAGCAAGTTAATCCATCTAAGTTACATCATCATAAAAAAACATTAGTGCTACCCTATACCCTATACCAAAACAAGTAGTTCTGGCTGTGACATGTCAGTCGGTTATCGTTTTATACATGTAATGGTGTAAGTTGAGAAAGCAATAAAGACTGTAGAAGTTATAAACAATACCTCAGCTTCATAAAGAGTATCGCGGTGTTCCCCGGGGTGTAGCGGGGTAGCGCGGGGCGGAGCGGGGCGGTGAGCGCTTCACTTAATAATATTTTTCACCTTGTTTCGTTTTCCAATTTTCCGCAAGTCACTCTCCGGGGTAACGGGCCGTGTTTTGATTTAGAAATGCGCCAGTGACCGGGGCGTTTGGACCGCACGATTTTATTACGACTGCGCTACGAGTTACGGGCTGAACTTTTATTGCACGGTTTTATTTCACTTGCAATGTGTTTGTTACACTTAAATTTTGAAGCTGAGCTGTCTAGCTGCCAAACAACTGAACTGAAATTGGTATAGGTTTATAATAATAATTATATGGTGGTTTTTATTTGGTATTTTATTTATTTTTGATACACGATTTTATTATCATAGTATCATTAAAAAATATTTTTCATGTAGACACCATCGTCTAGTGCCTTCTATTTATGTTTATACTCCTAGGGCTGGAGAATTATCTCCAGAAGTCATTACAATTTGGTTCTTAATTATTTATTAGTTAAAATGATATCTTTCTTTTTATAGCCATTATATTATTATTGTATTATTTTAAATTTTATGACAAAACTTAAGTGTCTGTTTGTAATTCTAATTTTCACTACTTGCATCAGAAAGTAGTGGGTATGAAATTTTCACAAATAAAAATTCATAAATTTTTAATTTTTTCTGTCTGTCTGTTAGTTTCGAGTGAACTCTGAAATGTTGAGAAAAATCATTACTTTTAACCAGAAAGGATATTTAGGATATAAAGGGTAGGCTTATTTGAATTCTGATATTTCCACGAGTAATAAAATGTAACATTAGTCGTACGGTGTAAACGTCTCCGAGATGTATCCTTCAGGTTGCTCGGAGGCACTTCTTCAACGTTTTATGTCGAAGAATAAAAACGTTGACTTCATTTATAATAACTAAATATTACGCGAACATACCTTTTTATAATGTACTATACGTCTGTTGTAATTTCAAAAACCAAGATATAAAATAAGTGATTCATTATTTTAGACTCAATAAGTTAGTTACAAAATCTCTTGGGGAGCTAGTTGCTAATTAAAAAGAATTTCATTCGCAATCGCAGTTGCATATATTTTTAACAAAGTGCTGCCCATGTATATATGTATGTTTGTATCAAAGACAATGAATTGCATTAAAAAAGAATCGGTACAGTACGTATGTAAGTATGTATGTATGCCTATTTCTTAGGCACGCGCTACACCCTAAAAGACTGAACGGATTTTGACATGTGAGGTGTCGTTGAATTCGTTAAAATTGTGGTAGTGACATAGACCATATACATTTTCAAAATGGCGGTTGTAAATGAGGGAAAAAATGGGGGGGGGGGGAGGGTGTATTTCTTTCTCTTATCTCTTTAATAAAAAATGGCAAAAAGTGTACTAAGTGTACCGTCTCATTTCTATACCATAAACTAAAACAAAAAAGTCTCAAATAAAATTATTATTAAAAAAACAAAAAAACCCGACTGCATAGAAGTTATGAACTGAAAAGAGAAAAACAAGTATCTGGTGCTGCAGGCGGGGACAAACGTAGTTTTGGTAGATCTTTCTTCCCCGCAGAAAATAAAGTATTTTGGCCCGCTTGCATCTCCATAAAATATTTAGAATTTTATATAGATATAGTGATCCTCATTTCATAACTTCTATGCAGATTTTTGTTTTTATAATAATTGAGGTATTGAATTCATATTTGGCTCTAACAAAGCTTTCGTCGGGTCCTATTTATTTGTAACCAGTGTCAATGAGTATAATATAATATTATTATAGGTAAATACTTAAATTAATGGATAAAAGGATTAACAAAAGAAATTTATGAGACGAGGATAAATGGGGCATCTTTTCACCTTCTAAGCCTAGGCATTTTTAAGTATGACCAGGTCAAGAGTACCCTAAGCCGATGGATTTGTATTAATGAGAGTGGAAAAAGCTGTTGAAGTATGCAAGGACCGTGGAAAATGGAAGGATTCTCTGCCTACCACTTTGAATGAGGCGTGATCTTATGAATGTATTGTTTTTACGGTTGAATTAGTTTTAAAAAGATTTAATGACTTCTTCTGATTATTCTCTGTCACAAATAGCTGAATAATAATTTAAATAATCAATAAATCAAGTTTTCCCATTTTTTATCAAAATCACAAAAAAATAGATGCTTTTTTACATCTTTTTTTTTGTGATTTTGATAAAAAATGGGCATTAAAAGCACCTTACGCGGTATCCATTACGCTCGTTGGCGCAAAGTTCCCGGGTATCCATCAAAATTCCATTCAATAACATGTCACAAAGAGCACTTCAGTAGAAATATATCCGGGGGCTAGTGGACGGTGTAATTCAATTTGCTAAATTAGATTTTCCTCCGACTTACCTGCGCCTCCGCCCCGGCAAGAGCGTGTTTATGGAATACTAGCAGTCGCCCGCGACTTCGTCCGCGTGAAAATCTCTTAGGTACCGTTCTAATTTTAAAGACAGACTTTCATACAAAATGTGTAAAGGCACAATAGTGTGCTCATTCCCCGCTCCCCCTCTCAATTTAATTTTTTTATAGTTTCCCGTGAAGCAATATTCTCCGTCCCGTCCCGTGTACTAAAGGTCTACATTTTTGTTAACAAATTGTATGACATTTCAGTACATTAACATTAGAAATATATATTTATGGCAAGCTGATGGGTATAAATTGATATTAAATAGTATATTTCACTCTTGAGTCTAGCCTTCAGAATAAACAAAAATAATTTTACAATCCGACACGCAGATAGAGATTAGCCCGTTTAAACAAACGAACAAACTCTTCGGTGTACTAAATAGATATTTGAACAAAGATCGAATTCTTAATTCATCATCGTATATATAACATAGATCTAAACTCCCCTCCCGCACGCGCACCCCCGCCTTGGTGACGCTCACTTCGCAACGCAGAAATAGTAATATTTTAATTTCGCCATAACGTCAAAACCAAAAGTCCAATTTTAATCTTTTAAATACCAAATATTATCTACATAAACTGTACTTAGTGATGAAATAATTTATTTTGATAAGGATTAATAGCATGAGTAAAATAAATGCGTTTAAATGTAGTCCAAAAAAAATTTAAGATTTTTAAATAAAAAAATGGTTGTTGTGCCTCACTCGACATAGATAGGTATAGTGTGTCGCGGACTTTTTTGTAGATATTTATAAGATCTCCAATTAATTAGAACATTTTATGGTTCTATCTTTTATAGTTTAGGCGTACGCAAAATAAGTAACTTTTCTGGTTGATTTTTTACACCTTGTGTCCGAAAAACCCAAATATTTTACGGAACCCTATTTTTTTCCAAAATAAAATTTAGCCTATGTTACTCGTGGATAATCTAGCTTTCGAATGGTGAAAGAATTTTTAAAAACGGTCCAGTAGTTTTTGAGCCTATTCATTACAAACAAACAAAGTTTTCCTCTTTATAATATTAGTATAGATGAGTTATGTTGGTTAATGTTGGCGCCAACGTCTGTACCAATGTTTGGCAGTATGTGAAAATAGAGAAACTTTGTTATTACTTTTTTTAACCTGATGTTAAGTGATGATGCAATCTAAGATGGAAGCGGGCTAATTTGTTAGGAGTAGGATGAAATCCACACCCCTTTCGGTTTCTACACGACATCGTACCGGAACGCTAAATCGCTTGGCGGTACGTCTTTGTCGGTAGGGTGGTAACTAGCCACGGCGAAAGCCTTCCACCAGCCAGACCGAGACAAATTAAGAAAAATTTCAACTTATTAATGGATGATATGAAAACTTGGGACACATGATTAGACAGAATACAATTCCCGACGCTTCCAAATCTCTTCGAATCTAACTCGGCTGAACCTGGTTCAGGTCACTTCTCGAACTAATGCGCGCCACCACAAGCAGCGCTAATTTGCACCACCGTACACAACGGATACCGCTCAAAGAATTTCCTTTTCAGGCACTTAGGAATATTTGACGAAAAGTTGTCACGAAGGCTTTGTTTTGAAAACTTAAATTCACAAATATTTATTCAATAAAATCCATAATCGGTTAATATTTAAAATACAAGACAAGACACAGTTCGGAGAGCCGATGGATGTTAGAATCTTAAGGTATTGAAAGAGACCAGTACCGTGCTATTATATTCTACCTACCACTGACGGCATTAAACGTGTCGTTTGGAGAAATAGTAGATATCCCTACAAAATCCCTATATCCAGTAGTTGATGTGCTGCTAATA
Source organism: Mycalesis mineus (assembly GCA_034621355.1). Classification (NCBI taxonomy): domain Eukaryota; kingdom Metazoa; phylum Arthropoda; class Insecta; order Lepidoptera; family Nymphalidae; genus Mycalesis; species Mycalesis mineus. The sequence continues at coordinate 593,154 of CM067892.1, read as the reverse complement.
ATGTTAGTAAAAATTGCATTAATTTATATGCAAGCAAAACAAACACATATCAACAATCACTATTTTATCTCAGAGATATTGTATGACGACAAATATTGGTGATAGTTGGCAAACGTTGGCCCAAACGAGGGGCAATATTAGATTATAGCAAGTGGGGTCAGGCGACGACAAGTGGACAATGGCTGGAAGATATCATTTTTTGACTCGCTTTCACAAACATTACATACCTCCAAGTACTATATGAATAGGTATAACCGAATGATATGGCTACATTTTTAGTTCAATTGTGTGAGAAGGCATTTTGTAAGGAAGCGCTTTCCATATTGGACCACATTTACACTTAAAATCTGGTGTGGTTGTAGCTAAGGCCGATCGATAAAAAACAAACGAATTGGCTAAAACCACTTGAAAAATTAAGTCATTTATGTATTCAAATTTAAAGACGTCAAAACACCTTTTAGTTCAGTCAGCAGTGACTCTTCTATCTGCGAAGAATTAGTAAACAAAAACCCACCACATTCATGGTGGCAGTTTTGGCTTGAGGGAGGTTTCGGCCGTGGCTAGTTACCGCCCTACCAACAAAGACGTACCGCCAAGCAATTTAACATTCCGGTAAGATGTCGTGAAGAAACTAAAAGGGGTGTGGATTTTATCCTACTCCTAACAAATTAGCCCGCTTCCATCTTTGATAGTATCATCACTTACCATTAGGTGAGATTGCAGTTGAGTTGAAGGGTTTGTAATTAATAAAAAAAACAAAGCTCCACACTTTAGAGGCTCAGGGTGATAACTTTTGTTCTGCTTATCACTATAGTGACCAGGAATGTAGCCTTAACGAGGTAAAACACCACCGTGATTTCAAGTGGGCTAGTAGTAAGAACTTCTTTGGAAGAACAAAATCCAAATATTTAATAACCTAGGATCTGGAAGTTCCATGAATCATGCTTACTGGTCCTACGAAGCAGTTAGACATTTTATGTTCTGACTATTATACACAACACTCAGAACATAAAACGATTCAATTTGAATACAGGCCGGCGTGCGGGGTCCGTTCGCGTCTAAGCAGAGGACCCCTCACCCGGGAGAGAGGGGTCGCGGTTACAACAGTTAAAAGTAAGAGATGCCACGTGAGTTAGCTACAATTTATATGTAAATCAGACGCGGGGCTCAGTAGGCGAGGAGCTAGTCGTGGATTCTTTAACTATAATTGTGCCAGACCTTCCTGATAATTATCCAACTCAGAATCATAAGATCTAAATCAGTATAGGATAACCAATAGATTGGGTAATCTATCACTACTCACTACAATTTGAGTTGTGACAATGAAGCCAACCATCAAAAGAGAAGGATTGCGTTGAAAGCATACACACGTCTCTAACAGACTATTCCACCTAGAGTGTATGATGATGAAGAAGAAAAGAAGATAAAAAAAAAGACGTCTGGCGCTCGGAGACTGCCGCGGTGAAGCTATTGCATAACATTTTTTATCAACTTATGTTTACCTACCGACATCATCGGGACCGTGGCCTAGCGGCGCTGGATAGCAGAAGGAAGTTATGACTTTGAAATATCACGCTTGAAAAAAAAATTTCGATGACGTCGTTGCCGAAATTGTGCTTTTGATGTTAGGTTTTTTCGTTACGGATATGGATATGCAATAGCTTAATAAAGTTAGTATTAGGAGATGTAAGCATATTTAAAATTTGATATTTTTTAATTCTCATCTATCGTTTTTGAAATTATTGATTAAGTGAAGTTGAAGAAGTGTTTAAATATTTTTTTTAATAGTAGGAAGAGATTCTATTTCCTATATTGAACGTAATTATATGCAAATAATACTTTGCTACCGACAAACAAAGAAAGATCTACCAAAACTATGGTTATTACCGCCGGGACCATAAAGATATAACGATACTTGTTTTTTCTTTTCAATTCATTACTTCTAAGCAGTCGAGTTTATTTTCGTAATAATAATTTTACTGCAAATTTTTTATCAATTAATTAAGAAAAATGATGAGGTGTAGGCTCTTCGAGTATAAATGCGGGTCGCGTCAGTCTCCCGAGACGAATCTAATTGCATTTTCGCTGAGGTGAGCGCCGTGCTGTACACTTCACTTACTTTTTACTGCCATCTGCGGCAGATAATCAGATCGTTTCCCTTGTCTACCGGCATTTACATGTGCTCTTATTTACCTATAGCCTACGGTAAAATAAAACTACCTTGAGACTACCTTGAGACTATCGCTTGAGGTAATAAACGATATGTTTTTATTCATTACACCTCCCTCTTGACTGCAATCTCACCTGATAGTAAGTAATAATGCAGGAGCTGTGGATTTAAAACCCACACCCCTTTGATTTTTATACCACATCGTACGGAACGCTGAATCGCTTAGCAGTACGTTGTTGTTACTAGGGTGGTAACTAAGCACAGCCGAAGTCTCTTGCCAGCCAGCCAGACCAATTTATGAAATCTTAGTCGGCCCACTCAGGGCCTCCTTCGTATAAATCCATTGCGCATACGACTGCGCCACGGAAGCCGTCTAAAAAATTTTTTTAACAAAAAATAGAACCAAGATTTTTACTTTAAGGCCGTTACCAAGAACCCACAAACGGCTTTACTACGTTAAATGAATGTTCCTTAAACTTGGCTGGCACCGACTCATAGATATGCTTTAGTAAATTAAAGCAACTAAATGACGCAGTTATTTTTTACTTTTTAGTGCGTTTTGAGTCGGTTATTTTTTGTTAAAAAAATTTGTTTCTTACTTTTTAGTGATTTTTCGACACGCAACCTACTCGCACTATACTGTCATAGTAGTTCCCGGCGACGGCTTCTCGTTGGAAGAGTGTCAACCACAGTGGCAGACCACAGTGGGGTCACCCGGCCAACGCGTAGCTGCGGGGCACCCCTCATGCAACCGGGCGGGAGGGCGGGTTGCGGATTGCCCAACCGTCTACGGACGGTGCCCGCACCTGGGTCCTGGACAGGAGGGATGCTCGCTGATGACCACCAATTCATCGAGTACATCCCGCTACCAAGTCCCGTGCTCCACTACTAACCCATAACCTAACCTCACTAACCCATCACCATAGTAAAATAGAATCACCTTCACCGCTTATTCTCCCATCTCATCCTAGTTAGCGTCATCCCGCACACTATACCTACACCTTGAGGCACACAAACAATAGACACACCTCATGTTGATCATACAGGCGCTTAAACACTAAACATACAGTAACACTGAACATTCTCTCTCTGGTAGTAGTCTCACAGTTCTTCAATCTCACCATTCATTCTTATTAAACATGGAAGCGGATAAGAAAGATATACTACCCCAGGAGGGTACCGGCGCTCCCCATGGCGTTGGAGAATCCCTCGCTAGAGCTCTGGATATGTCGACGACTACGTCCGTAACCAGGGCTCTAGGCTGCCCCTCGTATTCTGGGGGGGGCCACTGTTCGCCGTACATGCACACACAACACTCTCTTACACTAACACAAAATACATCTCATCCACATACATCTATAGATGCACGCACGCAAACACTTTCAGACTCACTCCCACACACATCATCAGACTCACGTATACGCACAACCTTAGACTCACGCACACACACCCTACTCACAAACCCCCTACTTTCAGCTACGGCAACCCCACACATATGCGGTGGGACTGCTGGAGCTGAGGACCCCCGACAGGGGTTGAAAAAGGCGTATAATGCGCAATCAAACCTAGACCCTGGTGTTAGTGCTCTCATTCCGGTGTCAAGCTGCCCTAGTGGCGGCGGGCTAGGATGTGGGAGCCACACTGGTGGCAAGGGAAAAAGGGCCTCTAGAGGCGACGGAGGACGAATAACGACGGCTGTAACCCGGGAGGGGGAGACTGCACGCTCGGAAGGAGGAGCAAGCCACTTTGTGGCTAGCACTGAAAGCGGGCTGAGCGGACTCCCCTGTGCGGGTGAAGGTCGGAGTGGTTTGTCTGATGCGCCTCGGGGGAAAAAGAAGAGAAAGCCGAGTGGCTCTCTACGAAAAATGAGACAAAAGGTGCAGTTTGCACGGTCCGGGAGTGATGGTGCTGCTATGGGACCTGTCGGCGCTGCCGTTGCGGGACCTAGTGGCGCTGCTGCTATGGGACCTGCGGGTGGTGCCTATCGGGAACCTAGTGGTGCTGCTACTCCGGGGCCGTCCAAGCGCATGAGAGAGACCAGCTTTGAGACCGCGACAGAGGATGCAAAGCGTCCAAAGACGCAGGGCTCTTATAAACGTGCTCTGACGGATATCAAAATGGCTATCATTCCAGATGAGTTCCCGAAGGTCAGGATAACTCCAGACATGGTACGTGACATACAAGGCCTCATTTTTGCAATGCTGGAGGTCACGCCGGCACCACTGCCGGTCATTGATATGAGCGTTGTAGTGGCTGGCGTCATATATGTCATGTGCGAGGGCGAAAAGGCAGCTGAGTGGCTCAAGCAGCTCAGTGGCAAGGTGGTGAAAGGTATCACGCTAAGGGTAGTGTTAGCTAAGGATCTGCCGAAACCAGTGAAGATGGCCTGGAAGACTAAGGACATCTTCCATGTCGAAAACGCAGGAAGCCTTAAGTGGCTACAAACCTTCAATCCTGGACTGAGAACTGGTGACTGGAAGGTGGTAGATGTCCGGATTGAAGGAAGCCACATTCGGCGGATTGTGTTGATGGACAGGGTATCGGCAGATGTCATCAAGGCGGCAGATTTTGTCCTCCCAACTGGGGTGGACAAAAGCTATTTCAAATTGCTGGAAGATGCCGATGCAGAGGCGGTACCTAGAAAGGACGCAGAAGGGCGAAAGGAAGAGGATGAGACGGACGGAGTGGGCCCGGGCTACATGGTGTGCGGCGTGCGATATACATTCGTCGCCAACGGTTGCTGAAGAAACGGATGGCATGCCGGTAGATCTTGGTGAGCTTGGCCTCTCTAGCCCCAACCTTTCGCTAGACATGGAATGGGATGGAGACCCTTCGGTTTAGGAGGGTGCACTTAATTTTCTAGCAGACAGAAGGAGTCAAAATTAGGTGCGTACAAATAAATTTACATCACTGTAAGGCTGCTATGGCAGCATTGACAAGAATGCTTGTTAGAAATGCCATCGATATTGCTCTTATTCAAGAACCATACATCCTCAAGGGCAAAATCGCTGGCGTGGGTGGAACGGGGGGATGTTTCTACTTCAACTGTTCTACTAATGATATGAGGACATGCATTTACGTCAGAAACGGTGTAAATGCCATGCCCTTATACGATTTCTGTTGCAGGGACCTAACAACGGTTAAGGTCCAAGTAGAGGGAGAGAGTGGCAGGAGATCAGTACTCTTGAGCTCTGCCTATCTTCCCTACGAGGACAACGAACCGGTAACTGATGTAATCAAGGATCTGGTTGAACATGGCAGCCGACGAGGTGAAGACCTAATTATCGGATGCGACGCGAATGCACATCATGTGGTTTGGGGCAGTTCAGACACAAACCAAAGAGGAGTAAAGTTACTGGAGTACTTGGTGAGCACTTCATTACAATTACTAAACAAAGGAGACAAACCCACGTTCAGAAACATGAGAAGGACAGAGGTAATTGACATAACTCTGGCCTCTAATGGGGCAGTCTCGAGAGTCACAGACTGGCATGTGTCTGATGAGATCTCCTTATCTGATCACAACTACATATGCTTTAGGTATCTAACTGACCAACCAAGGGAGGTAGTACGAAGAAGAAATCCAAGATTCACAAACTGGGAAAACTACAAGAAAGACCTAGACGTGAATCTTGGACCTCTTGAAGGCAGCTTGAACTCTGCATTAGATATAGAGTTTGCAGCTGACGAGGTAACGAGGGCGACATCGCAATCGTGGAAGGACAACTGTCCTGAAAAGGAATGTCGAGCGATGAAGGTACCAGGCTGGTCCCCAGAGCTTGACAGACTACGGAGGGAAACGAGGCGAATCTTTAACAAGTGTAAAGCTCGAAAAGATTTCACTGAGTATTCCAAGGCACTAACCGAATACAGTTTAGCAGTAAGACGGGTTAAGCGCAAGGCTTGGAGGAGGCACTGTGAAAGTGTTGAGACACTCCCAGAGGCCATGAGGCTCTCGAAAGCGTTATCGAAAACTAAGGTCAATCCGTTGACTACAATTCGGAATGACAAAGGCAAACTAACAGAAAGTGGCAGGGATACACTAGAGGTAATGTATCAAGTGCACTTTCCGGATTGCAAGATCATCTCAGAAGACGAGGAGGATCCTATTGGGCATGATACAGTGTCTAGGACTACCAAAGTTGACTGGGATGTAGCCAAGGAGATAGTGAACGATCAAACTGTAACGTGGGCTATTAACAGTTTTCAACCTTTTAAAGCCCCGGGACCAGATGAGGTCTATCCTATCCTGTTACAGGCGGGTATGCAGAAACTTTTACCACACCTGTGTAGGCTCTACAGGGCAAGCATTGCCTTCGGATATATACCCAGAATCTGGAGAAAGGTCAAGGTAATTTACATACCCAAACCGGGAAAAGCAAATTACGAGGAGGCAAAATCATATCGGCCTATAAGTCTACAATCATTCTTTCTAAAGACCTTAGAGAAATTGTTAGACCAATATATCAGGCAGGGGCCGTTGAGGTTAAACCCCTTGCATCCCCTGCAATGCGCTTATCAGCCAGGAAAATCCACAGAAACTGCCTTGCATCATGTGGTAACCCGAGCTGAAAGTGCGCTTGAAACCAAGGAAGTATGTCTAGGAGCGTTTCTAGACATTGAGGGCGCGTTCGATCGCACCACCTTTGTTTGACGAGGACTGCTTGTGAGCAACACGGAGTACCACTCACTATCTGTAGATGGATAGAGTGCATGCTTAAGGGGCCGGCGAATACAGTCGGACTTACTGGGAGACAAATTGTCTGCAATGACTACCCGAGGATGCCCACAAGGTGGGGTCCTGTCACCTATCCTGTGGTGCTTAGTCGTAGACTCATTGATTGTAAAGCTCAATGAGGGACCATTCTACACGGTAGGGTATGCAGACGATCTAGTGATGCTGGTTAATGGTAAATTTCCGAGCACTGTGTCTGATACCCTGCAAAAAGGACTGGATCGGGTGGAAACTCGGTGTAATATAAATCAGCAATACAATTTATATGTAAATCAGACGCGGGGCTCACTAGGCGAGGAGCTAGTCGTGGAATCTTTAACTATAATTGTGCCAGACCTTCTTGATAATTACCCAACTCAGAATCATAAAATCTAAAACAGTATAGGATAACCAATAGATTGGGTAATCTATAACTACTCACTACAATTTGAGTTGTGACAATGAAGCCAACCATCAAAAGAGAAAGATTGCGTTGAAAGCATACACACGTCTCTAACAGACTATTCTACCTGGAGTTTATGATGAAGAAGAAGTAGAAAAGAAGATAAAATAAAGTTAGTATGTATCTCCGCTGGTAGCAGAAGGTAGTTTGTTAGCATTATACGACAAAGATGCGGATGATCGAACCGAAGATGTAAGCATATTTATATATACACATATTTTTTTAGATTCTCATCTATCGTTTTTGAAATTATTGATTAAGTGGAGTTGAAGAAGTGTTTAAATATTTTTTTTTAATATTAGGAAGAGATTCTATTTCCTATATTGAACGTAATTATATGCAAATAATACTTTGCTACCGACAAACAAAGAAAGATCTACCAAAACTATGGTTATTGCCGCCGGGACATAAAGATAGAACGATACTTGTTTTTTCTTTTCAATTCATTACTTCTAAGCAGTCGAGTTTATTTTCGTAATAATAATTTTATTGCAATTTTTTTATCAATTAATTAAGACAAATGATGAGGTGTAGGCTCTTAGAGTATAAATGCGGGTCGCGTCAGTCTCCCGAGACGAATCTAATTGCATTTTCGCTGAGGTGAGCGCCGTGCTGTACACTTCACTTACTTTTTACTGCCATCTGCGGCAGATAATCAGATCGTTTCCCTTGTCTACCGGCATTTACATGTGCTTTTATTTACCTATAGCCTACGGTAAAATAAAATTACCTTGAGACTATCGCTTGAGGTAATAAACGATATGTTTTTATTCATTACAAGTTACCCCTTGACTGCACACCTGATAGTAAGTAATGATGCAGGAGCTGTGGATTTAATTCTGCTCTTGTTAGGAGCAGGAAACCCACACCCCTTTGGTTTCCATACGACATCGTACGGAACGCTGAATCGCTTAGCAGTATGTTGTTGTTGCTAGGGTGGTAACTAAGCACAGCCGAAGTCTCCTGCCAGCCAGCCAGACCAATTTATGAAATCTTAGTCGGCCCACTCAGAGCCTCCTTCGTATAAATCCATTGCGCATACGACTGACCCACGGAAGCCGTCTAAAAAATTTTTTTAACAAAAAATAGAACCAAGATTTTTACTTTAAGGCCGTTACCAAGAACCCACAAACGGCTTTACTACGTTAAATGAATGTTCCTTAAACTTGGCTGGCACCGACTCATAGATATGCTTTAGTAAATTAAAGCAACTAAATGACGCAGTTATTTTTTACTTTTTAGTGCGTTTTGAGTCGGTTATTTTTTGTTAAAAAAATTTGTTTCTTACTTTTTAGTGATTTTTCGACACGCAACCTACTCGCACTATACTGTCATAGTAGTTCCCGGCGACGGCTTCTCGTTGGAAGAGTGTCAACCACAGTGGCAGACCATAGTGGGGTCACCCGGCCAACGCGTAGCTGCGGGGCACCCCTCATGCAACCGGGCGGGAGGGCGGGTTGCGGATTGCCCAACCGTCTACGGACGGTGCCCGCACCTGGGTCCTGGACAGGAGGGATGCTCGCTGATGACCACCAACTCATCGAGTACATCCCGCTACTAAGTTCCGTGCTCCACTACTAACCCATAACCTAACCTCACTAACCCATCACCATAGTAAAATAGAATCACCTTCACCGCTTATTCTCCCATCTCATCCTAGTTAGCGTCATCCCGCACACTATACCTACACCTTGAGGCACACAAACAATAAACACACCTCATGTTGATCATACAGGCGCTTAAACACTAAACATACAGTAACACTGAACATTCTCTCTCTGGTAGTAGTCTCACAGTTCTTCAATCTCACCATTCATTCTTATTAAACATGGAAGCGGATAAGAAAGATATACTACCCCAGGAGGGTACCGGCGCTCCCCATGGCGTTGGAGAATCCCTCGCTAGAGCTCTGGATATGTCGACGACTACGTCCGTAACCAGGGCTCTAGGCTGCCCCTCGTATTCTGGGGGGGGCCACTGTTCGCCGTACATGCACACACAACACTCTCTTACACTAACACAAAATACATCTCATCCACATACATCTATAGATGCACGCACGCAAACACTTTCAGACTCACTCCCACACACATCCTCAGACTCACGTATACGCACAACCTTAGACTCACGCACACACACCCTACTCACAAACCCCCTACTTTCAGCTACGGCAACCCCACACGTATGCGGTGGGACTGCTGGAGCTGAGGACCCCCGACAGGGGTTGAAAAAGGCGTATAATGCGCAATCAAACCTAGACCCTGGTGTTAGTGCTCTCATTCCGGTGTCAAGCTGCCCTAGTGGCGGCGGGCTAGGATGTGGGAGCCACACTGGTGGCAAGGGAAAAAGGGCCTCTAGAGGCGACGGAGGACGAATACTGACGGCTGTAACCCGGGAGGGGGAGACTGCACGCTCGGAAGGAGGAGCAAGCCACTTTGTGGCTAGCACTGAAAGCGGGCTGAGCGGACTCCCCTGTGCGGGTGAAGGTCGGAGTGGTTTGTCTGATGCGCCTCGGGGGAAAAAGAAGAGAAAGCCGAGTGGCTCTCTACGAAAAATGAGACAAAAGGTGCAGTTTGCACGGTCCGGGAGTGATGGTGCTGCTATGGGACCTGTCGGCGCTGCCGTTGCGGGATCTAGTGGCGCTGCTGCTATGGGACCTGCGGGTGGTGCCTATCGGGAACCTAGTGGTGCTGCTACTCCGGGGCCGTCCAAGCGCATGAGAGAGACCAGCTTTGAGACCGCGACAGAGGATGCAAAGCGTCCAAAGACGCAGGGCTCTTACAAACGTGCTCTGACGGATATCAAAATGGCTATCATTCCAGATGAGTTCCCGAAGGTCAGGATAACTCCAGACATGGTACGTGACATACAAGGCCTCATTTTTGCAATGCTGGAGGTCACGCCGGCACCACTGCCGGTCATTGATATGAGCGTTGTAGTGGCTGGCGTCATATATGTCATGTGCGAGGGCGAAAAGGCAGCTGAGTGGCTCAAGCAGCTCAGTGGCAAGGTGGTGAAAGGTATCACGCTAAGGGTAGTGTTAGCTAAGGATCTGCCGAAACCAGTGAAGATGGCCTGGAAGACTAAGGACATCTTCCATGTCGAAAACGCAGGAAGCCTTAAGTGGCTACAAACCTTCAATCCTGGACTGAGAACTGGTGACTGGAAGGTGGTAGATGTCCGGATTGAAGGAAGCCACATTCGGCGGATTGTGTTGATGGACAGGGTATCGGCAGATGTCATCAAGGCGGCAGATTTTGTCCTCCCAACTGGGGTGGACAAAAGCTATTTCAAATTGCTGGAAGATGCCGATGCAGAGGCGGTACCTAGAAAGGACGCAGAAGGGCGAAAGGAAGAGGATGAGACGGACGGAGTGGGCCCGGGCTACATGGCGTGCGATATACATTCGTCGCCAACGGTTGCTGAAGAAACGAATGGCATGCCGGTAGATCTTGGTGAGCTTGGCCTCTCTAGCCCCAACCTTTCGCTAGACATGGAATGGGATGGAGACCCTTCGGTTTAGGAGGGTGCACTTAATTTTCTAGCAGACAGAAGGAGTCAAAATTAGGTGCGTACAAATAAATTTACATCACTGTAAGGCTGCTATGGCAGCATTGACAAGAATGCTTGTTAGAAATGCCATCGATATTGCTCTTATTCAAGAACCATACATCCTCAAGGGCAAAATCGCTGGCGTGGGTGGAACGGGGGGATGTTTCTACTTCAACTGTTCTACTAATGATATGAGGACATGCATTTACGTCAGAAACGGTGTAAATGCCATGCCCTTATACGATTTCTGTTGCAGGGACCTAACAACGGTTAAGGTCCAAGTAGAGGGAGAGAGTGGCAGGAGATCAGTACTCTTGAGCTCTGCCTATCTTCCCTACGAGGACAACGAACCGGTAACTGATGTAATCAAGGATCTGGTTGAACATGGCAGCCGACGAGGTGAAGACCTAATTATCGGATGCGACGCGAATGCACATCATGTGGTTTGGGGCAGTTCAGACACAAACCAAAGAGGAGTAAAGTTACTGGAGTACTTGGTGAGCACTTCATTACAATTACTAAACAAAGGAGACAAACCCACGTTCAGAAACATGAGAAGGACAGAGGTAATTGACATAACTCTGGCCTCTAATGGGGCAGTCTCGAGAGTCACAGACTGGCATGTGTCTGATGAGATCTCCTTATCTGATCACAACTACATATGCTTTAGGTATCTAACTGACCAACCAAGGGAGGTAGTACGAAGGAGAAATCCAAGATTCACAAACTGGGAAAACTACAAGAAAGACCTAGACGTGAATCTTGGACCTCTTGAAGGCAGCTTGAACTCTGCATTAGATATAGAGTTTGCAGCTGACGAGGTAACGAGGGCGACATCGCAATCGTGGAAGGACAACTGTCCTGAAAAGGAATGTCGAGCGATGAAGGTACCAGGCTGGTCCCCAGAGCTTGACAGACTACGGAGGGAAACGAGGCGAATCTTTAACAAGTGTAAAGCTCGAAAAGATTTCACTGAGTATTCCAAGGCACTAACCGAATACAGTTTAGCAGTAAGACGGGTTAAGCGCAAGGCTTGGAGGAGGCACTGTGAAAGTGTTGAGACACTCCCAGAGGCCATGAGGCTCTCGAAAGCGTTATCGAAAACTAAGGTCAATCCGTTGACTACAATTCGGAATGACAAAGGCAAACTAACAGAAAGTGGCAGGGATACACTAGAGGTAATGTATCAAGTGCACTTTCCGGATTGCAAGATCATCTCAGAAGACGAGGAGGATCCTATTGGGCATGATACAGTGTCTAGGACTACCAAAGTTGACTGGGATGTAGCCAAGGAGATAGTGAACGATCAAACTGTAACGTGGGCTATTAACAGTTTTCAACCTTTTAAAGCCCCGGGACCAGATGAGGTCTATCCTATCCTGTTACAGGCGGGTGTGCAGAAACTTTTACCACACCTGTGTAGGCTCTACAGGGCAAGCATTGCCTTCGGATATATACCCAGAATCTGGAGAAAGGTCAAGGTAATTTACATACCCAAACCGGGAAAAGCAAATTACGAGGAGGCAAAATCATATCGGCCTATAAGTCTACAATCATTCTTTCTAAAGACCTTAGAGAAATTGTTAGACCAATATATCAGGCAGGGGCCGTTGAGGTTAAACCCCTTGCATCCCCTGCAATGCGCTTATCAGCCAGGAAAATCCACAGAAACTGCCTTGCATCATGTGGTAACCCGAGCTGAAAGTGCGCTTGAAACCAAGGAAGTATGTCTAGGAGCGTTTCTAGACATTGAGGGCGCGTTCGATCGCACCACCTTTGTTTCTATGAGGACTGCTTGTGAGCAACACGGAGTACCACTCACTATCTGTAGATGGATAGAGTGCATGCTTAAGGGCCGGCGAATACAGTCGGACTTACTGGGAGACAAATTGTCTGCAATGACTACCCGAGGATGCCCACAAGGTGGGGTCCTGTCACCTATCCTGTGGTGCTTAGTCGTAGACTCATTGATTGTAAAGCTCAATGAGGGACCATTCTACACGGTAGGGTATGCAGACGATCTAGTGATGCTGGTTAATGGTAAATTTCCGAGCACTGTGTCTGATACCCTGCAAAAAGGACTGGATCGGGTGGAAAACTGGTGTAATATAAATCACCTGTCAATAAACCCGAGTAAGGTAGCGGTAATTAATTTTACAAGGAAAAAGAATCTTACAGGTTTACGAACTACAACATTGTATGGACGTGAACTGGGATGGGCAACGGAAGTTAAATACCTAGGAGTAACACTAGATAGGCAACTTACGTGGGCTCCACATGTAGCTGCTACGATAACCAAATCCTACAGAGTTTTTGCAATGTGTCGTAGTAGCTATGGGAAGACCTGGGGGCTAAAACCCAAGGTTTTAAAATGGATCTATGAGCTGATAGTGATGCCAATACTGACGTACGGGGCCATTGTATGGTGGCCACGGACAAAGCTGGCAACATGTAAAGCAGATCTTCTACGAGTGCAGCGTCTGGCATGTATGGCAATCACAGGAGCCTTCAGGACAACACCAACTGAGGCACTTGTGAGATTGCTTGGACAAGTTAAGTTGCACATTGCCATTGAGACCTGCGCAAGGAAAGCTTTGCACAGAATCTCTGTGGTAGATTGTGAGAAGGTATTTCTGCCCAGAACAAATCATATGCGACTGAGCATAAATACCGACTTAGACAGGATACTACGTATGAGATGTGATAAAATCACGCCTGTAATGGTATCAAGGAAAAATTATGACATTTATGTCCCGACGAGGGAAGAATGGATGAAAGGTCTACGTCCACCAGGGAAAGACACCCTTATCTGGTATACTGATGGCTCCAAAATGAAATCAGGTACCGGAGCTGGTGTCTACTCTGAAGGGTTTAAGGCTAGCTATAGCTTAGGGCAACACACTACAGTTTTCCAGTCGGAACTGTATGCTATAAATGCTAGTGTTCAGGAGATGCAAAGCCAGAAGATCACTGAGAAGGAAATACTCATTCTCAGTGATAGTCAGGCAGTGCTCAAAGCGCTCAACACTAGCAGAGTTTCATCCGCACTGGTACTGGAATGTATGAATGGCCTAAATGGTCTTGGGCAGGTGAACTCAATTAGATTAATATGGGTACCTGGACATGTAGGCATACAAGGTAATGAGCTAGCGGATGAGCTAGCTCGTAGGGGCTCGGAGTCACACTTCATCGGCCCGGAGCCATGTGTCGCACTTGCACCGTGTGTGATAAACATGGCTCTGACATCATATGCCGAGAAGATGACAAAGGCAGAATGGGACAAAGTAGCAGGTCTAAGGCACTCAAAAAAGTTCATGAGTAACATAAAGGCAGGTTTTCTAGCGAAGGTAAGTCAACTGAGCAGGAAACAGCTAAGGTATGCCATAGCAGCGTACACAGGCCATTATAGCACCAGGTCTATGCTCTGCAAAATGGGTATTTCTGAGGATCCTATCTGCAGGGCCTGTAATGAAGACACAGAGTCCATGGAACACATTTTGTGTGAATGTGACGGATTGGCTAGAAAGCGAATGGATCTCCTGGGGGTAGCCTATCCACTGCCAGAAGATTACTGTGCCTCCAACCTAAGAGCAACCATCCAACTCTTGGAGTGGGTGTTTGAGCTTATATAGGGGAGGTGAGGGCGGGGCGAGTACAAAAGATCCATAAGGGTCGAAGTGCATCCGCTATGGCGGGCCTCACCATACTAATAATAATAATAATACTGTCATAGTATATTATACGGCACTTGTAGCCAAAAAGCTACTGATACTTACACAAAAACCGAAATCGCTGCAAGTGTGCCTATAAAATTTGAAGAGTTCCTTCAATTTTCCCAGGATATCATCATCAGATCCTAACATGATGACAATGGGATCATCTTGAAAGTGTGCCCTTTCTAATAAAAATAGAATTATCAAAATCGGACAACTCTGTAAAAAGTTATGCGTGGTCATACATAAAATAAAAATACGTGTCGAATTGAGAACCTCCTCCGTTTTTTTCGTCGGTTAAAAAAATACTTGACATAAATACATGAATATTTCAGACACTATGTTAAGAATTCCTACCGTGTAACACTGGCTGTAAATTATGACATTATTTTTTTTACAAATTTGAAATATGGGGAACAATCCTCTTCCTCTGCAATTAGTTTTCTGTTTTGGTAACAAGTGTACATCAAAGCTATGATGTTGATATATTTAAAATTGATTTTTGACGAAAATATTATAAATGAATAGCGGACACCAGCGACATCCTCCGCGTGGAATTAAAATAAATGGCATTACGACAATAAAAATCGCCTAAGTGTCTCCTTAAAACTTATGTTATATTAGCTCTCAAAGATGAATAAGCCCCGTTTCTTCCTCTTTTTCCACTGATTCTTCGCTCCTATTAGTTGCGGTGTGATGTAATACAGCCTAAAAGCCTTTTTCGATAAATGGACTATCCAACACAAAAATAATTATCAATTAGAACCAGTAGTTCCTGAGATGATCGCGTTCAAACAAAAAAACTTCGTCCTGATAATATTAAATATAGTATAGAATCGGAAGGTTACGATAGATTACGTAACATGCAAAACTTAGTGTAAAAACAAGGTCCCGAAGATGTCTTATCTGTATACAATTTAAATCTGTCACGATATAAAACCATAGATTAAAGACTACTAGATGGAGTCATAACGCGGCTGTAGGTTCAAGAGCGTGACAGACTTATTTCATTCAGCCTTTATTAGAAAGTGACACAAGATTATTTTTTGTCCCTTTCAGCGTGTTCGTTTTTATTGTTTGTCAATAGTGGAGTTTGTGACAAGCAAGGGATATATCTGAGCAATTATTAGCTTTTTATTAAATTTGCTGATAAATAATATAACTTTGCGGTTACGATATTAATTTAAACGTTATCGTGCTATGGTGGGTTCTAATATTTTCGGCTGCAACAGTCGCAGCGAACAGAAAATCGAAGGAATTACGTTTCATACGTAAGTAGGCATAAACTTCATTGATTGATGATTTAAAGCTTAGATATGTTATTTTTTAGCAAATTTCATGTATTATGCGTTTACTAAACTATCTTATATAAAGTAATATTTCGTATTTTACGATATTTTAAAACATAACGTTTTATGATGTACTTTAAATGTTGACATGTTATGTCAATAAGGCTGATTTGCTGTCTCACGAGTAGACACGCTATGGGCTCTATCTAGTAGTCTTTAATCTATGTTATAAAACTATCGCGAGGGTCGGACGCAAAAAGTGAGCCGTGTCATAGTAGTGGACTCTGGACGCTGGATTACGACGCTAAGCCGATAGTTGTGACACATGCCACGCGGTGTTACTGACAAAGGGTTGTTCGGCTCACGCACTCAATAATACCACTGTCTCTTATGATAGTTTATTCTTATTTCTTGTGTTCAGATTTCAGGCTTGCAAAGATTCATAGAACAAGAAGATAGCTCTTCTGTGACCTAGGATGTGAAAACATGTGCTTATATCTCGTGTAGATAAAGATGACTTATGTCGTCGAAAATATCGCTGTCTCTTTCGTTGCGATGGATGGAATGAGAGAGAGGTGATTTCGAATTCGCCGCTATTGGTTAACAATAGACACGTTGTCAAAACGAATTATTAGATTTATGTCTAGTGTCGCATCCTAGGCCTCCTGATCTTACGCGGAGAGAGCCTATAATAGCAACATTTTGTAGCAAATAGGAAGACGCCTTTCAATGAACTCGTTGCATCTGCCAGCTAATCTCACACCGGCAACCATGGCTTTGAGATCAGCACGTAGCAAAATACCTTAAGTCTTTAAAACAGTAATTACTCAAGTAAGTTTTACTTGATGGATTTCGTTACAACGGGACCCAACGTAGTTTAAAATTTTTATAAAAACATCAACCACGCTTGACTTGCTAGTAATTGGCTGATTATTTCACCAGGTTGGCTACCTTTTACTATCATCACAACTTGGTGAGTGGACCAGACGAGTCAAATGACAACTGTTTGGCATTTCTACGGTGTGGTGGCACGAAACAGGCCATACGTGCGTACGTGCGGGCAAAAACAAAAGATTGAACGGCAATGTTGCGGGTAAAATGCGTTGCTGAGCAGATTAAACATGGCAATTTAAATAAATTCGCACCGGCTGATGCTTGTGGATCTGTATGATATTGCTGGATCTCGCAAGGCTTAAATTATGCGGGATCCCACTTTGTTGGACTGCAATCCCCATCAATATGTGTGTGTATGTGTAATTCTCAGAAAAAAATTGGTTATCTGTAAAGTCGGTTTACTGACGATAGTTGAACGTGACAATGTCTTAAGAAAATACTGATGGAATGGTAGCATTTAATTGGATATTAAAATTTTTAATTTAAGTATATTTTTTATAAATATTAATTTAAATTAATAAAATAATTGATTTTGATTTTATAAATTTTTATTTTAAATTTATAATAAATATATTAATTTTTAATTTAAAATTAAATATATTTAATAATTATATTTAATAGACGGATGTCGAACGCTGCCGAACGCAAAGGCCGATTGTGCTTCTTTGTCGCTCGTTCCGCGCTCTTGCTTGCACTTCGAGCCTTACATGGAACGCCTCAAAGCGAGGTAACGACGCACGACGTCATGTTTTTTCGTGCGTGCAGCCGGCTCTATCGAATTATAAGATCACATCAAAATCTTTCCTTAAAAATCAGCATACAAATTGCTCGTAGTATTCGAATAAAATTAAACATCGAATTCAAACAAACCGGCCAACCAATAAGAGCAGAAGCCGAGGACACCAAACGTCCGTCCCAAAGGCGAATCCGAACTCCGTATTCTAATTCGCACATACCTACCTCCGGTATAAATCAGCCCGTTCATTGCAAATTAAACATTATTCTTTTCAATCGGCATTCCTCCGCGCGGGGACTTTTTATTGGAATTTTTGCGTATCCTGTACGTGCCAATAAATACGACGCTAAGCGCTCCGACGATCGAGACCCTACCATTTAGCTCTTTTATGTCAATCGACACACACTAGCGTTTGCTACGGTGCACGATGCGTGCTGCGCATGTGTGCGACTAATTGTTTCACAACTTTGGTACGTTGTCGCAAAGTTGTTTGGTTAATGTATGTTTGGAACAGACATAATTTAGCATTAAAATCCTTGCTTAAATTGAATAATATAACTAAATGTAAGAAAGATTGTAAAATATATATACTGTGTATAAAAATTATATTAATAGTATATTTTACACAAAATGGCGCCCAGTAAGATGAATGATATAAAAATGTAACTATTTCGTTCAAAAATGGCTGTCACATTTTAACAACAAAAAGAGATAAAAAAAATATTTTCAGTTACGATAAAGTTTATTGAACCGACAGTATTTTACTGAAACTTTGTTGTAAGTTCTATGCACATTAAACTTATTCTGTAGTACAGTTAAACTAAACTGACGGAGTGCTATATATTATAGCGTCATGTGATCACTGAACGCATAATGAACTTGATTCCTTGAAAAGCTTTTTACAGCAATATTCGCATTAATTAGCGCCTTATTTTCATACAAAATAATCGACTTTTTATCGTGCGACAAGTCGTCAATGTATCCACACAAACGGAATGCAAATCGCAAAGATAGAACACGGTATCCAACGTGTATTCTATTTACTGTTGCTTTTATAGCGCGCTTGTACAGACTTGATACTTGTGAAATAATTAAAAATAATATAAAACTATTTTGACTGGTTACATAACTGTTTACATTCACAGCGCAACAAGTATTCATTGCGCTGTGAATGTAAATTTTTAGCTACATAAACATGTTTTGGTACCATTTAATAAGATCTAAAGAGAGTAATATTTGATAAATAATTATGTGCTTTTCTAAACAGGTAAAAGTGTAACAAAAAGTTCACTAGGTACTCGTATTTGTTACTAGACGCGAGGTTGCTTCGAATTAATGTGGTGTTACGATAATATGTCTTTAGGTAACCAGTAACTTTTAAACTCCAGGTTGAGATTTATTACTGAAAATTTGACGGAAGAAAGAAAAGCTCAATATTTTATAGTCTGACTTGATTTTGTAACCAGGACTTTGAAATCCTGGATTGGATTAATTACGCAAGTAATTGGAGAGATTTGAAAAATAGTCAAGTAGTTGGTAAAGTTCACCGTCAATTATTATCGAACCAAAAAGTTTAATTTTAAAAACTTAGTTAGTGAAAGTGTCAAGCTGAGCTTTTCCAACTACATCCCGGAATTGTTCCTTTAACACGACGGAGGCGAACAACAAAATAAAATACAATATAAAAAGCGTAAAAGAGAACATATTGATTTGCAGGAATTTTTATTAGGAGGTGTTACCTCACGGCGACTTGCGACTCGCGCGCGACTTATTGCGTTCAGTTATTTGTTAGAGCTGCAAATTACTACACATTGCCTACATGGGACTAGCCTTGAATAGATGTGAAACGGTTGCATAATAGGGGTTATTAAAACTAGAGGGCTTTTTATAAAATGTACGAGGTAATGTGTAATAATAGACACGAGATTTACAGCATTAAGTCGTCGAACCACCATTACTGTTACTTTTCATCATCATCATCATCATCATCATTACCAGTCGGTAGACGTCCACTGTTGGACATAGGCCTTTTTAGGGACTTCCAAATATAAAGATTCCGAGCCGCCTGTTGCCAGCGGCTCCCTGTTTGATGTCGACACGTTTGATGTCATCAGACCTACTGGTTGGGGGTGCGGGGTCGCCAATCTAGCACCTTGGGCCCCCAACGTCTATCCCCTGTTCAAACTATGTGCCTCGCCCATTGCCACTTCAGTTCTGCGACTCGCTGAGCTATGTCGGTTACGTTGGTTCTTCTGCGATCATTTCTGATTCGATCACGCAGAGATACTCCGAGCATTGCTCTTTCCATCGCCCGCTGAGTGACTCTGAGCCTTCTTATGAAGCCCGCAGTCAGCGACCAAGTCTCGGATCCGTAGGTCATCACTGGCAACACGCACTAGCTGTTACTATTACAGAATTTAAAAGTTACATATTGACGATTCAAATAATCAAAAAATTTTTTAACAGAAAATAGAACCGACTCAAAACGCACTAAAAAGTAGAAAATACCGTCATTATGCTTAATTATTAATATCTATGAAGTGGGTGCCAGCAAGTTTAAGGGACATTTATTTAACGTAGGTAGTAAAGCAGTTTTTTATAGAAGCAACGTTAAATGACGTTACGTTTTAGTGCGTTTGCCTCCCCATGGCGAGAAGGTATCCATGAGGATTTCCCCACGTTAAAAAAAAAAAAAGGTAGTAAAGCAGTTTGTGGGTTATAAGTAATGTCCAACTACCTAAATGACACAGTCATTTTTTACTTTTTAGTGCGTTTTGAGTCGGTTCTATTTTTTGGTAAAAATTTTCATTTCTTACTTTTTAGTGATTTATCGACACATTACCTACTCGCACTATACTCTCATAGTATATTCTCTCTCTCTTATACGGCACTTGTAGCCAAAAAGCTATCGATACTGACACAAAAACCGAAATCGCTGCAAGTGTGCCTATACAATTTGAAGAGTTTTTTTAATTTTCCCAGTATATCATCATCAGATCCTAAGATGATGATGATGATGAAGATGACAATGGGACCACCTTGGAAGTGTGCCCTTTCTAATAAAAAAAGAATTATCAAAATCGGACTACTCTGTAAAAAGTTATGCGTGGTCATACATAAAAAAAAAATATACGTGTCGAATTGAGAACCTCCTCCGTTTTTTTTCGTCGGTTAAAAAGATTTCACTGATTAAAAATATTTTGACTATGACTTTGAACACTTTTGGGCAAAAATTTTTAATGTTGATTTGTTCAATAATGCCTAGGTGGCTTAGAAGTTAGTTAGTTTAAAAATAGTTAGTTTAAAATAATAACATTTTTATTACACAGATAATTTAAATTAGGTATTATTTAAAAAATATTTACCATATTTTTGAAATATGTCCAAAATTTTATTCAATAAGTCGTACAGACTGCATTAGGAGTAGTTACAAGACAAACAAAACAAAAAATTACAAGACAAAACAAAGGACAATAGTACAGCGAGCGGGAATCGAAACCATAACCTCTCAGTTTTGAGTCCATTACTCGTGAAGCTATTGATTCAAATAATTAAATCTAGCATTTTTTCCAATACGGTGAAATATATGTAGTATTACACGGCGTCTCAGATATAACTCTCTCACACGACTTCTTCTTGTCGTTCTCATCTTTGGAGCCCATCTTGAAATCATAGGAGTCCGAGTATTTCCCTTCAGCAGTGGCGGTGAAGGCCAAGGCTCGTATGTGGTACCATGTCTCCCGCTCTACGAGTGGCACCGTCGCCGACACCTCGTCAGGCTTTACGATGATCACGTACTCTGGCAATATGTCCGGGATCGTGGTACTGTTGTATGTCTGAAAAATGTAACAAAATAGTTGTAGAGCTTGATTGACAGCTTGAAAGATTTCTCCAGGAAGTACCGCCGTCAAGCGCCATGTTCACTTCAACCGTGAAGCAGGACGTGATTGTCTGTGTAATGGGGCATTCAATTCATGTCAAAATATGGGTGTTCTACATACTTTTGTACTGCCTCGTTGGTCTGATGGTTAGCCTATGTGGCTTCAATCACGGTCCTGGGTTCGATTCCTGGGTCGGGTCATGGAATAATTCTGAGCTTTTTCATTCTTCTATGTTTTTAAAGAGTTCCTCTTTTTAAAGGCGATAGTCATCCACTTGCCATGAGGTAGGCTTTAGTCTATTAATTCATTATCCTTACGCCCAATAACTTATCTAGAGTTTCACAAAATATCCTGTTAGATACATTACTATCTAGGTTTTAATTATGTTTAGGTATATAGCTGTGCCCCACGGTACATTCCGTTTATGTGGGAATATTAAATAGATGTCTCACGGATTATCTCCTTAAAAACTTTTATATGTATGACGATTCGGTGGCATTAATTTTCTCAAAGCGACTGACCTATACTAAAGCCAAATTCGATTAAGAATGCTTGTCAACAAAGAAATTAAAAATGAAGGTAGAAATCACTAGTCATTTCACACCTATTTTTTTTTATTTAACTTGTTAATGACGAATTTACGACATAAAATTAGATTAGTAAGCTAATTAATATATTCAAAGTTTTTTAAATAAGATTTTTAAAATAACAAAACACAATTTTAAATTTATTGGGCATAAAATGTGTTGCGTTTAATACCTCCATTTTAAAGTTCTTTGTTGACAAGCATTCTCAATCGAGTTTGGCTTTAGTATAGCGAATATTTTGTATGAATGTAATAAATGATGGCTTACCTCAGGTTTAGATGCTACAACCCATGATGCTCCGGTGGTTGACAAATTAAAATAGCTTTTTATAACGCACGGCGTTTTCCATGTTTTTAACTAAAAAAATAAATAAAATAAGCATTAATATTAAAGTTTCAGCGGAATATTTTAAATTATGACTGGTAAATTAAAAAGTAATTCATTCTGTAAAATGTCAATAAATATTATTTTTTTCTAAACTATTCTTATACCTTGTAGGAGAGTCTGCATCCTTCACTTGCTACTGTCCTTGCATGTTTTCTTAACTTCTGCCACTCTCATTATTCCATTCACACACATCCGTCTTGACGTAGCCATTATTAACAAAATTAAATTTAAAAAAAAAATGGTTCGTATACACATAGACCGACAGACAGATATCGACGATAAACTTATATTATCCCTTTTTTACGCGGTGAAAAAGAAGCAAGTTTACCTTTATTCCAATAATGGGCTCCTTCACATTCGTAGTGTTTATGGGATCCCATACCATCGTGAAGCCAGTGTCGAAGCTTTTCAAAAGCTTAAGGTGAGGCACTGGTATATCATCAGCTGGAGTTTGCAGCAGCACACTTGGCACGCTCGCCGCCAGAAAAAGGATACTAGCAAGGATCCACATCACAATGTTTGGGTTAAGATCTAAAATCAAGTGATATTATGGGTTATATGTGTCGAACTCTACTAATGTATTTACTAAGATCTCGAGAAAAAAGTTACTAAATCTAAATTTTTTCGATTATATATATCAGTATCATAGATACTTAAATATAAGCGAAATACCTGATTGACTTATTAAAAAAAACTATACACTCGTTTGTTTTAAATTAATAGTTTCGCGATGACGTCACTAAAATAGATTTCCCGATATCCCCAAGGGATCTGCGTAGGTCAAACCACTAGCAAAAGTTATAAAGGTATACACATTTATATAAATGATGTTTGAATATACTTGATTTTTTCCCCAAATGTAATAGTTTCTATCGAAACAATGTAATTAAAAATTCAAAATCGTTTATTTCAAGTAGGCTTATTACAAGCACTTTTGAAATTTAAAATTACTATTTGTAGTTATTGTAAAAATCCTGCAGAATAAAGACAAGGCGATGCTGTTCACACTTATACTGGCGTAAGAATAACTTGAACACAACTTGTAATGGTTACAACACTACCTTACTAAGTGTGTTGATACATAAAGTTATTTATTTGACCTCCTAAAAAAGCAAAACTATATATATTATACCAGTTATTCTTAAAATTTCTTTATTACCTCGTTTCTTGTGAAAATCCTGTGAAAAGACAAGTGCGATTCTGTTGGCTCTTTTTGGTGTAACTTGACACAATTGTAATGATTATAACACTACCTCGCTCTCCCCTATGTGCGAAGTATGGCGCAGACAGGCGCTAAGAAACAACCGAGGTACCACAATCGAATATTATTTTTGTTACACTTACACAACAATATAATATTGTGGTAGACTATCGATGAGTAGGCACAATAGGGGCAACATATGCCTTGTAAATAACAAAATAATTATAATGCACTTACAATTACATAATTATAATTACAACACACAAGCCTTCTAAGATAATACTCAAGTGTGTGTATGTACTTTCGTTTTACAATTTGGGTTTTAGTGTTTTTTAAGAATTAGGAATGTATACAGACGCAAGCGGGGTAGGGATTGCCCGACTTTAAGACAAAAGAGTGCCAAAACGTTAAACAATTGAACAATCAGTAAATTGAAAGTGTGTGCAAGTTCACTTTTCACAGGTTTAGCACACAGGCGCTGTGGGGGGTTGGCGCGGCCCAGTTCATATTTTATAGTGTTCGTTATACACGAAGCCTCCTCAGAAGGTTTAGAGTCACTCAGCGTGCGGTACGAAAATAATAATGGATTAAAACTTTGGTCTACGATTAGGTTGTGAACTATACTCCGCTTGTTCTCAATTACCGATTTATTCGGACAAGTTCGGTGCGACAAGCAATACTTGAGTCGGTAATAATGGCTAATATTTTTCACTAGGAGATTAATTATCAGGCTATTGCTAATAACTTAGACAGGCTTTGTTAAGGTTGGAAGGGTGTTTTTACCTAATCATGTTCCCTTTAGGAGATTTGTGGGTAATGATAATGCTTATGTCACGTCCAGCGTGGCTGGTTATGATTCCGACATGTCCATACGAGACAGGGCACGTGACAATTCATAAAGACTGCTTCTGAGTTACCTAGGAGCTACCAGGAGATGGTGCCAATATAGGTAAATACATACATTTTGCTTCTCTTTGCAGTGTCGACAGTATTCTTATCAATTGTCTCACATTAAATAATATTTCTATCTAAGGTGCACATGCTACGAGTATTATATTCTCTATTAGTTTTGTTTCTCTCTCGCAGGCGTCTGCTAGTTTAAATACTAAATAATTTATTTGTTTTGCTATTTTTCGTGAAAGCCTAAAAGAAATATACCTGCCTCGTTGGTCTAGTGGTTAGCCTAGATGGCTTCGATCACGAGATCGAGGAGGGTTCGATTCCTGGGTCGGGTCATGGAATAATTCTGAGCTGTTTCATTCTTCTATGAAATGTTCAGTACATTCCAAGCTCGGAGTTTGGAAGTTGGTGGTGTTAGACCCCCGTGCCTCGGAGAGCACGTTAAGCCGTCGGTCCCGGTCACTATCATCAACATCTGATAGTCATCGTTAATAAATGAAACATTATCACCCTAAGCCTGCCAACCCGCATTGGAGCAGCGTGGTGGGTCTGCGCTCCATATCCCCTCTCCTATAAGGAGGGAGGCCCGGCCCTGTAGTGGGCCGTTAATTGGCTGATAATAATGATGATGATGATAATGATGAAAAGATTGAATCAGGTAGTTTTTAGTGTCATGTACTTACAAATAGTTAAGTTTCTTAATAATAGTTAAATAAAAACTTAACTACTCTTTTTATTATTAATTGAAATTATAAGTTTGGATAAATAATATACCTATTTATTGTTTCAGTTCTTATTTAAGTTAACATGAATCCGGTGACGACAGCGATATTAAAGCATAACCTTTATTTTTACACGGCGTTTCAGATATTATTCTTTCACAAGATTTGGCATTATCTTCTCTAGAGCCCAGCTCGAAGTCATAGGCGTCGGAATGGACCCCTTCAGCTGTGGCGGTGAAAGCCAAGGCGCGGACGTGGTACCACTGCCCCAGCTCGATGTGGGGTACCGTTGCTGACAGCTCATCTGGCTTTACGATCACCACGTACTCTGGCAAAATGTCCGGGATTGTAGTACTGTTGTATGTCTGGAACATAGATTATTATGAATGGTTAAGGTAGTGAAGTTTTTAGTGATAGAGATGGGCAGGGAAAGTACGTTGGTACCATTAGTTTAAAAGATTTAAGTATTAAATACAAATAGGCAATACTTTGCGGAAGTTTTATATGATTATTATTTCAAATCTATTAATTCAAATTATTAATATTAATTTATTAATTCAAATCTAAGTGAGTAGCGCATTTGACTTATACTTCATCATACTCTAGCCTATTAACAGCTCCTACTCTCCTAGTAGTGAAGGGGATACGAAGCGTACACCCACCACGCTGCTACAATGTGGGTTGGCGGGCTGCTCTACACTTACTCATCGAATATTAATACGTTATTGAGCATATTTACCTGATGAACAGATTCTACAATCTTTGACGATCCATTAGTTGACAGACTGTAATAGGTTTTTATGTAACACGGTGTTTTCCAAGTTTTGACCTGCAAATAATTGAAATAAATTAATAGAAGCTTGAATATTAAACTTAAAAAGGCTTAATCATAGCATGATATACCATGATAATTATTTAGACCAATAAAATCTTGAAAGAAAACCTCAATAATTTATGATCTTAGGCCTGTGTGCACCAAGATTTCAGTTATGATAACCAACGGTTAACATAACTTTACTATAAATTTACAGTTCACGACAACCCGTACGCCGGTTAAGGACGTAAACCGGGCGGTTAATTTTAACTGAGACTTTTTAGTTTTAGCTTATGATATAGAAATGAGACTGTACACTTGGTACACTTTTTGCCATTTTTGTTAAAAAAGTAATATGAACATGATATGATATTTATATTTTACGGTCTTTTTACGATAACCGAAATCATTTGGTAAGATAAAAGAAAGCACACAGGCCTTACAGCCACCATTTTGAAAATAATCGCCTAGGCACTGAGAAAAGTCAATTAATGACACCTCAAATGTCAAAATCCGTTCAGCCGTTTAGGCTGTAGCGCGTGCCGAAGAAATGGACATACATACATACATACATACATACGCTCGAAAAACATAACCCTCCTTCTGATAAAAAATCATCTCTTACCCTCCAAAAAGAGCAGTATTCTTTCGTAGACCATATATGCCCTTCTATAATGACATTTCCGAGCAATTCGGCCCGTGGTAGGAGTTAAGACAATTTTACTCTGACAATAATACAACAGAGCATTTCAAAGCACACAAATTTTTAAAAGGCTTAACTTGCCTAGTAGGTAATTTTTTTTGTGTTTAATTCAATTAAAATAAAATTAAACTCTATCGATATTACATTCGATTGAAAATATAAATTATTACCCTGACAGTATTACTGACCTAAAGGTTAAATTAAGGTTTGCCACTTTAAGTTATCACCATTACTTTAAAATAATAGTTCAACATGACGTTTCAAAAGTGCTAGTAACTGAATTTGACTTTGAAAATGTCTTTCACTTATTCCTGTGCCTTTAGAATAAACTGACAAGGATTACCTTTATTCCAATAATGGGATCCTTCAAGTTTTTTGTATTTATCGGGTCCCATTGTATCGTGAAGCCAGTGTCGAAGGTTCTCAACTCCTTTAGGTAAGGCACCGGTATATCATCAGCTGGAGTTGGCAGAAACAAACCTGGGACTGTCGCCGATAAAAGGATAATACAAGATAGTATCCACATCTTAACAGTTAACTTTATATCTGAAAAATTAAAATCTTAAAAAGACAAATTTTCTTCGATCAATATTTTATACTAATTCAAAAGGGATTAATTAATGCAAAAGTTTATTTGTTTTCTACTTTTGCCTTTTTCATGCTTTAAATTTATGATATTGTTTTCTGAAAATGTTGAAAATTCCTTTCCAAAAGGAGTTGAAATGTTTGTAATAAATAGAAATCCGTCATTTTTCACTGTCATGATATAACAGGTACAATCGATCGATAATCGGATTTTATCGATAAAAATAGTTTGATTGTTGAATCTATTATTGATCATTCATTATTCACTGGATGCATTTTTATCAGTTTTTTTGAGAAGATTATCAAAGCTTGTGACAACTTAATATATTATTATTATACACGAATAAACACCAGGCTTGACTTTGGCTGTCAATTTTATCAAAATGTATTCAATTTCCTCGTATCTTCCATACTGCACCCAAGTGTTCAAGAGAATGATTTTAAGTTGTAATAAATCTATATTTATTTAGTTTAAACTTACTTACATATTTCAAATATTGTAAATATCCTTTGAAATGAAAATAACACAATATTGCTCACAAGTCACATACTACCAAACTTAATACTGACAAAAGAATGTTTTGAGCGCAGACGAGGAAAAATATGCCGTTATTATTGGTACCGAAACCGGTCAAGTGCGTGTCAGGTCACACGCAGTGTAGAGTTCTGTAGTTGCACGTCACTTTAATTGTTAACTTAATTTGTAGAAAATTATCATACCCAAACAAAATTTTATAAGCATTTCGAACAGGTAAGTGCGAATTGTAAGTTCTATTTAGCTAAGTGAATTTTAATATTAATTATTTATGATTCGATATTATAAATAGATGTTTTTCCCCGTTAAAGACATTTTTCAAAAATGACTTTAACTTAATATTTCACGGATTAGAAAAAATTCAAAAATTTTCATTTTCATTTTTTATTTATCTTTTATTAACATTTTTTATAAGTTTTTATTGTTACTGCATAACCCTAACAACCCGAATGTTGATAATATCTTGTACTATTATGTATTCTGTGATAATATTCTAAAAGCATGATGCTATTGCTTTATTATTGCTTACTGCTCGTTTGTCAGTTAAACTTCGAAAAAACAACAAAAAATTATGTTTTTATTTTTCAAAGTAATTATTTATTTTTGAAATCACAAAGTATTATAGGCGTATATACAATACTTTATATAATGACAGTCAAGTTTTTAAAAATTAACGTTAGCCGACTTAAGATTTTTAGGCACTGTTGGTGCTAAATCTTCATCTTCGACAACCGTTTGTGAAATGATCCTTTCACATGACTTCTTCTTGTCATTCTCATCTTCAGTGTTGATCTTAAACTGAATAGGGTTTGAGTGAGGTCCCTCAGCAGTGGCCGTGAAAACATTCGCTCGCACGTGGTACCACACCTCAGGGTCCACGTGAGGCACTGACAGAGATGGCTCATCCGGCTTAATTATGAATACCATTTCTGGTAACTCTTCTGGTATTGTGCTGCGGTTGAACTTCTGAAAAGTATATCGAAACTTAAGAAAAGACTGTCATATTTTAAAAACTACAAAAACAATTCTCTAAGAACAGTTACAAAATACTCAAAACGCTTTTTAAGAAAGATCTTCTCCATTTGAAGTTCAGTACGTCGATTCTTGAAAAAAATACATCCTACGAACATCTCGCTTACATCTCGTCTATTGTGTCATTTTCAGTTTGACTGTCTGTTTAATATAGCAAAAAGTCATTAGAGAATACCGATTTCTGTTATATTCACTTCGCAACCGTGGTACATCGGCTTTAAAACTGACGTTTTTTTCAAGAATCGACATACAGGTACGAAGGCTTATGATTGCCGTTGAAATTAGAAGCACTTCTTTAGATGCTCTGCAAAGTGTTACTCTGAAAGTGACGGTGTTACACTAATTATCAGATGATGCAGGTTCGCATCAACTCTATATACAAGCCTTCGAAGTAAATTTATGGCAATGTTGTTTAAAAACGCTAAATTAAAAGTGACTTGAAGTAATCTTACCAGACGTTCAGATTTTACAATTCTCATTACTTGATCATCCTTGTGGTAGTTAAAGATTCTCATTTTACAAGGAGTTCTCCATACTTTGATCTGAAATACAAATACGTATGAGACTTTTTAGTGTGTTTTGAACACATTTATTTTACGTAGACAGTTTGGGGAGGTAACGTCCTTAAAGTAGAAAGGTGGGACTAGATATGCTTAAGTAAATTAAAGCAACTAAATGACACAGTTATTTTAAACTAATTCATATTTTTAAAATGCCACGAACTCGTACTATACGCTGTATATTCAGTAGCCAAAAAGCTACCGATACCGAGATAAAAACCGAAATCGCTGTAAGCGTGCCTCCAAAATTTGAAGAGTTTCTTCAATTTCCCCAGGATATCATCATCAGATCCTAACATGATGACAATGGAACCACCTTGGAAGTATGCCCTTTCTAATAAAAGAATAATTATCAAAATCGGACAATTCTGTAAAAGTTTATGCGTGGTTATACATAAAAAAAATATACGTGTCGAATTGAGAACCTCCTCCGTTTTTATTCGTCGGTTAAAAACAGCACGAACTCGGCTGTATTCGGAATGACCAATTATCAAAAAAATCCTAAAAATTTAAAATAAATTCATTTAAAACAAAAATAATAATATTGCTGATAGTCAGCGTAAACCGACAGACTGACGTTTTTTAAGGTAGACCAGCTACCAACTTAAAATAAGACAAAATATAATTGTAAATATTTTTTCTCGAACTCTTACCTTAATTCCAATAATGGGATTAGTATCATTCTTGATTTCTATCGGATCCCATCTGATCGTGAACCCAGATGGGTCGTCGATGCCCAAGTGTCGGATGTAAAGTTCTGGAATACCCGTTACAGCACATCCTACAAAGCCTTGTATTACTATAGCAGTAAGAAGTATGTACATTTCAAAATGTTACTCGTAGTTCTGAAAAATTTATCAGTTGCAAGAATCGATCCTAGTATCTCTAGAAAGCGTCTGTAAGTTGTTAAAATATATATATTAGTATCAGTTGTACACATTTGAATAAATGAATAAATGGATGGTAATAAGAGAATTTCGATAAACATCAACCAACACTGTAAGAAGCATTCGCTTGGCTGTTGGATCAAGGGTTGGATTCTGAAGGTACCTAATCATTGAAGCGTGTATTTTTTTTTCGTTTTCTTACTTTGGAACCCTGACCAGCGGTTGCACCTGAGCACTCAAATGCTTCACAACCGAAGCGTTGTTATTTATAAATTATTAATAGTATTTTTTAATTATTTTAACACATTGTTATGAATTAAAAAAATATATTGTTTTAAATAAATGAGAGAACTTAAGAACTGCAACAAGTTTGCAGGCACTATTCACTGCCAATAGTATCTATAGTGATCACAGACAATGCAATTTGTAAAAAATATACATAATATGAAAAATAAAAAGAAAGAAAGAAATATTGAAAAGTCCCCGGTAAGCAACTCTGTTTTGATCATATTGTATCCATATCGTAGATTCCACCATACCATAAAAGTTATCAATATTAATTCACTTGTAAAGGAAATAATATTAAAAATATTTATTGGGCATTAGGTAGCTTTATAAATAAAAAATAATAAAACGTACTTCTGTAACTTCTTTGTAAATTATAATCTCTTAAACTTGATTTTGCACACGCGTAATGTCCATATGTAATAGACGTATGAACTGATAATATAAACAAGTAGTTTGCGTACTTAACAAACCGGTAAGCGAAACGTGAGATGAGGACAATTGTAACGACAAAGTTGCGGTAAAAAATATATAACAAATACCAATAGCAAAGTCATCATCGGCTTATTCTTAGCCTGCCACAAGATTAAGTCTCTTATCTTAAGGAGAATAGATTTGTACAACAGACTCTGACGGCCCTTTAATTCATGGTTGAGCTATTTAAGATTTTCTAAAATGGTCAAATTGGGAGGCTTCATGGCTAGTTACTCTTCTACCAGCAAAATCATTTAGCATTCCGGTACCATGCCGTGTAGAAACCAAAAGGGGTGGTGATTTCATCCTGCTTCTACAAGTCAGCCCGCTTCCATCTAAGAGAAACCAAAAGGGGTGTGGATTTCATCCTGCTCCTACAAGTCAGCCCGCTTCCATCTTAGATTGTCTCTCTACTTACGATCAGGTGTGATTCAAGGACTAACTTGTTATGATACATAAAAAATTATCTAATAGTGATCGTAACAGAATAAAAAAAGAATGCAATCAACCATAGACTAGGTTTGTTGACATAGAGTAAAAATAAAATTTATTTTTCAAATATTTGAAGATTGTGACAGCGCAGTACACGAGTAAAAAACTACATAGTATACAAAAGTGAGGACGAGATCACTTTACACAATTGGGGATTGGACGTCACTAGGTAAGTTAGTCCAATCTTTTAAATCGTAACAGAATAAAAAAAGAATGCAATCAACGTGGTGGGTTGAAGCCCTATATCCACAAAATGTCTGGGGGCCTTCAAGGCCCTTTAGTGAGTCGGTATAAAACTTATTCAAATTTGACAGATGTGCCACAATGGACATCGATTTCAGTACAAGAATCCTCAGGCGTTCACCAAGACACCATAAACGTACAAAACTAAACTTGAAAATCTTAATTACTTCCCCCTTATTTGAAATGCAAAATTAAAAGTGGGAAACTCGTAACATTGTAAGGGCGTGTTTACACTGGGAGCGCAAAAGGTACAGATTTGTAAGGATGTAAATCAAACTGAATGTTTTATTAAACACTCAGTGCTGGGTATTCAAATTAAGTGGCGGTGTCGATGCTCCGCTTGTATGGAACTGGACTCGGAATTATTTTTGACTTGGGATAAAAGTACTAAAGGAAATGAAAAACTGTGTCGTTGAGGCATCGTCGTCGTCTGCGTTGCTTCGGATTAAAAAGTTATATGTTTGAGGCACTGACTATAAAATGAGGAGTTTTTTTTTCTTTCAAAATATTCTCAGTAAAACAATTTAGCTCAGTATTGTTTGTATTACATTAATTTTTTGCTAACATTTGACATTGACGTTCCAAGATTAAAACAAAATAGGATTAAAAACACTGATTTAATTATTAAATTAATAGAATTCATATGAAGAAGGTATAATTGCATTCTTATTATAGATCTGTATAAAATTATATAGATGTGTAATAAAAAATAATAATTAAGTAAATTCTAGTTTTGTTAAATTTTTGAATACTGTTTTTTATATAATCCATTTCATATTATTATGTTTTGTTGTGTACACACACAAACTACACTGAACTTTAAGCTAACATACTAATAATAATTTAAAAAAATGTCGTAACGTACTCTTATTAATCTCAAATTTTTTTTACAAATTAAATGAAAATCTCCTCCACATTGAGTTATCCTCGAAGATTTCCACCTCTGCGTTTCTGCTCGCAATATTTACCCGTTACTTTCTGTAAATATTCCGCGAACATTTCGAATATAACTCGTACAAGAAAATTAAGCTTGTTTAATTATCTCCTA
This sequence comes from Mycalesis mineus, assembly GCA_034621355.1. Lineage (NCBI taxonomy): Eukaryota > Metazoa > Arthropoda > Insecta > Lepidoptera > Nymphalidae > Mycalesis > Mycalesis mineus. Next base: position 560,287 of record CM067892.1, on the reverse strand, counting down.
CCTCGTGTGTACACAGCCTTAGCGGAACTCGGCGTTACTCGATGTTACTCGCCGTGTACTTTAGTAACAAAAGTCAAGTAATAATGGTAACTGATGATATTGCGTTAATATAGAAACAGTAAATATACCCGTATTATGTACTAGCGGACTCTCGGGGCTTCTTCTGCGAGGAAACCAGTGTATTGAACCTTCCAACAATACCGAAAATATTTTTTTACAAGATAAAATATGTAGAGTAAACAAATAATTTTTATATGTATTTGCCATCGCAAAGTTGCTAATGTAGCCCTTACAATTCTACAGTACAGAGTTGTTACATCTCAAAGGAATTAGTCAGTGTTATCGAAGAAAGCATTCATTCTTTCTTCTCAGTCGTGCACTCTTGCCAGAGTAGTCGTGGATGCGACGTAAGCATTCATAGATATCTACTAAGTAGTTCTTCTTCAGGAATCACTATTTTATCGGTGAAAACCGTATGAAAATCCGTTTAGAATTCTTCGAATTTATTGGGAGCTGACAGACAGACGGACCACGGAGGTGCGATATATTGTTTTGTATATCCAGTGGTATAATATACATTCTACTCGTATAATATATTATAACTAAACACAGTTTTCAAATAGTGTCTACCTGACATTAATTGGGTCATGCCCGAGGTGTTTAAGACAGTTACGTTACTATAGTTAAGGAATTTTCCTGCAGGACATAAACAAGATAATTTACCTCAGGTTTTACTTATCGCTTTATTTTACCTCCATAATAATAATTTACTCAATTTCCCACTTAATTTGTATTATTTATTATCCACGGTCATTAATAACAAGTACCAGGCGAGCAGAACTCGAGCGGAGCAAACTTCGTATCTTGCTTCCGCTAACTACTGGAAGATGCTAATGAAGCGCACTCACCTTTCTATACCCGTCTCTTTTCTACCACCACAGTGATCCATTAAGCTGTCTCTGTTTACCGCTGTCATCGCCACAACGGCCGATCCAGACGGTGACAAGAAATTAATTAGGGGAAGCCGGGGAAAATAATGGTACGCCGTGATTTTTAAATGAAATTTATTTTCTTCACTTCATTTATTTTCCGGGCGACATGACACTTTGGAAATTATTAGACATCGGAAGCTTACTTTCGCTACGTAAGGTTTAAAGGCGTTTTCTTTTTAAAGAGTTTAAAGTTTATTAATTTATTCACCTACTTGACTTGCCATTAATATTATAAAATCATAATATAGTCCACATTGGATTCATTGTTTTAAAGCAACTAAGAACAAAGCAATAAGATGTTTGAATGACTTTGGAAATCTTTTACCCTTAAATCTACAGTTAAAAAGATAGAGAAAGAGAAGACAATAATCTCTATTGATGAAACTTGTATATAGAGTGTTATCGCCAGATTCGTCGAATAAGTATTGGTGGTCCATTTATGAATCTGAGTGACTGACACATCGTGACACCTTTTAAATACATCGATTGACTTGAAATTAAAGTACCATATCTACTAATTTCACGTTGCATGCTCACTAAAAACAGATTGATACTCCTACGGGAACGGAATCTACGCAGGTGAAATTTTTTTTATGAATAAACATAATTCAAAATTATGAAATTGATGGAACTGGTTTTCCAAAATTATCTTTTGCATAAAAAATGAATCGCAAAGTGAAGTAGTACGCTATTTCAATGAAACTTATCACACTGCAGCCCAGGAAGAGACCCGCCATTCCTCCCACCGCCACTGAAACACAGAATATAAGTTAATTTTAGAGGTCTCGCATACTACAGACTTTTATGAACCGATAGTTTTTGGTTAAATAAGTATGAAAGTCGAATCGTTACAATTTGCAAATTTGATACACCATCATACTGATTAAGATAAAGGTCAAGCTATCAGCAAATTCAACAAATATATTTGTTTGTGTAACAGTGACCTGCAGGATTTAAGTCAAATTTCGGGGTAAAGGAAATAAAAGATGAGATCTTTCCTTAGGCCTAAGAGGTTGTGGTTAAGGAATTATATATTATGTGGTCTTATAACCAATGCATTTTCAGCCAAGGCACGAGCAAGTTCTTAAATATCCGATTAAAAATAAAATGAATACTACATGTATGTTTAATGTATTGTTTGTGTATATAATTAGAAGCTACATACCCAAAACGTCACTATATCCGAATATAATATCCCGCTTGTATCTAGTTCGAGGAAAAGTGACCATACCCCACTGTAAAGATGTTGTTCCTATCACCCAGGATTGTAATTCCTGAAATTAATAAACTGTTAGTCATATTTTTAGATATTGTAGATACAGTAGACAAAAAACATTATAAAACAACAAAACAAAATAAAATATGTAAGTACCTATTGTTTATTTAGGTACTGGGTTTAATCTCAACTGAGATCATAGTTGTCATATATGTTATGTGAAATAATTAAGAAAAAAGAAAACAGTAAATATAATGGTAAAGGATGGTAAAGTGGAAAGATGTATTATCAAACATATTTAAACAAACAAACCACAAAGAACATGAAAACAAAATGTGTAATTTGATTCAACAGCTATAATCTCTTTTCTCATCAATCTTAAGTGAGATAGTTGCAGAAGGGACAGTTAGTCAGTCAAGAGATAACTGATAGATTTAATTTTAATATAAGTAACTCTTAATTATTCACTCACGTATGTATCTGTAATATAGTTGACATCGTCACACAAAGGGTAACATGAACAGTTAACCTTTTTACCGTCTTCGTTAATCAAATCTGTGATTAAATCTGAAATTCAGAGGAAAATTATTTAAAACGTTATATTTCTTTTTAAAAAACCTTTAATATAATTAAAATCAAGTGTGGTTTAAATTATATTTGCAATATCTCGTTTCATTTATTTTGGTAATTTTTATAGTTCCGACTTTAATATCAAATCAGCTTCATGGTAGGTATACTGCTGCATTGTAAAATCGCAAATATTTATTTAATTCTACATTATAATGAACTAACTTTTTTTTATCTACTACAAGTTGGCCGTTGACTGCTATCACACGTGATGTTAAGTGATGTTGCAATCTAAGATGGAAGCGAGCTAACTTGTTAAGAGTAGGATGAAAATCCACCCCCTTTCGGTTTCTACACGACATCGTACCGGAACGCTGAATCCCTTAGCGGTACGTTTTTGTCGGTAGGGTAACTTTTAAGATTTGATTTGATTGATTTATAGGGCAATTTTTTTTTTATTGAGAAAGAATACAATAAGAAACTTAAGCTAACTTATCCTAATAACTATACAAATCATGCCCACGTGGAATGGTGGCAAGAATACTGGCTGCATTTCCGCTTTGGATAGCCAGAATCCTTTGCGCAAAAACTGAGCCAACCCTTCGGTCACCAGTTGAGGTAATTAGGCGCGGTGAAATGTTACGGAAGAATTTTTTGGCACTGCGACTACATGGCCCAAGGGTCTCCACGGCAAAAGGTACATTATAGATATCTTGATTAAATAAATTTCGATATGTTATTTATTTTTAATCCCAAAACTATAATGAAAGGTAGTTAAGATGGTTTTAGAATATTAATTTTACCTTTGTGTTTATGTAAGCAATGTAGGCCATGGACATCGCATATTTGTTCGTTTTCTGAAATAAAAACAATCGTTTTTTCTCATTTTAATTACTCTTAAAAGTTTTCTAGATTCAGTAAACTGTTAAAAGTCAAAATAAAAGAAAAGTTCAATATTCACTTATAAACGCAGAGTTACAGTTATAATGTTTGATTTTGCAATTATCAGTATGACCAGGGCCAATAAAATTATTTTTCTCAGGTTCAAACTGCTACTAAGAATATCTAGGAACAATGAATTCCAATAATTTATAACATGAACAGGGATCCCATATTCTATGGTGCTCAGTCTTGCAAACTAACTAAAAAGCTAACTAGTATTTTAAATTACAGTTTGCTAACCAATCTTCCTGTAAAAGTGTGGAATGCACTGACAGTACTGTAAACAGAGGCGGATTCTGCATTCGATGCGACACATGTTGTAGGTGTATATTGAGTTGTGTTTCAGATTGTTCTCGTGTTGAAAACGGCAGCGCCGTTGGGCTATTCTTAGACTGAAAATGTTTTATGTTACGCTAAATAATGAATTCCCATTGAATTTTATTGTATTTTTCAGAATAACAACAATTTAAGTAATTAATTATAAATAGTGTAATAGTGTAAAATATTCATGTTAGCATTGCAATTAAGAAAATCATTAACGTATATTAGCAATAGTATAAGTGCAATTGGATCTCCTTGTGATACACCATACCTAGCAGCTTCCGATGAAGTATAAACAGATATAGCTTTAACATAGAGCGTCATATAAAGCTTCTCTGGGGAATAATAATGCTTTGACGTAATGTCGGGTACTTCCATTGGTCCGTGGAGGGAAACCTAAAAATCAAATATTAGAATTTTTAAGCCTTGTCGCCTTAATTTTCAACTTACAATTACTTACCACCTATTCTTGAGTTGTGACTAAATTTGAAGGAAAAATCCAAATTGTGGAGATTATAAAAGTATAACAAAAGAAATCACTTACTGAATACGATGTTGTTATATTAACTTGAGCAAACACTTCACCGTCTAACGGATGGACGAAAAACGGAGGACTATTGTTTTCTACCGTGTCCCATCTATTTGCATTTCTATATCTAAAATAATTATTATTAGATATTTTGAGCAACATCATAGTGCATTATTATACGTAAAATTTAAATCATCTTATAGTACTTGATTTTAAAAAGGACAATGACCATTTTTGGAATCAATCTGATAGCAATTATTTTGGTATCAAAAAAAAGATTTTAATGCCAGTAACTTGTCAGAATCCTTGATCAACAGCATTATCTCCCTATTAAGTCCTTTTATGCCGACCACACTCTATTACGAATATATACGGTTGCAAGTCTTCCTCCTCAATGAAAAGGGGTAAAAAATCAGTGTTAGCTATTGTAGTAAAATTATAACATACCCGGGTGAATTGTACACCGCAACCTTTGAATTGATGGAATAGCAAAGCCCCATCTCGGTGACAGTAGGCACTATTTGTAGGTCAAACCCAGAAGTGCTAGTCGTTAGAGTAGGTTTGAATAGAGCAGATAGATCCAGGAGCAGCTCCAAATAGTTATCAGATTTGATTCCATCATATCGTGGCACCAAATTGAAGTTCTCATAAGTAGCGTTTGCTAATGCCTTAACAAAGTTTCTCAGTGCATCCTTGTCTTCAACGTCTGATTTACTGCATAAAAAATAGATGTGCATAAATAAATCAATAAATAATTTTTATTAAGCTAATGACAATGAATCGAAGAGAATGACATGTGCTGACCCCACATGAGTGGGAACAGGGAAAGATGATTAACTAATATAATGAACATAATATAATTGTTGAGTCAAACGTTGACAGTTAATAAAAACGTAGAAAACTGATCCTGGATATGATGACATATCTTTATAGGAAACAGTCTGAGGAGTGCTCTTAGCTATTTACTACTAGTACGGTAGTGGGTGAAAATTGCGAAAAATACTCTAACAATGCATATTATTGATGGAACTGTTGAAACAAAAATGTGACATAAAATTGTTCAGAATATGCACTTGAAATTCAAATTTTTTAAACTGAAAGAAGAATAAGCCACACTATATATCGGGCGTAGCAGAAATACAGGACTGTGAACGGCTGGCAGCCGACCTCCGACCTAAGCTTATTGTGTTTTAAAAAATTTAGTTTATCTAAAATCATATTTATACTATTCTACTTTTATACTTGTATATCACTCTTCCACTACATCACTCATTTTCATTCGTATGTTCTCGTTCTGTCGTCCATCTCGAATGAAATTAAGGGCTTTTCCGTAAAAGAATTTCATAGTACAATTAGTATAGTGACTAGTATGGATAAAACTACTCACTCCACATATTGCTCTAACTTCATATAATCAATCTTCACTTGTGGGCAGAGAGTGACACAGGGAAAGGTGGTGTTCCACGCGTACATGTCGCGGTCCATGGACACCACCGTGGGTGAAGACTGGTAGCGTTCCCAGGTGGCGGAAGAGAGGTAGAAGGTGCCGCATACTGATATGAACACCATTGTGAGCCAGAGAAAACTGGAAAGGAATGAATGGCTAATGATCTTTCATTTATCTGAATCTCAAATGATTTTTTTTTAACCTAACATATGTTTGCATACTGCTGCAAAAAAACTGCATTTTCTTAACAGGACGGTTTCGTTTCATGCTATCTGCTGTAAGGAAAATTTTTGGGGATATAATTTTAAACTTAGACCACTAATTTTAAAGGCTTGGATGATAAAGAATTTTATAGCAGCACCCATTTCACAGCCTAACCTAGAAGTCAATCCAATAATAAATTTAAATTAAGCAGTTTTACAAAAGTATACAATGATTTAATTTGAACAGGCAATAAATAAATAGGCACTTTACTTTGGCTATTTTCAAAAAAATACCCCTTACTCACATTTCACAAGGATGTCTGCCAGGCGCAACGAGGTGGCTCAAACCATGAATTGAAGAAGTTTCAAAGAAAAGCGACAAGAACTTCTTCATCTTCTGTTTGACAATGTGAGGAGGTGGTTTCTTTCGAGATTTCTTAATATGGCGGCGAAGATGTCTACGCTGATCTTGTTTGATTAGCATAGTCAGGAAATCCCGTTGGGAGTACATTTTGAAATATGATAAAACAAGAATTAAAACTTAATTTTGCTGGAAATCTTATTTGGAACTACGAACATGGCTAGAAATACAGGCCTATAACTTTAAAACAACTTAGATAAGATAAAACTGATTCAGTAATATCTATCGAAATGTGGCGTTTAAAATTTGTCCATTTCAAGTGAAATCTGATTCCAAATAAACACGAAACCTTTAAAAACCGTGTAGTGAAGCTATAACAAGTGTTACATGCCGAATTGCATATGCAATTATTAATTATCTATACAACAAATCTAATTATTACTATAAATAATATGCACTCCATAAAGCACACGAAACAAGCTTTTATCACAAAGTGGTTAAGGTTATTTTTCTTTGTAAAATTTTCACTCACGGAAAAACTTTGTCGAACTAGGTCAATAATGCCGTAATGGCACTTCACTGATTTTATCGGAGCTTAGCGTTTCATTGTCATAACCGAGTCATAACAATAGATTACCTACTCTATTAATTATTCATAAAGGGAGCAAAAATCACGCTTTATCGTGTTTCTAAATTATGTTTTTATTTTTCACGTAAACACAACAATATCATAATTATATAGCAATGGCTTGTTTGGCGTTATATTGACAGTCTACATCGTGAAACAAGCTAAATTTCAAGACAATCGAGTGAATAGTTTTAGAGATCTCTTGGTGATTCAGCCAGTGGTATTTCGTTTATATGCAGTTTATACGCACTTAACAGCGTCTTAAGCGACATAATTGTCTTAAGAGCGAAAAAAGTATCTGATTTATTTCTTTGTACTATTTCTGGTATAGAAAATGAGTCGAAGTGTCATGAAGTAGACGATTTCCATGAAACTAAGCACGCTGCAGCCAAGGAACAGCCCTGCCATGCCACCCACTGCCACTGGAAATATTTTCAAAATAATTTACATTTAGGTAAAACTCTTAAAAGTTTTATTTAATTTTAAAAGTTAATGATTAATTAATTTTACTTTTTTTGCAATAACTGACAAGCACAAGCATACGTTTCAATTAAATACCGGGCTATCCTCAAAAAATGTTCACTCTACAGTTCAAGTACGAAATTGTATAGCAAAATTTGAACACCTGCAAGCCAAAAATTAATAGGCATCGTAAACCGCATAATACTTCCTATAAGCCGTGATCACGCCTTAAATGAGCAAGGCCAAGCGCAATCTGCATTGTAGGCTATCATAAGAAATAATATTACTATGACTATGAGATGTTTTTGGGTATGAGACTTACCCAACACATCAGTAAATCCAAAGATCACATCCCGTCTGTACTTCATCCTCGGGTAAGTACTGATACCCCACTGGAAGGTCGTGCCTAAAACCCAACTCTGTAAAGCCTGTAAAATTCAGAGTTAAATTCGTTTCGGCTGGAGGTCTATAGACTTTTATTTTTTTTTTAATAAAAGTCATGTAAGTATTGCTTCAAACCAGGAGGGTCTTATTGTTGAAATATAAACGCGGTAGAAAAAAAGGGAGGAGGGGTATTCGACACGTATATTCTTTTTATAACCGGCTAACTTTTAAAGAGTTGTCTGATTTTGATAAATCTTTTTACTAAAAGGCACGTAAGCTCCAATAGTCATCATCTAGGATCTGATGATGACTCCTGGGAAAATTGAAGGCACTCACGCTCTTCAAAATTTGGCTGGGCAGGGATTTCGGATTTTGTGTAAATAGCGGTAGCTTTTTGGCTACAAGTGCCGTATAATATACTATGACGTAAACGTACGTTACCGTGTGACAAATCACTAAAAGATCGGAGATAAAATTTTTAACAAACAATGGAACCGGCAAAACCCACAAAGTAAATACATGGATTGTTAATTTATTCGTCTCTCTGATGTTAGATTAGTATCTAAACCAAAACGTACTATTAAATTAATGTTGCTTCAAATGCAGGTTAAGCATTTTATTGTTATTGTTAAAATACAATAGTCAGTGTTTTTCGCTATAACTTACAACTTACATAAGATTGTACAGAGTAGTGCACGTTGTGACAGATGGGGAAACAATCGCAGGCTACTTTCTTGCCATCTTTAGTCATTAAATTTATTAGTATGTCTGAAAACAAATAAATAAATTAGTAATTAGATGTGATACAAAGACTGTCAAGATTTAGTTTAACTAGGTAAAATAGCAAGATAATATTATGAAAAATACTTAACACTTGTAACGTAGGTATTCTTCTATTTTATAATGCGTAAAATCCAAAACACAATACTAGTTGATAAGGTGATAATATTTAACCAAATTGGATACTAACTTTTGGAAAGGGACGAAATAATTGAATTCGCATGATCATCTCACTCAGACGTGATTAAAAATTGGAGTTCTGTCAAATACAACAAATTATAAAGGTTTCAGTTCTAATACGTATTTTTTTCTATGAGTAACAGTTTTGCATTATTATATTGTTAGCAACATTGAATACTGCGCTTCAAATAGCTAGAGTCTACGACGACGATTAGACGAAAATCATAAAAAAAATGAATGTACTCTGCGGCATTTTTGGCTTATTTTTATATACGGTTTATTAAATTGCTGACATTATCAATTCCAGTTCTAGCATAGGCAGTTATGCTGCCTCAATAATATTGTAAAAGTATTTAGATTAGTGTTCAAGGATTCAAGATAGAAGTTCAAGATTGTTTCATTGTATTTGATTTAAAGAAGTTTAGTAATAAAAATGTGTTGATATTTTGATTAATGTTCTTTTGCTGCTTGTGCTTTTTGACCCCTTCTGCTAATGTTCCTAAAAATAAATAATTTTCATAACGTAAAACTATATATTAAATTAAATTACTTACCTTTATAGCCGGCCAAGCAGTGCAATCCTTTGACATCGCATATCTTTTCCTCTCCTACAATATAAAAATAGCAATTGTACTAATCCTAGCAATTGTCAGTTTCGAATTGAATTGTACTCAAAGATTGGACAGCCAACTTAATATAAACTCTAAGGGTATTATAGTTAGTACGGACAAAAAACTAGCATTCTAAAAAAAATTCTATAATATAAAGGATCATTATAGTATTATATAGAGTATGCACAATTAATTCACTGACCAATCCTCCGATAAAAGTGTGGTATGCACTGACAGTATTTGAGACAGAGTCGGATCCTACACTCTATGCGACACATGGTGTAAGAATAGACAGAGTTGTGTTTCAAGTTGTTCTCGTGTTTCAGCCGGCAGCGGCGTTGAGCCACACTCAAGCTGGAAAAGAAACATAATTTTTTATAAAAACTCGTTTTTTGTGCTCCAAATGACTGAGTAAAAGAATGAATTATGTAGAGTTCAAAGACCTTTTCGTACAACATTTTATTTTGCAATGTTATCTAGGACCAAAGTACTCATCAAGATAAATCAAACGAGGATAATCTCGATAAGGTTATATCGTTTTATTTCGGAGTTCCTATAGCCACCTTTCATAATTAGATCAGCTCCATATCACCAAAATCACATTGCACTGTCACTCGATATATGCAAAATTTCATACTCAGAATCTGGATGTGAGGTCTTTAATTCTCAATATTTGATAATAGATACTGGGACAGGAAAAACTAAATTAAAGCTTGTACAAATTTCATTCCTTAAATACCCAATGGCTTCGTCAGAAGTATAAACAGTAGTGGCGGTGACGAAAATCTTCATGTAGAAGTACGATGGCGAGTGATGGTACTTCGACGAAACATCGGGCACCTCGAGCGGGCTGTGGATGTATACCTAACGGAAGAGACACAATATTCAACAGAAGCCTAAATTTCAAGTCAAATTTTATATAGAGAAAGAAAAAAAATATAGAGAAAATCTTTTCTAAATATTTTAAATCATTTGTGATATTTTTTGTCGTAAATTAAAAGTTAAAGCTTACAAAAGCGCTCTCAGTAGAAACCTCCATTAAACTCTATTTATACATGTTGATCTGCATTTATAAACTTACTTTGTAGGAAGAAATATTTAAGATTTGAGCAAAAACTTCGCCATCTAGCGGATGAACATAATATGACGAAGATTGGTTTTGTATGACATCCCATCTGTTTGCTTTTCTGTAACTAAAAAATTAGAAAAAAACAGAATTATAGAGTAAAAAAATTACTAGACGTTTTAGAGAAATGTTATCTAACTAAACCATTTTTTTTCAGGAAAGTACTCGTATACAGAATTAAAATGTACTTACGAAAATATGTAAGTGCTAAACCTCTTGTGCCGGTACTAATTTCATCGACCACCATGTCTTTCAATCGATACAGAGCATTAGTAGGTACCGCCCTACCAATATTAATTGGTAGGGCGGTTTTCTGCCGTCAAGTAAGGAACTTGCCGACGATAGTACTTCCATGTATAAGCTAATTCTTAAAGAGTATTTCTGGTTTCAAACTTGAGTCAATTGTCCGTGAACTCATAAATTGTTTATATACAATTCACCAAAACTACTATTCACTGCTCTCAAATCATACTCTAAGAAGTTAGTTTAAAACTTACTCAGGAGAGTTATAGATCGCTATCTTCGAATTAGTGGCGTAGCATAGTCCCATCTCAGTAATAGTGGGCACCAGTTTTCCTATCCCGACACCATTGGCGCCGATGGTAACAGTTGGCTTAAAGGATGGTGTCAACCTGAGTAGCATTTCCAGATAGTCCCGCGGTTCTATGCCTCGGTACTCGGGCACCGAGTCGAAGTTCTCAAAAGTAGCGTTCGCCAACGCCATGATGAATGTTTTGAGTTTCTCTTTGTCTTCCACCGTTGTAGTGCTGTCGATGTGAAAAATTAGAGTGAAGTTTAGTGCAAGTTTTGTAGGCGATGAGTAAGCCGGAGTCTTTTTAATATGTTTGCAGTTCTACAATAAATGCGTGTTTTTTACGAAATATAATATAATTAGCGCGCATTGACTCTATAATACTGCCGTGATGGCACACGGCGTGACGCTTTTTTTTGTTGCGTATTCTTTGATTTCACCTGAAATGTTATATTACTGGTGTATTTACTAATAAAAATACACTACTACATTGTTGTTTAACAGCTTCAGACTGACATGTGTAGTGATAAATACATATTTTTAATAATTAATGATTAAATTAAATGTTTCATTTGAGAATAGGATAACTGCCTTGTTGGCATGGCCTTGAGGTCCTGGGTTCGAGACCTGGGTCAGGTAATGTAATTATATCAGATTGGGAAGTTGGTGGTATAAGAGTACCGTAGAGCGCGTTAAGCCGGCTGTTCGAATCATTATTATCATCATCATCTGATAGTGGTCGTTAGAGAATTCAACACTATCACGCCCTGCCAACCTAATTAGCGTGGTGGGTCTTGCTCCATATTCCCTCTCTTTGAGAAGGGATCTATGTACCTGGGGTTAATCGGCTGATAATAATGATTTGAAAATGAACTCTCACTTTAAGTAAAGCTCCAGTTTCCCAAGATCCACCTTATCTTCTGGGCAGATGCTGGTGCTGGGGAAGGTGGTGTTCCACGCGTACATGTTGCGATCTATGGATATGACCGTGGGCGAGGACTGGTAGCGAGTCCACGTCATCCACGAGATGGATATCGTTCCGTACAGGGATACCACCACCATGATAAGCCAAAGCATGCTGTGAAACACATCATCATTAATTGATTAAACAGTTGTAGTCAAGGTAAAAATTCAATATTTTCTAATATTATAAATCTAAAGAGTATGTTTTTGGTTGTATTTGCCATTTCAGGAACTACTTGGTTCAAATAAAAAAAATTATTGAATGACTCGGGGAAAAGCTTAATGGTCTATAATATCACGCTTATAGTGTCCGTGGTGAGTTTCAATGAAAAATGTGACAAAAACCCGAAAAATGATATCTTTTGTGTACTTCCGTTACATATATCTATTGCATAAATTTAAATGCATATAATGGATAGGTACTCTTCTTCTTCTTAGCGTTATCCTACTAGGTAAGATCAGCATTCTGAGAAAAAGCGACAAATAACATGGCCCACTTTGTCAGTTCTTGGTCAGAATCCCACCAGAAGAAAAAATAGAATACTTACATTTCTAATGGATGTCTTCTAGCATTAACCAGATGACTGAAACCGTGGATTGAAGAAGTTTCTAGAAACAAAATGATGTAGTCCCTGATCTTTTCTAACAGCAGTTGTGACAGCAGCTTATGACGGCCACTTAAATGTTCATTCGTATGATGAATATGTTGGCTTTTTCGAACATGTATTCTTTTGGGAAACATCCTGAAACTTCATCGAAATAGAGTTAATTTACATGCACTTTTTAACCGACGAAAAAAAACGGAGGAGGTTCTCAATTCGACACGTATATTTTTTTTATGTATGACCACGCATAACTTTTTAACAGATTTGTCTGATTTTAATAATTATTTTTTAGTTAGAAAGGGCACACTTCCAAGATGGTCCCACTGTCATCATGTTAGGATCTGATGATGATATCCTGGGAAAATTGAAAGAACTCTTCAATTTTTATAGGCACACTTGCAGCGATTTCGGTTTTTGTGTAAGTGACGATTGCTTTTTGGCTAGAAGTGCCGTATGACTATATATTACGAGAACGTTACGTGGCGTGGTATATTACGAGAACGTGGTATAAATCACTAAAAAGTAAAAAATAAAAATGTTTAACAAAAAATAGAACCGACTCAAAACGCACTAAAAAGTAAAAAATGACTGCGTTAAAAAATAACAGTAGTAAAGCGTTTTGAGTCGGTTCTATTTTTTGTTAAAAATTTTTGATTAGTCAAGTCGTATTACATTACATTTTCAAACTATTCAAAAGTGAATAGTCAAGCTTGCTTGTCTATTATTGGCTGGAAAAGTAGATTTTTCTGAAATACTATGACAATTTTGGTACAGTACCTGATAATAAAGACAAATTACCTTCAAGTGTTAATGTGGTAGTTGTCGCACAGTCACACAGTGAAAGGATTTTATTTCAAACATTTCGAATATTTCGTAGATTTCGTGTCACAGAGTAATTTTAGGCTAATCTATGATTCTTCAGAAGTCATCATAATCATAACAACAGCTGTTACAAATCTGATAATTTAAACAGTACAAAAACACATAAATAATCGACTTATTTGTCAACAAAGTAAAGTAACTCTAATTGGATTAGCAGATAGAGTTGAATTTCCTTGGGCAATTTTATTGTTGTAGGCAATGTATTGACGAATTACGTAGACTATCGACTGATTTTATCAAAGCTTTACTAATTTGAGGTTATAAAGGCCGATAGCACCAAGTAATATTAGTTGTACCCATATCTTTTAATTGTAAATTGGTTGGTTAATAGGCATGGTTGCCTAAAATTGAAATGCAAGTGATTCGATTTCAGAAAAGCATCTTTTATCCCACAAAGGGTTATAAAATAAGCAGTCAGACAAGTGAAGACCAGGTAAACTATATTAAAAGGAGGATCAGGAACTCCTACACACTACCCTGTTCCAATGCGGGTTAGTGGGCTTACGCCTGTGTGCACCAATATTTCGTTTATCATAACCAACGGTTAACATAAGCTAACTATAAATTTACTGTTCACGACAACCCGTACGCCGATTAAGGACGTAAGCTCGGCTAAGATTACCGCATGGTTTACGTCCTTAACCGGCGTATGTTAACCGTTGGTTATGATAACCGAAATCTTAGTGCACACAGACCTTAATGTGCGAATATTTAACCACTATTAACCGTTGATGATAGTGATTGGAACCGATGGTTTAACGGGAGTCTAAAAGCACCAACACAAGAAATATAGTATTAATCCAAATTCAAACCCAAGATTCGAATCCATGATATAAAGCTATATAAGCTTACCACTGGACCAATGAGGTAGTCAATATGATATTTAATAACCCATATTAATAACGACAACATCGGCACTCGGCGCATTATGGTTTATCCAATTGAAACTCCACCCGGGTCCCATAGACCCGCAGGTAAATTTAACGCAGGGTTAGGTTAATCGCGGGCGACGCGCATCGGGCCATATTAACACGTCGTAAATCCAACCCTTAAGCACCTTGCTAATAATTAAGATGTTGGGCCCCTTTAGGATCGTTTGGCCAATTTACGTACGGGTTAGGGTTAGGCTTTATAAAACGGTTTGCAAATGACCCGGCGTTGGGATGGTAAACAGATTGTGTGCAATGAAATACAACTAAACAACGTCGCCTAGTGGCCCTCGAGTAAGGACAAAATCTGATTCATTAATTTTCGTACCGTAACTAGGTACTTAGTAATAATGCGTGTACGAGTATAAGGGGTTGAAGAATATTATCCTTAACACAACATTTTCAATTGTTTCATTCTAGTTAAATGTTACCAGGTTGTAGTCAACCCAAAATTAAAAAATAGCTCCAACTCATTTTTCGAATCGCAGTTGCCTTTACAAGGCTGTTTATAAATTAATACTCTTAAAATTGAACAAGGGGCCGATTTACCAGGTAAAAGGTAATGCAAAAGATGATTCAGATATAGGTACCATAAATAACTTTTTGACGGCCTCCGTGGCGCAGTGGTATGCGCGGTGTATTTATAAGACGGAGGTCCTGGGTTCGATTCCCGGTAGGGCAGATTGAGATTTTTCTTCATTTGTCTTGGTCTGGCTGATGGGAGGCTTTCGCCTTGGCTAGTTACCGACAGAGACGTACCGCCAAGCGATTTAGCGTTCCGGTACGACGTCGTGTAGAAAACGAAAGGGATATGTATTTCATCCTGCTCCTAACAAGTTAGTCCGCTTCCATCTTAGATTGCGTTATCACTTAACATCAGGTGTGATAGCAGTCAAGGGCCAACTTGTAGTCAATAGAAATAAAAAAAAATAGTTAAATATCTGGCCGGCTATTCTCAATTCGTAGTCAAGTTGTTATCATTAAAATCTGACAAACTACCCGATACAAACAGAAGTTAGTTTTAAAAAACTACTCGAATAAATGATTCCAGAACACAAACTATAAAACTATTTCGGCAGAAGCTCAGTTCTCATTTGAAACTACCGTAAACGTTTTAGAGCAGTCGAAATGAACAGAACTACAGTAGTAACGCTAACTCCATCTTATCTGCAAGCAACATACCTTTGGTACAAAACACCAGTCGTTAAGACTTATCTGTAGTCGCCAAGACGTCTTCTACGCAACCATAAATGAGACAAGCGGTGGCGACAGTTGCGGCGGGTGAACTTACAAGCGATAATGTTAGCAATTTAATCTCACACATCATTACCAGCTGTAATTTCCACTGTGCGTACACGTTTGATGTCGTCAGTCTAACCTGTTTGAAAGTAAAAAGCAACAGCACTTTAATATACCCATCATTAATTTTGCATTGGCAGTGCCGCACAGGAAAAATGTTTGTATTTCGCTAGATTTATTGATTTTTTTATAAAAGATGTGTAGAATAAAGTGCAGTGATTATGTTTTACTGGCACTGTACTCCGATCACACCTATTTTTTGAACAGCAATTACATGCAATGCCCTACAGTCATACTATGTCAGCAGATACTATGTCTTTCGGATCAGAGATTATTATGTGACTTAGATTAAAGCGTTCTACCTTCGTCAGTGAAGGCCTAACAAATGGATTTTTTCGATACCAAATGGATAGAAATGAAACTTCATAATAATAAAGGTTACATATCAGAATATCACAAAGGCCATATTTTATCCCGAAATTTTCACGGGAACAAGAAAAACGCGGGAGAAATCACAGGCGTCTTTTAGTATGAAATAATATTATGTCAATTTGTATCATCAACTTAAAAAAACTTAGACGTTTTATGAAATGTGATTATATATTTTGCCCGCTTACACTCAGAGCGCACTTCGGTGGGATTCGACAGTATGGGACAGGGTGAGGCAAATGTTAAAGATTATTGTTTGGAGCAAGCGAGGTGTAATTTAATTCAAAGACGTCCTACCTCTCTCTTAACGATTCTGGAATTAGTGATTGCTTTAATATATTTTACGTGATTATATCGATATCGATAAGCTATTTTTATGAAAGACTAATGTATTTTCTATGTATTATTTACTTTTTGTATTTGTAAATGTAGAATTTTTATTAACTGGAAATAGTGTGATTTTTTTCATACAAATAAAAAAAATATTTGTCTGATTTTATTTATTTCGTTCACAGTGCACATCATCTCGCGTTCAACAATTCCTATCTCAAGATTGAAATATCTAGTAAAAATATCAAATCCTAATCTATGGTCTACAGCACCTAAAATACTTCTAAACGCTTCAACCGCTAGTACTTCACTGGGCCATGTCATGCGCCCGCCTTAGGCTCTCGTCACCGCTATCTCCCTATGAAAATCCTCGGCCCTAGGCTGACCGTGTGATCATAAACTTAAAGATACTTAATATAGAAAAAAAGGTAATGGTGGTCACATTCACTATCATTTCACATTAGAAAAAAAACCATACCTAAATTATGCTGAAATTTTTGAATTTGAATAATGAGCAATGAAACATCTTTCCAAAAAGCCCGAGCATCTTCAGAAGGCATTAACTATTGTGTTCAATAATAAAGTAAGTAAAGGATTATGAGTTTGTGTTTAAGGTATCGATAAAGTCGCTTCCCTAGCAAGGTGGCATTTATTAAGTGTATATGTTAAGATTTTAATTGCGGGCATCAAGTGGCTTTTGTGAATTGTGTATGAGTGGGGAAGGGGGATGCTTTGTTTTATCTGTGCCTCGTGTGCTAATGAGGTGCGACTGGGGTAGATACGGGGCACGGAGGAACGTACTCAGCGTATGGGCTTAGAAATTTGGTTACCTTTAACATTTTACTACAGATGTACTGACTTGACTACTATGAAGTGTTTTGCGTCATCATTTTCATACGCAAGGCTAAGGACTGGCATGCCCGGTCAAATTAGCTTCAAAAATATGGCATGTAATTTTTTTTGGAGCTCCTTATACAGAAAGAAGAAAATGAATGCCATTGGCTATTGGTTATTGAGTTGACTTGTTGAGTAGTGGTACTTCCTTTAAAAACATTAACACAATCAACTAAATATTTTTCTTAAATAATTTTAAAACTGTAGTTTTACCTCTTTTGAAAAATACTGATGTTGTGTCGCTTTGAATACCTATTATGAAAAACCTAACATTTTCAACTGTTTACATATATCTCCGAAATTGTGATTTTTAGGGGGAAAAGTTTTAAAACACTTTTTGTAGAAAATCGCACGATTAATAATTTTGTCTTGGGTATTTTTATGATGATAAATGCAAAAAACCAAATTTTGCTACATTTGACCTTGAATAATTTTTTTTGCACTCATTGGATCGATGGTGACTTTTTACAAATTGTTTGTAATAGTGTTCCCACCATTCATGCCAAATTTCAGCTTTGTGCGAATTAATGTAACCTTCAATGTCTATTTGGACCGGGCTATAGGTCTGTTATTTCTGATTCTTACAACTTGGGTAACTTCAAAACATTAATAAATAAATTCTAAGCACGTTCCTTCCTAGGCCACATCTTTATCTTCCATCAGGTATATTTTTTTTTTTAGTAGACGACGCAGAACTTTTTACAGAGTTGTCCGATTTTGATAATTCTTTTTTTATTAGAAAGGGCATACTTTCAAAGTGGTCCCAAAAATCATGATATAAATTGAAGGAACTCTTCAAATTTTGGAGGCACGATTACAGCGATTGCTGTTTTGCTGTGGTAGCTTTTTGGCTACTTCCAATAATAGGCTATGACAGATAGTACGAGTACGTTACGTGGCGATAAATCACTAAAAAGTAAGAAATAAAAATTTTTAACAAAAAATAGAACCGACTCAAAACGCACTAAAAACTAAAAAATAACTGTGTCATTTAGTTGCTTTAATTTACTTAAGCATATCTATCAAACTGCTTTACTACGTAAAATAAATGTTCCTTAAACTTGGCTGGCACCGACTTCATAGATATGCTTAAGTAAATTAAAGCAACTAAATGACACAGTTATTTTTTACTTTTTCGTTTGATTCTATTTTTTGTTAAAAATTTAACTACGTTACTGCTATCACAATTATGTTAAGATTGCAAACGATACGGCTTCTCGTTAGAGCAGGATGAAATCCACACTTTTATCGTTCAACACGATATCGTACCGGAACGCTAAATCGCTTGGCGCTATGTCAGTTTGTCGGACGACACATAAGACAAAATTCATTGCAAAATCTCAATCTACCGTCAGGTATTAGTCAATTTACGAGGTTATTGCATATGGAAAAACATTATAAATCTATTCCTGTTTTGCTGTGGTTGGTTTTGCAGAACAGATCAAGCGCATTTGGGTGTGTAAAGTAAAAGAAGTGTAGTTGATAAACTATTTAAAGTAGGTGTCAGAGGAGGTAAGCTGCCAAGAACTTCAGTTCAACAAACACGCATGTCAATCGCTTATCTATGCACTTATTACAATCAAATGTCAGAGAAGATTCTAGAACATTAGCAATTACAAGAAATTTTAGCTGAACGGAAAAATCCCTGATGGGAATCACGATACTCGAATAAATGAAGATATTCCCTTTTATAGTTGAGTCGGAACTCGACCACGTCATAAATACGCCACTCACATGCCCATAAAACAGGGGCACCTTTTCCATTCGTCATTCCTTTATCAGCAAAAAAGGGCACCTTCGAAAAATGAGTACTGCCCGCCCTGTGCCCCGTAAGACAACTATTTATCGGGGAAGAACCTAATAAATCATGTTATTTTTTATCTACCCATCTTTAAGGTGGGGTAAATAACTCGGAGGTGTATCTTTTATGAAGGTTTTATGGCTTTTTGTTGTTATTAATGGTGTTGGGTGTTGATGGGATGAGGTTGGTTTTGTGGCTTTTTTGAAATTGCTGTTATGATGCAGGGTCCTTGTAAGTGTATGTGAATTCAAAAGATTAAAACATAATGGGGAAATGAACGTTTTAAATATAATTTAGTTTTTACCTTTAGCAGAAACGAAGTTTTGTATTTCAAAAGCTAGAGTAAGTTTTTTTTAATATTAGTATATTTGTACCATATCTCGACCGGAGAAGTCAACGTAAAAACCCTTATGCTCATTTTTGCACCAACAGCATTGCTGTGTTTGAGTTTTAATACAATTTAGACCGAAATACAAAGATGTGTACTCGTATAAAACTATTTAATTTGACGTTCAGGTATGAATCAATATAGTAATCAATATTCCGTAATTTGAATCGAACTAAGAACCTTCTGGTTGCAAAACAGATTTTAACCAACAAACCAGAGAGGTGATAAGATGAGTTGGTGTACTTAGCGACATTTCAATACAGATAATGTAGAGGATGCTCGTTAAAAAGTTACGCGGTCGCTGCGCTGCGCGAGACACAATGAAGAGGTGAGACTTTGTATACAGGAGGATTCGATTGTGATAACGATATTTTATTGATATTTGTAGTTCGTCAAAGTTTTGTCGGGTGATAGGTTTGAGCTGTGACGATTTACCGTTCTAGAGACCAAAACAGTCGAGTTTTTTTTTATGTATTCTAACATGATCGCACGTAGCCGCAGTTACAATAATTATAGCGAGCCGATTTTATATTTTTAATGCTAAGAACATTACTAATCCTTTCATCGAGCTCTATTATATCAGAGATAGACATCTCAACGTCCTGATGAAGCATTAACAATTTCACTGAAAACCTTTAGCCCTTGGCAAATTGTGTCTTGTTTTAACTCACCTGTATTACCTCTTTCTAAGTCTGTTTAGAAGGCTGTTCGGAGGCTTGAAGGCATTGTAATACATTTGAACCCACTTAATATAATATACAGGGTTCTTAGCACTAACTTATTACAAAAACTTTCATAAATTTTGCCTATATATTTAACGTGCATTGAACACCACGTTTCTGGCCTACCATGAGCTCGTAGGGACCGTTTCGCATGAGATTTTCATCACTCAATTTAACATTCGATTTCTACACTTTTATGGTATTTATTTATATTATAAAACCCTAATCATCCTGTACGTGTAGGTAAGTCGCGTCTTAAGCTTGTTTTGTCTCTCCACTGTGTTTCAGGCCGCGATCATCCCCTCTTCCTGTCACGCGCCACGAGTACATCAAACGTTACAACTTTAACTCGCCTATTGTTATCTTTAACCTCTGTACTTAACAGACCTCTACACAAACTTTCGCGCCGTTTCGAACCAGGAAAGGATCTAGGTTCGATTTCGGCTTCTTTTTGTGCTTTTGTTTGATTTTCTATTTATGTTAGACACCTACTTGCTATTTCAAAAATAAAAGAGAGTTATTGAATTTATTCCAATCGTTTAACAAACTCGGGTTTTATCCTTATTAGTATTATTAGTATGGCGAGCGGTGACAAAAATCAAAACGCAACGCGTCGTGTCGTAACTGCGCCAGAGTTAAGACTAAAAGCATTTAGTTTAAGGGGTAGTTATTTTTTTGACGTGAAAACGTCTTATAATTCGATAGAACCGGCTGCACGCACGAAAAAACATGACTCATACGGCGTTACCTCGCTTTGAGGCGTTCCATGTAAGGCTTGAAGTGCAAGCTAGAGCGCAGAACGAGCGACAAAGAAGCACAATTGGCCTTTGCGTTCGGCAGCGTTCGACATCCGTCTATTAAATATAATTATTAAATATATTAGTTTTAAATTAAAAATTAATATATTTATTATAAATTTAAAATATAAATTTATAAAATCAAAATCAATTATTTTATTAATTTAAATTAATATTTATAAAAATATACTTAAATTAAAAATTTTAATAACCAATAAAATGCTACCATTCCATCAGTATTTTCTTAAGACGTTGTCACGTTCAACCATCGTCAGTAAACCGACTTTACAGACAACCAATTTTTTTATTTATGGTTGCTATACATAATCTGTTACTATTTATACTGTAACGCGTGTAATTAATTAAAATAATTTATTAAAAGTTAGCTTAAAATTACTATTCTGTAACCAATTTTACTAAGTGTTGGCATCGTAACGCTGATTATATAAATAAAAGACGTAATGCTGTAATATGGACTGTAATTCACGAATAAAGATATACAATAAAATATGCAATCGAAATCGAATGCGATGTGCAAGCGAGTAAGGTCTCTTCGGTCAAGCCTGCTCCCCCCTCATCTTCTCCCGTGCATCGATGAACCTATGTACTAAGTAATGCCAAACTATTCTTTTATCAATTAGAACTAAACTGTAGTATTTCGACATATTAAACCTGAAACTAAATTATCCTACATGTGTATCGTTCACCCTAGCAGCTCTCCGTATTCCCGGCATATAGGAGTAGTAGCTAGGGTAAGGTCCATTTTTCAGGTAAGACTGGGACCCCACGGGAGAGCAGTAGCAGACGTGAAAGATACACTGCGGGGTGGTAGCAGCTACGCAGCTCCTTCTGCAGGCGGGGGCGCAATCCTGGTTGAAGTCACATTCTGGAAACGTCATCATCATTGTTCTCATCATCAACATCGTCGATATAATTTATTATAGTAATAATTAAAGGGCTCTTTAGATGGCCCATCTAATGGAATAAAACTATCGCCCATAAATAGAGCAACACTTAGCAGGGCATGCAAGGATCACGTCAAACAAAGAACCCTAACATCTATCAATCCGGCGCTTTTACACCAAAACTATTGAGTTTACGAAATAAAATGTTATTTTCTTAACATAGATTGTAGGATTTCTTGTCAATAACATAATTAAGGCTGTAAAGTGGGATTTTCGAAAGAGCACAAAAATGTATAAAATTAAAACTCCTGAAAATATTTTCAAAATATCACATAGTCTGTCGTTGCTTGGGAGGAAAATGAGACATTTTTGACTTCGCCGCTATTAGGTGACAATATTTTTTTTAAAGACCGAGGCGTACATTTCTGGATCAAAGTACCCTAAACCGACCTATTTTTTATCTTCTACAACTTGGCCCTTGACTACTATCACACCTTATGTTAAGTGATGATGCAATCTAAGATGGAAGCGGGCTAACTTGTTAGGAGTAGGATGAAATCCACTACTAGGACTAGGTTTCTACACGACATCGTACCAGAACGCTAAATCGCTTGGCGGTACGTCTTTGTCGGTAGGGTGCTAGCTAACTAACTAGCCACGGCGAAAGCCTCCCACCAGCCAGACCTAGACAAATTAAGAAAAATCTCAATCTGCCCCGCTGGGAATCGAACCCAGGACCTCCGTCTTCTAAATCCACCGCGCATACCACTGCGCCACGGAGGTCGTCAAATACTTGTATAATATGAAAGGTTAAATGAAATTGGAAGAAGCGAGAAAGATCTACCAGGATTGTAGCAAGTGGAAGGACGTGGTCTTTGCCTACCCCTATGGGAATGAGACGTGATGACATGTATGTATTTTTTTTCTATAGGTACTTAAGATATATTCTCTTCTTAGGCCTACAGGTAAAAATACCAGATAACTGTATCTAGTATTGGTACATCCGTCATAACAATAAACTATTTTTTAAACCATGCGAACGTACGGTTTTCAGTAATAATGTCAAAAAATCTCACCATTAAAATTATTATTGTGAATCGATGATAATTGTCCATAAATGTCGGCAAAGAGATTTGCTAGTAAACCGACTAACAACAGTGTGCGGGCTACCTTCATTTTTATTTAATTTCTAAATGACCTAATGAAAAAACTTATAGAATACTGAGCTTTTATACACTTATGTTTCATCTGTAACTAATTTAACAATGGGTCTTTGAGAATAACATAAATGTGATTGATTAGGGTAATAAACTGTTAAATGTTTTACTATAATTTAATTTTAACTGCTCCGTTGATCCGGACTATGCAAACGGAACACGAAGTCCTAGGTGCTATGTCTGGATCAGCAATAAATTATTAGGCTTCTCTTTCTTCCACCACGACACTTACAGCCTGAATTTGGAATGTTGGTGGTGTAACTATCAGATGTTAGACACGGAGGGTAGACCCAAAGTAAGTGTAGGTAGGTAGCTTGTGTTATGGGTACCATTATAACTGATAAATATTTTTATAAATATTATCCATAAAATATAGATAAATACGACTAGACACTATAAACGATCCATGTTCATCACACCAATAATTTTTCCAGATGTGGGAATCGAACCCACAGCCAAGGACGCAGAAGCAGGGTCACTACCCACTGCGCCACTCGGCCGTGGTGTATCATAAACACTTGGTTGTAATCATCGCATTGGAGCATCGAAAGCATTCTTTTTATACATTCCTTGACATTAATTATATTCAGTGACCTAATATTAAACATATAATTATTTCATATTAAACATATAATTTAATTAAATGTATTGTAATTATTGATAATTTATAAATATGTTAAATGTGTTAATGTATGTGACGATATATATCTTTTTTAATAATGTTAGTTAGTTATGTAAATAATGTTAGCGACACCCTAATAGAGCCTCATGTGTATGTATATGTACAGCAATGCTACAACGAATGAATATATAAATAAGCTCTGCTATTAGATATAGGAAAATCAGGATAATCAAATAGAAATGCAAATATTTCTTAAAAGTATAATAAAAAAATTAAACACTAGAAAGTTAATGTTAACCATAACAAATTTCGAATTTCAGTTAGTTTAAGCAATATTGAAATTTTCTCGAGTTTCAAATTAGCACCTCTAGTTTACATGGCGTATGTCGATATGATTATTGTAGAATTAATCACACTTTGTTTCAATTTGTTACTCATTAAGTATTGTTCGATTATATGTATAAATACAGCTGTTTCCAATGAACTTAATCACAGGTTTCAGCACTTGGGTGAAAAATGACGTTTCTTTCAAGCGCTATGTTGTTGGTAGTATTTGCTATCACTTTGGTCTCAGAAACAAAGGGGCAAAGTAAGGAATATTTCTATTTTTGGGGTTATTGTTAAATGTTTATTTTGGCTTCGACGGGGTTCTGGGTTCAAGTTCTGAATTGGGTTATAGTATAATAAGGTTTATTTATTTTAATACATTTTAGTAAAAAATGTAATCTAATCCAGAATAAAATCTAATCCAAAATGTGGGTGGTGGTGGGCGTCCCCATATTTTTTTAAAGTTATAGGCTAGCGCTTGGCTGCAATCTCACCTGACGGTAAGCGGTGATGCAGCCTACGGTGGAACGCACTTGCCTAGAAAATGCCTATTCACTCTAGACTTAAGGACTATACAATAAATGTGAATAAATATTACGACCTACCTAATGAACAGTTGAAATAGGTGCGAGAGGTATACCAGCTATAATGTCTATATAGTCTGCTGAAATATCTTAGCCTGACTAGAACTGCAACAAGTTCTGTACTGAAACGGTTTTTTTGGGCAGAGGGAATGAGTCGATCAGCGAAGGAGAGTGCTGACCGGACACTAAAGATCTCCTTAAACTTTCATCCGTGTCACAAGTCTTGGATAATGTTCGGAGTTTTTCTCTCTGCCCGACGATGGACCCATCACCCGCAATCAGTGAAAGCTAAGACATTCGTCTCTTTGTTTTACAGGCATACCGTGTTATTCTAACAATGATTGCTACAAACCCTGTTTGATATCCTGCTCCGCCGTGGCCTCATACCTGTGCTACGTGAACCAGTGCTACTGTCAGCCAATCTCTGCTGGAACCAGTGTAACTCGCGGGCTACCTCGGTACCAGCCGGCTATCGCGCCAGTGGATTATTAATTAATCTTTCAGAATTTCTCCATTCTTTCTTCAAATAAAATAAATTGACTATAAATGTTTTTATTTTTTAAATTAACACCTCAACCTGGCCATAGCTAACATATTAGCTAATATATTGGCCATAGATAGAAGTGACCAGACCGAGAACATATAATTTCTTTAGGGCTTAAAAATAATACTCTTGGTGAATAATTGTCCTCATCTAATACTTGTTTGCCGCAACAGCTGACAAATGCGTACACGTCTCCACTCCAAAATCCTTGTTTTCTATTTGCATAAGTTGTATGGAGCTGAATAACTGTACCTCAATGGATCACCGGTCATAGGCGGACTGAAAAATTGCGAGCTCTATGTCTGTCCGTTGCTTTATGTTATGTTTTCGTATTACGTACTCGGATACAATGCAACTGACAATAAGCGTAGGAAGAATGATATATAACTAAGTAATTTGATTCAAAAAACAAAGTTACTTTGATAGGATTAACACTATGATGATGATGATTAGCAGTATGATAGGAATAACACTTTGTTAATCCTATCATATTGCTTTTATAAAGGCAAAGGTTTGTGAGTGTGAGTGTGAGTTGTTCATGACAAAACGACTGGAGCTATTTTAATAACATTTGGTATCGTTTTGACAGACAAGGGAGACCAGGGGTATTAATACGTCGGCCACATTTTATTCTATAATTCCCACACGAACTACGCGGGTGAAACCATAGGAGTACTCTAGTTAATAATAGGTCTTTACCTATAAAATTGCCGTTTTGTATGGAATAAGTGGAAGTATGTGTTAAGATACAAACGGCTGAAACGTCACTGTTTACGTCATCAGTGACGTGAGTTTCAGTCGTTGTGTAAGTGAAAGTACTTATTTTTTCAAACGTTTTTATTTCTGTAATTCAAAGTAATCACCCATGCAATCGACGCATCTTTGCCAATGCATTGGCAGTATATTGATGCTCTTGTTGTAAAACTCAGCTGGACGCGAGGCAACAAACTCTTCAAAGACATTTTGTACTGCCTCTCAGGAATTGAATTTTTTGCCCACTAAAAAGTTGCAAGGTCTGGTGAGTATAATGATGAGAGAGAGCTTCCAACCCCAACTCTTGCAGCTTGGAGACTACCTGTTGCACAATATGAGTTTGCGCGTTGTCGTGAAGGAGCAGTGGGGACGACCGATTGACCAATGTCTATTGTCAATCGATGTGCAAGTTTCTCCACCATTTTCTCCAGTTCTTCACAATACATATCTGCAGTAATGCTCATGCCATTTTGTGAAAATCATCACCTTTTTAGGGGTTATTTTTCATTTAGGGCATTGCTTTAGTGCTGAACCAGGATTTAACCAACTTGCTGAGCACTTTCGTTGGTAAAGACCTAATATTATAAGCGCGAAAGTTGAATGTAAGAGTAACAACCATCCATCCAGGATGTTTGTTATTCTTTCACGCAAAAACTACTGAACAGACTTTGATAAAACTTCACAATAATACAGCTTATACATCAGAATAGCACACAGGCTACTTTATATCCCAGAATTCCCACAGAAACGAGAACTACGTGGTTAAAACCGCGAGCTACCTCTAGTTGGTCATAATTAAACACACTGTTATAGACCAAACGCAAAAACTACTGAACAAACTTTGATAAAACTTCACAACAATACAGCTTATACATCAGAATAGCACACAGGCTACTTTATATCCTGAAATTCCCACAGGAACGAGAACTACGTGGTTAAAACCGCGAGGTACCTCTAGTTGGTTGTAATTTAACACACTGTTATAGACCAAACGCAAAAACTACTGAACAGACTTTGATAAAACTTCACAACAATACAGCTTAAGGTACGTTCACACGGAGACACGATTTGCCGAATCTTATTTTCATCGGATCTGGAAAAACCGAATGTTGTATTCACACAGCACATCTTGCTTGGCCGTATCCGACGGCCTCGTATCGGGATCTCGTGTGAACTCACCATCCGGCTTTTATTAGCAAGAGCGCGCACAGTTCCTCACGTTGATTTGGAAGCGATGGACGTGAACAGTCTTGCTATACTATACTGGTATTATCGCCGTCAGCGTCGTAGAAAAGGATTGTGGTTAAACCCAATAGTACAAAGAAGATCAACAGTTGGTGCCTTTACAACTCTAATGCAGCAGTTAAGAAATGATCCACAAAAATTTTTTAACTACTTTAGAATGACTATACCTACATTTGATAATCTTTTGAAAAAAGTGGAAAAAGATTTGAAAAAGCGTGATACAAATATGAGGAAAAGCATTAGACCAGAAGAAAAATTAGCGATATGTATAAGGTAAGATTGAAATACTGTATTTTATTATAATTAAATTATTTATTAAAAATATGATTAAGATATTATAGACAATCGCTTGGTAGGTACACAGTTTGAAGTTTCCCAACTACATATTATGAAAGTCTGGTAAATAGAACCTGGTGATGCTTGGTACTGCGATGTAAAATAGCCTTGTGATTGTGCCACATTTGGTTGATAGTTGTATGTTGATGAGTGTGCAGGAGACCATTCATTTCGGTTCTTTATATTTTGCAATAAATTTAAGACGCCTGATTGAAATTCTAATGTTTGATTATCGTTTAGCGTTGCCAATGATGGAAGTAGACTTTTAAAGAAAAACAAATTACGGTCTTCTTTCATTTCTTCTTTCTTCTTGCATTCCATTTGATAATCTATAAACTCACTCATTTTCTTATCAAACACGTTTAAATTCTGCCTCGATGGTCTGCTTTTTTTTCTTTTCGAACCACCTACTAAATTTTCATTATTACTTTCTTGTTGACTTTCATCTGTAGCATCTTGATTATTTGCGACATCTTCACCGAATAAATTGTCCAGAGCCATCGCACTGTCATGGGTAACATCTGATGTAACTGTAGCGGCTGTACTATCGTCTGCTGGGTTTGGTGTAACAATAGTTGCACTATCATGTGTGTCAGCTGGCGACACAATTTTTTTTAAGAACAACATTTGACGATGATAAACGTAGGCTCTCGGACATGTCGCAGACGATCCTGATTTTTTTGATTTCTTTTTCTCATTAATACTCCTCATCCAGCTGTCTCTAATATTAGTCCACTTCTTTACGATCGATTTAGCTGAAAAATATAATTAAATTTACTTGCAGATATATGGCTTCTGGGTGTTCATACAAGGATTTACATTACGCCTACCGAGTCGGAGTGTCTACGATCAGTAACATTATTAAGGAAGTAACGAATGCTATTTGGAACAATTTGCATGGGGAGTTTATGACATTACCCAACACAATATCTGACTGGGAATATATCGCCAATGGATTTAATACTAGAGCAAACTTTCCCCATTGCATTGGTGCAGTGGACGGTAAACATATTAGGATAAAAAAGCCAAACAACAGTGGTTCCATGTTTATGAATTACAAAGATTTCTTTTCCATCGTATTATTAGCAGTGGTTGATTCATATTATAAATTTACATACATCTGTGTGGGCTCGTATGGAAAAGAATGCGATTCGACAATATTCAAGGAGTGTACTTTTTGGAAAAAACTAATAGATGGTGATTTGCAATTACCGGCAGCATGTCCACTGACAAACGATTCCGATTTATCGATTCCGTTTGTAGTAATAGGCGATGAAGGTTTTGGCTTGCATCAACATTTGATGAGACCTTACGGCGGAAACCATTTGGATAGAAACAAAAGAATATATAACTACAGATTAACCAGAGCTCGACGCTATGTTGAGTGCGCCTTTGGGATATTAGCTAACAAGTGGCGAATATTTCATCGTCCACTGGATGTTGATACCAGCACAGCAATATCGATTGTAAAGGCTTGCACTGTACTTCATAATTTTATAATAGATATGGAAGGTGTACAGTCGAACATAGAAACAACAAGCAATGTATCATCAGTGGCTAACGTGTTCATTGGCTATGAACAAAATAGTACACGAGGTGGACGATGTGCTAATGTTATACGATCTGAATTCACAAATTATTTTATTTCTACAGCAGGAGCTGTGCCTTGGCAAGACGAATCAATCTAACGTTAATTTTGTAACACACTGCTAATGTACAAATACACCTGTTTACTTTAAAAAATTACAAACTTACCATAATCCTGCCTGTTTTTCTCCTCCATTTCTTCAAAATCTTCATTCAAATTTATACATATTTCTCGCCAGCCAGCAGTTCTCAAGTTTTTATCCTTGTATATTTCGAGAGTTTTGTCCCATAAAACTGGCCGATTTTGGACAAGAGTAATTAAATTTTCAACGTTTATATTTTTCGTCGTCATAGCGAGCGGTCAGTCAAAGCGGGCGAAAAGAACTGGCGACTGGCAACCTGCAGTGTGTCCCTCCCGCCCACCCCTCCTTCCCAGCTTGTGCGACGCATTCGGTTTCAAGATCCGACAAAAAACCGAATCTACCCCTGCGTGTATCGTATGAACGCATGTATTGAATGCCCTATACCACTGTATCGGATCTGCATTTTGCAGTATCGCCGGATCGGTTTGTAGTCGCAAAATCGAATGTCAACTTCAGCAAGATTCGGCTTTTTTGTCGTGTCTTGAAACCGAATGCATGTGTGAACTCCTTCATTGAAATACTTATGCCACTAAACCGAATCCTGCAAAAAACCGATTCGGTAGAGAAACACTCGACGCCGTGTGAACGTACACTTATACATCAGAATAGCACACAGGCTACTTTATATCCCGGAATTCCCACATGAACGAGAACTACGTGTTTAAAACCGCGAGCTACCTCTAGTTGATTATAAGTAAACACACTGTTATAGACCAAACGCAAAGACTACTGAACAGACTTTGATAATACTTCACAATAATACAGCTTATACATCAGAATAGCACACAAGCTACTTTATATCCCGAAATTCCCACAGGAACGAGAACTACGTGGTTAAAACTGCGAGCTACCTCTAGTTGGTTATAATTAACACACTGTTATAGACCAAACGCATAAATGCTGTTTAAAAACCGCTATAATGCTAATGCTCCTATATTTTTTCAAAAAATTTCATATTTAAATTCAGATCTACTGAGACTAGAACATAAGTTAGAATATAAACAATCATGCTAAAATTCTATTTGATTTTTATATTAAACGCTGTACTGTTTTGAAATAAAATGACTAAATAGTGATTATGCTAAATACATTTAGCTTAATCCTAATAAAATTAACTTTAAGAAAACAGCTATAGTTGAACAATTGAAACAAAAAATAACAAAGAGACCAATATCTTAGCATTCCATGGATTCACCGTGCGGGTGCCGGGTCCATCGCGTGGCTGAGAGAAAAACTCCGAACAGAGCCCGAGACTTGTGACTCGGGTGTAGGTTTAAGGGTACCCTTTGTGACGCGCGTCAACACTCACCTCCTCTGTTCAAGTTATTCTCCCTGCCCAACCATATTCGGAAGGACCCTACTAGTGCAGCTTTGGACACTCGTTCCAATATATCTAATATATATAATAATAATAGTAAGGCCAAGGTCTTTTAGCAGGTTGTAGAGAGACTTCGCTGGTATACCCCTCGCACCCACTTCTACCGCGTATAAACTAACCACATAGCCATTTTTGGTTAGTTCATTAGTAAGGTCATAGTATTTATTCACTTTGAATACATGGTCTTTAGGGATGTTTGTTTCCCACGGCACTGTAAGCTCAACAAGTACTATACGTTTGATTTGTTTGGAAAAAAGAAATATGTCCGGTCTAGATGTCGTAATAGCTAAGTCTTCCGGGATTTTATAGTGCTTTTCATACGTGTCCATTAATATAGTCCAATCAGGAGCAGAGCCCAGAATTGAATAAGGCTTGCTGGTGGAATTTGTACTTGAGCCTGCTTTAACGAAGTTAGTTTGTCTTTTATTCGTCGTCAACCCTTTTTGAGCCCTAGCTACTGAAAGGCTTATAGCTTCACGTATGATTTCTAGTACTCTGTCGTGGCGGCGTGAGTAGAGACCCCTGTCCAGGAGCACCTTGCATCCTACCAATAAGTGCCATTTTTGAAAAAATTACGACATTTTTGCTAACAAAAAATTAAAGCAAAGAACCACTTTTGAATATCGGTCCTTTGTTTACGTTTATTATTTGAACAGAATAAACAAATTATGAAATAACTCAATTATTTTTTGTATGCTGTTTATGTTTTTAATTGAGCAAAATATATTTAACCACTTGCCTACGTAATAAAATTAGAATTAATAAAATTAATAATTAATCAGTAAATTAATCTAATTAGAATTCGATAAAAGTAACTAATTTTAATTTTACGACTTTACACCGCACATTTTAATTTGCCTACATAAATTTTTGATTAGTTAATTATGTAAGCTTGTCGACAATTACTTACATTTTAATTAAGTTTAGTCAGGAATTGTATATAAGCAGAATTTCGGAAAATATCGATAGATTTAACCAACGTACTCTGAAACAAGAAGTCAAGATGAAACGTCTTGCAAGTTGTCTCATAGCTGTCGCAGCTCTGGTCATCATGTTGGCGACTACAGCGTTTGGCCAAGGTTTGACCTTTGCACAATTATTATTTCATACTGTTCCAAGGTCTAAGGTTGATTGTCACTCCTATGTAGAGTTAGGCCGAGACCACGTCCTCCTACTTGATACATATCATATTTGTCCCGTTTCATTCATTTTAAATCGACGAAAAAAAAAGGAGGAGGTTTTCAATTCGATACGTGTAATTTTTATTTATGACCACGCATAACATTTTACAAAGTTGTCCGATTTTGATAATTCTTTTTTTATTAGAAAGGACACACTTCCAAGGTGGTCCCGTTGTCATCCTGTTAGGATCTGATGATGATATCCTGGGGAAATTAAAGGAACTCTTCAAATTTTTAGGCACACTTGCAGCGATTTCGGTTTTTGTGTAAGTATCGGTAGCTTTTTGGCTACTAGTGCCGTATAATATAATATGACAGTATAGTACGAGTACGATACATGGCGATAAATCACTAAAAAGTAAGAAATATTTTTTTTTTAATTTCCTAGAATATCATCATCAGATCCTAACATGTAAAAAATAACTGTCATTTAGTTGCTTTAATATATTGACCACCATCTTGGAAGTATGTGGCTTTGTAATAAAAAAACCTTGGGTAATTATTCAAAATTGTGATTCCCAACTCTGTATCTGTCTGTAAAAAGTTATCCAAAAAGCGTACCGAGACAAAAACCGAAATCACGGTCATACAAAATTTGAAAAAAAATATACATATACATTGAACTGAGAACCTCCTCAGTTTTTCTTTCGGTTAAAAAAAGAATTATCAAAATCGGACAACTCTGCAAAAAGTTATGCGTGGCCATACATAAAAAATATATATATATATATATATATAAATATATATATAAATAACTGTGTCATTTAGTTAGAGGTTACCTAAAATCTTCAAACTGCTTTACTACGTAAAATAAATGTTCCTTAAACTTGGCTGGCACCGACTTCATAGATATGCTTAAGTAAATTAAAACAACTAAATGACACAGTTATTTTTTACTTTTTAGAGCGTTTTGAGTCGGTTCTGTTTTTTGTTAAAAAAAAA
Organism: Mycalesis mineus; assembly: GCA_034621355.1. Classification (NCBI taxonomy): domain Eukaryota; kingdom Metazoa; phylum Arthropoda; class Insecta; order Lepidoptera; family Nymphalidae; genus Mycalesis; species Mycalesis mineus. Next base: position 527,203 of record CM067892.1, on the reverse strand, counting down.
ATTATCAATTCATATCCATCGTCATATAGTTCTGCGTCAGACTTATTGTTTCTACTAACTACTGTTAGGAGTAGGATAAAATCTATATCCGTTCCGGTTTCTACGTATCATCGTACCGGAACGTTACTATAACTTGCCGGCAGGGTCGAAAATAGCCACGACCGAAGTCTCCAACCAGATCTAGACGCCACAGAAGCCGTCAAAACATTTTCACCAGATGAGCTAGTCGATAATGATGATGTTTCTATGAAGTTGTAGTTTGAATTACCCTGATGATAACGAGTAGTATAGTTCCTATCCCAGGGAGTCAACGCAGCATGCAATGTGACAACAGCGAGCAGTGTGTCCCAGTGTGCCAGATATCATGTCCAGGATCTGACGCCGCCTTGTGCTACTTGAGGAAGTGCTTCTGCAAGGCTTTCCGCAGCACGCGCGGAGATGTGCAGAGGGATATCCAACTGTACTGATGATGGCAGGACCAGTCAATAAAGTAACTTCAATCCAGACTGGTTGTTTTTGATTTTATTGTTGTGTGTGTGTCACTATTAATGTAGAGGGTTATCCTTTTGTCATTATTATCGGACCTTTTAAAATCTGGTACATTTAATTTAATCTACTTATACAAAAACAAACGTTGAGCTTTAAATTCACCACTTTGCTAGAATTGGACTTAGGGTTACTATACGAATATTATAAAGCGGTTAAGTTTGTAAGTTTGTAAATAAAATTCTGTCGGGGCTAATCTTCGGATTTACTGATCCAATTTAAACAACGCTTACGTTTACGTCGTTCATTACGTCAATTTTCTTACGTTTACGTCATCATTTATACAATTAAAATTAAATCCGTATCAAAACAAATTATTTAGTAATCACAAGGATATTATAGAGATATGATTTGCCTGTTACAGTATGTTAATTATTTATATAGTTTAGTTTTAAATTTCTAAAAAGTGCGACACTGTAATAAATTATTTAATTCATATGCTTAAGTTTACATCATTATTTTTACAACTAAACTTAAATCCTTATCAAAATAAATTATTTAATAATCTTAAGAATATTATTGAGATAAGATTTGTCTTTTATAGTATGTTAATTATATACTTATTTTCGGAGATATTACTAAATTTCTAAAAAGCGCGAAAATGCCGTTAAACGCATAACTTTTACAGAGTTGTCCGATTTTGATAATCCTTTTTTTATTTGAAAGGGCACACTTCTAATATGGTCCCATAGTCATCATGTTAGGATCTGATGATGATATCCTGGGAAAATTGAAGGAACTCATCAAATTTTATAGGCACACTTGCAGCGATTTCGGTTTTCGTGTAAGCATCGGTAGTTTTTTTGTTACTAGTGCCGTATAATACACTATGAGAATATAGTACAAAGGTTTCTACTTTAAGGACGTTACCTAAAACACACAAACTGCTTTACTACGTTAAATAAATGTTCCTTAAACTTGGCTGGCACCGACTTCATAGATATGCTTAAGTAAATTAAAGCAACAAAATGACGCAGTTATTTTTACTTTTTAGTGCGTTTTGAGTCGGTCCTATTATTTTGTTAAAAAAATTTTTTTCAAAACCGGTTTAAGTCTACATTTACTGAGCCAATTGAAGTTACATTAGAAAATATTATACGAGTACAATAGTGCTACTGTCGAGTAGATTTTATTTCATATCCAGATAAAAAGTTGTTGTTGCTGTTTTATAAAAAAACTGTTTGACGAATGATTTTAAATGTTTGGTGGTTATACTAAAGATATTTTTCTTAATCCTAATTAAAAAAAATTACAAGTTTAAATTATAATTTAGCCATCGAAACGACAGATGACAAATAAATCATTTTTAACCAAATCACATTTTTGCATACCGGATCTTTATTCTTTGAATAAAATAAACAAAATAATAAAATTACTAAATTTTTTTTATGCTGACAATTTATGTATTAAATTGACCAAAATATATTTAACTCGTTGACCACATACTTACGCCATAAAATTAGAATTGCTCTAAGTAGGTACTTTTAGATAAAAGTAACTAATATTAATTTTACAATTTTACACCGCACAATTTAATTTGCCTACATAAATTTTTGATTAGTTAATTATATTAACTTGTCGTCAATTACTTACGGTGAAATAAAATTTACTCAGGAATTGTATATAAGCGGAAATCCGGAAAATATCAATAGGTTAAACCAACGGACTCAGGAACAAGAGGTCAAGATGAAACTACTTGCAAGTTGTCTCATAGCTGTCGCAGCTCTGGTCATCATGTTGGTGACTACAGCGTTTGGCCAAGGTTTGAACTTTGCACTTGATTTTCACTCCCATGTAGAGTTAGGCGGGGATCATGTCCTCGCACTTGATCCCATTTTTCCAAAATATTTATTTTTAATTATCCATATTTATCATTATAGTTCTACTCCAGACCTATTATGTTAAAATCTACACCCGTATCGGTTTCTACATAACATCGCACCGGAAAGTTAATAGCTTGCCGGCAATACGTAACTTTGTGGTAACGTAACTAGCCACGGCATCGGCCTGACCTAGACGACACGGAGGCCATCAAAAAGTTTTCACCTGATAAGTTAGTTGATAATGATGATTTTTATATGAAGTTGTAGTTTGAATTTTCCTGATGATAACAAGTAGTATAGTTCCTTTTCCAGCGAGTCATCGTAGCACGCAGTGTGACACCAGCGAGCAGTGTGTCCCCGTGTGTCAGATATCATGTGCAGGACCTGGCACCGCCCTGTGCTACCTAAACAGATGCTTCTGCAAGGCTGTCCTCGGTACACGCGGAGTTGGGCATATCCAACCATACTGATGATGGAAGAACCTCCCAATAAAATAAATTGATAAACAAACCTGGAAAAATATTGAATTGATTTTAAAATTTAGAATTTTTGTTTATTTTGTTGGAAAAGTATTTGGTAAATAAATAATTGTTTCAGTATTATTATAGAGGATTTGAATTTTGTCATTCATATACTTTGGAAAAATCTAGTACCAACATTTAATTAACTCTACTTATATAAAAACAAACGTCGAGCTTTAAATTGATTACTTTGCAGGAACTGGGCTTAGGTTATTTATTTTAATTATTTGGATAAAATGGTTTAACTTTAATATAATATTAGTTGGAACAGGCAATGACTAAAAAATAGAAATAGGTAAATTAGTATAGAAATTATACTTTTATTTTTGTATTAATTGTAAAAGGGATGTATAATAAAAATATCTATTTATTTAGATATATTATTTCTAAAAATATAGACAGGTTGATACAAAATATATTTGTGCATAAAAAAATCGAACACTAATTAAAAGTTAGCCAAACGTGAGGTGAAAAATCACTTTTAATTAATTCTATAATGAGAACTTATCAAAATACATAATAATTATTTTGCTCATTTTATAATTAAGTTTGAATTTACGGATTGCTTTTATACGGAAGTCAGGTTGATGAATTTTCAAGCTGGTTCGGATTATGGAACTGTTAATTCATGAAATTTAAATTCCATGATTCTGATTTTTAGGGTTCTGTTTCCAAGTTTGTCTGTCTGTCCAACCGTATGTCACAGCCACTTTTTTCCGAAACTATAAGAATTTTTCTGTTGATATTTGGTTGGTTGAATCAGATGTATTCTGTGAACCCTATTAAGATATTCACACCAAAATAGAAAAAATTTTTGGAGGTTCCCCTTGCTTAAAACTAAAAGTCAAATTTTTTTTTCAAATCCATACATGCGGGGTATTTATGGATAGGTCTTCAATAATGATATTGAGGTTTCTAATATAAATTTTTGAAACTGAATTGTTTGCGCGAGAGACACTTCGGAAGTGGTAAAATGTTTGTGTCCCCCTCCTGTAACTTTTTAAACAAGAGATGATAAAACTAAAAAAAATATGATGTACATTACCATACAAACTTCCACTAAAAATTAGTATGAACGAAATCTAGTAGTAGTATTTTCTAATATGTCATAAATCGGAAACGGAATTTTTCGATAATTATAAGGCGAAGGTGAATAGAAACGTCGGCAGGAAGGCTTAGGCGAATGTTCCTGGACCAAATTCAGGTCATTTTAAAGTATGGCCAGGTCAAGAGTACTCTGAACCAACGGACTCAAATGAAAGGATTAATGATAGTAAAAGAAGCTAAGGAAGTATGCAAGGACCGTGGCAAATGAAAGGATGATAGTCTCTGTCTATCCCTATGGAAATAAGGTGTGATGTTATGTATGTATGTACTTTGTGTGATTTTGTTATAAAGAATTGTTATAGTAAACGGTGACTCGGTTCAGTGCGACATGCCTTATGTCGTCAGTCAACCTTGACGGGGGTCCTCCAACACTTTCCGGTCCAGGCCTGCACCATTGTAATTATGAAGAGGCAATAAAATTATATACGTTGGTATGTAAAGCAATATGTCATCATTTTTATATCGAAAATAACTAAAAGTAAGGCTCAATTCAGATTGGAGGCGAAGCGACGCGTGATTTTTGTCACAAATTATAATATTCATCTCTATTATTCTATCATCAAGGCACAGAATTGTGTTGTGTAAAGAAGAGCTCGAAGAGCGTTGACACTTGATACAATATTTGTATGACACAACTTTGCACTTTAATTATACAATAATGAAAATAGTGATATATATATTTTGAGCAACATCATCAGAAGGGGTCAAAATGCATAAGCAGGAAAAAAACATTAATCAAAATATCAACACATTTTAATTACAAACTTTCTTAAATCAAATCAAAATGAAACAATCTTACGGTAATCAGATAATTTACTAAACGAGCACTTATTTACATTTTATTAAACTTTAACTTTTAACATAATTAACTGGCAGTATAACTGCACACAAAGAGAACACACAAAATAATGATTACTTCACCATTAGGGCTTCGTTTGTATAACCGCCCTTAACCGCCATTTTTGCTAGTCTGATTTATGCTTCTAAACGGGGTGCCATAACACAGAAAATCGGCACCTTTATAGTCTATGGTTCGCCGAGTATATAATGCTGCCAACAATATGTTAAAGTAATGAATATAATATTGACACGTCGCTTTGCCTCTGCACCAGTGTGAGGTAAGCCTAAATGAAAATCATATTGTTGAATGACTAAGGTCGCGGCAATATTTTCGAGCAATTAAAATATTTACAATTACCTACGGCTATTATTCTTTGATAAGGCAACTTATAATTTTCCGATAGCAATAACAATAAGAGCATATAAAAGGGGTCAGATGACTAATTACAGTCAGTTTATTAGTTAAATTAGATCGTTAAGGAAACAAAATGAAGCTAACCGGTATTTTAATTTTAATGGTAGTAATGATTCTTCCACTGTTGGTGCATGGAGGTAAGAATTTTTATATTTGACTTTGGTTTGGTAGCATAATACCTAGAGCATTTTACTCGATTCATACAGTTGAAAGAGGTTTTGTTGTTTTCTACTCCCGTTGACTTGAAGAGTACCTGTAAAGCTTTATTTGGTTTCATCGTAATTCATTGGGTCAAAATAGCATTAAATTGCAGAAATACAATTAAATATCGTAATATTTTTTCAAGCAAGTTCTTTAAAAATTTCGGAATAGATGAAAAAGAATTGGACATTCAATACTTAAACTATTAAATTTAACAAAGTTCCTCATTATTATTTGACCTTTTTTCTCTTTATTATTCACTTACTTTTTTATTTTGAAATTCATAGTTAGTCATCATAATATTAGGATTTTCTTATTTCCTTAGAGAAAAGCAAATAGGAATCTGCGTCCTAGCGAGTTGGTGGCTCATAATACCTACCTATAGCACTCAGTTATACGACTAAACCTACTTTTCTTGATACGGAAATTAACACCATGATTCCCTTACTCTGACTCAGAATCTCTTGAAGGATCAGATAAGCTTGATATTTCATATTTCAAGTTAAAACAAGTTCTAGGGAGTCTAGGTCTTTATTGGTCTGAGTAACTACATGATTAACATTCCAGGAAGTAGAAAGAACCGTTGGGGCTGTTCCAGCAGCGCCGATTGCATCCCCGCCTGCCGCCGAGCCTGCGCCAACTTCCGGCGCCCCCTGTGCTACAGCAGCCAGTGCTACTGCCAGGCGCCGCTGGGCATTTATGGGGCCAACCCATACCAGCGGCTGGGCATGAGCCCCAACGAGCCCGCCGACGTCATGTTCGACTACGATATTAAACAAATCTAAATTATTATTTGCTCGTTTTAATAAAATACTTTGTGATATACGTAATTCATTTATATGTTCGCCCTTACTAATTATGGTTCATTATTTATTATAACCATTAGATAAATTTATTGTGCAACATTTTTGAACAATTTATTAAACCTCAATTTCTTGTATTGTTTACTTTTTAATATTATTGTGGCTTCATTTCCATTGTTCAAATTTCCAAGTCACAGTATTTTTTTAGTTTCAACAGAATTAACTCGTACTTCGTTTAGAAATTCTGGTGACAATGCCATAGTATTTTTCACTGCTCCAAAAAAAGCTGGTAGATGGTATTACTAAGAAAAATGGTTTTAAGGGAGACAAAAGGACAATACCATCAAAAATTAAGTAAAAGAAAATTAAATTGGTTCTTTATTATCAAAGTTTAGAAATGTAGATACTCGTATAAAACTCACACCATCATAGAATATGCCAAGCACTATAGTTTTAATGCAATAAACAAATCACCAAAATATCGATATTAATACACCCAATATCTGATACACCGCTGATAATTATAACCCAATAATTAACAAAATCGCGAGACCAAATATCGATTTGAAAGTGAACTATATAATTTCATTAACTCGATCAACACATCCGCACTTTCGATACATCGATGCATTTTTCCGATGGCCCTGCACAGCGACTGATCAAATCAAGCGTTTATTTGTGCGGAGGCAGCGGACCGTGCGGATCCGCGGATGATCTCGATTTGTGCGGATATTTGCGGCGGTTCGATTAAATCAGAGCGCGGATGAAGGAAAAAAGCAGGCTATTAAAATGAGCAAAGGCTGCGCCAATATCCACCAGTCGCTTTGTGGTCAACTTTTCGCCTCTCGCAATGGATACTGCGAATCATTGAACTTTTTTTTTGGGGCGGCCCTTTGAGGAATATTCGCTGTTACGTGTTTAATGAAATGCAATTGTCGATTACATCGTAACAATTTACATTTGGCATATGACAGCCAATAGTATTATAACTTTTGTGGAAAACCGACAAATTTTAGCGACAAAGTCTTGAAAGAAAGAAGTCATTTTCTGAAGGTACTCTAGTTTTTGACTCCATCTAATCTGTAATCAAGTCAATGTAATGCAGTGATCGAAATCGTACTTGATCTAGATCCGTGACGTAGTTTAAACATATGTGGTAATTGCATACACATAATATCCTTCTTTGTATACCAAAAGTTGCTTTTGCAGTGAGTATCAGACGGCTGCCCTTTTTCAAGAATCAGTGTATTTATTAACAATTACTCTGCGGATATGCGCCTTGCCAGTGCTAACACAAATGCGCGGGATCTAAAAGACAAGTCTTACCGATCGCTAGGCGCGTGCTAATCATTCGATTCCAGCAGATCGATTATTGGGAATCGCTAGTTGTAAAGTTCCGTATCAATTAACCGAGTGCAGTATTGACAAAGCGGTGTGTTTGCCCGCAATGAGCTCAGTAATTAGCGGCGAATGGGAGCTCGCCCACTGACAATCTGTCTGATCGGGTTTGCGCTGCAGAGTAGCGAACGCGGTAAACTTGTACCTACCGCACTATAGCGGAGTGCAGTATTGACAAAGCGGTGTGTTTGCCCGCAATGAGCTCAGTAATTAGCGGCGAATGGGAGCTCGTCCACTGACAATCTATCTGATCGGGTTTGCGGTGCAGAGTAGCGGACGCGGAAAACTTGTACCTACCGCACTATAGCGGAGTGCAGTATTGACAAAGCGGTGTGTTTGCCCGCAATGAGCTCAGTAATTAGCGGCGAATGGGAGCTCGCCCACTGACAATCTGTCTGATCGGGTTTGCGCTGCAGAGTAGCGGACGCGGTAAACTTGTACCTACCGCACTATAGCGGTTCTTAGTCATTTGCGTGTATAAAGAAACGTCGACAAAGCAAAATGCACTGTTCAAGTTTTCAGAAAACGGACATGAACCCGCACTCGCACATAGGCTAATGATAATTTAATAAATGTTCCTGCATGGGTTATGCTCCCTTAGTTAAGAAAGAGTTGTCCTAGATGGCTTCTCTTCTGATCCAATGGCGATAAATGCTGGAGTTCCTCAGGGATGTTCTCTCCGCTACCCTATTCCTGCTGCACGTAAATGATCTGTTGAAGCCTGGTCTATTTGGGTATGCAGATGACAGCACTGTAATGGAGCGATACATGTCCGGTCCCCGTGCTAGCGGGGCTCAGACCCTTGAGCAAGGAGAGGCTTTAGTGGAACGCATTAATTTGACCCTCAACGCAGTGTCTGACTGGGGTGACGGTCAAATTCAATGCTACTAAAACACAGGCGTGCTTATTCACTGCAAAAAAGAGGCCTTTCCATCTGACTCCTACTTTTCAGAATATTTCTGTTCCGATCACCGACAGTATTGAGCTTCTTGGAGTCACCATATCGTCCAAGCTCAACTTCGGGCAATGCATTGAATCCAAGGCAGAAACAGCTGGTAAGAAGCTCGGTATCCTTAATAAGGTGAAGCGGTACTTCTCACCGGAGCAGCTTCTGATTCTATATCAAGCTCAGGTTCGCTCGTGCATGGAGTACTGCTCCCATTTGTGGGATGGATCGGCTAAATATCAGCTTGCTGCGTTCGGTGGATCGCCGCGCTCGAAGAATCATTGGTAACGAGGCGTTATGCAATGCAAAACTGCAAACACTCGATCATCGCCGAAAAGTTGCCTGTCTGTCGGTTTTCTACAGAATATATTTTGGAGAGTGTGCACAGGAACTTTTTGATCTAGTTCCCCCCTCACCCTTTTACCATAGAACTGCTAGGCATCGTAGTAGTCTGCACCCATACGTAGTCGATATTCCGTGGACGCGTACAAAACGTTTCGCTTCCTCGTTCCTGATTCGAACTGCGAAAATATGGAATGCCCTTCCAGCTCACGTTTTCCCTACCACCTACAATATGGGTATCTTCAAGTCAAGAGTGAATAGGCACCTTCTAGGCAAGCGCGTTTCACCGTAGGCTGCATCTTCGCTTACCATCAGGCGTGATCGTAGCCAAGCGCTAGCCTATATACTATAAAAAAAAAAAAGTTAAGAACACCAAAGCGTCCGTTAAATGCTAGTTTGCACACTTTACAGCTAAATCTTAAAACAGACTTTCAAAGGTAGAGAAACTAAAATAAGAACACTTTTTGCTAATCTGACTGAGAGACATGTTTAAGCCAATCGGATGTGATCTCATCATCTTTACAAACTTTCTTGTTTGTAAAACTTATTGTTAGAGCTTACTTTTTTAATAATTAATTAAAACAGTTTTCCATTTGGCATACCGATTGTGTGTACACTGTGTCCGCAGCCGGCTTGTTAAATCGCTTCGCAAACAAATTGGTAACACATGTATTTCGTATCAACGTGGATAGTGGATAGTGTTAACGCGATCTCATTTATGAGATAGGTGACAATTTGCAGCCAAAATTGTAACAAATTTTATAATAACTACCTACGTCGTATGTTTGCTGATGCTGATAATATTATGTTGCGAAATAGGCGTTTCTGCTATGATATTAAGTTTTGTAAAGGGATTTATTTGTAAGCAAAATTACATGTCTCGTTTTTCAATTTTATTTAAGATTTTCTCATCTAATAATAATTGATGGAAATCGATTTGGGACAATTTGACATGCAAGCATGTAATGTGCCTATTCTACTCTTGTCCTAAAGATGATATTAAAATATCTTAAAGAGTACCTACTATCATCACATATTTTTTCCAATGATTGGTTTTTGACTTCGACGATATATATAAATTCTATATCCTCTTTTTCAATGGCAACCCCTAAAGACATTTTTACATTTAGAAATGATGTGTATAATTACGCAAATACATACGGATACATAAATAAAAGGTATCGCCCAGTAAATAACGTTAACACCTAACCCACGGCGTAACCTGAAAAAATAAAATAAAACGTGTACAAGGTGAATCAAACACATTCAACGGTAAATCACGGCAAAAATGCGTGAGTTTTATTACATTCGGAAGGCAGATATAAACATAATGAAACGTATCCGTAAATAATACGCTGAAATTCATTATTTCCTCGTTCATTAGCGAATGAGTGATACAGGCGTGTGGGCGGTTCCACACTCTAGCGAGTATACCGTAGGCAACTAAAGTAAATACGAATTAAACACATGGAGTTAGGAGTTACTAGAAAACGCCTGCGGTTTTACCCGCGTAGTTCTCATACCCGTGAGAATTCCAGGATAAAATGCGATTTATGTGCTAAATCAGGGTGTCAGCTGACTCCATACCAAATTTTATTAAAATCCGTTTAGTCGTAAAGAAATAATAAATACACATATAACGAATTCGCATTTATAATAGTAGGATGATCCTAAGTCCCGAGGTGTCTTTGGTTTTAAATAGAATATTCCGGTAACGCGGCGCGAAGCAAACTTTGCAGATGAAGCAAGCTCATGACTAAGGACCCCGTATGGGTTCGAAACTAGTCGGGCATACTCCGACAACCGTGACGTGAGGTTCAGCCGTTATATTTTTTAATAATAAGAACAGTTTTAGTGCGAGCTACCATGCAAATATCATGTTAAAAATAAACTTTTAATAGAGAAGAAGACAAAATTATTATTAAAATATAAACTGCTAAAAATTTCTTCATTTTTGTTGAAGTATGCCGGGCTAGTTTTGAATCAGACACTTAGTCATGCAACGCGATAACTACAAACAACATACCTCTCTCACTTTTTATGCAACGCGGCATGATACAAACTACGAGCACACGTAAATATAAAGCTACTAGCAGTCGCCCGCGACTTCTTCCGCGTGAAAACTTCTATTACCCTACCCTTTTAATTATAAATACAGACTTTCATATAAAGTGTGCTCTTTCCCCGCTACCCCTCTCAATTCAATTTTTTATAGTTTCCCGTCAAGCAATATCCTCCATCTCGTCCCGTGTACTGAAGATCTACATTTTTGTAAAACATTGTACGATATTACAGTACATTAACATTAACAATATATATTTATGCTGCTGTGTATAGCTTGTATTAAATAGTCTATTTCACTTTTGAGTCTAGCTTTCATAATAAACAAAATAATTTACAATCCGACACGCTGATCTAGAGATTAGCCCGTTTTAACAAACGAACAAAATTATTTGTATATAATATAAATAATTATGGTCTGCCATGTCAAGTAAATTGAAAGAAAAGATCAAAGATCGATTTCTCAAAGATTATCAGTACCAAAATGTTGACCCCTATTCAGTACGTATAACATAACACGGAGGAGGTCAACTTAGTGTCGATTTCCAACTTTTTTTTAAAATGACAATAATTACAAAACTAAGTGACATGGATTTTTTTTCTTATATTTGGACGATAGCGGCATTGTTATGTTTTTTAGAAATTTTGTAATATCTCCGAAACTATATAACTAATCAACATACTGTAAAAGGCAAATCTTATTTCTATAATATCCTTGTGATTATTAAATAATTTATTTTGATAAAGATTTAAGGTTGTACAAATAATGAAGTAAACTTAAGCTATAACGTAGCATTCTTCTGGTGAAAGAATATTTTAAATCGGATCAGTAGTTCGGAAGACGAAAGGGCAAGTTCCAGAAGACTGGACTAAGGCCGTTATTGTTCCAATTTATAAGGGAAAAGGGTCACAGCAAGACTGCAAAAATTACCGCGGGATCAGCCTTCTCAGCGTTGTCGGCAAACTGTATGCAAAGGTTTTGAGTGGAGCGAGGGGTACGACAGGGATGTGTAGCGTCGCCATGGCTGTTTAACTTATTCATGGACAACTGCTTGACAGATTTGAAAGAAAGTGTATTTGGTTTAAGAATGAACGAGTTACTCATCAAATGTCTTCTCTATGCCGACGATCAAGTATTACTTGCATCGTCTATATCGTCCTAGGCGAATGTTCCTGGACCAAATTCAGGACATTTTAAATAATGGCCAGGTCAAGAGTACCCTAAACCGACGAACTTGTATGAAAGGATTAATGAGAGTGGAAGAAGCTAAGTAAGTATGCAAGGACCGCGGCAAATGGAGGGATGTGGTCTCTGCCTACCCCTATGGGAACAAGGCGTGATGTTTATGCATGTATGTAGTTCGGAAGATTAACCCCGACAGATCTTTATTTATAAACTTACAAACTTTACCTCTTTATAATATTAGTAAAAAAAGGGTAGTTTGTAAACTGGCATTCTAGAAAACGATACCAAACTAAATGATTGTTAAACTGTGTCGATACATAAAAAACTGTATGAGTTATGATTATTTGACTCTTGACTCGGAGATTATATTTGTTTTGTACAGGTATCCGATATTATTTTCCGGAAATGACGTACATTTTTTACTGTCGACGCCCACTGTTCGTTGGACATTTCCGGTTTACAACTACAATTTTAGATCATATTACATCAAGGTCCATATATTATTCGACCATCATCGTAAAATAATTAATAAAAGTAACTTGTTAAGCAGAAAAATTAAATTAGAAGCATTTCCTGACGTCCAGTCTCTAATAAACTTGCAAATCTTCAATGAATGACAATGAAGTATTCATATGGTATCATGGAGCTGGTTTAAGGATAGACTCATGTTGACCATCATCATCATCATTATCAGCCAATGGATGTCCACTGCTGGACATAGGCCTTTTTTAGAGACTTCCAAACACAACGATCCTGAGCCGCATGTGCCCAGCGGCTCCCTGCGACCCGTTTGATGTCATTAGTCCACCTGGTGGGGGGTCGACCAACACTGCGCTTTTCGGTGCGGGGTCGCCATTCTAGCACCTTCGGCCCCCAACGTCCATCAGCTGTTCGAACCACGTGCCACACCCATTGCCACTTCAGTTCTGCGACGCGCTGAGCTATGTCGGTTATTTTGGTTCTTCTGCGGATCTCCTCATTTCTGATTCGATCACGCAGAGATACTCCGAGCATTGCTCTTTCCGTCGCCCGCTGAGTGACTCTGAGCCTTCTTATGAAGCCCGCAGTTAGCGACCAAGTCTGGGATCCGTATGTCATCACTGGCAACAAGCACTGTTCAAAGGAACGCACTGACCATAGAAATTCTTAACTAAACTAAACTACTCAGTAGGTACTTCACGGCGTAGCAGGCGTGCTCAAACTGCTGAATTCGATTCACAGGATCATAGGTCAAATTATGGAATAATATTGCCTAAATTGCCTCATAATATAAAAAAACAACATCAAAATTAGTTAGTACTTAGTTTACTAGGCATATTGAAACTGTATGACTCTGTGTTTGGTTTGGTAGTAGACCACGGCCGTGGCTAGTTACAACGTTTTTACCAAACATCGTAAAGCTTCTACTGTTTTATTACAATTCTAGGGATATATATTATAAATAATGTCATGTTTCTAGTTTTTTTAAGTTAGTTAAAAAACTAAAAAAGGAGAAGAAAGAGAGTTTAAGCACAAGCTAACACGTAAATACCGTGTACTATAACTAAGACAATAAAGTTCACCGGCTATCACCTAGAGCGATCAAAGTAACCGTCACCGTTTTATAAAATGTTTTATGGGGGGGCTAATGGCGCTGCTGAGTGGTTTCGCGTGTACCCCCCTCGCCCGGGGGGGGCTAAGCCCCACTTTTAGTTTTTTACGCCGACTTCTAGGTGAGAACATTGTATTGCTTTCATTGGACCGCCTCACTTCGGATATGTATCTGTCTTATTTTCTTTTTAACCTCCTTACGAAAAAATAATGTGCAATACAAAAATAAAAACAGTTTATTTACTCCCATAAAAACTCACATCGTTGACTAAATCTATTTACTGCTAATGGTATCGAATAACGGTTATTTATGTTGTATTCTTTTACATATTTACATTTATTTTTATTTACATATGTAATTCGAAAGACATCTATTACCTACACATATAACATTTCATTAATTTAATGAGACGTCAATGCGGTATAAATTTCTTATAATGTAACACAATTTTAGTTTAACTGTGATTTAATGAATGAAAAATTACTCAATTTATTTGCAGTTTGTTGCAGAATCTCGAACCTCTTTAAATTACACTTACTTACCATCGGGTGAAAACGTTGTACAGTACAAGCGTATTTCTTCAAAAAAACTAAAAAACATATTAGATATGAACAGACAGAAGAAGGTTTTATAACATATTCTATTTTCTCCCACGATTACTATCTTTTCCATAATAAACCTCCTAGTCTTTATAAAATAATCTTTCCATCTCCACTCTCTTTTATTTGCACATATCAGAGGTGGTAATTTATAACGGCCAAGTCCATTCATTAGTCACAGATGAAACCGTCTCCAACGACACAGAAGCGCCATTTTAATTTCATCAGATGGACATTAACAGCACACCTGTTGAAAATTAAATGTTCACGTGAAAAATAGAGAACATTTTTATACTGCCACAGACTATGAGAAATAGATAACTAACAGTTTTATTGTAGGAATTTCTTTTTAGTAAGATGAAAAATATCTCCTACTAGACGACGCCCGCAGTTTTACCCGCGCGTTTGGGTAGGAATATCGGGATAAAATGTGGCCTTGTTTTATTCTGATATGTCATCATCATCATCATCATTACCAGCCTGTAGACGTCCACTGTTGGACGTAGGCCTTTTTTAGGGATTTCCAAACACAACGATCCCGAGCCGCCTGTTGCCAACGGCTCCCTGCGACACGTTTGATGTCGTCAGTCCACCGGGTCGACCAACGCTGCGCTTTCCGGTCCGGGGTCGCCAATCTACCAACTTGGGCCCCCAACGTCCATCAGCTGTTCGAACTACGTGCCCCGCCCATTGCCACTTCAGTTCTGCGACTCGCTGAGCTATGTTGGTTACTTTGGTTCTTCTGCGGATCTCCTCATTTCTGATTCGATCACGCAGAGATACTCCGAACATTGCTCTTTCCATCGCCCGCTGAGTGACTTTGAGCCTTCTTATGAAGCCCGCAGTCTCTGATATGTAAGCTGTTTTATTCTGAAATTTCATCAAAAATCTTTATATGTGAAAGAGTAATAAACATCCATCGATCCATACATACAAACTTTCGCCTTAAGAAAGAAGAAGAAGTTGTTTTAGTAGCAATATGTCTGCCTAAGAGAATGAGGCGTGCTGGTATGTATGTAATATCGCACTGGTCAAAATTGTTAACCACCCATTCTCCTGAAGATGTTTTGAGCATTGAAAGTGTTTTGTCAAATCTAAGTGTTAAAATATAATGTAATATACCTACCTACTTAACACTTATTGGAGAAGGAAAAAATGCATTAAAAGTTACAAAATTAACTCACTTGTTAACAAGGCCCAAATAATCAAATGCATGGCAAAGAGATCCCGAGTCGACATATTTTGATAAACTTTTATTGCCAAAAATTTACATTCAACGCATTTACCTAAATTTTATTTTCCGTGTATGTATTTTTGTGTCATTTAAACTGTAAAAACAGTCAATAAAAGTAGAGAGATAACTACGTAAATTCGTTGATAATTATTAGATTTCCATATAGGTTTGCTTTGGAAGTAAAAGTACGAAGCATTTGTTTGCCTGTCCATCTATTTCCCATATTCTGTGCAATTTGTCTCGGCTACATTCTGAAAGATTAAGTACAAGTGGCCGATAACCTCGTTACTAAGATATTTATGGCCGCCGTGATAAAACAGGTCATTAACCCTGTCGCAGGTATTTGCGACATTATAAAAATAAACAGTTAACTATTCTAATATACATTTTTCAAGTTTTTTTTTAAATTATTGACACAGTTCGGCAGTAGGCTTGAAACTTTATATTTATACCAACATGTACCTTATGGTAAGTTTATGAGAGAAACAACATCTGTTTTTGTTATCAAAAAGGGTATTTAGTAGTTAAATTCCTTTAAAAAGGTTTACCAGATTGGCACTATCAGCCAGACCTGGATTAATTAAGAAATCTCAATCGACCGAGCTGAAAACCCGCACCACCGTCTTATAAATCGAGTGCGTATTATTCCTGTGCCACTGAGGAAGTATTTATTCTTCTTAGGAGGTTTTCGGAAGCTTTCTAAAAACGACGTCTTCCAATTCGGATTAGGCATTTTTTGTGAAGATTGTCTTTTTATGTTGTCGCTGGGAAACGCATTTATGCATTTTCTTATTACAGGCAATACTGCACAATCTACGTCCGGGTATGTGGGGCTCGCTGTCTGGGAAACAACCAGAATACCCAGTAAAATCCAGAGGAGCCGTCTGCGTATCATTTGAAGTATTATGGGATCTGAAAAGTTAAGCCACTGTGCACACATTTTGTGCACTGGCTGGATTGCTGGTGTCTATGACGACATATGGGCCTTTCAGTCCTCGCTGTCCGCTGCCCGCAGCTGAGTGTCAATTTCAGGTTAAGTAGAAGGGAGCAGCAATTTTTGACCTCCTTGATGTGACAATGCAGATTGACAAAATTACTTAAATATATACTCAAACATCTGTGTACTTCCCTTTTATTTTGAAATAAGTAAAATCAAAATAAAATCACAATACATTGCGATAATAAAAATAGTTGAGAGAGATTTCTCGTTGCTCCGAATCTGTACCGTAACGTAATTCGTCACGTTAATTTTTGTTCCGACTCTCTTTCATGTACGCGCCACGTTTGACGTCATAATTAGAGATGACGGGACAAGGTCGACGCGTCGTGATCGCGACATTTGCTGCTGTGTGACAGATATATTGTGACAGGGAGCTTGGAAACAATCATACATTTCTTTTATGACTTCGTCTGCGTGAAAACCTTTTTTTAAAGACAGACTTTCATGTAAAGTGTGCTCTTTTCCCATTATCCCCCTCAATTTAATTTTTTTTATAGTTTCCCGTGAAGCAATATCCTCCGTCCCGTCCCGTGAACTAAAGATCTACATTTTTGTTAAATATTGTACGATATTACAGACATTAACATTAACAATATATATTTATGGCAAGCTGATGTGTATCGCTTTTAATAGTCTATTTCACTTTTGAGTCTAGCTTTCATAATAAACAAAATAATTTACAATCCGACATGCAGGTCTAGAGATAAGCCCGTTCAAACAAACGAACAAACTTTTTCGTATATTATATAAATATGGTCATGCCAAATAAATTGATAGAGAAGATTAAAGATCGAATTCTCAAAAAATATCAGTACCAAAATGTTGACCCCTATTCAGTACGTATAACATAACATGGAGGAGGTCAACTTTATTTGGACGATATAGCGGCATTGTCATGTTTGTTAGAAATTTTGTAATATCTCCGAAACTATATAACTGATTAACATACTGTAAAAGGCAAATCTTATCTTTGTAATATCCTTGTGATTATTAAACAATTTTTTTGATAAGAATTTAAGTTTAGTTGTATAAATAATGACGTAAACTTAAGCATATGAATTAAATGATTTATTACAGAGTCGAACTTTTTAGAAATTGTGTAATATCTCCGAAACTATATAACTAATCAACATACTGTAAAAGGCAAATGGCAAATATCTCTATAATATCCTTGTGATTATTAAATAATTTATTTTGATAAGGATTTCAGTTTAGTTCTAAGCATATGAATTAAATGATTTTTTAAAACACAAAAAGTTATATATCTGCCAAAATATAAAAGATAGATATATGCTATTGCAGATTTTTAGTAGAACTTTTTAAGATGCATAAAGTTTTATCCAATATCTAAGACGGCGTACGCGCACAAAGCTAAATTTAATAATTTTCACGGTCCGTCTCGCGCGACAAAAACTGTGATAACTCGGGTAATATATACAATACAAATATAAAATATAGCCTATAACATTCACCGATAACGTAGCATTCTATTGATGAAAGAATTTTTAAAATCGGATCAGTAGTTCCGAAGATTAGCCCCGACAGAGTTTTATTTACAAACTTACAAACTTTACCTCTTTATAATATTAGTATAGACTAGTGGACGCCAGAGTCTTTGGCCGCGTAGAAATTATGAACCAAATCATTCTTACGCATAGAACTTTCTTTTGAATTACTCCACGTATTGATTAAAACCATATTTAAATTGGTTGCGTATCGTTTAAAAATTTAATTACTTTTCAGGTGGCAAAGCTGGTCGTGACTATACTAAAGCCAAACTCGATTGAGAATGCTTGTCAACAAACAAATTAAAAATGAAGGTAGAAATCACTAGTCATTTTACTCCTAATTTTTTTAATTAACTTGTTAATGACGAATTCATGACAATAAATTAGATTCGTAAGCTTAAAACTAATTAATATATTCAAAATCTTTTAAATAAGATTTTTTAAAATAATAAAACATAATTTTAAATTTATTAAGCATAAAATGTGTTGTATTTTCTACCTTCATTGTAAATTTGTTTGTTGACAAGCATTCTCAATCGAGTTTGGCTTCAGTATAGTTACCATCCTACTGACAAACGTCGTGTAGAAACCGAAAGAGATATCATCCTACTCCCAACAAATTAGCTCGCTTCCATTTTTGCATCATCACTTACCATCAGGTGTGATTGTAGTCATGGGATAAATAGCTTGTAGTAAATAAAAAAAAAATACCTGGCACCATTCCCAATTCTGGGGTAAAATTTTTTCTAAAAACTTGAAAAAAGTAAAACTCACTATCCGATCTAGAAATTGAACTTAGAACCATGCCGCCGCATCCAAAGCAATTTTACCACTGTAACAACGCTACAGGCAAGTTTCAAGTAAATATTGTAGTTTAGTCCACTGCTATATTTCATTCCGGAGTATGGTAAAACCTTATACGAGTAATCTCTGTGTAAAACTAATGTTATACCGTGGCTATACATCACGCCCCACGAATGCATTATACTTTATGTGTATACCTACTTTGATAATTTATATGCATATTTTATAGCGCTGCGCAATTTATGGTGCGGCTAAAGATTGTTTAGGAGAGCAGGTTTTTGAGAAAATATTGCTCCCCCAAGAATAAATGTATCGTTATTTCCATATTTAAAATACCCGTTAAATATCTACGACCTTCAAAAAGCTTTAAATAAAAATTGAGATTTTTAAGCTTTCGGTCTGGTCACTAATATTAACATCTGAAACTGATTGTTAATAAATTAAAAATTATAAATTACCACCCTAAGTTCGCCAACCATTCGGAGTAGCGTGGTGGGCTTACACTCCATATTATCTCCTCTCCCACAATGAGGAAACCTGGCTCTGTTGGCCATTAAAAAGCTTTTTTTTAATCGACTACAAGTTAGTCCTTGACTGCTCTCACACTTGATGTTAAGTGATGATGCAATCTAAGATGGAAGCGGGCTAACTTGTTAGGAGTTGAATGAAATCCACACCCCTTTTCGTTTCTACACGACATCGTACCGGAACGCTAAATCGCTTGGCGGTACGTCTTTGTCGGTAGTGTGGTATCTAGCCATGGCGAAAGCCTCCCACCAGCCAGCTGATAATGATGATGATAAATAAATAGCCTGTTTGGTAGTGAATGTCCATTGAGTAATGCATTATACATACTTAAAAATATAGATGAGAAAGATTGAAATAAGACGGTACTTAAATTTGATATGCGTTTAAGTATTTGGGCGTTAGTGTACACGAATACAACGTTTATACTATTACTAACTGTATGTTTTTATTAGTAATACCTTTAACACAAAGCGTTTATTTCTACGCCGTTACAAGTTGTATCTGACGGAGCACGTTCTGACAAAACAATTTATTTTTTCAACACTCAAACATTTTTAAACACAGGTGCACACTCCGAGTGAGAAATTAAACGAAGCGAACAGCACACTGACGACTTTTTGTTAACCGACGAATAAAACGGATGTTGTTCTCAAGACGACGCGAATATTTCTTTTTTATGTATGACCATAACTTTTTAAAGAGTTGTCCGATTTTTGTAATTATTTTATAATTACCAAAATCACTTTGTAATTATAAAAATAATTAATAAGGGATTTTGATTAATTATAATTATTATTTCCGAATGTAAATTCGAATTTTAGTTAATCCACTTCCGTCTTAGATTACATCATCACTTAACATCAGGTGTGATATCAAGCGTGAACTTGTAGTAAATATAAATATTAAATTTAATATAATATAAAAATAAAAAATTTAAAAAACCTCCGACCCAAATTAGAAACATGAAAAGAACCAGTCAAGACAAATTGAACGAGCCCAAACTCGGTGGGTTTACTAAAAAGGTAGACCAGGGTTAAGTCTCCTACCTTCGAGCCTTATCATCAGACCAGCTTAGTGGTTCCAGAAGACATTAGTGTTTCAAATATCATATCACACACATGCTTTCAAGCAAATTGAGCGTGTTACATTTCTATCACACCTAACAAACGACCCGATGACCTTGAAGACCTGAACCGATTTCCACTAAACATAGCTAAGAACACTCTCGACTGGTATACCTTTCAAACAAAAAAAACCGCATTTAAATCGGATCATCCGTTTGGGAGTTATGATGCCACAGACAGACACATACGTATTTACACAGACACGTCAAACTTATAATACCCCGTCGTTTTTGCGTCGGAGTTAAGAATAAAAAGTCCCATAATCGTCGTGGAACAAAAATTGAAAAGATTCTTAAAATTTTTAGGATTTCAGTATTTTTAAACGTTCTTTTTTGGCTTAAGCTGTTTTGCTATTTCTTTAGTTTTTTCCTCAAACTTGGCTGGCACCAACTTTAAGTAAATAACCCAATTATTTTTTATCATTTAGTGTACAATTTTTTATTGTGATATTTTGTCAATTTACAAGAACAAGCTATTTAATACAAGCTAGAACTTAATTACACCTGAAGCAATCTAATATTAAAACGGATGAAAAAAAAATAACTTACTAGAAGTAGGCTGAAATTTCTGTTATACACCCCTTTCGGTTTCTACACGACATTTTACCGGAACGCTAAATTACTTGGTAACTGCTGCGGTTAAATAGGCACAAACCCGACCACGCGCATATCGCATTCGGAAAAAATTGCCGACCGAACCCAGGATTATAAATCCACGCGTAGACGTGGTCGTAGCCTAGTAACGGAATAATAAAATGTAATCGGCCCAATTCCTCGCAAGTAAAATAAATAGATTTGGAACAAAAATAAACACCCGCCATGCCGAGTAGCGGGCGGGTGGCGGGCGGCGGGCGGCGGCTGTAAATTACCTGTTGGTTTTACTGAAATGTTTGATGCGTTTGCGCTTGATCGACAGCTGCAGCGCGACCGACACTGTTTGATACCTGCTGACTTTGGTTAGGTTCGCTGCGGGTTGATAAATAATAGTTAAGCCATCGGTTTTTCTGAGCGAACACATTCACATACTCGAACAGTTACATTTTGTAGAATACTTTATTTCCTAATAAACTTTGACAAAATTTGACAATTGTGCGGTTGGAATATCTTCTTAAGGTTCTTTAGAGGACACTTAAATTGATATTTTCTACTTACATATTAAAACAGAAATCTCACAGTTAGCAAATAGTCGGATTCACATCGGATGCAGAGTGGGAAACGTTTACCTGTTGCGTAGGTACCATAGGTGCCAAAAGGTATAGTAATAGTCTCTGATTAGGTTATATTAGTCTAGAACAGGTCAAGCGCAAATTTCTTTTATATGTATACTCGTGCATACATACCATCACGCCTCATTTGGTACGGTAGGCACAGGCCATGTTCTTCTACTTACCACGATCCTTGCATTTCTCTCTATCTATACCTTTCTAGATTTTAGTCACTATTTATGTTCTTTTATACCACACTGCTCTCTTATCACACTATTCTTAATTCTGTCAGTCAGTTTTACTCCACTTCCATTATATAATATGACTTAATTTTATATTATATTACTCCACTTATTTTATATTATAATGGGAAATCCTCAAGACTAGTTTCCTACGGTGGCGTCGTATCTCGTGCCATGTGTTTCTTGTCGTGCGCGCGCGCTCGCCATTACCTGCGGAGGTATTTTTATACGCGTTATTTCCAAACCATTTAACGCTTATACTGTTTGGATTATTTCATTGCCGGTGGTTACGTTTACACTTTTATTGCGTTCTCTTGCGTACGTGATTACTTATTTTGGGATTGATTGCTTCGATGAGTTTTTATTTAACTAAAGCTTTAAGAAACATCCTATAACTCAAAGCCTTCACGAAAAATGCTTCCATGTGATGAATTTGAGTAACTCAAATTATCAACTCAAATTGAAATATACTTTGGTTAATTCATTAAGACGCGCCCCACTATTTCTCGCGAGGGGAAACCGAAGGGTGCGGGAAGTACAGTTCGAACATCAGTCTCGAGTCGACCACGGCTCGGTGTACACGGGCTATTGTAGGTTGTATCGCTGCGTGTCATGACCGAACGGAATGATGCTCTACTTAATTTTTTTACCAATATGATATTTATAATGTCAAAAAAACGTATCGTATGATGATAAACTACATATTTAAATGTGACTTAGCAAGAAGAATCGTTTTATTATATTATATATCGTAATTTTTCTACAAAGGTCACTTGATTGGTTTGTTACTGCCAATATAGATTTTCCAAATTAGCTTAGCAAAATAGCTTTGGTCATTGGTACTATCCTACTAAAAAAGACGTCCCGTCAAGCGATTTAGCGTTCCGGTACGGTATCGTGTAGAAACTAAAGGAATGTAGATTTCATGCTACTCCTAACAAGTTAGCCTGCTTCCATCTTAGTTTACATAAACTAACTTGTAATTAATCAAAATGAGAATAGATATCATGGGTTCACGCTTTACAAAAACACTAGGGGTATGGTAGACAAGACAGTGTGGAGTTGAGCTCAATCATTAAACTGTTTAAACAAAAGAAAAATAGATATACTAGGTACCTATCTGAGATGATTGTGGGTATGTGTGTTTTTAAGATATTGTTAAATTGGTTAATATATATGTCGAAGAAATTAAGTCTCTAGACTTAGAATAGATTGTTGTAATATTGTAATAGATGTCATTGTTTATGGAAATGTTACTGTCTGTGGATGTAATTATTTTTGGTATGTTACGAGTTTTTTTATGAAAGTAATCGAAATAGAACTAATTGTTATTCATTTAATGAGAGATATGAGATAGGTGCTTACTTAAAACTTTAACACAAAGTTAAATTCAATTTGATGTGATAAATGAATGAATGATTGATTTGTTTTAATACTCCAACCAATAAAAGAGTCGGGCGCCAAAGTCCTAGTAGAGTATTTACACCATCTTGAGGGGAATAAAGGAGTTGGGTAGTTAGTTTGTGTCTGGAGTGCGGTGAGGATATTTGGTCGAGTTGGACCAGTGTAAAAGTGTTCTTAAGAAGTAAATTAAATTAGGGAGTAAAGTAAGATAGGTGTAAATAAACTACTGATCTGAATATTTATAATACGTCAGGAATTATAAAAATCTATTTCATGTATCAAAACATTGTGAACTTGCAATATATCTGTTCGTGAAGACAAAGTCTTTGTAACCCTAGAAAACGCCCAATAGGTTAAGAACCACTAAAGACGATGTCAAGGAGAATGGTGATACTCCGATATATATATTAACCTATATCACAATATAATTTTGCTGTGCAGGACCAACACGACAAATTCATTTTTAAAAAATGAGTTAAAATGAAGTAGAGCATACTGCTAGTCAAACATGACATTCTTGTTGACATAATTAACTTGACACTTTGTGTGAGTGTGCACACATTGCTACTCGTTACGTAGTAATAGAACTCACATTCTTGCAGTTTTTATTTCACACTTGCACTGTAAGCGTTTGAAAAAAAAACTACGCGCCATCATGGATTGACCTAGCTGTAGTGTTGATGTGACAGTACATATTTTCTTGATTTTCACACGAGTAGGTACAATAAAGGCAAAATAGTTATGGCGGTATATTCCATATGTCAGTCATTCTATAAAGTAAGTCGATTTTGATGAACAGCGTTTTAATCTATTTTTTACCCGACTGCGTCAGAAGGAGGGTAATGTTTTTCGAGCGTATGTATGTATGTATGCCCATTTCTTCGGCACGCGCTACAGCCTAAACGGCAGAACGGATTTTGACATATGAGGTGTCGTTTAATTTGGCTAAATTGTGGAAGTGACATAGGCTATATGAATTTTCAAAATGGCGGCTGTAAATGGGGGAAAAAGGGGGGGACGTGTGCATTCTTTCTTTTATCCTAGCAATATGGGTATCAAATGAAAGCTCGTAAAAAGAAAATTTCAAAAATATATATATCATATCAAGTTTATATTACTGTTTTAACAAGCAATGTCAAAAAGTGTACCGTCTCATTTCTATTCCACAAATCAAAACTAAAAATTCTCAAATAAAATTATTATTATCAAAACAAAAAACCAACTGCTTAGAAGTAATGAACTGAAAAGAGAAAAACAAGCATCACTACATCTATATACAATTCTAAATACTTTATGGTGCTGCAGGCGGGGACATATGTAGTTTCGGTAGGTCTTTCTTTCCCAGGTAGTAAGCTATTTTGTCCACACCTGCAGCACCATAAAGTATTTAGAATTTTATATAGATATAGTGATCCTTGTTTTTCTCTTTTCAGTTCATTACTTCTAAGCAGTTGGGTTTTTTGTTTTTATAATATTAATTTTATTTAGCTTATAGTTCGTGTACTTTCAAATAGGATACATTTCAAGATTTAAAATTTCAAGGATCCACAAACAGTTTGACAACTTTATCAAGTTCAGTCAGGATCGTTTGTAGACAAAAGGACCCATCTTCAATCACTCTCGTAAGCAGAAATACCAAACGTTGAAAGATCAATACACAAAAGGACTAGAAGCCACAGCTGAAAAGCAATTAAAAAGAGCTGTCAAAGTCAAGAACACGGTTCGTAATATAAATAGAATAATTCCAAATGTAAATGATGACAAAGTTAATGAAGTAGAGTTCCACCTGTGCGTGCGGCGGGAACGAACCGGAGTGTGATGTGTTCCCGTTAAGTGCGCTGTTTAAACTAAGAAACTGAGATTTGCGCTAGAGTTGGGAGCTCTATCGATAATATTACCATTTACTCGAAAAAAGTGTGTGTGTGTGTGTGTGTGTAAGTGCGTGGGTAGCAGAATACTATAAAAATTTCCAAATTTAAGATGGCCGCCAAAACAGATTGATGAATTACATTATGTCGGAGATTTATTTTCAATTTTGAATTTAATCTTCTTTACGGATATACGGATTTTTCAAGACATGTGAAAAAAATCCATTAAAAGTGTTTTTAGAGTAACCTATTTTTCCGATTTCCTATCTAAGTGATAGGAAATCGGAAAAATAGGTTACTATTATTTATTTATTTTATTATTATATTATTACTATGAAAGTAAATTTTTAATTTTAATATTTCTCATACTGATGTACGTAATATTTTTTTTAAATATAATGTAATAAATTATCACTCAAATGCAATCGCGAAGTATTTCTAGTTTATTTTAAGGTGATATTGTTTAACTAACCACCATTGGTGGGAAACAATAAAAATAATCCTTGTACATTCCATTCACTCTATAATTTACTATGGACAACCTAATTAGGTAGTCGATAATAAATAACAAACGCAACGCTGTTCTCATAGATCAGATTGTAATCACTCGCATTTAACTATCGTGTTAAATTGCTGTTAAACCGTCATACATAAAGTAAAATAATTTAAAACCACTAAAACTATATTTGCGTAGTCGACAGCCTCCATGAATCACATCACTAGTAACGCGTAGGGTTGTCACGAAATGAAATTATACAACGATCCACCTACACACTTGCAATAACACACTGTTAATTTTCTTCAAACGCTCATTATCTTTACTCGGAACTAAATTAGACTTTATTGTTAGACGCATTAAGTCTGAAATAGTTTTTGTTGGACTCCTTTGAAGCCAACCTGTTTCACGACTCGGTTAATCCCTTTTATCTTAAGGTGACAAGCTGCGGTTTATTATTTCTGCTGAGATATGTGTGTAATTTCCCTCAAGGGCTGTGTGGAGAAAGAACAAAGTGCGTGTTCCACGTTATTTCCCAAACAAAAGCGGGAAATGGGTTTTTGGGTTAACTTCCGTGATCTGTGTTAATATCACGATTGGTGTTGTTATTACCTAACTGCGGAATAAGTACGGATTTTGTATTAAAAAGTTATTTTTAAAAGGTAGTATGTATACGTTTATTTGTTTCTCTACCCAGAATTAGAAAGGTGGTGATGTCACACGCCGTCACCTCGTATAAACACGTAATAGTGACAGTTACAAGAGTAAAAATCTTATCACCCTAAGCTGACCAATCCACTTTGGAGCAGTATAGTGGGTTAAAGATTTTTAACTCTACTCTCAAAAGCCATGCCCAGACTTCCTCCCTCCTCTCTCCCTATTGCCAGATATACGAGCAACAATTTAGGCTTAATAATTATTGAAATACTTAGCTTAATTTTCAAACTTGTGTTATTTCAAAATGATTAGGGTGTACGAGTATCTGCGATATCACTTTATGGTAATTTTTTTCGTAGGGGTTTATGTGACGGAGCGCGTTTGGGGAAGATTTTTTGATAATAAACAGTATTATGTTCCAATGTAAAATATTTTATAATCGGTGTAATTGCAAGGTCATGATGTTTAATAAATATTACTCAGATTGTCGAGCTTAGGATAGTGCTTTACAGGATGTTTGTAACATGGGTTAAGACACTGTTAAGTTTTAAGCAGCCTGAAGTTGAACGGTAAGTCTTGGTCACATTAAATTCTAATACGGATCGTTATAGAGTCAATGTCTCTCCAAGCCGCCAAATCGCGTTGCAGTAGTGCGGTGGGTCTTAGCTGTTAATATAGGTATTAATGAACAGGTGAAGGAAAAGTTTGTTTCATCAGCTATTAATAAAAAAATCGTATGCAACTCGGGACGCCCTACATTAGTGATAACTTAAATACTGTTAGCGCTGTAGAGTAAGAGAAGAGGAGCCTCCTGCTGCTGCCGTATGCGTGAGGTAAAGGGATGCCGGACAGACTGGCGCAGAGTGTTACGTAACGAAGCTTTGGTCGTCCTTATAAAAAAATAGTGACGTAAAAGGACGTATCAGGAAGCTTCCCTTAAAATCAGCACAGATTATAGTTTATGGGGCAACCATTTACACATTAGATTAATTCCAGCTTAGACATAGTGCCAGATTAAAATATCGATCCCAGTAATCCGAACCTGTTGAATTAATTGTCGATTAGTCTTCATTAGCGCGGATCATGCCGGCTCCTCACTAATGGGTACTAATAGTGATGTGCCGGCTCAACGTGTCAGCACTACCGATACAAATTAGGGACAACACTTCCTGCTGAGCGGTGGAACAGGTGCTAGTGTAGTGCTAACAGTTAAAATATCGATAATTTTACGAGCTGTGGCTTGGATTTGTGATTTCTATTCGGAGGGAACTTTATTGTTTATTGAATAGGAGCAGGTGTTACTGTGCGTAAGTCCATAATGTACCTGCCTCATTGATACAGTGTTTTAGAGTAAGGCTATGGAAAGTTTGCAACTTTCTTGCTTTCTAGACATTCTTGTCCGTATTTCGTTGCTGAAAAGTCGTAGGTATAAAACTTCATTTATTCTCAGAGACAAAAAGGTAAAGTTGTCCCAGTCTTTTACATTATTGTGACCAATAACCTCCTTTTTTGAAGCCAGTGCATTAAATAAAGCTGAAGATCTTTATTACAATAATACTTATTACTTAACAAGCAACTTGTGTTGGGCATTTTGACGGCCGAGTGGCGCAGTTGGTAGTGACCCTGCTTCTGCGTATTAGGCTGTGGGTTCGATTCCCACCTCTGGAAATAAAAAAATGTTTGTGTGATGAGCATGGAAGTTTTCCAGTGTTTGGGTGTTTATGTATATATTATAAGTATTTATGTATTATATATATAAAAATATTCATCAGTTATCATAGTACCAATAACACAAGCACTTACGTCCTATAATATTTATTTATTTATATTTATTTTACAGACAGAAATAGCAACCCTTTCACATTCGTCCGGCCACTTACTTTTGTTGGTTTTAATGCTAGGTTACTCGTATTATTAGGTATGAAAATATTTTTTAAATGTATAACCAACTAGAGAACGCTTTCACCCGCGTAGTTCTCATTTCCGTAGGAATTTTGGGATAAAACGTTGCCTATGTGTTAATCCAGGGTGTCAGTTGATCCTATACCAAATTTTATTAAAATCGCACCAGCCGTTTAGTCGTTGTCGTAGTTTACCCTCCCATTAGTGACGAAGACTGTCAAGAAAGGTCTCCACAATTGTATCGTGGGATTGAACCTATGTCCTCTTGATGTTAAATTCAGCCCCTTAAGCGTGATGCTAATGACGCTTATATTATTATTCATTTATAAAAGAGCTGGTAAATAAAATATAATGTAATAAAAGCGAAAGGTTTCACCGTGTCCGGAGAGCGTCACATCCGCAATGCGTATTGCGTACTTCCGTTATTGCGTTACGGGCGAATGTGTGGAATTGCCGTATATATGAAATGAAGGTAGCTACTCGTCCCCTGTAGCACGAGAGAGGAACAGTGATATCAAGTTAAATAAAAACAGTAGTTAACTTTAACACTGTAACAGTGCACATTGTACTATTTTTAGCTGTGCACCACGATGTCACTCGCGTCGTTACCCTTCCGGTGAAATACAAAAGCAGCCTACGTATCTCTTTTTAAATCATATTAATCATATTTTTAAAAATATTGATAAGTGTCTTTATTTATAAATCAGCCGATGGACGCCCACCGCTGGAGATAGGCCTTTAGGGAAGACTTCAAATATAACGACTCCGCGACATGTTGTGAATCCATCTAGATTCTATCGGGGTCGATTATAACTACGTTTTTTTGGTTCAGATACTCAAACGAGCTCACTCAGCGCAGTCATTGAGACGCCTATAGTTCATGAATTCTTCGAATTGTGTTGGTATGAGTTTGCCCGTATTGCCTCTACAGCTTTGCGACTCGTTGAGCTACTGACACTTCCACAGAACTTGTCATCTTGTAATACAGGGAAAAATTGAAGGCACAAAGACTTGCGGTAGGTCGCCAATGCACTGGACCGACCAAAAAATCGCTGTCAATCAAAATGTCCAAGAATGTACTAGAAAATGTGTAGAATGTACTATTCACCCACTAACTTTACTAAATTATAATTATGACATTATCTTTATACATTACTTGACATTATACTTTTCTTGACATTAACTATATTTAGTGACCTAATATTAAACATATAATTTAATTTAATGTATTGTAGTTATTGATAATTTATAAATATGATAAATGTGTATGTAACGATATATATGTTTATTAATAATAATAATGTAAATAATGTTAGCGACGCCCTAACAGGGCCTCATGTGTAATTGTATGTGCATGAATGCTACAATAAATGAAGAAATAAAATAAATAAATAGAAATGCTGCAGTATGAGAGGAATTGCGACGGGTTGTGATGCTTGCCACCACTCCTGATGTGACCACGACCACTCTGTTAAAAATGTGACGACGATTTTTTATTTTTCTTCAAATTTCATAATTTTTTATTACAGATACGCAATGCATTACTCTGTTGCTCGCTGAGTGACAAGCTTTTTTATCTGGACGCAGCACTATAGTATCTATGCCTACTATAAATCAATACGCAACTATAGGAGAGTCGCTTTGCTGAATGAATAACAGTCTAATTCAGGGCTCACCTTTTCTGAGGTAATGCGTGTCGATAAATCGTTGGCGCATCGCTGTCGTCCACGCATGCGCCCGCCACGTTCCTGCGACGTTCCCGGCACGCTCCTGCGACGTTCCCGGTGCATGCTCGCCGCGTTCCTGTCCTGTTACCGTCTTGGACATCGGCTGACACACCTGCGAGTAGACTACATGTTGGCTACATGCTAAAAGAGAAACTTCTTTCAATTGCCTTATTGTTGGGTTCTTCACAAAAAATATGAAAATCAGAAAAAGTATACACGTAATAATGATAATTATAGTAAATCGAACGAGTAAGTTGTATTGCAGACAGCATCGAAATCATGGTGATTTCGAAGGCATTTGAATTATATATCGCATGTACTTGAATGCAGTTATAATGATAATAGTAGAAAAAGTTAACCAGCAGTATCTTAGAGACGTACTCGTACTTCTAAAAAGATGACTACTACTTAATGATATATCATATTGCAATCATAATCATAATCATAATCATTTATTCATTAGAAAGTAGGTACATAATATGATGGATATTCTTAAATCTAATTCCCCTATACATTCAATAACTGCGATAGTTATTAAATCCAGTTTCACGGCGACGTACTTAAAAAACATTGACCAAGTGGGCCAGTAGTTTTTCAAAAGGGAACTTAACCAGTATCAGCTCCCAGTTTACGGCATTATCGCGATACTGTTCGGTCGCAGGCGCCGATATCCGCGCGCTCTCGCAGCGGATCGCGTATAATCGCATTCTGTCGCGTATAAACGAGGTGCGAATGATGTGTGTCTCAGTAATTGCGATTCGCGGCGGATCCGTGTGATGGGTTTATTGTCTTCGGTTCGATTAATTAGCGATTGTTTGCAGGTGATTGACGGGAGGTGTTTGATTTGCGTGGATTTGTCTCTTCACAATGTATTTGGCTTGCATTCTTTCATTAACCGACTTTAAAAAGGAGGAGATTCTCAGCTTGTCGTTAAGGATCTGAACTAAATATCTCCTAACTCTATAAGTCTGCAACCTCAATAGCTAAGTATTCAGATAAGGAGTTGAGAGTATAGGTAAGACGCAAAGTAATCCTGGACAGGGGTCTTCACTCACGCCGCCATTATAAAATACTTCAAATTATACGTGAAGCTATAATTAGTCAGTAGCTAGAGTTAAAAATAATTGACTACAATTAATAAAAAGCAAATTAACTTCATAATTTTCTTCATAAGAAGCAAGCCTACTAATCCTTCAAGCAATCATTACCTACTCAATTACCTGCTTTAAACTTGATTGGATTCAATGAACACGTATAAAAACAGTTAGAAAATGTGAGAACATTAAAATTGAAGATGAAATACCAAGCTGAAATTTCAACTATTAATATAATTCGATATATAATTTATTGATCTTTGAAGAACGCGAAGAATTTTAATCGTAATGTAGTTGCATAAATTTGCAAATTTAGTGCGAATTTTAAGCTTATAATTTCATAAACCTTCGTCCAAATGATCGCACCTGTTTGAAAGATCCTTAATACGAGCACAAACCCGCCATTTTATAACATCGCATCATTTCCCTCTCACCTTATAATTGTATTCACACCTATCCAAATAAGCATTGCAATTATTAGCTGTTTAGCATCATTTATCATTAATTTAGCACCAATTTAGCATTATTTATCATATATTTAGCGGTACACGGCCACGGGCAGCTGTATGACATTATTTTAATATGATTGTTTTCCTTTAGTGCGCTGCGGAATTTGTTTTTGTTCGCGGTTTATATTTGTACTAACGATTATGTTTATGTTAACAATGCATTGTGTCTAAAGCTCAGTTACTTACGTTAAGGGGCTGGGTTTAAGGCCATTTTTTTTTATCGACTACAAGTCGGCCCTTGACTGCTATCTCACCTGATGTTAAGTGATGATGCAGTCTAAGATGGAAGCGGGCTAACTTGTTAGGAGTGGGACGAAAATCCACACCCTTATCGGTTTCTACACGACATCGTACCGGAACGCTAAATCGCTTGGCGGTACGTCTTTGACGGTATGGTGGTAACTAGCCACGGCGAAAGCCTCCCACCAGCCAAACCAAGACAAATTAAGAAAAATCTCAATCTGCCCCGCCGGGAATCGAACCCAGGACCTCCGTCTTATGAATCCACCACGCATACCACTGCGCCACGGAGGTCGTCGAAGTCGAACCACCACCACCACGAAGGCCGAGTCCTAGATTCAATTCTTACTGGTTAGATTACTGTCGTGCCTACTTTTAGTAAAGCACAGATTAGTTGATGGGGAAGGGGGAATATTCGTCACTATCTCACTTTATCATCTTACTACTACATGCTTCACTAAGCATGACCTTGTAATCTGCTACAAAGAGTGCCTTGTGGGAGAGGGAATACGGAGCGTAAACTCGCATGCAGTTCCAATGCAAGTTGGTGGGCTTTTGATGATAATATTTAATTAATTAACGATCACTATTAAATGTTTACGATATACACCGTGATCGACGACTTAACGTTATATCTGAGGCACGGGGGTGTAATACCCCTCCGAGGGTGTTGTTTTAATTCCTTAGTACGGTCCAGGATTCGAACCCAATACCTAGTGATGCCATAACACTGGACCTACGAGGAAGTCAATCTTTAAATTATATGTACCAAATGGTCAGCCATTTTCAGAACAATTATAATATTTTAAGCCATTCTTGGTTCCAGCTCAAAGCCAGGTGTGGCGCGTACGGCGGAATACCGAGAACATCGATACCTCTGCAGAATTAATGGCGGACACAAATAAGTCGAGTTATTTTAAAATTTACCTTCCGATTAGGGCGAGCTTTGCACACTAAAACACGGCGACGCACAGTTTAGCAAGCATACAGTATGTACAAGTGCAGTTTACTCTCCTACACCGTATGCTTAACTAAGTTAGGTTAATTTTTTGTTGTCTTGGTAAAATAAGTTATGAAGGGTGGTATTATAAACTAAATACATTACTCGTTTTTGTTTTTCTTTAATATCCAAATAACAAATACAATGAAAAATATACGACAGGAATCGGGTCCCATGGTGAAAAATAATATCTTAAACCAATATAAGCAATCTCGATAACTTTATTTTTAAATTTTATCGATTTGTGAGTATTTGTATTGTTGTTGTATTACAAATAAATTTCTTCTAACAATAAACAAATTTTGGATTTTTAAGTAAAACAACCTCCGCGAATCTAAAGTCGCGAGCAATTGCTAATAAATACTACTAATGGGGAGATTAGAGTTTAAAACTTTTCGGTTTTTGGCATTTTGTGATTTCAGATTTTTAGATTGATACAAGTGCAATAATAACACTTATATTATTTGCTTTGAACAAATTTTAGAACTTGTCTATCCGATAGCTAAATGTGGGTAAAACGGTAGGTTTTGCAAAAGTAAAAACACGGCACAGTCGCGTATACAAATAAAGACGTTAAATTTAGCGGCGTGCGGTTGCAGCACCTGGCGGCGAGCGAGCGGAGCACTTCTGCACTCGACTGTATCGAAGATTTTACAGAGTTGATATTACTACCTAGCTTTCTACCTATATTGCATGTACTGACTGAACCTACATCATCATTATCAGCCAATTAACGGACCGCTACAGAGCTAGGCCTCCCATTCTTGTAGGAAACGGGAATATATATATAATATTATGTAATAAATAAAGACGTTAAATTTAGCGGCGTGCGGTCGCAGCATCTGGCGGTCCAGCGCTGACCATCGCAGCAATTCTGCACTTGAGTGTACTGAGGATTTTATAGAGCTGATCTTACTACCCATGTATGTGGTAGCGAGTGTCTCTTTATAATACTATGGTATTAAATAAAAACGTTTAAATTGGCTACTCTTACGAGGATTTTATGCCATAGAGAAGGCAGATGCCCCTTAAAAGAGGCCTATGCTATGTCCCATAGTATAGATACATAATGGCATAGACCTGGAATAGTTCATTATCATCATCATCATCACCAGCATATTATTATATGGCCCTCATGACACAAAAGAGTGTGCTGAGCTTAGACCCACCATGCTTCTCCAATGCGGATAAATAGTCTGTTAAAGTAGGCTAATATTGATGAATATATATATTCACTATTAGGCCACTGAAGGCAAGACAAAAAATGTTACTCTGGCGCCCAAATTTCTTTCTTTTTCTATCGTGCTATGTGGTGACAAAAAATGTGCAAGTTCGAATTTTATCGAATTATTTACTCAATCCGATGATATGAAATTTTTATGAGTAAAGCATGAAGAAATGAAATAAAACAATATGACAAATAAATATAACAAAAGGTTTTAACATTATTATGGAAACTCTTTTTTAAATTATTATTTTAATTACTATTTTCAGGTGGTAATAACATCTCAAGTGGCTACATCAATAAACGCAGTACCTAAATACCGTTTGGTATTTATTCCGGTACTTTTACCGGGAAGCAGCGTTGGGCTAAGTTCCTCCAGCGCCGGACGCACTCTGATGACTTCAACTTAAACTAATATTAATACCACTCACTCTGCGACTATTTTATTAATATTACTTCATTTATATTCATTTAATTTTTAATTTTAAAATTGACACGTGTCGGTTTCTACGAGACCTACGCTAAATCTTTTGGCGATACGACTTTGTCGGTACGCTGTTAACGAGACACAGCTGAAGCCTCTGTCCAACCAGAAATTCTAATCGACCCAGCTGGAAATCAAGCCTAGAACTACCATTTTATAAATCCACTGCGCCTACAGCTGGAAATCAAGCACAGAACTACCACCAGACACAGCTGGAAGCCATCAAGCCAGAACTACCATTTTATAATCACGCACCCAGCTGGAAATCAAGCCCAGAACTACCATTTTATAGATCCACTGCGCCTACAGCTGGAAATCAAGCCCAGAACTACCATTTTATAGATCCACTGCGCCTACAGCTGGAAATCAAGCCCAGAACTACCATTTTATAAATCCACTGCGCCTACAGCTGGAAATCAAGCACAGAACTACCATTTTACAGATCCACTGCGCCTACAGCTGGAAATCAAGCCCAGAACTACCATTTTATAGATCCACTGCGCCTACAGCTGGAAATCAAGCCCAGAACTACCATTTTATAGATCCACTGCGCCTACAGCTGGAAATCAAGCCCAGAACTACCATTTTATAGATCCACTGCGCCTACAGCTGGAAATCAAGCCCAGAACTACCATTTTATAGATCCACTGCGCCTACAGCTGGAAATCAAGCCCAGAACTACCATTTTATAGATCCACTGCGCCTACAGCTGGAAATCAAGCCCAGAACTACCATTTTATAAATCCACTGCGTCTACAGCTGGAAATCAAGCCCAGAACTACCATTTTATAGATCCACTGCGCCTACAACTGCGCCAGGGTGGTGGTCTTATTCTACACAAATATCCATCTGAGACAATTCAATATTAGAAACCTAACAACCAAACCCCGAACTCTTTAAGTGAATAGGTAAACAAGCGTTCCTATAGTAAAGATTTCGTCAAAACTAAAACATTTTTAAATTTTTGTTAATTACCTGACATTTTTTTCAATTGAAACTTAAACATTGATTTGTTGAGTCAACCCAATTTCCAAGAGATCATGACCGACCGCAGAAGTGCGGTAAGTAAGAAATTCCCAAAACTCAGCGGCAATTAAACCACGGCAAAGATAGCGCATTAATATTTGATAACACAATTAATTCGCTCCAGAGGTTCGCCTCGTAAAATTTTCAATTTGCCCCGAACAAAGTTTCACCTGATAAACGTAAAGTTAGGTGCGGTAAAAGGAAAAGTCCTTTGCAGATAAGACGGGTAGCGTGTAATTACGTTGGAGTACTTAAGGCGCGGAATTATAATTTTGTAACTTAGTTTACTTTTGCGTTTGAGGGCGGCCACTTTAGGTTAAGCTGATGAAAATCATTTGTTTTTATTCTCTACCTTTGATGTAACAAAATAATGTAATTTAAAAAAAATTGAACAGCAATTTTTTGTTAAAGCAGAGAATAATTTAGATATTATTCAAGATTTATCTATGAAGTCGGTGCCAGTAAGTTTAAAGGACATTTATTTAACGTAGTATAGCAGTTTGTGGGTTCTAGGTAATGTCCTTAAAGTAGAAATCTTGGCTGGCACCGACTCCTAGATATGCTTAAGTAAATTAAAGCAACTAAATTATACAGCTATTTTTTACTTTTTAGTGCGTTTTGAGTCGGTTCTATTTTGTGATAAAAATTTTCATTTCTTACTTTTTAGTGATTTATCGCCACGTAACGTACTCGTACTATACTGTCATAGTATATTACGAGTACGGTACTTGTAGCCAAAAAGCTCCCAATACTTACACACAAACCGAAATCGCTGCAAGTGTGCCTATAAGATTTGAAGAGTTCCTTCAATTTCCCCAGGATATCATCATCAGATCCTAACATGATGACAATGGGACCATCTTGGAAGTGTGCCCTTTTTAATAAAAAAAGAATTATCTAAATCGGACAACTCTGCAAAGTTATGCGTGGACATACATAAAAAAAATATACGTGTATTTGAGAACCTGCTCCGTCTTTTAAAAATCAAGAAATTAATAAAGTTTCATCAAATCATCAAGCACATTTGTCAAACAAATTTGGTTTTTTAATTTTAAAGTTGAACTTCCATCGGCTAACTTTGTTGCAGTGAATGTAAAAATATAAAATTATAAACTTAATGCAAGAGATAATAATAATTATGTATTAACTAAATAGTTACATGACGTAATGCCTAACTAATTACGTGCTATAAATACTAGTAAACAAGAGTAATAAAGTTGAAGCGTAAATCAAAACCCATATGACACCTCGTATGCTGTTTAGCAGTATAATAAAATGAGAGTCATATTCGCGAGTTAATTAGGTTAACCCACATATCGTGCCTAAATTAGTGCAACATTTATTACCTGAGTAATTAATGGCTCGATAACATGAGCTTCCGGTTCGGTTTATAAGCTTAATAAATTATGTTTTTTATAGTTAGGCCAGTTTGGGCTCTAGGAATCGTTTTTATGCTGATATTTTAAGTAATTTTATTGCGAAATATTTTTTTTACCTTCGCTCATATTATGGATCATAGATCACTGCTGGACATAGGCCTAATGTCAGTTTATTTAAATTGTAAGACTTCAAAGCAGCATACCTACATTCAACTATAATAGCGACTCAACTGTAGATCTAAACTGAATTGCAGTTTAGGTTATTATTACGTAATAACGTCAGCTGAGTGCCTAGTGTGAGCTTTCACCAAAACAAGAAAACTTCACATTCGCGTAAAGGCAAATTTTATATGGAATTAAAGTGTCAGTGTCATATAAAATTTGCGTTTACCGTTCTCGATATCGACGCGGTAAAATCTTACATTAGCCACACTGTTCGGTTTTGGTCTACAGTTGAGTCGCTATTATAGTTGATGGTAGGTATCCTGGTCTTGAAAATACCACAGAGAGAACAGATCTGTGATCAAGTAGAAAAAAGCTTAATGATATATTATTCAAATGCATACACAGATTCCATATATTATAGCTAAGGCATCAAGTTAATTACGTTAGTTTTCAAACCGCATCGTAATTGGCCCATTCGTTTTGAAAGTGCACTACGTCAGACAGACAAACCTACGGATACGTCCAACTTATAACACTCCTTAGATTATATAGATACTTGCTTTGCCCTGCGGTTTCACTTGCGTAAGTTCCTTGTGGGACTATAGGTTTAAAAAGAAGCATATTTTTCTATTGAGGGTATCATTTATTTTCATTCCAAATTTCAGGTTTTCTAAAATCAGGTCATTTGTGAGGTGAAGGAGTAACAAACATACACAAACACATACTTTGGCTACTGTAATATCAGTGTGATAATCTAAGGTTAGGGTTAATAAATAATAAGTATCGGCAAAGTGATTTCATATATCGACATATTGGATGTCGATATCGACGTGTGGACACCTGCCGGCTGGCGCGCTGCCATCCCGCATAAAACCAGATATTGCAATTAACACTAAATTACCTATTGTTGTGACGTCACACCGCGTGTGCACAGAGCAGCGGTAAGTTATTAGTGCATTGTGTGTGTTTGTGTATGTGTTCCGATAGTATGAAGGGCAGTCTAATCATACTACTATTATAAAGACGAAAGTTTGTGAGTGTGTATATTTGTTTCTTCATGCAACACTTTGACGACCTCCGTGGCGCAGTGGTATGCGCGGTGGATTTATAAGACGGAGGTCCTGGGTTCGATTCCTGGCGGGACAGATTGAGATTTTGTCTTAATTTGTCTTGGTCTGGCTGGCGATTTTAGCGTTCCGGTACGATGTCGTGTAGAAACCGAAAGGGGTGTAGATTTTCGTCTTACTCCTAACAAGTTAGCCCGCTTCTATCTTAGACTGTATCATCACTTAATATCAGGTGTGATAGTAGTCAAGGGCCAACTTGTAGTCGTTAAAAAAATGCAAAAAGTACTAAATGGATTTTAATAATACTTCATTTTGATAGTTTACATATCAGAATAATAAATAGGCTACATTTTATTCCAAAATTCTCACGGGAACGAGAACTAGGCGGGTGAAACCACGAGCGTTTCTTGTCCTCTTGTTATGGACAAAAGCGTCTTAACACATACGCCTTAGATTGAAGGATGAAGGGCGGCACATTGTCGGACATGTTCGTATGTTCTACGACAAGTCACTCAGTTAGTTAATAACATTTTCTACTTTTTTTTTTATTTTTATCGACTACAAGTTGGCCCCTGACTGCTATCACACCTGATGTTATGTTATGATGCAGTCTAAGATGGAAGCGAGCTAACTTGTAAGAAGTGGGACAAAAATCAACACCCCTTTCGGTTTCTACACGACATCGTACCGGAACGCTAAATCGCTTGGCGATACGTCTTTGTCGGTAGGGCCTCCCACCAGCCAGACCAAGACAAATTAAGAAAAATCTCAATTTGCCCCGCCGGGAATCGAACCCAGGACCTCCGTTTTATAAATTCACCACGCATACCACTACGCCACAGAGGTCGTCAATCCTACTGCTACTATTATCTACTGTAGCGAGGCTTAGTTACCAAGATAGGCGCCAGTTTGGTCCTAGGATTGGTCCCCTATGCCGTAGAAGTCGGAAGCTGGAAGGTTATTTCATATCTAATGAAAATATAAGACATGGAATGCCCTTCAGTACCCGTTGTCCCTACCACCTACAATTTGCGTATCTTCAAGTCATTATAGGTGAATAGGCATCTTCTGGGCAAGCGCGTTCCACCGTAGGCTATCATCACTTACCATCAGGTGTTATTGCTTTTAATATCTATTTTTTTTCTATATAAAATAAAATTATTATTATAAAAACAAAAATCCCGACTGCTTAGAAGTTAAGCAACTTAAAAGAAAATTAAAGCAACTAAATAACTGTTAAATTTTTACTTCTTTATGGTGTTGCAAATCGGACAAAATTCTATTTTTGGTTAAAATTTTTCATATCTATTTTTTAATGATTTATCATTGCGATTTTAGTCTTACTTTACTGTTATAGTATATTATACTGGTACATTATTGCCATTTTTTTAAAAACGTAATCTAAATGTTGCTATAATATTTGAAAGTTCTTTCTATCTTCCAAGGTATCTCATAGATCCTAAGATGAAGACAATGGGACCACCTTAATTGTGCCCTTTTGAAAACTAATATAAAAAACAATTATCAAAATCGGACAACTCTGCAAAAAGTTATGTGGTCGAAGAATACATAACATCATACATCATACGTGTCGAAAAACCTAACCCTCCTTCTTTCGTCGTCGGTAAAAAATTTAACCATTCTATAAAATATTGTTCATATTAAAAATGGATTAAAATATTCACTTAAAAAAACGTCCTTTTCTACAAAACTGATATAAGTACCTAACTAAGCTCTGATTATTCAGTGCCTAGCTACATAGCTATTAGGTGCAAGTGTTCCCGAGTGTTCCCCGCTGTACCCCCACGCGTGGGGCGACATCATTACGCCGCCTCTCTGCACAAAGGCGAGCCAGAATTAAGCAAATAGGATTTTGTGATTGTATTCCGGCCTAACGATACGTAGGTGCTTAGTTTTAGCCGAGATAAACAGGTTGTTGGCAACGCATTGTACACTAGGATACTCCTATGACTTCGTCCGCCTGGTATACGATGGATTTGAAGCTTGATTGTACAACTTTATGAATTTGAATGAAATATCTGAAAACGGAAATCTAAAAATTTCTTGCCGAAGAAAATTCTAAATTCACGCAAACGAAGACGGACGTTGGCTAATATGTTTTATCTAGATTGGTTCAAGTTTAATATGATAGGGTTTGACGAAAATGATACAAAAGTACAGCAGTAAACGATTAAAGCGGCAGCCGGATGCTCCTTTACGTTCATTTCAGTCACGCCTGATCCTTGAGTGATAGCTCCAGTTTCGCGTAGAGGTACTCCAGGGGTATCGAGAAATATTGAGAATATCGGGAAATCCGCTCATAGTGACTGTTTACTTTTTTCGTAAAATAAATAACTGCAAGATTTCAAGTCAACCATGTGCAGTATACTTTTAGAGATCTAGTGATAAGTGAGTCAGTGGTATTTTTTTTTATCAACTACAAGTTGGCCCTTGACTGCTATCACACCTGATGTTAGTGATGATGCAATCTAAGATGGAAGCGGGCTAACTTGTTAGGAGTAGGATAAAATCCAAACCCCTTTCGGTTTCTACACGACATCTTACCGGAATGCTAAATCGCTTGACGGTACGTCTTTGTCGGTATTTCGCTTTTACATGTATGTATGGGAGATATTATATAGGTCCAAAAATATTCCGTTGACTATGGGGTAATACAGTGCAGGAATAATGCAAATAATAAATTGGAATGTAATTACAAATTCGTTAATTGCGTCGACGAAATCGCCGTCACATTTTCACGGTCACGGCGGCCGCGTCAAAGAGTTAGGGTGCGAGCGACCCTCCCTTGGACAACCCCTGTTTCATTTTCATACTTGTTCCACTGATCTCAGTGCGTGTGTTAACTTTGTATGTATATGATCTCCAAACCCACGGAAAATATACTAAAGTGTTGCTTATTTTCTGAGAGGTTTATTTCTGAAGACCCAAGCAAATAAAATTGTATTAGGCAAAATTTTCCCTAGCAAGGTTTAAATAGAGAATAGTGATAACAGTAGTTAAGTAAGAACTTTTAAATATTATAACACATATTCTATTAAGCCATTATATTGAAATTTTTTAGAATTTTAAGGTTACGTAGCCAAATGGCAAAAAACCGAACCCTTATAGATTTGTCATGTCTGTCTTTCCATCTTTTTGTTACAGCCACTTTTTCCCGAATCCAACTAAAATTCATCAATGTAATAGAACCTACCTATGAAGCTTTAAAAGCTTTCAGCAGGTATTGAAAAAGATTATCAATTGGGTCAAAGGTATTGATAAGTTAAAAAGATTTTTATTAAGATCCTTTGCAAATAACTTCGGTGATCGCCTAATTTTCGCACGTGTATGAGTGGTACGTTCAGTAGAAGGGCCGGTGCATACCTCACAGGATCGCGATTCGACACCTGAGCACCCTGCACCCAGTGCACGGGAGGGATGCTATCCGGTATGGAGCCGGACACTTTTGACATTATTCTGCTCTGCAAAGCTATTTAATTTTTATTAAAAAAAGGGCTTTTTATATTCATAACTAAGGAGCGAAAGTAGGTTGTTATATTTTCGTACCTTGAAATCAGGAGACCGAATCTTTGATAGATCAAGATCAAGAATGTCTTCGCCAGTGTTCGTTCGGGCATAAAACGCCATTACACTTTACTGACGCTGCTGACTTTATACTGAGAGTACCTATTACTTGTCTTAAGGTGCAATTTTAGGAGAGAGGAGAGCATTTTCCATAACAGTTATATGCTTTGCAAATTAGAAGGCAACAGCTTAACGCCCATGGCACAGGCGCATGCAAATTATTTAATTGTTTGTAGTTTATACCATGGACCTTATTAAAATAAATTCATTAATGCGTCATACTAATAACTCTATAATACAACGTTTTAATAATTATAGAAAATTCCATTTCCACTCTAGCGTTCCACATTTTAAACAGATTCGATCACTGTAACATTAGGGGGTGGGCAGCAAAAAACCCGTCGCAGGAACAATTACACGGCATCTGTCGAGCTGTGCGTGGCTCCCGTGCACAATTTATGCTGATTGGATTCCTCTAGGTGCGGCGGTAGCACATGTGCGGAATTCTGAGTGGGTAGGTGACTCATTGATGCCCAGCGAATTACATTTTTCATTACATATACGCAATTACTGGTTGGTCTAGTGGTTAGCATAACTATGTGACCTTGAACACGAGATCCTAGGTTCGACCCTAGGTCGTAATGTGAAATTTAAGATTTTTTTTTCTAAGAATTTAAGTTAAGCTCCCGTCGGAGAACAATCCCGAGAGTCCCGGTCATTATCATCATTCGTATCCTCAACTCGACACCCTACATTACGGCAGCATGGTAGGTCTATGCTCTAAATTCTTTCTCCCATAAAGAGCCTGGCCCTGTAGTGGACTGTCTCATAATGATGATGGTAAACTGCAATTACTTGAACAAAGTAATAAATGCTAGTTGCGCCTTTCACCAATGAGTGAGCTTCATCTGAACTTCTGCAATTCATGATTACTATCCAGAGAAAGGTAAAAGGCAAAAGGATTAAAATATCCTAAGTGAAAAATCTGCGCCAAAGGTTTAGTAAAATCATTTACAAGTAACAGTTAATAAGGGCTGCGGTGTACATGATTCAGATTGGCAAAATGATAGTCAACCTTCGCCAGAAATCAAAATATAAACAATTTATTACAAACTTAAAAAAATTGCACTTTAAGAACAATAACCTGTGCCCTGTGTTTAATACAACTTTTTCTGCTTTGGCTATTTTGGTTTTAGTGATATTTGATTTGATTAAGAAAGCTCAGAGTTCCATAATCGAAAAATGATAAGATACCTAAAAGAAACGAATTTTGGAAACAATAAAAATAGCACAATAATTTAGCTTTCGTCTTTAAGACATCAGAACATAGATGTTAAATTCTTCAACACAGGTTGGTGGTATAAATACCTTCTAAATACGATCGTTAAAGACTAATAACGTCATATCAGGGCATAGCTACAGCTCCATGAATGTAAACGTCCCACTTCGATACCCTCAGCTTATTGCACCGATATAGATGATAAGCGCACCCTCACAATAAATAATATATAAATCATACCTACAGGGTGCGTGTGTATTGCGATTTTATCGTAAACAAAAATCGGTTTTGGGGAAACAAAGGAGACTCGAAAAGTAGAGTGGTATTACATGTTTTGACTTCTAATAATAATATATTGACTACCTAGTCATAATCCTTGACATCTTATTTTTGACATTTGCCTATTTGTTGTAATTAATATTGTTTACTCTTACGCTGTTTTGTTATTTTAGGTTTTAGCTTTTAGTTTTTACTTTTCATTTATTTTATATAATTTATATTGTTGATATAATTGTATTTTGCCTAGATTAATATTGTAGACATGGTGTATATAGACAACTGTATTTTACATTATATTGTGAACGTTGTGGACTCCTGTAATAAGCTGAGCATTTGCGGAAGTTACCATTAGTATAAATGTAATATTAACATGTAATTAGTGTGTCAGTGGTTGGTGTTCCTAAATAAATAAATAGAGTGCCTAATAAGCACATTTTATTACGCACCTTATTCCGTCTGTGGAAAATCTTTGCCTATTATCAGACCCTCATGCAAGAAGCGCGGCCTTCAAAGTGTTGTTGTGTCCATCTGACTGCGGCGTAGGTATCAAGCTTGTTCCTCATGGCTGCAATGTAACAATCTCGCTTGATGTGAGAAATAAACGAGGAAATACTATTTCCTCAGATAAATTCTGTCATAAATCTTGTATTACTAAAATAGTAATTCAATTCTAAAATAACTTTCATTTTACTTTTACTACCGTTTTGGGGTGAATTAGTTAGAACATTAGTTTTCTAGGTAAGCGCGTTCAATTAAGACCTCATCACTGCTTTCCATCTGGCGTATTTGGTTAAAAATAATTTTTGATATATAGGCTTTTGCTTTTGACCATGGGACGAAAAAGACCAGTGGGAAGACCACAAATGAGGTGTAAGGATGATAGCATCAAGGTGGCGGGTAACAACTGGACTCTGGAAATTAGATGAAATTGGAAGAGGTTAAAGGAGGCCTACACCATTATGGTAGAAAAAGGCTTCTTAAGAAGAATAAGGCTTTTGTGTCAATTTATGTGGAAACTATAAAGCCGTAAGTTTTGAGACAGTTGATGATAAAACTGAGTGATTTCCATATAGAAAAATAGCCAATGAGCTATTTTAAGCGATTTGTATAACTCATGACCTATCTTATCACCTATGAAACTTTTGAATATCTATGATGCGATCGTTTCGTTTTTATAAACACATCACAAACTTACTTATTCACCTCCTCAAGTATATATTTGGCAACCACATTCATTATAACCTTTAAGTTCAGTGACATAAAGTAGTATTTGAATTGTAAAAAATGCGAACCGTTTTAGTAAGTGCAGCTCGTAAGTTTGCGCGGGTGTGTAATTGTCTAATACCCCTAGAGTCTGCTAGCGGTCGTAGTATTAGCATTTTAATGTTATTATTGCAGTAATCGCGACGCAAATAGGTATTTTGGCAAAGTCTAGACCGTAGACGTCACGGTGGTTGCTTAACCTATTCAGTGCTCGCCGTAATGACTTGTGGATAGAGCACTTTGAGCTTT
This sequence comes from Mycalesis mineus, assembly GCA_034621355.1. NCBI lineage: Eukaryota > Metazoa > Arthropoda > Insecta > Lepidoptera > Nymphalidae > Mycalesis > Mycalesis mineus. The sequence continues at coordinate 482,282 of CM067892.1, read as the reverse complement.
TTAGCTCACGAACCGTTTTCTATTCAATAACGTATGAAACTATAAAATAAACGCCTTTGAATGTGCACATTGTGCGTCGTTGTAATGGTTGGAAAATTCAAATGAAGGTTTTAAGTTTTAGGTAGGTACCTACGACTACTATTCTATTTTAATGATGGATGTTGGGGCCCATGCTAAAATGAGACCCCGCAACGCGTAGCGCTGGTGGACCCCCACTAGGCGTATTGACATCATCAAACGTGTCGCGGCGAGCCGCTGGCCACAGGCGTTGTGTTTGGAAGTCTCTCTCTTATGCGGATGCTCCGTCTATCACGTCTATAGCTTATTTATATTATGGATCATCCTCAACATAGGAACATCAATTATTTGGTTACGAAGGCAGGAAAGAACTCTTTAATGTTTGCAATTATACATTGTGGAGCCAACATCTCTTGAGAGCACTCTAGATGTAATGTCTGTAGCATATTTATGTTATGGATTATCTAAGCTTAATCTAATTATATCGGTCTGCGGTTACGTTTCATCTTATAATAAACAACAAAGCAAACCACAAAAGAAACAACAACTCAAAACATCGCCAAGGTAGAACGCGAACAAAGACTAATCGTGCATGCCTGTGAAATGAATTCCAGGCGCTAATTAGAGCGGCAGATAAGTGGACGCGATTAATTGCTTGCGAGGGGGACAATGGCCGCTGTACGAGGAACGGTATTTCGGTTACACGCTGTTATAAACAACTACTATTGTAATCTCTCGATCGAATTTCGGCCGTAGCCAATCTCATCTACGCGCGAGATACTTTAGTGCTAATGTTTGCGCAGGTAGGGTCCGTGTAATAAAGTTGAAATCCCAGCGCAGGTAGGGAAATGTACTCGTATATACTCGATAGTCACACAATTAAGCTGCAAGTTTGTCGCCGACCGAAGACGCCAACCACAGTCGACGTGTCATAGGACAGTACTGGTTTATATTTGTACGTATTTCTATGATAAATCAGTCTTCTTTAAGGTGTCACCATTATTAGCTGTGATATAAGTGTCTGTAAAATGACATCTTCTAGACAAGCGTAACTTTAGAAACGAACTAATTAGTAATGTCCCTTGGAATAATTTCGATTCGTTTTTTAACCGACGAAAAAAAACGGAAGAGGTTCTCAATTCGACACGTATATTTTTTTATGTATGACCACGCATAACTTTTTACAGAGGTCATACATAAAAAAAATATATACTTGTCGAATTGAGAACCTCCTCCGTTTTTTTTCGTCGGTAAAAAAATAACTGTGTCATTTAGTTGCTTTTATTTACTTAAGCATATCTAGGAGTCGGGACCTAGACCCCACAGACTGCTTTACTACGTTAAATAAATGTTCCTTAAACTTGCTGGCCCCGACTTCATAGATATGCTTAAGTAAATTAAAGCAACTAAATGACACTGTTATTTTTTAATTTTTAGTGCGTTTTGAGCCGGTCTTATTTTGTGTTAAAAATGTTTTGTCTATTTGCTTCATCTGGTGAAGACAAACATAGATTCCTATTACGATTCCATATTTCTTTTCGAGTTATAAAATGAAAAGCCAAAAACATCGGAATGTTGCATATACCTCACGCTGTGTGCTCCGGCTGGCCACAATTCAAGCTAGTAGAAGTCAGTTGCAGTTGCAGATGTGTTTGGTAATTAGAGGCACATTAATCAGACGCGAGTGGCCGCTAATGAGGCGCAGGAACGCGCTGCGGTGATGTATACCGCGCTGGACAGTGCCGAGCCTTGGGACTGAAGACGGATAGTCTGCAGCTTCAGACTTTGGGATATTGATCTCTGGATACGTGTGTTTATTTGTTATTACTACCGAATGGACAGAACTACGCGCCTTGGGAATAGAGACACATACGACTTCAGCTTCTTACTTTGGGATATTGACCACTGGATAGGTGTGTTTATTTGTTATTACTACTGAATGGACAGAACCACGCGCCTCGGGAATAGAGACACATACGACTTCAGCTTCTGACTTTGGGATATTGACCACTGGATAGGTGTGTTTATTTGTTATTACTACTGAATGGACAGAACCACGCGCCTCGGGAATAGAGACACATACGACTTCAGCTTCTGACTTTGGGATATTGACCACTGGATAGGTGTGTTTATTTGTTATTACTACTGAATGGACAGAACCACGCGCCTCGGGAATAGAGACACATACGACTTCAGCTTCTGACTTTGGGATATTGATCAATGGATAGGTGTGTTTATTTGTTATTACTACTGGATGGACAGAACCACGCGCCTCGGGAATAGAGACACATACGACTTCGGCTTCTGACTTTGGGATATTGATCGATGGATAGGTGTGTTTATTTGTTATTACTACTGAATGGACAGAACCACGCGCCTCGGGAATAGAGACACATACGACTTCAGCTTCTGACTTTGGGATATTGACCACTGGATAGGTGTGTTTATTTGTTATTACTACTGAATGGACAGAACCACGCGCCTCGGGAATAGAGACACATACGACTTCAGCTTCTGACTTTGGGATATTGATCAATGGATAGGTGTGTTTATTTGTTATTACTACTGGATGGACAGAACCACGCGCCTCGGGAATAGAGACACATACGACTTCGGCTTCTGACTTTGGGATATTGATCGATGGATAGGTGTGTTTATTTGTTATTACTACTGAATGGACAGAACCACGCGCCTCGGGAATAGAGACACATACGACTTCAGCTTCTGACTTTGGGATATTGACCACTGGATAGGTGTGTTTATTTGTTATTACTACTGAATGGACAGAACCACGCGCCTCGGGAATAGAGACACATACGACTTCAGCTTCTGACTTTGGGATATTGATCAATGGATAGGTGTGTTTATTTGTTATTACTACTGGATGGACAGAACCACGCGCCTCGGGAATAGAGACACATACGACTTCGGCTTCTGACTTTGGGATATTGATCGATGGATAGGTGTGTTTATTTGTTATTACTACTGAATGGACAGAACCACGCGCCTCGGGAATAGAGACACATACGACTTCAGCTTCTGACTTTGGGATATTGACCACTGGATAGGTGTGTTTATTTGTTATTACTACTGAATGGACAGAACCACGCGCCTCGGGAATAGAGACACATACGACTTCAGCTTCTGACTTTGGGATATTGACCACTGGATAGGTGTGTTTATTTGTTATTACTACTGAATGGACAGAACCACGCGCCTCGGGAATAGAGACACATACCACTTCAGCTTCTGACTTTGGGATATTGATCAATGGTCAGATCATATAATATTTACCTAGATATCAAAAATCCTTCATTACTTAGAAACATATACGTCATCGAGATGCTCTTATATCATCTCTAGAGAAATGGTTAGTGGTGGTGGTCGGTGGTGTTATACTACGTGTCTTGAGAAGCATATTGAACCGTCACTCCCAGTCATTATGTATTATAGTTAAATAATCCAACATTATCACCCTAAGCTCGCCAACTCGCATTGGAGCATTGGTGAGCCCAAGCTCTTATATGAGGCCCTGAAGTGGCCACGTTTCCCCTTCTCGTTTAATGACTGACGAAAAATAACTGCATCGTCACTCTACATCAAGTGTAAATGTAGTGAAACGCTAACTTGGCAATAAATTATAAAAAAGCAATATTACAGAAGTTTCAGCTACCTATCATCACGTTCACTGGATAATAAAAGATTTGTAATAACAGCGGCATCGATCAGCCCACCTCGCCACTTGAGGCGAGCCTCGCGGAGAATTGAGGGTAGTGCAGCGTGTAATGTAAAGCCGCGGAGCCGTGGAGCAACGCGTGGATGTGGCAAATGGAGCCGAAAATGGATTGCAAATGTTTTATATATCTCAATTTTTATTTTAGTAATAAACCACCATACAGCAACTGGGTCTATAAAGAATACCTCACGCCCGTCAAACTGAGACATAAATGTTTAGTCTTATGTGCCTGTAATTTCACGCCCTTCAAATCAAATAACAGCAATGTATGAGTAATTACGAACTCTGGGTATTAAATTCATTTTCTCGAATCACTGCAATGCTCTGCCTCTCTTACATAAAACTTAGATATACTATAGTAGTAGACAGTTTCAAAGAGATTACTGACACAAAATAGTCGAGTCGTAGAGGTTTGCGGTACCTACTAGCTACTTTGTGGCTCGTTATGTTGTAATACCGCATCCAAATTTTAACATATTTCGCTCGCAGTTTCACCTTTTTATCTACAACAATGGCACTCGATATGATTGCCGGCGGCGGGGCGCGGTGCGGGGAGGGGAACCGTTTAACCCTCGGACACACTGATATCTTCAACAGTATTTCTCACTAAGAATGAGTTACCTGCACGGCCTGCACCGGATTCTGAAGTCATAATTCGTAGGACGTAAAACGGCTAGAAGCGGCCCGACTACTTTAATCGTGACCAAGGATGAGAAAATCCCTATAGCGTGGAAACCACTTCAACATTTAAACCTGGAGCATGATGAAATTTCTATTTTATATATAATATGGAAAACACTCGCGATAGTTTAAATTCTAATATACTATCATTCTGCTTATTTATGCTTGGCATTAGCATTGCTGTGGTTAAGTCAATTTAAGTTGGACCTTTCTGAGAACCCTCGGAAGTTCTATCACCAAGTTTATTTCTGGTACCAAGCAGCGTTGCTGTACTCTGTGTTCAGTTTGAAGGACGTGGTTGTCTGAGTAATTTACAAACCTGCACCTTCGCATTAGGTCGACGTATACGAGGTGGCACTTTCTTGGACGTGGATCTACCGAAGTGGTGCTCTAGTATTTATGGCGATGGTTTTGTTCTAAGCTTAGTTTATAAACACGTCTGATAAAGCTAAAAGCAACTAAAAAACTACCTTCAACTTAATAAAGTTTCGTACTGCGCATGCGTGTGTCCACCGCTTTACGCCGCCTGCGGCTTGTTTGACCGGCAGATGCGCGGGCCCATTGAGCTAGTTTTTTGTTTGGAAATTGAAAATTATTTGGGCACTTGAACTTTCTGTTCAAATGTGGGGTGGTTAGACTTACGTATGATTGTGTTTCATTCATTATGATATGGGTTGTATTAACATGATGGTCCTTCGTTGAGATTCTGTGGAGATTCGCAAATTGCATGCTGCTGCTTATATTCAGTATATTTTTTATTTTAATTATGTTTATGTTTATTTTCTACTTTCAGTTTTCGAAAAAAAATATGTATGCTTCTTACAATCTAATTTAAAAGTAAAATATATGTATATTTTGAAATCACTAAAATTGGTCGTAAAAATTTAATATTTCAAAATGTTCACATAAGCTTGTAATAAAAAATCATTAAACACCATGGGTATTTATTTTTAATTTTTATTAAAAAAAACTTTGATGGAGCGCAAATAATGTGTTTACTACAATAATCCAAGGTAGTTCTTGTGTAAAGATTAAATGGCGATTTAAATAATATCTCTGTGCATAATTACTAATAATCATGCATAGCATAAAAGTCCGGGCATGAAAGTATTTCAATAACATAATATTTATTAAATAGAGACACATAATGAACTCTATATTAGTAGGTAATTTATAACTAACACGCCATCGTTCGTAACTCTACCAGAGGTGGGCATCAACCGGTAATCCATCTTAAAGTTGTCCGAAAGCTCCAAAACACCTGATCTCGAATTATAGGAGGTGTAGCGGACACGACAAACTGGATTACGCTGACGTCACCGTCCAACGTGATGGATGGGGGCCGTAATGTGATGTTGCTGGGACTTGACAAATTACACTTTATTGACGATTATTATTGATAGGAAGGTATATTAGAGCCGAGCCGGCACAGAGTTCGTATGGGCAGTAACACCGTCTTAGTGGTACGAACTTAATAGTAGCCTCGTTACTTCGGTAAGTATGAAGTTTGTACAGTGTAAACTATGTATATTGCTTCAGAATATTTTTTTTTTTTTTTTATCGACTACAAGTTAGCCCTTGACTGCTATCACACCTGATGTTAAGTGATGATGCAATCTAAGATGGAAGCGGGCTAATTTGTTAGGAGTAGGATAAAATCCACACCCCTTTCGGTTTCTACACGACATCGTACCGGAACGCTAAATCGCTTGGCGGTACGTCTTTGTCGGTAGGGTGGTAACTAGCCCACCAACCAGACCAAGACAAATTAAGAAAAATCTCAATCTGCCCCGCCGGGAATCGAACCCAGGACCTCCGTCTTATAAATCCACCGCGCATACCACTGCGCCACGGAGGTCGTCAGACTATACTAATTTCCTATATGATGTACTGGATTCGAGTGTTTGTGTGTGTGTGTGAATGTCAAACGTAGAATCCGGGTCAGGCTATGAATTAACAAACTTAACTTTAAATCTTAATCGTATAAGGAAATTAGTATAGTCTGACGACCTCCGTGGCGCAGTGGTATGCGCGGTGGATTTATAAGACGGAGGTCCTGGGTTCGATTCCCGGCGGAGCAGATTGAGATTTTTCTTAATTTGTCTTGGTCTGGCTGGTGGAGGCTTTCGCCGTGGCTAGTTACCACCCTACCGACAAAGACGTACCGCCAAGCGATTTAGCGTTCCGGTACGATGTCGTGTAGAAACCAAAAGGGGTGTGGATTTCATCCTACTCCTAACAAATTAGCCCGCTTCCATCTTAGACTGCATCATCGTTAAGTGATGAATGAATTAGGTGTGATAGCAGTCAAGGGCTAACTTGTAGTCGATAAAAAAAAAGTCTTTCAGAAAGTAAATCCAACAATCAACCTTATCCAGCCTGAGACATATAAGGTATAATTCAACGTGCAACCTTACCCTTGATATTAACTCAGCAATGCTATTTAATGGTAGGTGTAATCATAACGGTAATACATCGGCTTCGCTATATCGGATCGAAGTATAGAGCTTTTACAGAACTTTTAGTGTAATAGCACGCGCATTTATATATTATGACCTTTGAATAAAAATAAAATTGTAAAACACCGAATCAAATTAAGCCTAAATCAAAAGTCGACATTTAATTCGAAATCACTCAGAACGGTAATTCATTGGAATTTCAAAATTACCGACTCCTCGACATCTATTCGACCGAGTAACTTTTTTCGGTCAAATCGTGTGGAAAATTTACAATCGCGCATCAAAAAAGAACCTTTTTTGGTCAAATGGTTGTTTTAATTAATTTGGGATGCTGGGGTGTAAATGTGGCCAGTACTTTAGGGTTTGTAACTGTTCAATTTTACACAAAACTTTTTAAATGAATAAAAAAATACTTATTAATATTTTTAAGGAAAAGATTAAAAAAACTTAACTTTTTTATTTTAAAGTCGGCTCACTAGTTCTATTTAGATTACTAAGCTTCAAATTTTTTTATTCCTGTTACAATTTACCTTTCGTTTGTGTCATTAACAAAAGTTTTCTAAATAACTTAAGTCTAAAAATTAAAGCCCCGAAGCTCCCAATATGACCTTAGTTTGAAAAGAGGTTCATTTAAAGTATATTTTATTATCAATTTTGATAAATGGATCTACCGTTAATAACAATATCAATCAAACTTTAATCAAAACAGTAAGAGCATTCCCATTCTCCCCATTAAAGTACTTCGCGATACGCAACTTCTTAATAACCTGTAACGTAATTATATCACCGACAGGAGAATTAACTGAAAACTCATTAGAGCCGGCGACAATCTTCATTATTTACCTTCAGCTCTAATTAATTCCATGTCATGGTTTTTGCTTCGGCGTTTGAGTTATATCTTTAGGACCTCGCGAACGGAACGGGAGATACGTTTTAAAGTGGGTTAGAGAGGGAGGTATGACTTAAGGTATGCTCCCGGTAGCTGATTACCATCTTTTGGCAATTAGTAAAACACACAAAACTCCACCCCCGCCATGTTCTGTTCCCCTGGTAGGTGATGCTTAATATTCCGCAGTAAATTACTTGGAAAGTTAGTGCCAAGGTGGGGAACTAGATTTAAATTTAAATGCACTCGAACGTCGCTTGTCGTCCTCTGATAAGGTGCTCTTTGCAGTTTCAAAATTAATTTCCACTTAAGACTTCTTAGTACATATAAGTACATCCTTCCGTGAGTATGTTTCTTAATATCGTATTCCGTATTTTCTATGAATATATTGAAAATGTCGAGAAACAACTAGTTACTAATTGTTACTACAAATCAAAAATTTAAATTAATTTATAATTTGACCGATGCAGATTTTTAATTAAAATAAATGTTAAAAGAATGTTCAAAATACTTAATAGTAAATCTTACTATGGATTAGGATTTCTTTTGCATCAAAGGTTTTATAAGGAAAACTACCTTTTGGAAAAACTTTACCTAGATCTAAATTGTAAAAAAAAAGTTCCCGTGAATGAAATAGACAACACGCAACGGATAGTATAATAAATTTTAAAAATTTTACCCTACCGCATTGAAATTAAAAGCCAGTCATATTGAAAGCGAAGCAACTCGTCCGACAAATTTTTAACATGCTCAATCAATTGACAAAGACGTCGCCTCTCAAAATATATAATAAGTAAACGAATGGACCACACAACGTCTCTTTTATCTCAACAAGTGATTTGTGGTAACACATTTTGAATTGCTTGTTTGAAATCATCAAACGAGTTTCCATATTTCAAGAGGTTTAAAATCAGGGAATATTAATTTCTTTACGGGTTTTCTTGACTTTTCTAAGACGTAAGACCAGAAACAAGTGTAAAGTTTAGCAAAAAGTCTGACTTTGCATTTTAAGTTTTCTACGAGTATTTCATGTCATGTCTACATAACAGTAGGTAAGACATTTTTAGGACATTCAGTGTTTTATATAAAAACGTATCCAAATCAGTCCATTGTTTTGTTTATATCATGACTTACTACTTTATATATTACAAAGTGGTGTAAAACTTCAAAATAAATAAATTCACACCTTCTCCATTACCCAATTTACAGTTGAAAAAATATTTTCTTAGTTGGTTTTTAGTATGTAAAAAATAAATATAGTCAATAATACCTTTAAGTATAATTAAAATAGTTAATAAGGAAGAAAAACATCAAAGAAGCCCTCAAAACCGTTCAAAGATTGTATAAATATTTCATTATGAATGCGACATGGAAAAAATGATTTTATTTCAATCAGCACTAGGGAATGCAATCCCGATCCCGCGGGATACCGATCTCGCGAGATCTCGGGTAATTTTTCGGGATCAATCCCGACGCATCATATGACGAGATCCCGTTCGAGATTGACGGGATTGGGCGGCAGTAGTCAGCGACGCTACACACGTCCACTCGGGGCGCCGCGAGCGACAGGAACGCCAAACGTCGTTAAATAACTATTTTGACTATTTCCGAATATTAGCGGATAATATAGAACTGTGTCGAGTAAGTGAGAAAGAAGTATATACCCGCGGAGAGACAGTCATTTGTTAGTTTACTTTGGTCATTGTTTTGATTTTAAGAAAGCAGTTAACTGCTTTCTTAAAATATCTAAATCTGATCCAAATAATGATTAATCATTTGACAGCTCAATGCAACTTTATAAAGCTGTTCTCAAAACCTCATTTGGGTCTACAAAAGGTTTACACGTCCATATGATGTCAATCCATAAAATCAAAATTGAATGCCAGCGCCGGAAGAACAACAAGTACACTTGAGCCGGATAATGTAGCACTACCTTCGACTTCGTCAGGGTCTACTAGAGCGCCGTCGTCAGTTGCGCTGCCATCTATTATCGTGGAGGCTCAATTTACACCAGATCATGAAAATAACGAAACACCACAGAAAAAAATGACAATCAGTGATTATTTTCCATCCGATACTAAAGTAACAAAAGAGTTGATAATTTCTAAAATGGCAGCCAAAGATGGTATTGCGTTCAGAGTGTTCTGTACTTCTGAGGACATGAAGAGTCTGTTTGTCGCAAAAGGTTTAAAATTACCTTCTTCGCCAAACACAATTATAAAAAATGTGATGAATTATAGAATGACACTCAAAATGAAAGTGACTGGCACGCATATTCGGTATGTTATCTGAGTCTTGTGTTTCACTACTGAAGGAAAAAGTATCCCGGGATCGGACAGCAATAATATTTTTCTAATCCCGCGGGATCCCGAATTTGCGATCTCGAGTCGGGATTGCATTCCCTAATCAGCACCCTTTCTACCTTTGTACCTTCCAACTCACAAATGAAAAGCCGTCCACGGGCCGGACGTACGTTCACTTTTGATTCACTTTTATTCACTTTTTTTACTTTTATTCACTTTCGTACCGCCTCCCCACCGCAATCACACAGTTATTCAAACGTTTCGGCGTCTAATTTGTTTTTTTAAACAAGGGCGCGCCGTCAAAGGATATGTTTATTAAAATACTCGATTCAGGTGGAGGAAGACGTGTATACAAACGTATTGCTTTGAACAAGACATACTTACACGATTTCAACAGCTTTTTTAAAGTAATGATATTTTATTTATACAGTTAAATGTACCTCTAAATTGAAACTTTAAGATCTTTTTGAATATCTATTAAGATTTCATAGCCAGTTTAGTGAGTCAGTTTTTGTCATCAGGAAACTAGAGTAGTGAAACTAAAGATTGACTTAGTATTTTAGCACTTTGATTCGAGTTTTTGTTTACGTGATATTACACCGTTCCAAAGTATATTTTAATTAAACAATAATATTTTTCTAACACAACCATATATAAAGAATCAAAACACTTAGCTCTGGTGTCGCTCTTCAAATATCTTCGCGCCAATTTTTCGTGTTAAAACATAATTTGGGATCCAGAGACAATCATCGATGATCATAGACCATTTGCTAACATGTAATACTTATATTTTAGTCTATGTAAGTTGCCTTAAAGTCTTTAAAGAGCGTGTGATCCAGTTTTCATTCGATCAAGCGTGCCTGTGTCGGGCGCGTCGTAAACAAGCGGCCTGCATTTTTCATCTCGACTTGGGTCGCGTTATGACGCGTGTCGCCGGGACACTTTGTCTCCGCTGGCCGTTTCCTGGGTTATCCTTTGCGAACAATACGTCTGTGGAGTTGATATTTTTGTATTTTTTTCATATATACGTTTTATTCATTTGTTTTTTATTCATTGCTTTTTTCTTTCTTTTTTCATTTTAAAAGCTGACCCTTGTACCTAAGCACCTGCATCCAGCAACTATACATATACGACTGCCTTTTTTATATAAATAATTATTATTATAGGACAGTTACACACATCGCTATATAGCCCCAAAGTAAGTAGCTTGTGTTATGGTTACTATGATAACATAAATACTTATAATATATAGATAAACACCCAGACACTGGAAAATATCCATGCTCATCACACAAACATTTTTCCAGACGTGGGGATCGAACCCACAGCCTAGAAGTAGGGTCACTACCCACTGCGCCACTCGGCTGTCATCTTGGCTTGGTATCGTCAGTCTACCTACTGTGGTCAACCTACACTGTGTTTTCCGGAACAGAGTCGACACGGTTCCAACATCTATCGGCTCTTCAACTAAGCTGGCAAGTCCGTACAAGGACTGTGTGTTGTAGTGGATGTTCATCGTGTTCCATAATGTTGTAGTTAATGTTTTGTTTAATTCCCACCAAGAGAAAAATAAATGCTAGTGTATAATTATACATTCTAAATATTGATGATTAGGTACATCATACAGAATTTAAATAATTTTTTCGTTAATTAATTTGCTATTTACAATTAATTAGCTCACGAAAAATATATTTTAATTTTGCTTTTAAAGGACAAGCCAAATATTAATAAGTGAAAAGGTAGGGTAACCTACTTGTAACGTACGGCGGTAGTAATTTTCCAAACACTTTTTTAATTAAATATATATCTCTAAGAAGAATCTCAATTCTCTTGTCGGTCAAAAATATGAACATAACCATTCCTGGCAACTTACTGAATGCATACAGTAAATCCTCATATTATGATAGTCAAAATGTATCCTGTCAGCATAATTTACTTTTATAGTAAACCCTGGACATGGCGGCCGAGGCGCGCGGGCGAGGGAATATGATTATGTAAGAACATGCCTTCATTCACCTAGCATTCACGGTGCCCGCATTTTCTGTAGGGCTGTCACTCTTGATTTAGTTTAGAACATGAAATACATTGAGCCTCTGTTTGACTTCCTGTAGTTTGCACCCGTAGTGTTAAGACTATTGATAACTGTTTCGTTGCTCCAACAGCTGCTCTGTTGGTCTAGTGTTCAGCTATCAAGGCTTATGTATGTTATGTAGTTCTAGTCCAGTAGTTCTAGTTCCAAGTAATTTTCGAGCAGGCTGGCAGTTAGGAAGTCTGGTTGTCACAATTGGTAAGCACACAATCAGAAGTGGGATTACTCAAACTTTATCACCCTGCTTTATATGTAGGTTGCCACGATTTTCAAAGTTAGGGGATCGTCTCTAGGAGAACTGTATATTTCATCTCCACTATGAGGAAGGAGGTTTGGTCATTTAATGGGCTGTTAAAATACGCTGATAATGATGATGATAACTCGGGATAATAAGTTAAATTTGAGGATTCAAAGTCCTGGTAAAGTCAAGAAATGTTTAAACTGGAGTTTTGAAAGGTTTTAGTATTAATTTTTTTTTAAACTGAGCTGAATGGGCAATAGTAAAAGAACAACACGCGTGGCAGCCCTGTCCCCACGGAAGTGAGTCTGTGGAATCTTTATATTCACCTTGTCGCGGCAGATTTATTCACTTCTTTAGAGCGCGCGCACTGACCGTGCCGCCGGCCGACCCTCCTGGACCATACCTTTCCCTGTCACGCACTGGCTGTACAAACGCTATGAAAAATACAATAAACTTGTCTCGATTTTATATATAGAATTGTATTTCATTAAAGTTATAATGTTCTTTTAACCGAATTTTAATTTTTTATATACTGTAAATTAAAGGACGATAAGATTTTTAATTTTATACATAAATATTATCATATAATCTTCGGTACCGAAGATTAGGTACCTCTAGCTCCAGTGTGGGAAATTGTGATTTTTGACTACAAAATATTTTATGGACACATATTTTGGAGTAATCTTAACAAAGCAAAATATCAAGAAAGAAAAGTATAATTTTATAGTAGAAGTATGATGAGATGAGTATGAAATTTGAACGATTTGCCTATATCAAGTTGATTTTATTCATTTTTGTTTTAGTTGAACAATTAGACTGCTTTTAATTTTATTATTGTACTAGAGGACGCCGTAGGTTATATTCATTATAGTGAACACCTCACCTCAATAAACAAGAAAACGCGGCGTGAAATCGGCAAGTGCGTACGCAGGACCCTCGTCTTGTATGATATGTGTTGCGGAAAATTTTGTTTTTCAAGCGCTGACAAATGTCGCTAGTTTATTGCCAATGTAGCAACGCGATGGGATTGTCCTTTCTGCTTCGAGGATTTATATCTGACTTAAGATTTCAAAGGATAATATTTGAATTTCTCGCATGGGATTTTTCTTTGCGAGACTTCGCCGTGTGCTAGCTTTTAAAATAAGTTGAGTAAATTTTTTTGGAACATCATTTTCATATGTTTATAATTTTTTATTTAATATGCACAGTAAAGCTGTTTATTTATTAGGAAAACCATTTTTTATTTTTCCTAGTTTAAAAAAAATAAAAATGATAGAAAGAATCTTTGAACGAAAATGAGTGCTTATTTATGTCATTTATTTATATGACTTGTACTTATAACCTCAAAATGTCTTCATGCACTGATGCGAAGTGTTACGTTGTATCTTGCATAAGCGACAAACGCGACGCGACGCGAAGCTGGTAAACGCGACGAACGCAATCAAAACAACGGCACTCTCTACATGCATTCTATGTAGCACTCTGCTACGGGACCCAACATAATGAGGATCTGTGTCTTGTCGCGTAGCATCGCGTCGTATTTGTCGCTTATGTAGGATACAACGTTAGTCAGCCATAGACGATCATTTTCCACTTTCGTGTTAAGTCGTCAACTTGGTCAATAAATTATTGATCATCATCAATCATCATTATCAGCCTACCAACGGCCTCCCTCCTTATAGGAGAGGGGATAAATAAATTATGATCTAATAGTAAAAAAATCAATTTAAATATTATTGAAGAAACAGCTCTTGAGTTACAAATCGCATTCGGTCTTTTCTGCATTCCGAACCAAAAGGAAGGCAGACACACACTTTACATATCAAAAACCTACTTGAAAAAACATAATATGATCGTCAAGAACAATACTGTTTCTGTACGGAGAAATACCGCATGGTTTCTGTGGTACGTAAAGTTAAATCACATCTTCGGAGGCATTCAATAGCTCAATTTCCTCCACAATGTAAGTTATTCTGATTGTGGCATTACTGCCGGTATTACCCCTCGATATAATGGGAGTAGGCTCGCGTGAAGCCCGATCCTGTTAGAGGCAGGTGGGGTGAGGGATTACACGCTGCGGCGACCCGGGTTCGATTGCTGGCATACCCGGGAGATATAACAGAGCTTTGCTATTATCTACCTATGAACATTATCAGTATGTAATACTACAGGCCAGGGATATGGAACCTACATCCACCACAAATTAAAGCAGCGTAAAATCTAAAAGCGAAAATGTTTGTCTTTGTAACGAATACTATCAGATGTCAATAATACTAAATGATCAACAGAAAACTCGTTCGAGACTTACTTGTCGCCTAATGAATATTAATGTAATGACACTGGACAGCGTTTTTTTTTATCGACTACAAGTTGGCCCTTGACTGCTATCACACCTGATGTTAAGTGATGATGCAGTCTAAGATGGAAGCGGGCTAACTTGTTAGTAGTGGGACGAAAATCCACACCCCTTTCGGTTTCTACACGATATCGTACCGGAACGCTAAATCGCTTGGCAATACGTCTTTGTCGGTAGGGTGGTAACTAGCCACGGCTAAAGCCTCCCACCAGCCAGACGAAGACAAATTAAGAAACATCTCAATCAGCCCCGCTGGGAATCGAACCCAGGATCTCCGTCTTATAAATCCACCGCTCATACCACTGCGCCACGGAGGTCGTCAAATTAAAATTCGTCTCTATTTCTCTCAATCTGAACTATCCTATGAGATAGAGAGAAATAGAAACTTATTCGCATATGACACTTCTGAGTCTCTTTACAGATTTACAAAATAGAAACTTGTTCGCATGTGACACTTCTGAGTCTCTTTACAGATTTACAAAATAGAAACTTATTCGCATGTGACACTTCTGAGTCTCTTTACAGATTTACAAAATAGAAACTTATTCGCATGTGACAATTCTGAGTATCTTTACAGATTTACAAAATTTTTTACAAAAAATAAAAACGCCTTCAAAACGCACTAAAAAGTAAAAAATAACTACGTCTTTTAACCACATCTATGAAGCATCCAAGTTTAGGTAAAGACTTTAAAGTAGAAAGCTCGGGTGGCACCGACTTCATAGATGTGATTAAGTAAATTAAAGTAAGTAAATGACGTAGTTATTTTTTACTTTTTAGTGCGTTTTGAAGGCGTTTTTATTTTTTGTAAAAAATTTTTTATTTCATACTTTTTAGTGCTTTATCAACAACGAACATACTAATAAACCTACTCGAACTAAACCATAAGTACCAATATTCACTACCTACTTATAACATTCCGACATCCCTGCAAAAGTGAATATAAAGTTTGAAGAGTTTCCTCGAGTTTTCGTAAATCTCATAATTGGATCATGACATAGTAAACATTAAACTAACTGGAAACTATAACCTTTCAAACTTCTTATTGAGACATAAATTAATCGAGCCCAATCACAAAGTAGCTACTGTAAACCGTTAAATAGCTCCCTCAACTGTCCTTCTTCATCGCCAGACCCTCAATGACAGTCACAGCCCATCTAAATATAAAGTTCTCATTGACACAAATTAATCGAGCCTAAACACAAGGTAGCTACTGTAAACCGTTAAAGAGCTCCCTCAGCTGTCCCTCGTCTTCATCGCCAGACCCTTAATGACAGTCACAGCCCATCTAAATGTAAAGTTCTCATTGAGACAAATTAATCGAGCCCAAACACAAGGTAGCTACTGTAAACCGTTAAAGAGCTCCGTCAGCTGTCCCTCGTCTTCATCGCCAGACCCTTAATGACAGTCACAGCCCATCTAAATATAAAGTTCTCATTGACACAAATTAATCGAGCCCAAACACAAGGTAGCTACTGTAAACCCTTAAAGAGCTCCCTCAGCTGTCCCTCGTCTTCATCGCCAGACCCTTAATGTCAGTCACAGCCCATCTAAATGTAAAGTTCTCATTGAAACAAATTAATCGAGCCCAAACACAAGGTAGCTACTGTAAAACGTTACGGAGCTCCCTTAACTGTACGTCGTCTTCATCACCAGACCCTCAATGACAGTCACAGCCCATCTAAATGTAAAGTTCTCATTGAGACAAATTAATCGAGCCCAAACACAAGGTAGCTACTGTAAAACGTTACGGAGTTCTCTTATATATAGATCGGCTCCATCATCAGATCGACTCCAGACCTTCATCAAATTGTAGTGCTTTTAAATACTTACCGGAAAAATTAACAAACGTACTTGTTGTCCCTACAATTTTTGAAAGTTCCCCTCGTTTTCTCCAGGATCCCATCATCAGATTCTGGTTTTCTTGTCATGGCCACCACCAGACTATCTCCTTTCCAACAAAAAAAGAATCATCCAAATCGGTTTATAAACGACGAAGTTATGTAGACATAATATATATACGGTCGAATTGAGAAACGCCTTTTTTTTTTGAAGTCGTTTAAAAATAGAAACTTATTCGCATGTGACACTTCTGAGTCTCTTTACAGATTTACAAAATAGAAACTTATTCGCATGTGACAATTCTGAGTATCTTTACAGATTTACAAAATAGAAACTTATTCGCATGAGACACTTCTGAGTCTGTTTACAGATTTACAAAATAGAAACTTATTCGCATGTGACACTTCTGAGTCTCTTTACAGATTTACAAAATAGAAACTTATTCGCATGTGACAATTCTGAGTATCTTTACAGATTTACAAAATAGAAACTTATTCGCATGTGACACTTCTGAGTCTGTTTACAGATTTACAAAATAAAAACTTATTCGCATGTGACACTTCTGAGTCTCTTTACAGATTTACAAAAAATAGAACTGACTCAAAACGCACTAAAAAGTGAAAAATAACTGTGTCATCTAGTTGCTTTATTTCACTTAAGCATGCCTATGAAGAGTTGTGAAGAGTTCCTTTAATTTTCCCAGGATATCATCATCAGATCCTAACATGATTGTGAAACAATGGAACCATCTTGGAAGTGTGCCCTTTCTAATAAAAAAAGAATTATCAAAATCGGTCAAAATTTAAAAAGCCAACATCACGCGGTGTTCCCAGGCGGTCACCCATCCAAGTACTAACCGCGCCCGATGTTGCTTAACTTCGGTGATCGGACGAGAACCGGTGTATTTAACATAGTATGGACGTTAGCGAATAAAGACGCGAATAAGACAATCTGAAAAAGCTAAAAAGGGTGGGGGGTGTTAGGTTTTTCGTTACGTTTCGTCGGTTAGTGAATATATTACACTACAAAATGAGAGTTATGATCCAGTTAAAGTGAGGCAGTTTCCAAGCGGTTATTCCACTCGAGTATGTATGCCACCCGCAGCCCGCAGCATAACTCTAAATGCATCAGGTATTTGTGAACTAAAACAACGGCCGGCCACCAATCAACTTATAATTAGTACAACCGAGGAACAATGCGTTGCCGAACAAAAATAGCTTTACACCTCAAGCCACGCGTCAAGCTAATGCAGGAGCGAATACATCACCTATGTTGCGTGACTCGCGAGTGTAATGCGTCCACTGTAGGGATGTGCCCGTACGATTGGGACTTATCGATATTTTCATCTTCGATATATTTTTGTCTAGGTATTATAGCACACCAATTTCTAAGGCCTAAAACCTCTGCTGGAAGCCCTTTAAGAAGACTATGTACAACCGTGGTTAATGATGATGATGATGATGAGAGAATAATCAAGTTGTACCTATTAGATAATTAAATTTTAATATACTTTTTGCGCCTTTTAGTAAAGAGACTTTAGGGTCATTGGGCGGCTTGTGCGCTTTTTGAGGATATTTCAAAAAGGCTCTGTTTTTTATTTTCGTTATGATGATGTCTAAAGTTTTATTTATTAAATGTGTATGTATGGGGACAGTTAATCTAATTTTATAGTATTTATACCATCCAAACTATACAACAATAAACAGTTTTTGTCTGTTTTAATCTTCTAAATAATACGATAATAAGTTTGACGTGTCTGTGTAAATGTATGTGTATGTGTCTGTCTGTGGCATCGTAACTCCCAAACCGGTGATCCGATTTTAATGCGGTTTTTTTGTTTGAAAGGTATATCAGTCGAGAGTGTTCTTAGCTATGTTTGGTGGAAATCAGTTCAGGTCTTCAAGGTC
The DNA here is from genome assembly GCA_034621355.1 of Mycalesis mineus. Lineage (NCBI taxonomy): Eukaryota > Metazoa > Arthropoda > Insecta > Lepidoptera > Nymphalidae > Mycalesis > Mycalesis mineus. The sequence goes on along the minus strand of CM067892.1, from coordinate 463,764 downwards.
ATCAGGTCGTATGTTAGGTGTGATAGAAATGTTACACGCTCATTTTGCTTGAAAGCATGTGTGTGATCTGACATTTGAAACACTAATGTCTTCTGGAACCACTGAGCTGATCTGATGAAAAGGCTCGAAGGTAAGAGACGTAACCCTGGTCTTCCTTTTCAGTTAACCCATCTAGTTTGGGTTCGTTGAATTTGTCTTGACTGGTTCTTTTCATGTTTCTAATTGACGAAGACCTGATGCTGGAAATGGGATGTGGCATATAAAACCCTGGATTACCGGAATGAAACGGATAAACCGATTTATATTTTTGCTGAAGAATGACTAAAGTTTAATCTTCATAGTCGGGGGTTTTTAAATTTTGAATTTAATAGTTATGGTTAAACAAAAGCATCAAGAAGATTGATGATTTCTAAAATCAAACCCCACCTTCGTATATTATTACGATCAAAATAAATAATTCGGAATCGTTTTGGTGTTTTAAAATTCACTCTTAATTGCTATTAGAGTAATATCGATAGTGAATGTTCACATCTCTACAAGTCACCAGCCAATTCGATCACCAGTGAGTTGGTTTTATTGAAGTCACCTCCATCATTAAACACCTTCATAGCCCCTCCAAGAATACCCGATAGCCGTCGTACGATTTATTTGTATGCTTGAACCAACTGTGAGCACGCTCTTGTGAATATGATACCGGGACAGTGCAGTATTTTGCAAGCGAGAAGTTTTTTTTTTCGACTACAAGTTGATGTTAAGTGATGATGCAATCTAAGATGGAAGCGGGCTAACTAGTTATGAGTAGGACGAAATCCACACCCCTTCCGGTTTCTACACACCATCGTATCGGAACGCTAAATAGCTTGGCGATACATCTTAGTCGGTAAGGTGAAAACTAGCCACAGCAAAAGCCTACCACCAGCCAGACCAAGAAAAATTAAGAAAAATCTCAATCCACCGCACATACCACTAACCTAAGTAAGTCTAAGTGTGCATCAAGATTTCGGTTATCATAACCAACGGTTACCATAACTTTACTACAAATTTACTATTTATAAGAAACCCGTACGCCGGTTAAGGACCTAAACCGGGCGGTTATAAACGTCTAACCGGTGTACGGGTTATCATGATCAGTAAATTTTACGTTTAGCTTATGTTAACCGTTGGTTATGATAACCGAAATCTTGGTGCACACAGGCCTTATTGTATTATGTAGTGTGGTATATTTTTATACAATTAGCTGACCTGGCAGTCATTGTTCTACCATATAATTTATTTCCATACAAAATAATAAATTCACAAAGATTTATTAATATTATATCAGGTATATCTACAACATACCTATCAGTGATAATCGTTCGATCCCAGTAGAGCAACGCACTGACGCTGGGTCGTACCTTTACTACTGTAGTCAGGCATCTCAAAATGCACAAGGCCATATTGAAAAGCAAGTTGTTGGTGAATCACCTCGGCTAATTTTGTTTCTGCAAGTATTCGCCATTAGCGAGATGATCACACGAAAACTATTTCTCCTGTCCATCATCTGAGGGATTATGATACACTCGACATATTATGTCTGGAGTGTCATCTTTCATAACATAATATATTCGGTAGTTTTTAGATCTACTTATATACCTACCAAATAAATATAAAAAAATCAATAAAATCAGCCGAGCCTTATCGGAAGAATGCAAACACACAAACAGTAACACAAAATTTTAATGTATTAGATTAAAATAAACTGATGGAGGTAGGTCAAGCCGTAAACTAAATATTAAAGATTCCAAATGCTACTAGTCTGGGAAATATTAAATTTCTATCCTCATAACTGGATAACGCATACACGGTGTACAGCTATTGTGACGCAGAGCCCTAAAAACAACAATTGGCACGCGACCTTTATCCGCACCTTTATTGCACTCTAATCCCCCTGTAGGTAATAAAAAAATAAAAAAGATTCTCATAATGTCCGAACGACCGTTTCGCCCGCAGCTCCCCTATTAATTCCATGCCTTTGATATCATAAAACTGAGATGCACATTCCGTGGAGAGTGATGAAAGAAATAAGTTATCGTTATTTCTAGCTAATGTTATTTTACAATTTCACTAGATGTTTTCCACTGCAGGTAACGGTAAGATTTTTATATAAAAATGCTAGATAAAACTGAAGGTATAGGACATACCTAATCTCGCAGGTTTAGTCTATTTATAAATTTTACCAAAGTAAAAATGAGTAAAATTTAGACCTTCCATTTAAATGACTATGAAGTGCATCACTTTGCCTGACAAGTAGCCGCTTATTGTGCAACTGTGAATACTGTCATTATTAAAGTAAACTGTAGCTACAGTATTGGAACCAAGTATGGTAAATCCAGCAAACTGTGTATCTTAAATTTGTGTATCAATGATTTAATTCAATGGCATTTATTTGCAAACCCGATAAATAAATAAGCTAAGGTAAGGCTGAAATTAAAGCTTGAAGTGGAATAGTTTGGGGTAGTTCACCCCATCGCCGCGGGCTGGAGGGTGGCTATTCACTTTTCGGAAATTCATCCCAAGGTGTATTAGTAGGTGGTCCATGAACAAATGCCGTATTTCCAAATCAACCCTTTTAATTGCTCTCAGTAATATATGTGCATATTATGTAAAGAATTTTATTGTGTTTGGTTAAATTAATTCGTACTTTTTACTTTACTGGTCGTCTGACTGGTTGTCTGATCAAGCATGCATGATTTTGCATGTAATAAGCTCACACTGGTCTAGTGGTTAGCCTATGTGGTTTCGATCACGAGGTCCTGGGTTCGATTCCTGGTTCGGGTCATGGAATAATTCCGAGCATTTTCATTCTTCTATGAAATGTTCAGTACATACCAAGCCCGGAGTTTGGAAGTTGGTGGTGTTACACCCCCGTGCCTCGGAGAGCCGTCGGTCCCGGTCACTATCATCAACATCTGATAGTGATCGTTAATAAATGAAACATTATCACCCTAAGCCCGCCAACCCTTGGGGCAGCGTGGTGGGTGAACGCTCCATTTCCTCTCTCCTATAAGGAGGGAGGCCTGTAGTGGGCCGTTAATAGGCTGATAATGAATCTCACGCTTGACTGTGATCTCCCCGTGGTGAAGTTATATTGTGTGGACATTATGGTTTGAGAAGAAGTGTGCTTAGAAAATATGTATTTTTGAAAAGTCCAAAGTTAAAAATAATAGTTATAACAGAGAAGCAATATACATGGCTTGCAAAAAAAAAATTGTGAATTTTACTGAAGATTCTATGATACTTAGATCCTACTAAAACATTTCCCTTTAAACATTGAAAAGTGTCAAAACCTTTCAGGTATGTTGTGACCAATGACGTTTTACTGTTGACCATCGGAACCAAAATTCATTAAATATCAAAAAATCATAGAAGTGATTTATTTGAATTTTTGATTTTTTATTTGGCGACGTTTCGTAATACACAAATAGGCTATTTATGCTAACTAAGATTGAAAATGACCTCGCGGAGGGTGTCGAGACGTCGCCAAATAAAAAAACTAAATTGGTACTCGAAGGTGTTCAATAGCTATTATATTCAAGTCAAGAAATATTACATAGTATAGAAATACAGCCAGTATAATAAAAAATTTTTTGATTCATAAATTCGGCCAGTTTTGGAAACGAACCACAAAGTTGCCGCTACTCGCCGCCGCGCGCCACCGTCGCCCCCGCGCTCGCTGTTCAATGAACGTACCTCGTTGGCCGGCGTCCATCAATTTCAGCTTTACGGTTTACGAGTCGACTCACCGGCGCTGATTTCCTTTACGAGGAATTTCCGCGTGCGAGCTGTTTTGTGTACCTAAATCTGTTACAACATTTTTACTGTATCATTTTTTTTATATTAAATCATACAGTCCACCTGAAATTAAGTGAAATACAATAATCCTTACTAATAATAAAAAAGCCCAAAGCTTGTGAGCTTGTATGTGTTGCTTCTTCACGCAAAAAGTACTGAATCGATTTGGATGAAATTTCGCATTAATATAGTTATCAGAATAACACATTGGCCACATTTTTCCCGGCATTCCCACATGAACGAGAACTTACCATAATAAATCTAGAATACTATGAATTTGTTACGCTATTATGGCACTTAGTTATATTGTTATAAGAATATAATTAGTTTGTATAATTTACCAGTTTATGGGCAAATAGAGTTGTCGGTTGACATAGAGTAATCAATTAATAGAGGCAGTCACGGCAATTAGTGACAGTCTCACCTCGCTGGGCATGATTAAGATGGATCTGCGCGCGGATGGGCTTATGCGAAAGTGATAGACACGCGGCGCCGTCTCTGCATATTTGATTGACTCAGTGGAATGCTGTGTCTTAAATATGCGATATCTCTTCTTCATTCACAGCAAACATAGAGAAAACAGAGAGCCTATACACGTAGATTATGTTTGGAACTATCTGTGGATAACAACAACATGCAACCTACATTGGCTCCCCAGCAACACTCCCTGGTGTAATAAATATATCGGTTGCCTGCTAAGCTTCTAGTATGACATTAACTGATTAGACTCTAACTCCAGCGGTAAAAAAATATGAAAATTACGGAAATGAGGTAGGAAGGAACCAGGCCTGTACTTCTGTACGCGGTGTAATTATTACCCATTACCGAACCAAGCTGCAACTGACAATGTTATGACCCAATAACTTTTGTATAGTTCACCTAACCATGGATTTCATCCAATCCAGCATAGATACCACTGGGCCAACGATGCACTTTGCTTGAAGGAAAATCCCCCTCTCTGCATGGAGGGAGGCCTGGATTTGTCGTGGGCCGTCAAAAGGCTGATAAGAAGATTTTGTACTTAGCTTGTATATTAGGTAGATTAGGTAGATATATCATTGTTTTGCTTAAAAACTTCCTATCCAATAATAGGGGTTCTTATTTAAATGCATTATTTTTTCAAGAAAATTTTTTTTATTTATTAGAAGTTAGCCCTTGATTGTAATCACAGCTGATGTTACGTGATGATGCAATCTAAGATAGAAGCGGACTAGCTTGTTAGGAATAGGATGAAATCCACACCCCTTACTGTTTCTACACGACATCGTACCTGAACGCTAAATCACTTGGCGGCACGTTATTGTCGTAGGATAGTAACTAGCAAATGCCGAAGCTTTCCACCAGCCAAACATAGCCTAATTAGAAATGTTAATAAGCCCAACTGGGAATCGAACCAGGACCTCCGTCTTATAAATCCACGCCACAGAGGCCGTCAAAAACATATTAAATAAAACTACAAGAAATCAAACCCACTACCAACTATTACACGATGTAATTACCGCACAGAAACCCATTCGCAAACAGTGTTATTTCAGTCCCAACTACATTTGTGTATGTTTGTTTTGTTATGCTAACAATGTAATACTTTCCCATTGTTGTCTTTCGTATGACGTCGTCGCGTGGAGGGGGCGAGGCGGGGGGAGGAAGTGAAAATCTTACAAAGGGAACTTGTTTACCTCTAATTAATATCCGTAGGTAACGCACAAACGTATGGAGTCGATATGTTGTAAATATTTTTCAGTAAACTTATTCTAATATCATCACATCACTCCTCATTCCCACAGGGGTAGACGGAGACTTCATCAATTTGCCAACGTCTTTGCATACTTCTTCCACTCTCAGTAATTCTTTCATACAAGTCCTTTGGTTAAGGTACTCTTCACCTGGCCATACCTTAAAATGTCCTGAATTTAGTCCAGGATAATTTGCCAATATTTCATACACCCTCGCCTCATAAATTTCTTTCATCTATTTTTTTTCATTACATAAAAACTATACTATAATACTTATACTATAATTGCGAAAGTAACTGTCTGTTTGTTGTTGTTTTAGTAAAATGAAAGGTACAGAAATAGTCTGGAGATTGAGATAGGATTTTTTTTATTTTTTATCCACTTCAAGTTGGCCCTTGACTGCTATCACACTTGATGTTAAGTGATGATGCAGTTTAAGATGGAAGCGGGCTAACTTATTAGGAGTTGGACGAAAATCCACATCCCTTTCGGTTTCTACACGACATCGTACCGGAACGCTAAATCGCTTGGCGATACGTCTGTATAGGCAACTTTTTGTCGAACTAACACAAAACAAAATTTCATTAATGTCATAAATAAACATCAAAGTTTATAAATAAAAAGCAACACTTATGAATAATTTCAACAAATAATGTTAAACATACAAAAAGGACATAACAAATTATATTGTTTTAGCTCTAACACACTCCAAGTATTTTTTGTTCTGCGCGACGTAGAGAATGACATCAACCCATTAGCGGAGAAGCCAAGATTGTCTTTATAACTACACACTGAGCTATCACCGCAGTGCTCTAGTGCTTAGAAAGATTATAGGAAGTTCTGGGTTTAAATAAGATACTAAAATAATTATTATAGCTTTTATTAACCTATCTATTAACGGCTAACTATGAGACCACGATGGCTTTTTATAAGGCTCTATAGTACCTAGAGAAGCAATGGACTTAAAATTACGATGCTCCAATGTGGGTATGTGCGCTTAGGGTGTTATTATTTATTATTTAACAATCACTATCATATACCCATTGATGATACCGATGGCACCGATGGTTTAGCGCGCTCTTTGAAGCACACACCATCAACTTCCCAAAAAAAGTCGTAGAATTCGAATCTCGGACATTTTCGATTTCATAGTTTTTGGGAACAATGAACTTGATATTTTGTAAATTGAACCAGGACTCGAGCCCAGAACCTCATGTTACAAAGCCACGTACTAACCATTCGACCAACGAGACGAAGAAGAAGAAATTACAATACAGTTATAATTACTGACAGTAAAGATAACAAAATTGGGTCCTCAATTATAAACGCGTTCCCAGGTTCGTTCCCAGCCTCAATCAACCCTCAAGTAATCAGTATCCGAGGGCGGAATCAATTAATGAATATTTTACTGAGACTCGGATCTTTATAAACGTTTCGTGTCGGGATTTTTGGGGATTGTCCCGGATTTGCGGCTGATTTATTGTCTAGTGGCCGTGATTGATTTAAAATTGTAGGTGCTTTGATTTTAATTACTCGGATTTAAGATGATTTTGTTTAATTTATTTTTAATTGTTACAATGAATTGAATCATTAATGGTATCTTTGATATATTCTTCTATATTAAATAAGATGGATTTGGATCTTAGCTGCTCTACGCCGTACCGGTGTTGTGTGTTGAGGCACTAAGGGTGGTAAGTTTCGATATTCGGTAACGTTTCCTAAGAAATAATGTAACGTTAACATAAATGCCTCGCATAAAGGTATTTTTATAAAATATCACGTCGGGGTCACCACTTTATGGGTATTTGGTTGGTTATGATTATTGAAGTAATGTGCTCCTCTAGGGCCAGGTTAGTAAATGAGTAGTCACACAAACTGGTCACTATGATTTATTGAGCGTTGTGTTTTAAAGGCTACCTATTGACGACTGAACTACTGCGGGCGAATCCGCCCGCCGTCGCTACACAAAAATGCTTATTTTACATTTCACAATAAACGTTAGTGTGTGCGTGGTGTACGCAGCCACCACAGTATTGTCACAGAATACATAGAAGTAATAATGTTAAACTATTTTTTAATTTACTAGAACAGTGATTCTCAACCTTTTTTTTGTTGCGGCACACATTTAATCTTAATATATAAAACTCTTCCGTTACTGAGTGATGTACTGACTGACAGACAACGCACAGCCGAAACTACTGGCCGTAGAGAGCTGAAATTTAGCACGTATGTTTGTTAAGGGGAGTAGGCAACCACTAAGAGAGGATTTTTTTAAATTCCCCCCCTAGGGGGAGAAAATGGGGGTAAATTGAAAATTTTAATTTCTTAACGGATTCACTTGAAACTTTGTATGTAGGTTCCACCAGTGACGCAAGTGAGCATTGAAAAAGGATTTTTGGAAATTTTCTCCCTAGGGGGAGAAAAGGGGGGTAAATTGAAAATTTTAATTTCTTAATGGATTTACTTGAAACTTTGTGTATAGGTTCCACCAGTAAAGCAAGTGAGCACAGAAAGAGGAATTTTGGAAATTTCCCCCCTAGAGACAGAAAAGGGGGGGAAAATGAAACTTTTTATTTCTTAATAGATTCATTTGAAACTTTGTATGCAGGTTCCACCAGTAAAGCAAGCGACCACTGAAGGAGGATTTTTGAAAATTTTCCTCCTAGAGGGAGAAAATGGGGGTAAATTGAAAATTTTAATTTCCTAATAGATTCATTTGAAACTTTGAATGTAGGTTCCACCAGAAAAGCAAGTGACCACTGAGAGAGGATTCTCGAGAACCCCCCCCCCCCCCCTAGGGGGAGTAAAGAGGGGTAAATTTAAACTTTTTATTTCTTAACGGATTCACATTTGTAGGTAGGTTCCACCAGTGAAACAAACAAGCACTAAGAGAGGATTTTTGGATTGTTTTTGTCACCAGGCTGTATCTCAAGAACCATGATAGTCAGATAGTTGTCTGTTGCCGCTATAACAACATCCTCAGCCTATTAGTGCCCACTACTGAGCAAAGGCATCTTCTCACGTGGAGAAGGTAAGAGCTTTAATAACCACGCTTGACGATTTCAAAGTTATAATTTGAATTTTTTTTTAGTTTTTATTGAAAAGTGTTACTTACACTTAAGGGATTATTTATATTTAAGAACTAGCAGTCGTCCCGGTCGTCGTCCAGTCCCGCGACTTCGTTCGCGTGAAAACCTTTAAGATACCTTTCTAATTTTAAACACAGACTTTCATATAAAATTTGCTCATTCCCCGCTCTCAATTTAATTTTTTTATAGTTTCCCGTCAAGCAATATCCTCCGTCCCGTCCCGTGTACAAAAGATCTACATTTTTGTTATACATTATACGACATTTCAGTACATTAACATTAACAATATATATAAGCTGATGGGTATAAATTAATATTAAATAGTATATTTCACTCTTGAGTCTAGCCTTCACAATAAACAAAAATAATTTTACAATTCAACATGCAGATAGAGATTAGCCCGTTTAAACAAACGAACAAACTCTTCCGTGTACTATAGATATTTGAACAAAGATCGAATTCTAAATCTATCACCGTATTAACGTTTCTATCACGAAAGTACCACAACGCTGACCTCTATTCAGTACGCATAATATAATACGAAGAAGTCAACTAAATTTGTACGCCATAGCGGCAGGGCCGCGCTTTTTAGAAATTTTGTAATGTATCCGAAAATATATATATAATTAACATACTGTAAAACACAAACCTTATCTCTATATTGTCCTTGTGATTACTAAATAATTTATTTTGATAAGGATTTAAGTTTGCAATGAATGAAATGATTTTTTAAAACACAACAAGTTATATATCTGCCAAAATATAAAAGATAGATATATGCTATCGCGGACTTTTTTGTAGAACTTTTTAAGATGCATTAAAGTTTTCATACAATATTTTCAATTACATCCAATAGCTAAAACAGCGCACGCGCATAAAGCCTATTTAATCAATTTCACGGTTCGACTCGCGCTACAAAAACTGTGATAACTCGGGTAATATGTACAATACAAATATTAAATATAGCCTATGACACTCAACGATAAAGTAATGTGAAAGAATTTTTTAAATCGAATCAATAGTTCCGAAGATTAGCCCCGACAGATTTTTATTTACAAACTTACAAACTTTACCTCTTTATATTATTAGTATAGATAAACATAATATCAAAAATTGCGGAACTGACGGGATTCGAACCTGAGTCTCTCTGGCAATCCGGGCACTTAGAGCGCCTTACCGCTAGGCCACGGTCCCGATGTCGTCGGTGCCGACATTGTGCTTATGATATTATGTTTTTGATATCCAGGTATACAGCGTGTAATTCCATCTATAGTATGAACTGAACATGTTACAATACTATTGAAGGCTCATATTACGAATCAAGCTCTTCAATTCTAAAGATGACATATTCCTATTTTATTCTTTTTAGTTTTTATGGAAAAGTGTTACCCACACTTAAGGGATTATTTATATTTAAGAATAAGCATAATATCAAAAATTGCGGAACCGACGGGATTTGAACCCGCGTCTCTCTGGCAATCCGGGCACTTAGAGCGCCTTACCGCTAGGCCACGGTCCCGATGACGTCGGTGCCGAAATTGTGCTTTTGATATTATGTTTTTGATATCCAGGTATACGGCGTGTAATGCCATCTACAGTATGAACTGAACATGTTACAATACTTTCGCAATTTTTGATATTATGTTTATTTTTAAATATTTATAATTTGAAGTTCAGATTTCCTTACAAAGCTTTCCTTCACCGCCTGCCAGTGGTGTCCAAATACTATAAGAAAGTACATTTATTTCGGAAACTAAAATTGGTACTTGCCAAGTTTCGAACATGCACGAAAGATGGGCCTTAGCCTCCGGGCCCCCACGATGCGTACAAGAACAAATAACGGAACCCTTGATTGAAACACTCTGCCCTCTGATCGCAAATTCTCAAACTGCGCCTAACAGTGAATATGAGAGCACAAATTGGTGGAAATTCACAAGCCCAAAAATTCTGTGTTAATATTCGTTTGAAAGTGGGAGAAGGTACGTTACCCAACGAAAATGGGTTATCAGACGTGACACGAGAACTTGGTAGGGTAGAAGATTTGATTCGTCTGGTGTATGGAGATGCTAATCAGATACCACACCAACCGAATCATTAGATTTGCGAGAGGGTATTTTAACACCAAAAATGATCAAATCGCAGGTATTAACGAAAGCATTTTTCGTTGTTTAAACGGGACGAAAAGTTGTATGCATCTAGAATACCCCTTAGAATTTTTAAATTCTCATTCCGCATTCGTGGAGTTCCAGCGCATTTCATAAAACTCAAAGCCCACTTTCCGGGCCTTGAGTTGCTTCTTCGGAACACCTCCGAAACTTTGTAACGGAACTAGACTCAAAGTTGCCTATTTGCAAAGAAATATTGTGGACACAGAATTTTTATCGGGTTGCGGCGCCAGCGAAACAGTGTTCATACATCGCATACCTACTCCCCACAACTACTCCTTCCAGTTCAAGCGCCTTCAATTTCCTTTGAGCTTATGCTTTGCCATAACTATTAATAAGTCACAAGGCCAGACACTAAAGGCTGCTGTAATAGAGCGCGGATCCAGAGGAGGGTCATGGGGGTCATGACAACCCTCTGGGCTGGTCCTATGTCTGTATGATTAATAAATTACTATTTATTTTTCAACAAATTATTATAATCGTCATTGTTCTAATGTCACTTTTACATTTTTCTTTTCTTCATTTATTCTTTTTATTAATAAAAATTTTTGTTTCGCTAAAAGACAACAGAAACTTTATATTTCATTTTTACAAAAACATATTTAATACTTGCTCCTCTCATTTTGTTGTGGAATCCGTGAATCTTCTGAGTTTCGCGATCGACCTTAGGTCGCGCCAAAATCGCCGGCGTATGACCGTGGGCTGCCCTCAAAACCCGTACTGAGGCTTATCCCTGCAATGTACCCAGTCTTATATTTTATATGAAATTCGTTAATCCTCCGATATACGCGCGCGAGTCGCCTGAAAGTCCACCCTGCTGTCAGGAGTTTGCTTTGCTCTCCTTTCTTTTGGATTACTTCTTGCACCAGACAACTGTGATGCCTCCATGCCTCTCACAAGTTTAATATAGAACCAGCCAGTGTTTTTTTTTAATTGGGGTCAACAAACAGTACACGAACAATATTACTTACAAATATTGATATACGCATTACTTATACGTAAACCAGCACCGTTGACAACATATTACTTAAAAGTAATATTGAGCGCGTGACACAAAAATATTATAAAAACAACTAAAACCTCGCAGTCCTACGTCAGTGCTCCGCGATGTGCCCACGTTCCTGTCTTATTTATTGTGTGGAATCCGTTGTGCTCACAGTTGTACTAACAAAGGTCGCGCGCTACTTTTGGTCGCATCACCCAGTCAGAGCTTTTTTTCGGACCCTGCCTTGCACTAGAGCTCTACGATGCCACGTGCCTAACTCATTTTTTATGTGAAATCCATTCGTAATCCACCGATTTTAGCACAAGCGTTAAAGCCGATCTGCCATCAAGAAGTTGTTCTGGATAACGTCCTGCGCTAGACAACTCTGATGCCCCCTGCTTCTTTCAATTTTAATGTAGAATAAGCAAATCCCCAAATTTTTGCGCACGACCTTGGGTCGCACCGTTTCTTACAATGCCTTGCACCAGAACTCCGTACCTTACTCATTTTTTATTTGAAATCCGGTAATCCACCGATTTCGGCGCGCGTTAAAGCCGCCCTGTTGTCAAGAAATTGATCTGTATTACGTCTGCCGCCTGACAACTATGATGCCCCGTAACTCTTTCAATTTTAATGTAGAATCTGTAAATCCCCGAATTGTCGCAGGCGTGAGTTTCGGTCGCGCCAAAGACTCCTGCCTCCAGCCGCGGGATTTTGGCCGGTTGGTTAATCCCTCGGTTTTGGCGCAGGCTTATGTGAAAAGCTCCACCCAGCAGTCGGGGGTTTGCTCTTCGTTCTTCCAAACCCAGTCCTGCGCCAGCGTTCTGCGACGTGCCTACGTGCCTGTCTGATTTTTGGTGTGGAATCCGTTGTGGTTACAGTTATACTACTAAAATTACGTACGGTTTTTGTAACTATCACTTCTAATAAAGCCAAAAACCCCGTGAAAAATTTGACCATTGGCATGAAATGACCAAACCAGGACTGAAACTCCTTTAAATTGAAAGCTGGATCCGCTACTGGCTGGAGTCGACCTTAGGACAAGCATCTTCTCACATGGACAGCTTTACGTTGCGTGCTCTCGCGTCACCAGTCCAGATTAACTCTACATTCTGGCCTCCGAAAGCACTACATCAAACGGTGTTAAGTATATATAGAAGTTTTGTAAATAGTTTATAGCAATACTAATTTTATTTATTTATGTCAATAATAACTGTATATACTGGTTACTGAATCGAAGTCCACGCGGACGAAGTCGCGGGCAACAGCTAGTGATTTCATAATTTGACGGCACACAAAGAAAAAGATAAAAAATATTTACTTACTACAACACTGCATAAATAGATAGTTTATGACAAAAATTTTAAATAAACCAAGACCCCGCTTTGCGTCGCTAATGTGTTCCTGAAAAATGCGACGCAAAGTGAATCACATATTTTGAAAGTAAATAATAAAATAATTTATTTTTTTGTGGATTTAAATATATATTCATGTTAAAAATATTTTTCTTTTTAAATGGTATAATTTAATAATATTAACATTATTATATATTTGCAAAATTTGGCGGCACACTTTTGAAATTTGGCGGCACACAAAAGTGCCGCGGCACAATGGTTGAGATTCACTGTACTAGAAGTTAGTCCTTGACTGAAATCACACCTGATAGTCAGTGTCGATACAATCTAAGATAGAAACGGGCCGACTTGATAAGAGTAGGCTGAAACCATCACCCCTTTCTGTTTCTAGTTAAACACAACATAGTACCGGAATGACGACGACAAGATGGGAACAGCCAGATCTGGACTAAATAAAAATATCTCAATCGCCCAGCTGAGAATCTAACCCAAGACCGACATTTTAAAATCTACCGCGCATATCCTTGTGACATGGAGGCCGACGAAATTACGAGTACAAATTTAAAAAATATTGAAATCATTCCCGATTTTTTTCAAGATTAACTTATAAATTACAAAATAAAATTGAAAATTTGTTTTGAAACAAATTACCATAAACTAGTCTTCACCTATTTATCTTTTATGACATTAACAACATGGAAACAATTCCAGTGTTAACGATCACCTCCACTCAACCCATTGACGACTTCAAAGCTCAAAAAAAATGTAATAATATTCAAAATATTTCGAAAACATCGTACCGTCGCTTGTTTTATAAAGTTAATCATTAAGGAGATCGTAAACTGTTTTTTTTAAAACAAAAATAACGACATATCTAAATTGATTACAAGAAACGAAATGTATTTGTAGAAATACAAGTTATTGTAAATGGGCTCTTATTTTTAGTAAGCTAAAGTCCGTATAATATATTTTGGTGTGATGAATAAAGTTGTGTTTTATTTACAAATAGTAAATTAGTATGTCACCTGAGAGCTTTATATTTAACGATGGACATGTTAAATGTAGAATGGCCGTTGTTTGATGAGGTATAAAATATTAAAGCTCGCGAATACATTACCGAGATTAAAGGGAAGGTAAGTGGATGAGACTGGAATACGTGGGAAGGAGGGACAAACTATTTACAATGTCACTGTTGGTCAGCCAACTATGCAGGAGATATAGAGCTCAAGTGTTTGCAGAACTACAGGTGTTTCTATTATCTGACATATAATCACATAGGTAGGAATGTACCTAATATATAACTAAAAAACTTACCTATGCTTAAAGATATAGAAATGTAACATTAACTTTTTAACTTACTTATTATACTGACCTAACAGTATCCTAATTACAACATCCCACAATCTTAATAATCCATTCTTAGACTGATTTCAATAAAATACAGCTCCCCGTGCAAGCAGGCCCTAAGATACGTGTATAATTTACCGACAACAATACCTTTAAAACCGAAAAGTAGCGATACTTGTCAGCTCAATCACATGGGCACCAAACAAGTAACAAATATATATAAATGCATTGCATCTTTGGTCTAGTTGTTAGTCTATGGATCGCGAATAGCCTAGTTTTGAATTATAAGTCGGGCTATAAAACATTTTCTTTCTTCTGAGAAAATTCAAGTACAATTCTGAGCATGGAGTTGGAAAGTTGGTGGTGGTTTACCTTGGGGAGCACAGTAAGCCGTCGGTCCCGTTCACTATTTGATAGTGATTAGGTATGTAATAAATGAACATTATAACCCTATGCCCGCATTGGAACAGCGTGGTGGATGTAAGCCCCATATCCCCTTTCCTTCAGGGGCCTGGCTCTGTAGTGGGCAGTTAATAGGTTGATAATGGTTCTGAATCAAAAAAATCTGTGATTTTCACTGCTCTTCAAGTAATAGCTAGGCATGTCTCGCAACAGGAAGCTGTAATTTTAAAGAAAGCAACTTAAAAGTTAAAGCTCAGTTAATGAACGGCGTACAAGGCGCGGTTTGACGGTAATCTTTACAAATTGCCCTCAGTTTTGAGCTCCAGCTCTTTCGCAACGAGTGCCGGAACTCGGGAATCTTTTGTAATTAGATAGGTATTGTTGTAATGACTTCAATTAATTACCTCATCGATGAGGGCGAAGGTAATGGTTACTCTATTACCATCGATATGTTGCTTTGTTTGAAAATGTGGATGTCTTTAATCATTGGAATACCTGATATGGTTTATAAGATTTATCCCAGCACATGAGATATTGTAATTAGTTCAAATGAAAATTATGCGCTCAACTACTCTAAATCGCTGAATATCTTCAGCCTTCCTCTATATTGAACAAGCCACAGACTTTGTAAAGCCTTAAATTATTTTTGTACGTCAAAAGTCCTGTGAAACCAATTGCCAAGAAAATCTATATATTTATATGTGAAAAAGACCAATTTTTGAACATATGATTTTAGAGGAATTTCTAAAGTTTTAAGAATTACTCTAGTTACTGGAATGGCAATTCCACCGGAAAGCGTACTAGTGAGCGACTCCCCATTAGATAGACCGATGACCCAAATGAGTCTTTTTTTTTATTGACTACAAGTTGGCTCTTGACTGCTATCACACCTGATGTTAAGTGATGATGCAGTCTAAGGTGGAAGCGGGCTAAGGTGGGACGAAAATCCACACCCCTTTCGGTTTCTACGCGACATCGTACCGGAACGCTAAATTGCTTGGCGATACGTCTTTGTCGGTAGGGTGGTAACTAGCCACGGCGAAAGTCTCCCACCAACCAGACCAAGACAAATGCGCTACGGAGGTCGTCAAAGTTACACGAAGCTGCTGGATGTAAGCGACTCAAAATCGTGATGTTTGGAAGTCAATCCTTACAAGATTTCGACTCCAACACAGGACGACGTACGTGTTGGAGCAATGATTGTAATCTATGATATAGGTTTTTATTTAAATTCATTATTTCTAAAAATTTTAATTTAACTTGAATTCAGGTCCTGCAATCAATGAAAAAACAAATTCAATGGGCCAGTTTTCTTTATATAGAAGCCGAAAAATTGCAATTTAGTATGGTATTTAGTAAAGTCAAGCTAAGCTCGCATTTCGACGCGCGCCCAAACTAATCCGACGCCCACTATTTGTTTGCATTTTTTCATAACGTTGTTAGTTTTGGACGGAACTATATCGATATAAAAATGTTTAGGAAGTCACATGTTGCTTGATAAATCATTGGGTTCCGCACATTTTATACAATTTGAAACGCTCTTTGACCTCAACCAACAAACATTCAGTCACTTATTATTAATTAATATTTTTACTTTTAATGGCCTCTTCGTTTCTCTTACATATTGGTAGAATATGTCGCCTCTTTACAAGAACAACGTGATATTTTAAAAACAGCAACTTTACAGGAGAGCAATTTTAAACATTTAAGCGTAGATAAATTCTAAAATATTAATAATTTTACTGTCGGAAAACAACTGAATTGTTGCGGTAACTAATGTGGTTTCTACAAACAAGCAAAAAAAACACAGTTTAATATGAAATATGTAAGAAAAACTGATTTAAAAAAACAGTGTCACACATGTCACGTTTTTAATGAAAATATGTCACAAAATGCTTGTAACATATTGATATATCACATTGAAGCTGTTAAATTTAGATGTAAGGTGTGTTTTATTTTACTATTCATACAGTGACAAGTAAAATATAACACACTATCAAAGTAAAAGATCTTGTTTTTAAAAAATAAAAATTTACGAAAACAATGGCTTATTTACACCGTAAAATTAGTTCAAGGCACAATAATTAACAAGAGATCAATCAATCACGTCATAATACTCAGTACTCGGTTTAATTAAAATTATAAGGTAACTAAAAAATTATTTTCACACAAATAAAAAAATCAAAAAGTAAAATGTACTTAAAGTTATCTAATGGTAATTAACGTCTTCTAACACAATTATGGCATCCAGTTTTATAGCACTTAGAAATTCAAAATAGGAACATTGCTATCGCTCTTCATAAACATATAATCACAAATTCTCTTAATACTATAAAAACACTATCATTTTAAATATAGCAATTAAACATTTTTAAAATAATACAATTTAAAAATTATTTGTATTTATTCAGTCTTATTACAACGACTCGTAAAATGGCTTGTGGTATTTCGGAATGAGGTTTTTATTGACCAAATCCATGAGATCAGCTTTTTTTCTCTCTGCTAGTCCAGTTTTTAAGGTATGCCTTTTGCAAATCTTAATTGTGTTTCTATTGCACCTAAGCTCCATTAGTCATTTAAAATTTTAACCCACATTTAAATTTATCTTTATAAGAAAGTTTCAATTCACGACTTGGCATATTTTTTTTTATTTGGTACATTGATGAGGCTTCTATTGGAGGAAACTATTCCTCAGGTGTTTAGCTACACTGACTTTCTAGTTTGCTTCATTTAGCCTTCTTTTTTAACAGTTTTAGTTGGACTAGAATTATACACTATTGGACTTCAGCATTTTCGTTACTTGCGTTTTTAATCTTAGAAGATTCACTGTTCTCTTTAATACCGAGATCGTTGAATAACATAGCATGTTCGTTTGTAGACGACAGTGGTTCCTCGTAGTTTTCAATATTTATTGAAACCATATGTATAGATGTTACCAAACTTTGATCATCCGAAACGTTATTTGGTATTATTTGGTTAGTTGGTAGTGATATTTTGCTCCACGTCAGTATCAGAAGAATACTCAGCACGTTTTGTTGGCTGGGATTCATAATTAGGATCCTGAACTGAGTCGTCGCTGTCTGAAACATTATAAATGCAATCAATTTCTTGAAGTGTAGTGGTGTTGTAATGGTTTGGTCAATTACTCGAATTTTGTGAACATTTCAATTCAATTACCTTGATGCGTAGATGGGCCACTTGAAGAACTGCTACAACTCGACGAACTGCTAGAACTAAAGGAACCGCTACTACAAATTGATTTACGATTATCGATTCTACGAGGTCGGATGGAATCTACTGCGATATCTTTTTCTACAAAGAGGATTGATATAAAGAAATTATAGGAACATAGCTAGAAAAAAAATATCAGTACAAGTATAAAAATACCTTTGGTCTAGCATTTGGCATTTTTATTCTCGTCTTGTGTTAAAATATGTAACAGAGGGTTTAAATCACTCTTTAGTACACATAAATTATTTTTAACACCTGTATCTAATTGAACTAACATCCTAGATCATGACGCCTTCTGAAAAACAAACTTGTAAAAAGTACTTTATTTTAGCATGTATAATGTGACATTTTAGCATAATTTAAACGCAAACTTAACGGTTTTCAAAAATAATGATGTGAAATAAAATAACCCATAGTGTTTGAAAACGATTCATCAACAACATGGTTACATTCAAAGATATCACAAAGAGAACTTGTAACTTTTTCATCAATAATGTGACAGTATTCAATATCTCATTCTTAATACTTGCGAGTTTTACAACAAAAAAGAGTTAAATAATTAATATCACATTATTGAAGTTAAAGTAAATAACAACAAGAAACATACCTTTGCACTAAAAACCTGGTATAATCGTAATATCACGTTTTTTAAGAAAAGCAGGAGCACTTCACTCGGGTTAAACTAACAAGTCGCGTTGTCGAAGTCATGCGCCACACCAAAAGAGACAATGTGATAACGCCTTTTGACACAGTGGTGTTGTCTATTTCGCTCATAGCTCCTTGAATATGCACTTTTAAAATACCGCGTTTTTATAGAAAATAAAATTCGACATCGCGGTTTTGAATATCAAATAATAAAAAAAATGGTTTTTGTGAGATGTCACATTGTTCTTGTAAAGAGGCGATGTGACTCTGATCACAAAATGCTTATAAAATATTGAGTTTTTTCTCTGACTAGATATCCTCTAAAAAATCCCAGCCTTGGAGTTGAGAAATTGGTGACGTTACATCCAAGTTTCTTGGAGAACACTGTAAGTAGTCGATCTTGAATATTATCATTAGCATCTAATAGCGATCGTTAAAAGAGAAAACTTTAAGCCCACAAACTCCCATTGGAGCAGCGTAATAGCCATAAACTACATTTTCCTACTATTGAAAGAAGGAAATATAGTAGAAAGAATAAGTCAAGCGAGGATGTAAGAGAAGGGATTTAGCGGAAGACAGAATATACTTAAGTATTTAATCAGAGTTTTCCCTTCAGCTTTATCATTTTATTGTATTATCAACCTTACTGCAATCTTACGTTGCAGATATCTGAATGGAATGTACTTACTATACTTACTTAAGTATAGTAGTGCACTTAAGTAAGTGAGTTTCTATTCTGAATATTACCTGTAACCCAACTTTTAAAACCATCGCGGAACCCAAATCTAGCGATTCACGTCTACGGCATGATAGATTGCGGTTTAAGTGCTTTATTTTAGGTGATGAGAGCGTTGTTGTGTCTGCGCCGGCGCCGCGCGGCCGCTGTGAGGAGCCTCTCGCGCTTGACGATTGATACCGCGGCGCCTTTGATCTCCAAGTCGGTTAAAACGTGTTTACCAAACACTTTATAACCTTAATTGCCATGTCTAGACAATTAATAAACGTCCATATTTGTAAACTTAATAATGGTTGCTTTAACGCTTAAGTACCTAGTTAAGTACGTTACTAGTAACGCAACTGCTTTTAAGCATACTAGATTGATATCCATTTGTGATTTGATAAAAGCTAAAAGTTAATCAGTTTATCTTTCCCCCATTGGTAAGTGAACTCTGAAGTTCGTATTCTGGTGGGTTTGGGAGATCGCAGTTTTGAAGAGTCCAGATTAGGAGATCCTAAGACACCAAGCTAGCTTCGTGGAAACCCTTGGAAAAACATTGTCAAAGGTTCAACTCTAAGAACCTTTAGTGAAGGGTTGACATGAAGTTATGTATTTAGCGACTGATAACAATTTTTAACCGACGAAAAAAAACGGAGGAGGTTCTCAATTCGACACGTATATATTTTTTTATGTATGACCACGCATAACTTTTTTTATTAGAAAGGGCATACTTCCAAAGTGGACCCATTGCCACCCACCCCATCATGTTAGGATCTGATGATGATATCCTGGGGAAATTGAAAGAACTCTTAAAATTTTGGAGGCACGCTTACAGCGATTTCGGTTTTTTTCTCGGTATCTGTAGCTTTTTGACTTCTAGTGCCATATAATGTACTATGACAGTATAGTACGAGTACGTTACGTGGCGATAAATCACTAAAAATTTTTATTCATGATATACTTAGTAAGCCTTGTCAAATTAGATACCTATATGCTAAATTGTCAAATCAAAATCATATGTCAGTGCTGGCACTCGTCGAAAGAATTAAAATTCAAAATTTCTCAAAAAGAGAAAGAGAGTTTTAGGTCACAAAGAAGTCTTTTTTTTTTGTCGTCGCTTGGAAATGCATTTGCGCATCCAGGTCGGCGGCTGCGCAGTCTACATCCAGGTATATGGAACTCGCTGTTTGGGAAGCAACCAAAATACCCACTAAAACCTAGCGAAGCCAGCTGCGTCCGATTTGAAACGCCAAAGCATCTGTGAAGTTTAAGGCACTTTAACGTCTTAGCACACACATCTATGCACATCTATGACGACATTTGAGCACCTTCCGCTGGCTCAGGTCACAAAGAAGCCTAAAAAACCTTTACTTAAGAAGATTTACATAAGAACCTGTCAGGGAAGCTAGCCAACCTTTATTTTACGATTTCTGCGGTCAGAAAATATAAAACCTATCTAAATATAAATACAATCGTTATACAAAATGACCTAGCTCACCGGATATTACCGGTCACTCCTAATATAAACTCTATTACAATAGACAAAAGATTGGGAATTCTTTGTCACACGAGTGCGGACCTTAGTCCATGTTTTTGTTTAGAGTTACCATATTCAATATTTATTATAGCTGGCAACTTTCCTCGAGTCGTATTTGCTTTTGAAACGTTATTTCAATTTTATGTAGGAAGGTATACTGTATATGTATAATTCATATTCCTAAATTTTTTTTTAAGTTGATTAAAGTAGCCTTTCACTGTAATAATCTTTCCTAATATTGTATAGGCGAAATATTGTATATATGGTTGGATGTTTGTTAATATATCTTTCACGCAAAACCTAAAGAACGAATTTTGATTAAACTTCACAATAATATAACTTACATCAGAATAACACATAACAATAAATAATATTAAAAAATTATAGGACAATTACACACATCGCTATATATGTAACCCCAAAGTGAGCTTAGGTAGCTTGTGTTATGGGTACTATGGTAAGTGATGAATATTTTTATATATATTATACATAAATACTTATAATATATAGATAAACACCCAGACACTGGAAAACATCTATGCTCATCACACAAACATTTTTCCAAATGTGGGAATCAAACCCACAGCCTAGGACGCAGATGCAGGGTCACTACCCACTGCGCCACTCGGCCGTCAATAGGCTACATTTAATTCCAAAATTCTCACAGGGACGAGAACTACGCGGGGGAAGCCGCGAGCGTCCTCTAGAATTATTTGACGACCTCCGTGGCGCAGTGGTATGCGCTGTGGATTTATAAGACGGAGGTCCTGGGTTCGATTCCGGACGGGGCAGATTAACATTTTTCTTAATTTGTCTTGGTCTGGCTGGTGGGAGGCTTTCGCCGTGGCTAATTACCACCCTATCGACAAAGACGTATTGCCAAGCGATTTAGCGTTCCGTTACGATGTCGTGTAGAAACCGAAAGGGGTGTGGATTTTCGTCCCACTCCTAACAAGTTAGCCCGCTTCCATCTTAGACTGCATCATCACTTAACATCAGGTGTGATAGCAGTCAAGGGTCAACTTGTAGTCGATGAAAAAATAAAACAAAATATAGAAATCGAAAGGGGTCTAGATTTTACCCCACGCCAGAAAACTTAGCCCTATTCCATCTTATATTGTATCATCACTTACCACCTCTAGACCAGAGCTAACTTGTAATTAATAAAATATATGCCTCATGGATACCAATGATGTGCTAGGAAGCGAGCTGGTTACGATTCACTCTTGCTTTGAAATGCATGGCTAACCATTGGACCGACGAGGTAGTTTATGTCATACTAATAATTGTATGACATAGGTAGTTTATCCCACGCCAGAAAACTTAGCCCTATTCCATCTTATATTGACATAGGTAGTTTATGTCATACAATTATTTGTATGACATAAACTACCTCGTCAGTCTAATGGTTAGCCATGCATTTCAAAGCGAGAGTGACCAGCTCGCTTCCTAGCAATCGTAATCCTGCCAATCAAATTGATCACCAAACTTTTCATTAAATAAAGTACCATTCAAATTTTTTGATCCCATTTTTTAATTGACTCCAACAACACAAGTATTATTTGCGTTGATTATTCATTTTCATTTCATAAAAGCAAAATGTGAGAGTACAGTGGTGGACGCGCAAACAAAGGTAGCCATTATTTGACCACAGGCGATCGCTGCGGGGGTCAAAGTGACCCTAGGTGTCACTGCGGGGGTCAAAGCGACCCTAGGTGTCACTGCAGGGGCTACGTTTTGATTTTTAGAGTAATGGGTATAAAAAACTTACCTATAAACAACAGAGTAAAACAGAGTAAAAGGACAATCAGAACAATAACGATTGTCTTGATATGTTATAATGATAATTTCAATAACGCAAGGTTTAAATAAATTGATATTTTCTTTATGAAGTTTCACCAGATTAACTTCAAGTGGAAAAATAACGTCCATAATAATTACAATCAATTGGGTATCACCACTAATAATACTAGTGAACGCCCGCGGTTTCACCCGATCCTTTTGAGTCTGGCTCTGATGTTGAAAAATGTCTTTAACAATCCGCCTGGCGTTTAACGTGTGTAATTCTCATTCCCGCGGGAATCCCGGGATAAAGTGTGACCGATGTGTTAATTACTGTCGTTAAACTCACTGTCATTAAATAAATAAATAAAAATCCAGGGTGTATCTAACTCCATACCAAACTTCATTATAATCGTTCCAGCTGTCTAGTCGTAAAGAAGTAAAAAGTTGAGAGGTGTCAAGGGACACCCGGATGGAACGAAGTTCCTTTCGATTAATTAGTGAAGGAATTGTAATAAAATTTTATTTTTTTAAGTAATAATAATATTTGTTGTTGTACACCGAAACACCAGAGGGCGCCACGATAGCGCGAGACAGCATACAGCGCGGGCGCCCCCCGCCGCTCACGCGCACACACATCAAAGGCGGCGGCAAGATCCTTCGATCAAAAAGTGTCGTGACAACTTTTTGTACCAATTTTTTCCGTCTAGCCCCCTTTCACAACGCGCGATAAGGAACTTCGTTCCAACAAACATACACACTCACAAACTTTCCCTTTATATTAGTTAGTATGATATCGTTGTCACAGTAAGACCTCGAAGGAACCTTGTATCGGTATATCAATCAATCGTGAACGCGCTATATAGTCCAGGAGATGACGCAACTCTTGACCGGGTCAGCGCTGCGCCGGTAGCGGGAGGTAAACAGCTGTCACGTCTCGCGCCTGACAGCAGTTTTAATTCCACCGGATATATACTGGCTACTACAGTGACTGCTCTGTTATGGATTACTTTTATGCTCTTATAACCTTTAGGTTAGCCTGTGTGGTTTTCATCACGAGTTTCTGGGTTGCGATCCTGCGTCGGTTCGCCGGAATAATTCTGAGTTTTTCATTCTTCTACGAAATTTTCAGTACATTCCAAACCCGGAGTTGGAAAGTTCATGGTGTTACACCCCCGTGCCTCGGAAAGCACGTTAAGCCGTCGGTCCCAGTCACTATCATCAACATCTGATAGTGATCGATAATAAATGAAGCATTATCACTCTAAGCCTACCAGGCGGCATGGTGGGTCTATGCTCTATATCCCCTCCTGTAAGGCGGGAGGTCTGACCTTATAGTAGGCCGGGAATAGGCTGATAATGATGATGATGATGATGAAATTTTCTGCAAGGATCCTTGTCATTCAGAAATTCATCACTTGCATAAACACCTCCGTGGCGCAGTGTTATGCGCGATGGATTTATATGACGGAGGTCCTGGGTTCGATTCCCGACGGGGCAGATTGAGATTTTTCTTAATTTGTCTTGGTCTGGCTGGTGGGAGGCTTACACCGTGGCTAGTTACCACCCTACCGACAAAGACGTACCGCCAAGCGATATAGCGTTCCGGTACGATGTCGTGTAGAAACCGAAAGGGGTGTGGATTTTCATCCTACTCCCAACAAGTTAGCCCGCTTCCTGCTGCATCTTTACTTAACATCAGGTGTGATAGCAGTCAAGGGCCAACTTGTGGTCGATAAAAAAATCTGATTCTGGCACCATTAAAGAACAGCCACGTCGTAATCGGTCATGTTTACATTCATTCAGTCTCGTTACCTCGCAATGCGCTGTTTACCGCCGGACACCTGACCGACTTCCGCTTTCCTTCACTGATCCGTTCTCATTCCCTTTGATCATATAAAATGCGTTGTGATCACGGAAAGGTTAAAACATGTTTATGTTTTGAGATAAAACTTGGCAAACATAGAACATGCAATCGAAACAAATTTACAGAACTATCTACCTTTGTTTTTTAATTAATTCCACTTTTTATTAACCGAAGAAAAAACGGAGGAGGTTCTCAATCCGACACGTATATTGTTTTTTTTATGTATGACCACGCGTAACTTTTAACAGAGTTGTCCGATATTGGTAATTCTTTTTTAATTAGAAAGGGCACACTTCCAAGATGGTCCCATTGTCATCATGTTAGGATCTGATGATGATATCCTGGGAAAATTGAAGGAACTCTTCAAATTTTATAAGCACACTTGCAGCGATTTCAGTTTAGTTTAAGTATCGGTAGCTTTTTGGCTACAAGTGCCGTATAATATACTATGACAATATAGTACGAGTACGTAACGTGGCGATAAATCACTAAAAAGTAAGAAATAAAAATTTTTAACAAAAAATAGAACCGACTCAAAACGCACTAAAAAGTAAAAAATAACTGTGTCATTTAGTTGCTTTAATTTACTTAAGCATATCTAGGAGTCAGTGCCAGCCAAGGTTTCTACTTTAAGGACATTACCTAGAACCCACAAACTGCTTTACTATGTTAAATAAATGTTCCTTAAACTTGCTGGCACCGACTTGAAATGACACCGTTATTTTTTACTTTTTACTGCATTTGGAGTCTATTTTTTTTTCACTGCATTATTAGAAGAAATGAAGAATAATTAAGGCAATGATGATGTGTCAGACTTGGCTATCTCTGTTGGGTTTAGGAATGTAAAAAATAAAAATACTAATACAAAAGAATGCGGTTATATTGGTTTGGACATTTTTTACACTTTAGTATTATACTCATCAAGCCCTTTCATTTGATACCCATATTAAAGGAGTTGTGCAAAATATGTTATCCGCGATTTATTAGAGGTGGCAATTTTAGCCCGATTTTCTTCAAACATAGCTACGAACACTCCCGACTAATTCACCTTTCAAAAAGCCCCTCGTCTTGCGTGGGGGCTTAAAACAAAACATAGTACGGTAGCTGGACCGACAGTAAACAATCCGCGTTTCTTCACACGCAACGCCAATAAAAGTGTAATCGTATAGTTTAACTTTGTTTTGGCTCTACGGACGTTTCACTAAAATCAGGTAATCCCGCCAACAATAATTACGTAAACTAGGTTTACGACACGGAACAGGTGTCGGGAGGTGGAACGGTTTTATCGTAACCGATGATATACAAATAATTAGAAATATTATATTTAGCTTATTAGTAGGTAAAAGTAACCTTACCATGGAGAGCACAGTGTAAATTGACCTCGCAGTAGACGGACCGACAACCTCAAGTAGGTTGCAGGGGTAATGGGGACCGCAGTGTTTGGTAGTCCTTAAAAGAGAACAAAGCCCATCGACTAGTAATGACAAATATAAGGTAAAGTAAATATGACATAGTGCAATGTTACTACTTTTAATAATTTAATATAAACTAGCGGTGCCCCGCGTAGTTCCCACACTTGGTTGAATAACAAATATCAATAAAATAATCGTTACTTTTTCTTAAATTTTCCAAATTTCCGCGCAATTTTCTTGATATTTTTCTTTACTTTAAGGACGTTACGTACCCTACGAACCTACAAACTGTTAAACTAAGTTAAATAAATGTTCCTTAAACTTGGCTGGCACAGACTTCATAGACATGCTTAAGTAAATTAAAGCAACTAAATGACGCAGTTATTTTTTACTTTTTAGTGCGTTATGAATCAGTTCTATTTTTGTTAAAATTTTTAATATGCAGATATCTTTGGTTTAGTATATCAAGGTGGCCGGTAGTAAATCTCGCTTTGGGATTCCTAGCAGCGATTATTGGTTTTTTATCTCTCTTCATTACACCTCCGCGGATCTTGTTAACTCGTTTTTGTGTTTTCACTTCTAAACATGTTCAGATATTTATAGAGTAATTAAAAGTAGCAAAGTAATTATTTGCTTGCTATTTAAATGATTTTATAAAAAGCAAGTCACGCAGTTATACCTAAAGGATTTGTTCTTAAATTTCTAATTCAGGTTTTATTTTAAAAAATATGATGACAAAAATAGAGTCTTCAAAAACTTATTATTTTAAATTATCAGCGTTGATTTAACAATATGGAATTGGTAAATTAACTTTAGAATATCATCGAAATAATTGCTCCGCATATTGCTGCTTATTAATCTATACATGTTGCCAGACAATAACAGCTCTATAACATTTCCGTGTAAGCGCACTCTTATAAACACAAAGAACTGCATTTTCAAGCAATCGTGTTCAGCAAGATTATGTTTTCTTATAGGCAATCACCATCAGAAATCATGCTTATTTTAAAGATAAAGGAACACCAGTTTAGTCATACTTTATATTAAAATAATTGTTAAAGTAACTCTGTCTGTTTGTTATTCAATCACGCTTAAACTACTAAACCGATTTAAATGAACTGATTTGGCACAAAATTAGGCTAGAGTTCTGAGAAAAAACAAAATCTACTTTTGGTCACAAAATAGAATTTCTCGCGGACGAAGTCGCGGGCGTCCGCTAGTTGGCTATAAACGAAATACAAGTCGCAATAGCTATAATAATTCAGAGCACAGAAAGTACGTAGTGTTCGCAATAATAAAATATAATAAAATTTACAGTATAGGAGCTATCAGCATAAATTTCCGTCAAGGCTGATTTATGTGGCGGCATTTAGAGTCGTCTGTAATAGCAGGTTGTTCGGACTTCAGTGGAAAACCATTTGTTCGTACCTTGTATTACATACGTAAATATGAGTTAGTTTAAAATAAGCAGCTTTCATCAGTATATATGCCTAATTATCATTCAAAAATTATAATTTAAAATCATTTATTTTAAGCAACGTCATGAAAAAATATTTTTAGTGACTCTACCGGCTCGGAAGGAAGGTATTTCCGAGTCTCAACAAACTGGCAAAACTGGAACATTTCGAGGGTTTAAGCTTGATCACGTATCATTTTCTTCTACCAAAAAAGCACGTGGCATATATTTAAAAGGAACCAAGCATTTCTCCTTTTAGAATAGGGGTAGAAAAATTAGAACCAACATGCTTTAATACAGATTAGCGCGTTTAGGGATAATGTTTGACTCTGTAATGATATGATGTATGATACTACGAAAATAAAAATGTTAGATAAAAGCTGAAATAAGAAAACAAACTGTCCCACTGTAAGACCGTAAACAGGTCGAGTGTACGTGACGGGAGCTGGCTGCTGCAGGTCGACAGACGGACGAGAGATCTCGTTTAGATGTCGCGGACGAATTGCGACCAATTGCACGAGCCAGATGTGATATGATAGTTGCGAGATGAGAGAGAGATCTTACTTCATCTTGAACTGATGCCATGACATTTTTTGTGTTTTATGCTTGATAAACGACATAGACAGATTAATAGTTTGTGTCAAAATTGACTTAATCCAAATAAATCAAAATTTAATATGTTAATTTATTTTTGATTGTTACGTTTTTGATATTTTGAATTAGATAAATACAGCTACGCATTAGACCATGAAAGTGTAAGCTGCTTTTCGTCCCAATAACGTTATAGGGTGTCAAATTGAGCGATAAAAGTTTATATACCCTAGAATGTCTTATGAATTTCAAATTATGCTGCGGTTAAGAGGAATTTATGATTGAATTTCCCGCGATCGCAATCGCTAACAACAACTAGATCCTATAAATCTGAAAGTTTTGTATATACTACATTAATAACCGCACGTTTAAAGCTGCGAAAAGTTTTTTAGACATCAATATCGCCCACGCGCTGTGGAGAGGTCCCTAATCTTTTGGCAAGCACTCAATAGACACACCTAGATGTTTTATACGTTACGACAAATCGTATACTTACGTATTTACGTTGCGTTATTATCAGGCACGAGTAATTCATAATTATTCAATTAGTCGTCATATTTAAATTGTGGAATGAAAATCTCTTAATGGGTTTGAATAAGTTTTGGTAAAACACACTACAATTGCTAAATAATAGTGTAAATGCTTTAACTTCTAAGCTTCAGGATTCCATTTTCTAATCAATTATTTTAAAATAAATACATTTTAGCTCGCCACCTTGTTTTGCAGCAGCGTGGTGGCTTAAGAACCCAAATTGTTTTCTTTAAAAGAGGAGAAGTCTGGTCCTTTAGTGCACGATAAAATAGCCAATATGATAATTGTAAAACTAAATGCATTACTTTTGACGTGACAACGTCTTATAATTCGATAGAGCCGGCTGCACGCACGAAAAAACATGACGTCATGCGTCGTTACCTCGCTTTGAGGCGTTCCATGTAAGGCTTGAAGTGCAAGCGAGAGCGCGGAACGAGCGACAAAGAAAGCACAATCGGCCTTTGCGTTCGGCAGCGTTTGTCATCCGTCTATTAAATATATTAATTTTAAATTATAAATTAATATATTTATTATAAATTTAAAATATAAATTTATAAAATCAAAATCAATTATTTTATTAATTTAAATTAATATTTATAAAAATATACTTAAATTAAAAATTTTAATAACCAATTAAATGCTACCATTCCATCAGTATTTTCTTAAGACATTGTCACGTTCAACTATCGTCAGTAAACTGACTTTACAGACAACCAATTTTTTTTTTGGATAACTTTTTAGGTCTAGTAATTTATAAAATTGCAGGTAAAAATATGTTCTTTTTATAATATTCTGAACAGCAGACTTCAAATTTGAGTACGCAACTGTGTACAACATTGTGTTATTTCTTCCGATTTCTCCTCAACGTTTCGAGCTGTTGTAAATACGTTTAATACTAAACGGAATTGTTTTTTGTAAAATATATGCTCGAAACTCGGCTCTTCATGTGTTTTGATCGCGGAATGATCCATTTATTTCATGTTTAGGATTTCAATAAAACCCAAAACATTTTATACGTGCTCGTCGTACCGTGCCGTGGCTTTGGAATAACAAAGCAGGGCTTATACGCCGTGTTGGAACAGACAGATTATTTTCTATTTTTATATTAGCTAAACTATTATGTATTGGTTTTACATATTCTGCCAATAGGTTATTGAACCCGATTAGATTTAGTCGGTTTCTAGGTGATAAGTACTTAGACATATAAGTACAATCTCAGAAGACTTATAACCGACGTGCTATTTTAGATTCACAGGCTGTTTTTTTAGTTTCTATGAAGTGCCTTCGACGACCTCCGTGGCGCAGTGGAATGCACGGTGGATTTATAAGACGGAGGTCCTGGGTTCAATTCCTGGTGGGGCAGATTGGGATTTTTCTTAATTTGTATTGGTCTGGTGGGAGGCTTTCGCCGTGGCTAGTTACCACCCAATCGACAAAGACGTACCGCCAAGCGATTTAGCGTTCCGGTGCGATGTCGTGTAGAAACCGAAGAGGGTGTGGATTTTCGTCCTACCTATCTAACTTTGGGCTGAAAATTAATTTAAAAAAAAGTAAAGTTCAGATTGAATATAGACTCCACATCTCCAGTTTTTAAGTGAAACGTATGTTAAAGGCTTTTTGTCGGATCTGGTTGACTTTATCGCTAGGTTTCTTCGAAAAATTGTATTTGTATACCTGAGCAAATTAACACCTGTTTCAATCCATAACAAATCTCTTTCATCATCTATAACTCGTAACAACTACAAAACCATCAAGCATACAATTTCCTAAAAGCGTTTATCTAAATGGAATCGTATGTATGAATGCGTTATCCGCCCTCACTGTAATTAGTCGCGCAGACCGGATATAACAGATATAATTTTAATAAGCAATAATGTATAACCTAAGCGCGGGCGTGTGCGCGCCGCCTAAACTGCAATTGTGCGTGAATTACAGCGGCGATTACAACGTTTATGAGGGAAATAGTCAGATGCACGTGTGCTAGCATATTGATTCGGAATTATAAGCAAATAGCGGGGCTTGGCGCGCCGCCAGCGGCCGTGCCAGGCCAGGGCGACCACGCGCCGCGGCACAGGTGAGCGACTCCTAATACTTACCTAAATATCTAATTTCTCTTACATTTTAAATTTTTTCATCATCAAGAAGACGGACGGCACTTGACTGATGTTAAATAATAATGCAATTAATAATGATATCGCGCTAATTGAAATGAAACCACTTGGTTTATTGTTATTTGGGGATATCCGACTTGGTATATGATATATGGCATTTCTGTGCCTCCTGAGATTATCCGTGACAAAAGCATTACCGGAATTACAAAAAAGAGTGCTAATTGCCGGTAGCAATGAAACCAGACGTAGCTGGAAACTTTTATATGATCAAACCTAAATCAAATTAAATACATAAATAAATTGTTTATTGTCCAAAAACATAGGTACAAAAGGTAGGTCTTAAGAATTACTTAATTTAAGTTATTCGGAAAATAAAAGTATACAGAAGTCAACTGTCCCTAAGCTAGGAATAAACCTGTGTTTTAGGCGACAGTGCTCTCCTTATATAATATGGATCGTTTA
Organism: Mycalesis mineus; assembly: GCA_034621355.1. Taxonomy (NCBI): domain Eukaryota; kingdom Metazoa; phylum Arthropoda; class Insecta; order Lepidoptera; family Nymphalidae; genus Mycalesis; species Mycalesis mineus. Next base: position 432,514 of record CM067892.1, on the reverse strand, counting down.
AGCAAAACAAAGATGCAATCCGCAAAAAAGACAAGTAAATAGTAATTGTATAGGTACTTATACTAATACTAGATACGATATGAAACAATTTATGTACATCTATAGATTAAAGTTACGTTTTGAGTCGTTCGTGCGTGTGTGCGTGTGTGTGTGTGTGTGTGTGTGTATGTGTGTGTGTGTGTGTGTATATGGATGTGTGTATGTCTGTGTGTGTGTGCGTGCCTGCGTGTGTGTGTGAGTGCGTGTGTGTGTGTAAGGGCATACTTAAATACAATAAACTGATACTTCCAGCAACTTTTCTGTTTCAGCATATGTAAGTAAATTAAAAAATGTTGATCCCAGGCCCATGAATTCTCAATGCGATATTAAAATCGTAAATTTCTACAATGGGTTATGGGTATTGGAGGTCCAGTAGTTGTAAAGTTTCGAATCATGAGGTACTAAGTTCGATTCTTAGGTATAATTGGGAGGTATGGTTCCATTTTCATTAGCAGCTAGAAGCCGTTGATTTAGTTGTTTCTTTGCTCATCACACACATATTTTTTTAGGTGTAGATAAAGAATTGGCCTTGGATGCAGGAAGCAAAGTTACGATCTACTGAATGAATCAGAGATTTTTGAAGGCGATTAAAAAGTGACAAGTAAATGGTAATTGGAGAGATCCTGCCCTAGCTGCTGCATCGCGGTCACCGTACACGAACGTAAAGCGGCACAGCGGCTACAGACTATAATTCACAGGTAATGTTGTTTATGATTGTTGTATGATACGCTCCGTTTAACTAACACTTTGATATCGACTCATCTGCGGAACTCCTGCGCTCATATTTATAGCGGCCAGTACTTCAACTGCCATGGTCGGCTGCAGAGCTAGCTTTATTACGCGCGGCTGGTGGAAGCCTATTTGTACACTTTCGGCTATTTCAGAGACGACCATGTGATGCGATGGCTTTACATTTTAACTGAATCTTCTTTTAATAATCGCATGTCTAGGATCTCAAATACCAATCCCAGCTTTTTCCTGGTTATTGAAACTTGGGTATCTTTTAAGGCGTGCGTAGGCTAGTACTCCAGCTGGTACGGTAGCTGCACACCCAGCTATATATGCGCGGCAGATGGAAGCCTATTTGAACACTTTCAGCTATTTCCGACCAGCCGACTAAGTGGTGTAGTTGCTTTACGATTTTTTTAACATAGGTAAACGTATTCGTATTTTCACGTTTAAAACTGAAACCTGAAAATCTTAGAATTTACAATACTTGTACATAAACTACAACATGGTAGGAAATTACCGTAAATAAATTAATTAATTCGTAATTAATGTTTTTGTTTAATGTGAGAGATGTTTTTGTAAAACTACAATAAATCTCTTCGGAACGGCGATCTATTAGAATTAACGGTGGAATGTTTTTATTAACAAACTGGGGATAATTCGAAAGCTCCGGAAATCACAGCGAGATATTTTAATAACGTTAAACAACAGGCGGCCGTTGTTTCCGTTGCGGCTAAACGAGAAACTAGACATTTGGTAAAGATACTATGGTTATTGATATCATCATCATCATCATTACTGCACGTCATCCACGGTATAAGTACGAAAAAATTTTCTATTTTTTTCGTTTTACGATCGAGTAGTCTCTTGCCTAATTAATATCTCTCTCTTTTCCGAGTAATCTCAGTTTTTTCCACATGATGGAAGATAAGAGAATTCTCAAATTTATATTCATATAGACTCTTTACTCTTTCAAGAAGACTCTTACAGAAATACTTTTGAAAAGTCAAGTCTGTTTATGCATAGAGACTTTACCACCTCTACCTTAAGTCATCACTACCAGTACCTCTATGTTCGGTGTAAAGCTGATTCGGGTATATAAAATTATTAAACATTCATTCACCAGTTTTTATTAAAAAATATTAAAAATAGGAACTCTTCTATAAGGCATACAATAATATCAATAATAACAAAAATAAGTGGATGATTGTGTGTAATTATTTAACGACCTCCGTGGTGCAGTGGTTTACGCAGTGGATTTATAAGACGGTGGCACTGGGTTTCCCAACTACGCCGATTAAGATTTTGTAAATTGGCCCAGGCCGGCTGGTTGAAGGCTGTGGCCACGGCTAGTTACTACCCTACCGACAAAGACGTACCGCCAAGCGATTTATTGTTCCGATAGGCATGATGTCGTTTATAAACCGAAAGGAGTGTGATTTATCCTACTCCTAACAAGTTAGCCCGCTTCCATTCTAGTTCGTATCATCACTTACCATCAAGTGAGAATGCAGTCAAGGACAAACTTTCAATCAATCAAAAAAAGTAACGGATTGATGTCAGATGAAGTACAACGAGAATCTTAATTAAAATCTGTCTGTCTTTCAAATGAAACCAGAGAGGAACACAAAAATGAGCATTGGAAAACTATTTTTGGATATTTTTTCATTTTGCTGTAGTGATTCAGTTGTGCCGCGACATCGGTACACGGGCCTTATTGGAAAATACTCGATACTGTCGCCGGAGCCGAGCTTATTGAGAAAAAGGTCGAGATGACAGCGCCTTCGATAAACTCATATTTTTAAATATTATACAGACTTATTTATAAGATGTCATTATGAATATTATGATTTTTTATTAATTTTGTTCTTGAATTAAGTTTTTTATAAAGATTTTTATTTATATAGCAATGGTTGACGAGCTAAGCAGGTGGGTCACCTGGTGGTATATGGACAGAGATGGATGGATATAGACGTGGTGGATGAATAGAGCAACATTTCGTATGGCATGCAAGGAATACGTTCTTTCTCTCTCTCTCTATAGGAATCTCTAAAATTGAATAAAACTGTTGGGCTTTAGTGCGTCAACAACCTCCTGAGAGCTCTCCTCTTCCTCTCTTCCTTTCTCTAATATACGCCGTCTCAATAATTCTTTCTAAATATATCAAAATATATTCAAAATGCCTTCTGAATATTTCCCTTCAATCCAAACATTATCAACCAAAACCCGCCAACTTGGAAATTGTAATCCCATATATTCAGACACTAACATGTTTAACCGATCGCTATTCTGAAATAGATCGATGATGATAATTACGACGATGATTTTATTAAATGATTTCAAAAACCTATCTCTATAAATGAATAAATAAATAACGTAGTGTCGTGAAAGTGTGACCCAATTTGTTCGGTTCGTTTGTTTGGGCAGCGATGTAGGTCGTTTTAATGTAAACTAAAATATGTTTTATTCGTTGCTTCTTACATAAATCTGAATATTTTTACACGAAACGTTAAACACGATGAATTAACTTTATTGGTGACAGGATTAGAATATTAGGGTACCTAGATATTTTTAAAATTATCTATGTCAGATAATAATTTGCTTAAATTATGGTTAGTGGGTCATCAAAATAGGCTGATTATGATGATGGTGATGCCATTTTTAACCGACGAAAAAAAACGGAGGAGGTTAGGTGTATAGGATAGTATGACCACGCATAACTTTTTACAGTGTTGTCCCATTTTGATAATATGACAGTATAGTACGAGTACGGTACGTGACGAGAAATCACTAAAAAGTAAGAAATAAAAATTTTTAACAAAAAATAGAACCGACTCAAAACGCACTAAAAAGTAAAAAATAACTGTCATTAAGTTGCTTTAATTTACTTAAGCATATCTAGGAGTCGGTGCCAGCCAAGGTTTCTACTTTCAAGGACGTTACCTAGAACCCACAAACTGCTTTACCACGTAAAATAAATGTTCCTTAAACTTGGCTGGCCGACTTCATAGATATGCTTAAGTAAATTAAAGCAACTAAATGACACAGTTATTTTTTACTTTTTAGTGCGTTTTGAGTCGGTTCTATTTTTTGTTAAAAATTTTTATAAACAATCATCAAATAATTAAAAGCTAAACAGATGACTGTATGTAAGGACAAATTTAACTCTGTCATCGAAAATCTGTTTATCCCGTACATCGGTAGTTGTTGCTTAGGTACTTCCTAAACTTTGCAGTAAAATTTTCAGTCAATAGACTTATAGCTAAAAGCTATGATTGAAAAATTCAGGAGCTTTCGTTTGGCTGTTGGACCAAGGGTCAGATAAAGAAGGCGGTTATTCTCGAAACGGCGCGTATTGTAAGGAGGTTCCTCAATCTGCAGCCCAAGCCACCGGTTTCCTGGGCACCGAATCTCGCAGTAGAAAAACTAAATATTTTTTATAAATTTAAATAAGGCCTGAGTCCATCAAACCATTAAAGCCTATTGTGCCTTTAATTTTTTTTAATAAATATAATAATAAATAAATATTATAGGACAATTACACATATCGCTATATAACCCCAAAGTAAGCATACTCGTAAGTAGCTTGCGTTATGGGTGCTATGATAACTGATGAATATTTGTATATATATTACACATAAATACTTATAATATATAGATAAACACCCAGACACCGGAAAACATCCATGCTCATCACACAAACATTTTCCAGATGTGAAAATCGAACCCACAGCCTAGGACGCAGAAGCAGGTTCACTACCCACTGCGCCACTCGGCCGTCAATTCCACTAGCAACTTTGTCCTTCAGACCAAAAATTAGCTTTTTTCACAGTGTGGCAGCAGAAACATGGTAGTACATTCTTTTACAGAAAAGTTATTTCCTAATAGCTCTAGTACCTACTATTAACGTGTCGTGCAGGCTACCTCGATGTTAACCAGGTAGGAATGACTTGTGTGAAAATATAATACTTTTTGTCAAATTTTGTCCTTTCAGTATCCAAAAATAAACCCACAATGATGCATTTATATTGGAACACTGCAAGATTTAATTGATTATAGAGTAGATACATTATAAACATTTCCGATAAGCGTGGGTGGTCGATCGAATTGTCGTTTGAAAGCTTTTTAAGGGCAGCAATTAATATGGCGCCACTGCAACGGTACAGTGATTTACGATCGAAATACGATCGATTTGTCAAGTGTTTGTGTATTTACAATGACATTTGATTCAGATTATTGGAAGATCGACTTCGCAGAATCTTCTTCTTCTTCTTTCTTCCTGAGTCTTTTCGCACTTAAGTGAATTGGCCTTTGTGCGTGTTCTTAAGGTTCATTAGATTTTTATTATTCTTAGAATATTTAACTAATTTTCCTTTTGTCTGATCTTAATAAATAAGTCTTTAATAAAATCTTTTATTCTAAGCATTTACGATTCTGCATCGAACTCCACTTAGGATTTTCCCGTTGGTCTTTGATATATTTGACCGGACAAAATAACACAAAATTTACTATCAACTAAAATTGAGAAATTTTTAAAGGTAAATATACTCTACGTATAGTTTATATGGTACAAAAGCGAATTTTTTGAAGCAAGTTGACAGATTTATCCAACGCCATCCAGTGACCGATAGACAAAGCGGTCGATTCATAAATCGCGGCACAAAACTTATAACGTAAATTTATGTATTTCCACTTGGAATGGGGCCGTAAAAAGTTTATAGCCTCTGATCATTCATAGCGCGAGTGCACCGCGCGCTCTAACAATGTTAATGTGCCGCTTGATGCATGTCAGAGCGACTTGCGACTCCGACTTTACAACTGACGGCCGTCGTAAATTACTCTGGCCGGAATGTATGAAGCAGACGTACAGGTGGATTTAGGGTACGTGTTCATAGTCGACTGTAGACGACGACAGCATGCGACGTGCCGCAGTAATGTTCCCTGCGACTGTCATCTGCAGTCAGCTATAAACTCGCACCTTACGCGCTCAACGTGCATATGAATTAGCGGTTGACAAAATGTTAAAATCACTTGATACATATCTGAGCTACTCTTGAGACTCGGACTTTGCAACTGAATGCCGTCGTAGATGAATCTAGCTGAATATAAGAAAGCTCTTGATTGCAGTCAAACCTGGTACTAAATGATGGTACAATCTGAAATGAAGCGAGTTAGCTTGTTTGAATAAGAAAGAAATCCACACCTCTTTCGATTTCTACAAGACATCGCATCGGAACGATAAATTGCTTGGCGGTACATTTTCTTCACACTAGCTAGATCTGCGTCATGGAGGCCGTCAAATGAAAATTCTAGAATTTCCTAAAAAGAGAAATATGTAATATGAAAAATATACAGTTCGTGTGGTTTATTATGATTACGCGACAAAAAGTTTTGAAATAAAAATTTCATTGTGCATTGTGAACTAAATTTCATGTATGAGAAGATTAATTATTGTGTTTTTGGAACGCTAATGATCTCGCGGCAAATATTCCGCAGTTTGCTAACTGCTCAATTAACGTTCACAAGATTTTATTGAGTGACCTACTTCATTTCGAAGGTGAAGTCGTAAAAGTCAACAATATGTTTCTGTACAGACAGTTTTCATTGTGACATGTTTCCTGTGTACATTGGTTGTAAAAATGTTCATTTATATTTGAATTTTCCTCTATTATTTGATTTTGTGTTTGTATATTTTTGTACGTATTTAGACTGAATTTTCTGAGATTACTGAATCAGTTGGAGAAAAGTATTATTCTAAGGCATCATTTTAACATAATACATATGTGAACACAACATGTTTCTTTTCTCTGCAACTGACCTATACATTTACAAAATTATGCTTTCTGTATTGAATATTAACACAATACCGAGCTTCAAAATAATTTAAATTAATTAAATGACTGAGCCGATTGTACAGATCGTAACAAATCCAAACAAATAGTCCGCGGACCGTGGACGCAAATAAATACTAAATCCCTCCTTAGTGAGTCAGTTAAAAGCATTTTGATACGTAAAGTTATTTCTTTGTGGCCGTCTCTGCTTTGTGATTATTTCAGATGTGGCAGGTACAGAATGTGACACGTGTACAGAATACCATCCACCTTTCAGCTTCGGCATACCTGGTGGAAAACTCCATTTGATTATCAATCTAATAAGTTAAGACACAAGGTTGAATTTAAAACGTGTGATTTAGAAAACATTGGCAGTACTTTTGTTGATTACTGTATTTAAGGGGTATCGTTCGCAGTTTTGGTAGATTTTAAAATTATTGTTATGAATTATTTTATTAGTTTCAATGTGATGGCATTGGCACACTAGCTTGTTTTCTTCGGTTCCTTTGGTTCTTAGTCGGTCGGTAGTTTCAATAAGTTGAAAGTGGGAGCTTAAAATTGGATCTCTCTGTGATAATATGAGATTTTCAGACTAGTCAAGAATAAAATATAAAAATTAATTGTTTTGTGGGTTAATTCTTAATTGACCTTTAAAGCGTCAAGGTTTTGTGTTTTTTGTTTCTTACAAGTTTTTCAATTGAAGCCCGTATTTAGGAAATTGGAGGAAATTCCAATAAAAAATTAAAGTGACCCTATTTTTTATTTATTTTATTTATTTAGAAAGAATACTGTAAGGAACATAAGCTAATTTATCCTAATAACTATACCAAACATACCCATGTGGAATAGTGGCAAAAATACTGGCTGCATTTCTGGGTTGGATAGTCAGAGTTAATCTTTAAAATTGTGGGAGAAACTCCACATTGAATAAGTACTCTGGAGAGCTACCGTTAAGTTTCTTGCCGGCTCTTCTCAACAGGGCCTGCCTTCCGAGCCAGTGGTAGAGTCACTACAAATAGTCCAATTTAACGTCACAAAAGTGTTTGTAATAAGCCTACTTAAAATAAACGATTTTGAATTTGAATTTGAAATTTGAGCTACATACTTACATTAATTCCATGAGCCTGGTTTTGCAGTGGACATTGGAGGTGGTGGAAAAACATTAAATTAAGTGAGTATTCACCTTAAATTTCCAGATAAAAAATTACCAAACACATTTGTAACTCTAACACCGCGCCATAAACTACAAATCAGATTGCATTAATTCGGATCCTGAATCACGGTGTATTTTAAATCCGTTGCCGTGTTAGGTAAGTGTCTTTGTCTTTTTATATGGGTCAGTTTAGTCTTGGCGGATTCTTTGTGTTAGTTATAATGACAGATTTAGTGGGTCCCGCCGACTGGAGGGGAGAAAGGAATTCCCAACCTGTGTATTTAAGGAAATGACTGCGTGTTTCAGTTGATTGGAGTTTTGTAGATTACGTATAAAGTATAGGATTTACTTTTTCCTTTCATTAATAGATATTATTTTTAATGTCTAGTTCTAACAGATGATTATTAGTTTGGCAGCAAAACAGTCGATAAATGACGGACATAGTTGTTTGAACGTTACACTTTGATGTTTGTCCAAAGGGTTACACGTGATGACAGATGACAATGAGTAGGTATAAAGCTCTTATGCTATATTTTTGCCAAAAAAAGTTCGGAAAGAAACACCCGGATATGTCTGTTGAAAGAAATGCATAGCAGATCATTTTTACCCGACTGCGTCAGAAGGAGGGTAGTGTTTTTCGAGCGTATGTATGTATGTATGTATGTCCATTTCTTCGGCACGCGCTACAGCCTACGACGGCTGAACGGATTTTGACATGTGAGGAGTCTATGAATTCGGCTAAATTGTGGAAGTGACATAGGCTATATGAATTTTCAAAATGGCGGCTGTAAATGGGGGAAAAAAGGGGGGACGTGTCAATTTTTTTCTTTTATCTTAGCAATATGGGTATCAAATGAAAGCTCGTAAAAAGACCATTTCAAAAATATAAATATCATATCATATTTATATTACTGTTTTAACAAGCAATTTCAAAAACTGTACCAAGTGCACCGTCTCATTTCTATACCACAAATTAAAACTAAAAAGTCTCAAATAAAATTATTATTATAAAAACAAAAACCCAACTGCTTAGAAGTTATGAACTAAAAAGAGAAAAACAAGGATCACTATATCTATATAAAATTCTAAATACTTTATGGTGCTGCAGGCGGGGACAAACGTAGTTTTGGTAGGTCTTTCTTTCCCAGGTAGGTAGTAAACTATTTTGTCCCCGCCTGCAGCACCATAAAGTATTTAGAATTTTATATAGATATCGTGATCATTGTTTTTCTCTTTTCAGTTCATTACTTCTAAGCAGTTGGGTTTTTCTTTTTATAATAATAATTTTAATGAAAACATATAGTATAAAATTACCTGATATTTATTTAAGACTACGCAAAAGCTAAACCGACGAATTTGTATGTAATGATTTATGAGTGTTAGAAGCTAAGGATGTATGCAAGGACCGTTGTAAATGGAAGGACCTAGTATCTGCCTACCTTTATGTAACTGTTTTGAGTGAAATGTGACCCTGGGAACGAGGAATATCTCAACTAACTGTGATACAGCAAATGCTAGTACGGGAGTTGCCGTGACTGGGACCTAGGCTTACGAGCACATACATTTTCTGGGGCTAATTATTATTTGTAAGTACCTACCTAAAAATTGTAAGCCAGGACTTTTTTGTAAATAATAATAAAATAATAAATACTAAGCAGCTTGCTTTATAGGGTTTTGGGTTCAAGCTCTGGATGGTGCTGTGAAATAGTGAGTTTTTACTTCTGTTGAGACATTCTACGTAATCGCTCGGCGTTAGGAAGTTGATTTTTTTATTCATTGCAAGCCCTTGACTGCAATTTCACCTGATGGTATGTAATGTTGCAATCTAAGATGGTTGTATGGATTTTAGGTTTTTACGCGACGGAACGCTAAGCTTGTCGGTACGTCTTTGTTAGTAGGGTAACTAACAAAGACGTACCGCAATTAGTCACGGCCGAAGCAACTAGCCACGGCTGAAGCCTCTCACCAGCCAGACCTAGACCAATTTAGAAAGTCTTAATCGGGTCGGTCGGGTACGGGAGTTCTGGGAACAATAGATACCGGGCAATGTTGACATGGGCCTGCTACGGAGCCTACGGAACGCGGCGTCGCGAGCGAGTCGCGTAATGTGACGTTCATGCCCCAGAAAAAAGAGCACTAGGGACAAGAACGAGAAGATAAACAACTTGTAGGGAGTCAAAAAGGCCGAGTGGCGCAGTGGGTAGTGACCTGCTTCTGCGTCCTACGGTTGTCCTCATCTGGAAAATATTTGTGTGATGAGCATGGACGTTTTTCAGTGTCTGGGTGTTTATCTATATATTATAAGTATTTATGTATAATATATATAAAAATATTCATCAGTTATCTTAGTACCCATAACACAAGCTACCTAAGCTTACTTTAGGGCTATATAGCGATGTGTGTAACTGTCCTATAGTATTTTATTTTTATTTTAAAAAGGCCGGGTGATGAAACGCGAAGAGAAGTGCGGATTCCAGGTTGTCCTCACGAGATTGGGCTCAAATGACCAGAAGATTGCTAGGGTATAGGGTTAGGATTGGTGGGTTGTTCCTGTCTATCCTACAAGGAGGTATGCCTGGCTCAATGGTGGGCCATAAAATAGGTCGATGGTAAAAGGTGTCATTACTTTTAATTTTAATATTTAACGACCTCCGTGGCGCAGTGGTATGCGCGGTGGATTTATAAGACGGAGGTCCTGGGTTCAATTCCCGGCGGGGCAGATTGAGATTTTTCTTAATTCGTCTTGGTCTGGCTGGTGGGAGGCTTTCGCCGTGGCTAGTTACCACCCTACCGACAAAGACGTATCGCCAAGTGATTTAGCGTTCCGGTACGATGTCGTGTAGAAACCGAAAGGGGTTTGGATTTTCATCCCACTCCTAACAAGTTAGCCCGCTTCCATCTTAGACTGCATCATCACTTAACATCAGGTGTGATAGTAGTCAAGGGTCAACTTGTAGTCGATAAAAGAAAATAATTCAGTCTATACGAAATTACGAGATTTGCAATATGTGTTTGATTTACAAATGATCAAATGTCCGGCAACAGTAATGTAACAAGACAGCGTAATGTTAATAATTCGGTCAAGACCGTCACATCCGCTCGTCGCTGTAATATATTACCTAGTAATTACTACAGGCACTAACATATAGTATCCAATAACAAATACACCTTAAACAATATCACACTTCCTCACGAGAGAATTCAACTTTTGGCATTCAGCGCTGGATTTCTTAACAATGTTGCTAAAAATATCTATCAAAATCGGTAATGTATTATTGACATGAGTTTATCATAGATGTATGTCAGGTCGTGGTACGGAAGTTTTGCATTAGTATTAATTTTCGCGCGCCTGTCCGTCATCGAGTACACGGCGGTCATTTCCGTTTGTCAGTTACACCAAAATGTCAGATTAGATCATTTTCTGAGCAATATTCAGTACGAGCATTGTATCAATTGTAAATATTATTACTTGTTAGAGCCTTTCCTCAGGCATGTAGTTTAGACCCACTATGCTGCTATGATGTGGATTGGTGGGCTTAGGGTACGTTTGATTATTTAAGAATAATTTTGTTACAATAATTTCGATAATGCAATGCTCCCACGGAGTCTCATGAAAGTCTATACTAATATTACAAATGCGGAAGTAACTGTCTGTTTGTTTGTTACTCAATCATGCCTAAACTACTAAACAGATTTAATTGAGACTTGGTACAGAGTTTAGAGCTTGTGAATTGACATTGGTATGACATGACAAATAAGTGATTGAAATGGTAATGAACGAAACCGAGTGATCAACATGCTCTCCGAAGACCAAGGGTGAAACATATGTAACTAACAATTTCTTGTTTTGGAGTTATCACTAAATTTTTTTTAGAAGAAAACAATACTCAGTATTTATAACAAAGCCCGATCCAGGAATCAAACTCTGAACTTCATGGTTCGAAACAACATAGGAACGGGCCTAACAAGGTGCATATTATTAATATTACAGGTATTATTGTCGCGTGTCGAACCGACAACACCTCTCACATCAAAGGCGGACTAGCTGGGCGTGTCCAATCGCGCCACTATCCGTTGCGCGTTATATTTAGCGCACAACGCACAGGTAACAGGAATGCGCCTTTGAAACGTTACACTTCCGCTCGTTACGACCCAGCGGCAAAGAATATTTTTGAAAGGTCTACAGGTACATGGTTATTATACCTACCTTATTCTAGTTCAAAATAGTAAAAGTATATAGACAAAGATATCAAGGAGACTTGCGACACGGATGTAGGCTTAAGAGTACTTTTTGCGACCGGTCAACGCTCGCCTTTCCAACCAAATCTGGTTGAATCCTACTAAAGGAAATTTGGGCTCTCGATCCAGAATAGAGCTTACTGCAGTTCTTTGAGCAGATTGTAGAGAGATTTTGCTGGTATCTCTCTCTTTGGTCGCATATTCGACGATGATATCCTGGGAAAATTAAATAAACTCTTCAAATTTTATAGGCACACTTACAGCGATTTCGGTTTTTGTGTAAGTATTGGTAGCTTTTTTGGCTACTAGTGACGTATAATATACTATGACAATATAGTACGAATACGTTACGTGGCAATAAATCGCTAAAAAGTAAGAAATAAATTTTTTTAACAAAAAATAGAACCGACTCAAAACGCACTAAAAAGTTAAAATAACTGCGTCATTTAGTTGCTTCAATTTACTTAAGCAAATCTATGAGTCAGTGCCAGCCAAGGTTTCTACTTTAAGGACGTTACCTAGAACCCACAAACTGCTTTACTACGTTAAATAAATGTTCCTTAACCTTGGCTGACACCGACTTCATAGATATGCTTATGTAAATTAAAGAAACTAAATGACGCAGTCATTTTTTACTTTTAAGTCGGTTCTATTTTATGTTAAAAAAATTATTATTAGTTCATTTATAAGGTCTCTTCTTTCAGCAATTTTCACATTATAATGAGCATAAAATCTATATATAATAAGATCTTTTTAATTTTTTCTGCTCGTTTGAGAGTCTATCTGTTTGCATACAAATTTAAGATCCTGATACTGTTTTAACAAATTACGATATAAACAAGGGCAACGTTACTGGAATTAAAATTATTTTGTTAAGTGTTATAGAGATACCTACTCAGATAAGTAAGTGGAAGGCAATGTAAGATTGAGATCTAGTAGAAACGTCTGTCCTATCTGTTTTTGCCTAATAATCTATTCCGTATCTTAAAATAGTTTGAACGTAACGCGTAGAGGTACCTTCCTCTACATTTTATACGTTTAACGCTGATGGTTATACATAATGTCGATTCGCTGTAAACAAAACTACGGTTATTTTGATCTTTATTACATTTATACACAGTTTTACTGACTCTACCTGAGTTAATAAAACTTACATTATCGATAATGCAAGAAGTTTTTGCGCAATTTTAATTAAGTACTTTGTAGATATTTTTTAATTATCAATTAGGTCAAGTAGTTTCAAAACTTGGTTTGGGCAATAAAATATTGAGAAAATCTTTAAATTTTGGAATTGGGAAATTTTGTCAACACCTCCATGCCTCGGAAAGCACGTTCCTCGTTTTCCCTCAGTATCATTTTGTTTGTTGACTGGTGGGCAGAGTTGAGTGGCGTGGTGGGTGAAGTGAGAGTAAATTTCTAACCACTACGTCTCGAAGAGGTGATGTCTTCTAAGACGATAAAGGCCTGGCCATGTTGTGAGCCAATATAATAATCGGGGTTAAATAATGAAATTGCCGTTTTATTGTAATAGGTACTTCGAATTGACATAGAACCTTCATGGTTTAAGATTTTAAAGTGAAACTTTTTTCATACGATACCTGTGTAGTTCTTTTTTTAAAAAATGTGCAACATTCGATTATCAACTTTCAGTATGTTTTTTTTATTCAGTTTAGACAATAAAGATGGATACTTCGAAAATTCATGGAGAGGAGACTGCTAATGAACGCACTGTGCGATTTTGGTTTAAACGCTTTCGTGATGGAAACTTCGATTTGAAGAACGAATATAATGATCACAATCAGATGTTGCAATGACCGGGTCTGATGGCTTAACGTGCTCGTCGAGGTACAGAATATTATTAATACAAGAATGAATTCGAACCCAGGACCTCGTGACCGAAGCCACAAATGCTAACCACTTAATCAACAAGGTAGACAATTATAACATAATCTGATATATTTATCTATACAGATGTTGATGTTACCAAAATCAGCTTGGAATCCCCAAAAAACATGTACACAATACAGATTAGCATATTAACAGTACCGGCGCAATAAAACGCAGGTTCCTCCCTCCCTCCCTCCCTCCTCAGTCCCAGAAGCCCCAAACAAAAATAATGAGCCCTCCAAACGTCTCTTAAATCTTCACCGCATCTAGTTTTAATGGCATTTAAATTAGGTTTTTATTTACTCCTTGAGTTAGTCCTACCTTCTGAGGTAGAGGGTGTAATCTACTTCCGTCTCCCAAGACAGGGAAGGCTGTTTTATGTTTATTTATTTACTGCACTGCTCTAATGCTGAAAATAGTAGGTTGAGATTTTGGTTTTCATTCCCGAGGTCGGGGTTCCAATATACGTTATGTGTACCCCAGTGTCTACCACGAATTCAGTCAAAATGTTATGTGAATTTTGAGTCGTCAATATTAATGATTACTTCAAATCATTAAAAAAATACAATGGCAGGCAAAAAATGCCCATAGCGAACGCTACTAGGTTGTTATTGCTATTACGCTATTTCACAATTTAATTTAATATTATAAAGGCGAAAATTTGAATGATTGTACCCATTGTATGGATGTATATGAATGGAAAAGAAAATCTTCTAATTATTTATTATCTATAAAATAGATTATCTAAGCATTAAAAAAAACATTATCTAGTAATATCATTACACCAGGAATTCGGTAAAAATCTACCCTTTAGACCAACACATAGTAACGAAAACAAGCATAGTAGTAGCAATAATTTTAAATACCTAGGACATGTGCTTAGCTGTGACCTGAAAGATGATGCAGACATCAAGAGAGAACGTAGGGCGTTGTCCGCAGATTTGCTCGCTGTACAGTGCTAGTAAAAGTATCACTTTTTAAAGCCTACTGCACTTCATTTTACACGAGCAGTCTGTGGGTCGACTATACGCAAAAGCAGTACAATGCCCTACGTGTACAATATGTTGTTGGGGCTGCCTCAATCCTGCAGCGCATCAGGGATGTTCGCCGACGCTCGCATAGATGTTTTTACACGACTATGCGGAAGCAGTGTACGTCCCTGTTGAGTAGGGTCCGGGCTAGCTCTAATGGTATTCTGAAGGCGTTTTCTGTCAGGTTAGATTGCCAGTATTTGAATCACTGTTCTATGATGCATATGCTGGCAAATCGGTTCTGTCGTAGGTTAGGTAAGCTTAGATTATAAGATATTTTTTTACTAACACTAGTTTTTTAAGTTATTCGTTACTAACACATAATATGATCCATTGATGGTCGAAATAAATTTATTTATTTTTTTAATAAGAATATTATATAAAAAATCAAATATATAAGACAAAAGGGATGTATTTCTATATTTTATAGGAACTTTAAAGCACCGTTAAATATAAATGCTCAATAGAGATATTAGCCTGTATATTTAGTGGAATTATATTATTTATCTAATTAGAGAAGCATTCGCGGTGCGGCCGGACGTTAATAGGCAGTTATTTTAAATAATACATCCATAGATTCCATTTTATCGCGCATTTGTTACACCTCCTATATGAATAGATACAAATGAAGCTAACGAGCTACTTGAGTTATGGGCAGAGGTGCTATAACTCGTTAATAACTACCAGAGGTTCAACAATTAGGTGATCATTTTAGTTTGTGTAGTTTAAGTTCAAGATGATTTAATGATAGCTTAATATGGCTAACTGGCTCGTTGCAATCGTTAGTTGTTGGTTAATGGTTATGCGGTAAACATGTGGAATTCCTCAGTTTCAGGTTTCAAATGAAATTCTGTGTAGGATAACGAAATAATAGCTATCACTTCTTATGTTAAGTGATGATGCAGTCTAAGATGGAAGCGGGCTAACTTGTTAGGAGTGGGACGAAAATCCATACCCGTTTCGGTTTCTACACGACATCGTACCGGAACGCTGACTCGCTTGGCGATACGTCTTTGTCGGTAGGGTGGTAACTAAAGCCAAAGGTAAGTAAAGGCGAAAGCCTTACACCAGCCAGACCAAAACAAGTTAAGAAAAATCTTAATCTGCCCCACCGGGAATCGAACCCAGGACCTTCCTCTTATAAATCCATCGCGCATACCACTGTGCCACGGAGGTTGTCAATTGTCCTATTAAAGTTTATGTATTAGAGTAAGTGAGTGAATACAGGGCATTCTAAATTCTCCAGCTCATTAGCTGTCCTAAGGGCAAACCTGTTTGTACAACGTTGTATTGTCTTGACAACCCATTATAGCAGCTATAGTAGCACATTCGTTCTGGTCTGTTTAAATTAATATTTTATGTAAGCTGATGACTAACGAAGACTAGAGTGACTAGAAGACAAGATAGCCTATATCACTTCTTTAGAATTTGTCTAATATAAACATCATATTTTCACAATCCAGGTGATAGTTTCAGAGATTAGCTGTTTAAACAAACAAGTATTCCCGCTTTATAATATTTATTTGTATCGGGTTCGTGTTCTTTACGAAAATGTCTCCGATATCAGGAAGTTAAAATCCTTAAAAAATGAGGGTGCATGGAAATGTTTGAAGGGGCAAGCCTAGCTCAATGTTCAGTTTATGAAATTCAGTTTATTTTTAAATATTGTCAGTTCAAGAGCACCCTATTCTTACGAACTTATATGTAAGAAGTGTGATGATCTCATCTCAAGATGAGAGTGGAAGAAGCTAAGGAAGTATGCAAAGATCATGGCAAACGGAATGATTTAGTCTCTGCATACCCCTGTGGGAATAAGGCGTCATGTTATTTATATATGTATGTAAATTCTTGTATTCTCTCTATCACTTGAAAACCGATCTTATATCTTATATTCTGTAAAATATCCAGCCCGGAGATTGGGTCAGGCTCCACTTCCGGTTGAGCTTCTCGCGTATTTCCGCTCGTGCCGGCCGCACACCTTCCGATATCGCTCAGCGCAGATTGCGCCGAGCTGATTTAGGGGGCTCGTGAATCATTTAAATCTTGGACTTTTATGCTAGTCAAGACCAGTGTCCCCTTTCCTATTAACTACTTTGTAGTTTTTATACAATTTGGACAAACAGGCAAGAAGGCAGACAAAAATAAAAATTAAATTGTGATTACGTTCCTTATTTTTGACCACGTGACGTTAAACACCAAAACGTATGTACCTCGTTAAACAATGTCTTAAAAGAAAGGGGTGTTATAAATTTAAGGTCAGTCTGTGTTTTTGTCTGATCTCATCGTTTGCGGCGTCGCAAAAATTACAATGAGTGTTTTTTTTATCTGATGATGACTTCGATGATGAGTCGAGATTGTTCTTATATACGATAAAAATAATCCGATCCAAAGATAGTCGTGATTCAAACTATGAATCTATGAATTGTTTTATGAACAATGTTAAATCTATTATTTACATCTCTTAAATATATTAAAATACCTAGTTCATAACCTCTCATTTTTCATGAATTAGTTTTAGATTTATGTAAAATTTTCCTCGGACACCAAACGAATGTCAGAGTTTACAATCATATCGAGTGTCCCAGCAAGGTACTCCAGTCAATTAAAGTTTACGGGCCGAAGATCAAAGGGTCGTAAACAATTTGGTGGACGATCGCTCGTTTGATGAGGCCGGATATCGTGACACACGGACTCACATGTCCGCGAGATATTTACATATAGCCCTATAGCTAGCTGTGAGTTTCATACTATGAGGGATTTTGTTTTAAACTTTGATCATTATCTCTGAAATAAAACTATTGTCATTTTAAAATATATAGAGACACAAAATCCAAACAAAAATAAAAATAAATGTACAAAGTCAGTCTTATCTGTCTTTCAGACAACCTCATTGAAGTACTCTAAGTTATGGAAAACGGTAGTGCAATAATGTATATATATTAAAAAAATAAAATATACTACATATACATTGGTACACAGTAAAAATACACAAATAGTTTAATATATAAAGACATAGACTACTATAATTATGAAATCAAAGATATACAGGACTTATATAAGAAAAATTAAATGTATTTGAAAGTATCGTCGTTTTGAAATCTTAAGACCTATTTCTTAGACTGTCGTATGTCTCTTAAATAATATGACATTAAATCTTAGATAAAATTAGTCTTCTAATAATTAATTCAGCGATCCATTATCCATAAAGCGATAAGTCTGGGCTTAAGATAGAGAGAAATTTTACCATAATAGTCGTTATTCTAGTTGATTTAATACTTTACAAAATCTAGAACACTGTTCTTTTATCTACTCTAGATTAGATAAACGAGCATTATTATTGAGCTACATGAAAGCTCTTTATTTTATTTTCTTTTAGTAAGTTTGTTTGGGAATCTGAAACTATAAATAAATTAAAAACCTTACCACAATTATAAGTCTAGATGGCCTCCGTGGCATAGTGGGTAGTGACCCCGCTTCTGCGTCCTAGGCTGTGGGTTCGATTCCCACATCTGGAAAATGTTTGTGTGATGAGCATAGATGTTTTCCAGTGTGGGTGTATATCAATATATTATAAGTATTAATATAAATAAAAATATTCATCAGTTATCATACTACACATAACACAAGCTACTGACGCTTATTTTTGGGGCTATATAGCGATGTGTGTAATTGTCCTATAATATTTATTTATTTATTTATTTAAGTATTAGAAGGAAAAGGTTTCTTCTCTTCAAAGAAAGAAATCTCGTATCCAACTATAGAACAATAAGTCGGTAAGTATACCGCGTCTTCTGCCTTGCGAAAAATTGCGGCAAAATTGTTAAGATTGTATTTTTAGCTTAACCACAAAATATCTTAACTAACGACTTAGAATATGTTGTTTTCTTAAGAACAGAGATACTCAAAACATACTCAACGTTGAGATATTACTGTGGGCTATTGAGACGTTATTGTTGTTGGTCAATAAACTTGCTCCGCTTTGATGTTAAGACGCAGATCACAAAAATGAAATCTTTTGCTCGACCATACATAACAAAAGTCTTTGAAGAACAAACACCTCAAACGATTGCGTTAGTTTGAACATTTGTGATGTATGCAGTATTCGTTTAGAATTTAGATTTAACTAGATTCGTCTTGATACAAAGTAGCGCAGTAGTCTGTGATGGTCAGACCTTTATAATTTTAATAATGCTGAAAGTTTGTCAGCCTTTACACCTACTAAAAGTAACTAGGGTTCTTGTTCTTCTTCTTTGCCATCACACTGCTTTCAGAGTAGTCATGGTCGTCATATCAGGTGGTGTCAAGCTCTACAACCCGTCGCCATTGCTGCACACTGCACTGCGACGCTTCTAGTGCATTCGTGGTCAGTCCAGCGCATTGGTGATCTGCCGCACGCTCTTGCTATTATAAAATTTATACCATGAAGGCTTTAGTAATAAGATTTCACAGGTTCAGAACCTCAATCGTCGAAGCATAAAAATTAATATTTTTAACATTTCCTTCTACACAATACCTATGAGGAATCATGTCCTAAATTACCAGATACTTATCTTCATGGGAAGCGTTCTTCGTTTTAATCTACTTAATTTCTCAAGGATTAAATCAGTTTATAAAAAAAAAAATTAAGTAAACGAGTAGACATAATGTATTATCTGTACCTACTGAAAAAAACAATGAAGAATAACCTCACTAGGAAGCAATCACAGCTTCAGCATCAAATAATATATGTAGGTACATATAATGCAAAGTTTTAAGAAGAAGTGGTTCAAATAAGGCTTTTGCTCATAACAAGTAAAATCTTTTTAATAACAGTCTAAATAGATCCAAAGTTACTACTTTGGACTCAACATCAAGAGGTTTCGATTTGCGTCTGTTGACTATAGTCACTCTTAAACAGTCTTAATTACTAATTAATTGGAGGGAGAGAAATACGTTGGTCATATTTCAAAACAAAAGATGTTGCTAAAAAAATTCTAATAGAGTAACTTATAAAAGCTCGTAATTAAAATATTTTTTAATTTGCACTCGCGTTACATTGTCCCGTGCCGCCGTGACGTCAACAAAGGTGACAAATCTCACGTCCCGGCGAGAATGAAAGCGCCATGATTAAAACCCGACGAAAAAAGGTGCGCGGAAACAATGGCCGCCGCCGCGCCCGCCGCCTCAATCTGTCACCTGTCACCTGTCAGCGGCTGACACTGACAGCTGGCAGGTGACAACACCTGCGGTGGTACAAAGTGAAACTGCGGAGCTGCGTTTTCAATGCTTTTCTTTTATTTAAATTTATATGAAGTTGAGTAGGTAGGTATATAAATTATCTATAATGAAAAATTAAGTTAAGTTTGTTTATATTCAGCTATTCTATCATGTTATTATGTCTTTACAAATTAATGAAATAGATTCATCAGCTTTATCACAAAATGCTAATGAAAGTTTATACGGTACTTACATCAAAAAACCCGTTTTTTTATCTCTGTCTGTTTTTTTTCGACTCATCTATAAAACCAATCTAATCTAACTAATCTAGACCTATTTTGACTGTACTTTCATTTGCAGATTTTCAGATATTTGATATGTATTAAGAGGAGTATTACTTATATATAAGCCACGCGGTGATACCACGAGGTACAGTTAGTAAGTAAGATTTAAAACTGGAAAAAGGTGGTTTTTTCAAAATTATTTGTATTTTAAAAATAATTCAAATAAAATAATTTTTATATATTAATTATTATAAACAAACTTTGATACCACTGAAAAAGTGTCAATCTTTTAATGTGAGTTGGTCGTAAGTTACGAGTGGCATAGAAGTGGAGCACATTGAACATTACAGATTTGACGCACGCGCACTATTTGTGTGAAGGGGCTTTATAAACACCTTGATGTGCTCGGTCGGACATTTTTGGCACGGTGCCGCCGTTTTTACTTTTTTCCTGACACTTTTGTTGAGATCGGACATTGTAATCGCAGAGCAAGTGAACGTGATTTTGATGGTGCACTATGTATTGGATTTGAAATGATTTAGATTAAATAAAAGATAGAAAAAATTTTGTTTAAATTTAATTTGAGGACTTCTTTTAAACCTTAAAAATTCACTAAACACCTAAGTTTAGACTATGCATCGTTGGGTTGGGGTTCGGTGATACTGCGTTTGAGCTCTGGGCCAATGAAACACTGAAGTTTTGTTTTAATTTTGAAATTTTTTGTTTTGATTGAACATTGAAATTTTTATTATTTTCTATTTTTATATATTCCACACCTAATTTTTGGTGACCAATTTTATTTTTCTATTCAGTTTCTACTTCCGTGTTGGATACCGGGACGTCAATACTGTGGCGGTGCCCTACGTGACAAATGCGACGCGATGCAACATGATGCTAATCGACACGACAAAGGTGCCTATTATATCGCGTCCCGCCGCATACTGCTACATAGGACCTAACAATGTAAGTAGGGAATGCCGTTGTATTGATAGTGTTCTTCGCTTACGCAGAACTCCTCGTGAGCTCTATAAGGAGAAAGGCTTGACCGTTAAGACAGTCTGTAACTAATGTTGCTTGTTGAGAGTAAATGCTCTATAATTTGTGGTCACCAGCTCTTAATTTACAAGTAATATTTCTCAGGTAATCTGTCGCACACCGGCAGGCGGCGGGCAGTGGGCAGCTGCTCGTGTCGCACTAATTTATCTGTTACTCTTTATTTCTAATAAAATGCAAGGAATGCCATTAGGAAAGTTCGTCTCGGAAAGAGTATGTTTCTCTTTGCTTCGTTATTTTTGTACGTGTATTGAATACTTTGGGAAAATTTGTGGTGCTTTTTGGTATCTGACAAATGTTTGTTTAGAAATAGATTCTGAGTTCATTATAAGCATACCTTTTTTTGGTCATTTGGGGTTATTTAAAGGGCGAATATACAAATCTCTCAAGGGCCAAGAACTCATCACACATCGTGCGTTACAGCTCATTAGAACAACCCAAATCTTGATCTGCCTCGTTAGTATTGTTGTTACAATGGCTTATTTAAATCCTAATTCAGTTCATATTCTAGGTCCTAATAATCAGCAGTCTCTTCCAATAAATTCTCATTAGCAGCCCGGAATTCTTACACCCCTGTGCTGCAGAGAGCACTTGAAGTCGTAAGTCTTCGTCGTTACCATTAACATCTGGTTCTGGATTCTTACTGGTTTCCGCTCTATGATGATGAAGGAAGATGCCTGGTCCAATAGAGGAACTTACAAATGGGCTGATAGTGATAGGAGTAGGATTCTCACCCCTTTCGGGTTCTATACGACATTGTACCGGAACGCTAAATCGCTTGGCGGTACGTCTTTGTCGGTGATAACTAGCCACGATCGAAGCCTCCCACCAGCCAATTTTTACAATTTAGAAAATACTTACATAAACTGATGTTTAAAGTATCATGGTTGCTGCGGTTTTTAGAACAGTGTCTGGTTCGGCTTCGACCGACTATTCAGATTCATTACACTCTTCCCAACTAATGGGATCACAGTATGTGTACCTACGTATGCTCACTATCGGCGATTTGGCACTAACCGTTGGCACCTTTCGATACTCACCTAGACGATAGATCATGCGCACACTAGCGTACTATTCAGTTTTTATTGAGCAACTTTTATCGAATACGAAATTAAGAGCAGAAAGTTATGTAGATGGATCAAATCCGCAAATTTCTGGAGTGGTAATGGACGGGGCACGAAAAACCTTAGTCTTAAGTTGTTCGAAATATGATTACAACAAAACACGTGATATTTATGGCCTTTCCCTCACAATATGGACCGTCGAGTTTAAAATAACTTGGGGGCTGGAGGACTTCGAAGGTCTTTGGTGATGATAATGTAACTGGTACTAACTGAGCTATGAATAAAAAAGAATATCTCACTAATTAATTTTGATAATAATTGTAATGTCTGTTCATAACAGTTAAAATATTTTAAGGCAAAAAATGCATTGCCAAAAATTAATCAAAGAAGATTTCATGAGACATTGTGTCTCGAGCGTAATCCTTTACAATACTAGGAGTATTAGCTGAAATAACAACATTCTGAAATGACTTGAATACATCATCATTTTTAACCGACGAAAAAAAACGGAGGAGGTTCTCAATTCGAATTCGACACGTATATATTTTTTTTATAGAGTTGTCCGATTTGGATAATTCTTTTTTTATTAGAAAGGGTATACTTCGAGGGTGATCCCATTGTCATCATATTAGGATCTGATAATGATATCCTGGGAAAATTTAAGGAACTCTTCAAATTGTATAGGCACACTTGCAGCGATTTCGGTTTTTGTGTAAGTATCGGTAGCTTTTTGGCTACAAATGCCGTATAATATACTAAGACAGTATAGTACGAGTACGTTACGTGGCGATTAATCACTAAAAAGTAACGCACTAAATAACTTAAGTAAATTAAAGCAACTAAATGACACAGTTATTTTTTACTTTTCAGTGCGTTTCGAGTCGGTTCTATTTTTTGTTAAAAATTTTTATATCTGTTTAACGTCACATAATACGAATAACCCAATGTGGCATCAAGAGTCTTATGTGTGTACTGGATCTAAGGCACGCGAGGCACGCTGGATACGTGCATATCTTCTTAATGGTCGCTAAAATTAAGACACAATTAAACTGACGGTAATGCCTTCTGCCGATACGATAACATTGTAAGGCGAGGCGATAGGTATTCTAATTAACTCAAATTAATGATATTGCACTTTGAAGGGTTACTTGCGTAAGAGCATTAGAATTAAGACACAATTAAATTGACGGTAATGCGTTCTGCCAATACGTGGTACCATTAACTGTCGAAAACATTGGAAGGTGGAAGCGATAGGTATTCTATTTGAATCAAATTAATGATATTTCACTTTGAAGGGTCACTTGCGTAAGAGCATTAGAATTAAGGCACAATTAAACTGACGGTAACGCGTTCTGCCAATACGCGGTACCATTAACTATCGAAAACATTGGAAGGTGAAGCGATAAGTATTCTATTTAACTCAAATTAATGATATTGCACTTTGAAGGGTTACTTGCGTAAGAGCATTAGAATTAAGACACAATTAAATTGACGGTAATGCATTCTGCCAATACGCGGTACCATTAACTGTCGAAAACATTGGAAGTTGGAAGCGATAGGTATTCTATTTGACTCAAATTAATGATATTTCACTTTTAAGGGTCACTTGCGTAAGAGCATTAGAATTAAGGCACAATTAAACTGACGGTAACGCGTTCTGCCAATACGCGGTACCATTAACTGTCGAAAACATTGGAAGGTGAAGCGATAGGTATTCTATTTAACTCAAATTAATGATATTGCACTATGAAGTGTTAATTATGTATTGATGGCTTTCCGGGATTCTTTTGCACTTAACCATGACATTAGCCTTCGTGCTTGATTCCATCGATGTAGGTGTCGTATAGTATTCCAACCAGCCGAGCGCGCTCCAGGCCGCCCAGTGGGGCAAGTGCGAGTTTTTCACCGAGCGACTGCGTAAAAACGTAGTCACTCATTACGTCAAATTATATAGCAAAAAACCGTTTACTTTCACTATAACTAGATGGCGCTACTAAAATTCCATATAAATTTGCATTACGTTTTTACGCAGTCGCTCGGTAACAAACTCACACTCGGTACTCTGGACCGCTAGCTTAAGTGTCACTGAGGAACCAATGTAGGCTGCTCGTTGCTCCAACACGTAAACATATGGCCTGGTAGTCCATTGTTGATCCATTTTTGAACATAGACGTATAATGGACCTGGCACACTATGCTCCGTGCGCTTATCCAGAACAGTGGGTGTGACTAGAAGCTTGACATGTAACACACTACGTGTCTGCTCCTTGTCATCGCTACTTCCCATGCCAATCATCAAATGTGTGGCTGCACTATTAGGTACCCCTAATGACAAAGTTCAAATTCAAATACACTTATTAACTTCTAGTTTGCGTCTAGTTGAAGTGATTGGTAGATATAAGCGATAGTTTTCCACTTATAATCAGATAGACCAACTTGTTGCGTTAACTATCTTAATACTAATAAAAAATTAATTAAAAACGTGAATTTCAGTAAATGTACGAAATTCTGTTATTTCCCTGTTGGCACACAGTTCTAGACAATGTATTTTTTTGCCGCAGATCGAATTTCATGTTGATAGGAAAAGTTTGTTCCGAGATTTTAATGTGAGTATAGATTATCGTATTTACAAGCAAACGCCTTCGACTCTGTCCACGGATATAATATATCTATTTATTCTAAAAACTGCTTAATATTCCTATAATAACCGCTTCAAAATCTTCCTAGCATTAAAAGCTTCCTATTAATATATTATTATGCAGGTTTTAAAGGCCGGAATTTCCGGAAATCAAATATTAACAAATAATCGGCTATGAAAATGCAAAATATTGCAGGTGACCTCAATTTAGTGGAAGTAGGGCAACTATTCACACGAGGTTTCCTAGAGTTTCCTCGAATCTCGTAACATCTCAGTAATTAGTACCTTTTAAGTAATAAAAAAAAGAAAAGAATACAAGTGTACGTACAGTGCTTAGAGACTACTTGTTTCTCTTTAGATTAAATTAATATAAAAAGATACAAATAGAGCATTCCATTTACCACTTGCTGTGCACACTTACCTTCGTATAGAATAACACTAGAAAAATTCAATTATTCTGCAATAAAAAAATTGGCAAAGACGTGCCAACTTTCACCTACCATTACTTAGCCTCAAACTAATTATCAACAAACATCGTTCAAAAATCACAGAACAGTGGCGCTTGCCAAAAAATTAAAAAAAAAACATTTTCTCATTAACAAAATCGAGATAAAAAAATAGGCCAAGTGCGAGCCGAACCCGCGCACGTACGGTTCTAAACCAGACGAAGAATCGACAAAAAAGCACGTTTGTTGAATGAGATCATATTTATTTTGTTCTGTTTTTAGTATTTGCTGTTTTAGCGGCGACAGAAGTACATCATCTGTGAAAATTTTAACTGTCTAGCTATTACAGTTCATGAGATGCTGGTTAAGGACGGACTGACAGAAAGTGGATTCTAAATAATAGAGTCCCCTTTTACCCTATGGGTACGGAACCCTGAAACCATTTTCTCATTAACGAAATCGAGACAAAAAACCCAAAAGGAGTGCGGTTGCCAAGTTTTCTTTTTACACGTGTTATCTGAAGCGTATTACACGGTGTTTTAGCGCGCGACGGAAATCCGGCGACCAAACGACGTGTGGACGGCTTACCTGCGACGTTCTTAGTGAAGCGGGTGTAAAATATATATCGATGTATCGAATATCGATGGTTTAATTATTAGACTTAAGTTATTTAAAATTAAAATCCCTACGTTGATAGATCAGATGTCTCTTTGAAATAAGGCCAAAACAAAACGGTACGGATTTGACTGGTGGGAAGCTTCAGCCGTGACTAGTTACCATCCTGTCGGCTAAAGCGTAAGTATTCTAATACAGCCCAGAAACTGAAAGGTAAGTAGATTTCATCATACTCTAGCCCTTTTCCATCTTAGATTGTTTCATATCAGGGGTGATTAGAGTCAAGACTTCTAATAAAAAAAACTTTATCTATAAAAATTGCATAAGACTCCGTTAAATAGTTTCAGTTATGAGAAAGAATAGAGTGAACGTTAGGTACAGTCATTTTGTAAAAAGTGGCCAAAAAAGATTATTCATACGCGGACGAAGTTGGGCGCGTCTGATGTTGTACTGTGTTCATCAATACAACTGCAGACTTTGAACTAGAATGATTATTAAGTCTTGATTTTAAGCCCTAGATTTGGTTTCAAAAATTACCGTAACATTTACATTAAATTCAAGAAATTCTCACAAATATTCCTATGTTTTAGTAGCAACCTGTCCAGAAAGTTATTCTTACTAATGACTGAAAAATATTTTCACGCTTTTCCCGGTTATCGATATAGTGAGCCAGCACTATTGGTGCGGCGCCATCATTGCCAAAACAAACTGTTGTCACGCGAAGCGCGCGACAGATTCAACACCTTGACGTTAACTGCATCTGTGTTTGTTTTTAGACTTGGCACGTGGACGGTGGACGGTGGACGGACACCTTGCTTCGTGTACCGGGAATGTTATATGGACAGGTTACTGATTGACATTTTATGGAATTATTTGTCTCATATACCTATGAGAATCTAAGAGACAGTTTGAACTTTTTTAGAAACTAGTTAACCCATAAAGTGTATAAATGAATAACAAAATTAGATACAGAAGAAATACATAAAAGTTATTTCATGGGAAACTCTCGTCACTGTTGTCGGAGTATGCCCAACTAGTTTCGAATGCATGTCCTTGATCATAAGCCCACTTATTCATGCAACGCAACAACAACACAACGAAAGTAACGTTACTTTCAGCCTTTTATATTTTATTACTTAATAATTTGTTTTGATAAGGATTTAATTTTAGTTGTATAAATGATGACGTAATTATTAGTTTTCTTCGATTATAAGTTTTCTTTTTTAAGTTCTCAGTAGGTTAATATATCATACTTAAACCTTAAAGCACAACATTTTACATGATCATAGGAGCAAAGCTAATATTGGTCATTTTAAAAAAGATATGGCTGATAACACATAGGCACAATTGAAGTTGCTAAGTCACATCTAACAGGTTCCTCGGCTCTGATATCCTGAATTTATCGTACAACATGTCTGAAGAGGCCATTACCGCAGCGACATCTGCTTTTATTACCTCCAAAGGTACTTATGGGAAATTATAGCTTTAAAAAAATATAAAAAGCCGCGATTTATGAAGCAGCAGCGCTTCTAATTGCCCTTTCCGACCTGGCCGCTATCGGATAGCAATTTACCGGCGGATCGGGATCGGGGAAAAAATATAACGCCCTCGGGGCGGGGGTAGTTCATACGTTAAGGCGAAGACTCGAACACTCGAGCGGTTGTCAAAGGTCAAACGTTGTTCGGCATTTGAATATATCAATCTGTCGGTTATTTAAACAGACACATGAGAACCAGATAGGCGGGTTCTCTAAAATGAAAGTTACAGGTACGTTGTAAGAAAAAGGCTTGAATCTTGGTTGCGAAGTGTCCATTATTTTATTGTTTCGGTTTTTATACATAAGGACATAGACATAATAGAAACAATACATAAACAAAAAAAAATAGGAAAAAAATACAGATTAAAAATAATAATTATCTAATGCCAAAATCGGGCTATAGGTTGGCGTTGACATCCTTTACTTTACGACTTTATAAATAGCCTTTTATTCTACAGATTTTTATTAATTTTATTTTTTATTCTACAGTAATAGCCTAGACCTAGCAGGTAGCCCATCTGATGGTAAATGAAAAACCATCGCCTAAAAACAGGACGACACTTTGTAGATAATGTAAGTTACAACTGTACCTATTGTACATTATTTTAGTGTATATATATTAGTTACGTTAACGATCGTATCTTTTTCCACAGTTATAGGAGGACACAAATACTGTCAAATTACTCCTTTCTAAGGAAGAAACCTTCAACTACCGGACCACCTACTTAATGAGTCAAAAGTTCCAAACGCTGGAGACACCAGGACTATGATGACAGGTACATTTCACCCACCCCTGCCGCCTGATGGATAAATTACCCCCAAAAAGCAGTTTCTTAGTGGTGTTCTTAGGTTTTAAAAGTTTTTTCATAGGTGTTAAAAAAATCGTCGAAGGTATTTTTGTAGTATCCTCACCTTAACAGATGCCTAATGTCATTTGCCTCAGGCGTATGTCGTGTAGGCGCGTTTAGGAGATATCACGTGACGTCATCATTACGACTAAGGGCCCGTACACACCGGCATGATCCAATACCTGGGGGAAGTTCGGGGAAGTGCGAGCAAAAGATCCTTATTATTTTTGTTCTAAAAAACGTAGGAAAACTAAAACAAATTATAAGATCCCATCATTAATGTTGTTTTTAAACTGATTGACTGGGACTTTTTGTAATAGGTAGATATCATCTGATTACTTACTTATGCGTTGCTTATTTCACATCATGAACAAGTATGGCTACTGACAGATAATGTTTTTTCAAGATAGTAGCCTTACCTTGCCTCAGAGAGCATGTACCTATACCTAGCTGTGGCACACATACCGATGCACTTGGTCTAATACATCTTTCGAAGATGATTCAGTTTTAACATTACATTGATCGCTGTGACCAAAAGGACCACGACAGGTCTATAGCAATGCACTAACATTAACAGACAGTATTAAGATACACATAATCTAAATAATCACGTCTTAATGTGCTTTTTTTCTCAACACAGCCGTCATTGTAAAGCTACCGACCACCCACCTCAGGTGCGCCCCGCCTCGACATCGATCCGACAGGTGAGAGCCGCGCCATTGGCCGAGCGCTGACGTGGCACAGGTGAAGCTGCTGCCACCAATCGGCGCGCGGTATGCACACATACACATAGCACCTTCAGGTAAGAACAGGTGTAGGAGGAGTGATACGAGCATCTACTTACCAATGTATGAGTAGTCTTATGTCCACAACTCATCTTTCATTACGAGTTGTACCAACATTCTATATTTTAAAAACATGTCTAAGTGATCGAGTTTCGTTCGTACTTCGTGGCACAGGTGAGGTTGTCTTCCACCAATCAGAACGCAGTTATGTTATATACATGGGTACACACACATAGATAACGTGTTCAGGTAAGAACAGAATAGATATCTATATCAATAAAAATGACTGTACTAGCTTACCCGCTCAATCTGTTTTGACAGCAGTGACTAGCGATTTCTACAAGCATATCAAAAACTCCACCAAATCCCCAACATCGAGATTAGAATTCTTCTAAAAAAATCCTACTAACTCGAACGTAAGACCTCGTGACCCAAAGCCACAAAGACTAACCACTGGACCAAAGGTAGTCTATAATTTTACGAACTCATTACTAAAATCAAATTGAAACGTTCTCTCCACGGTCCGCGGTTATTTAAATCATCGACGTCGCTTGCACTTTACTTAGAACTCTATGTTTCATGTGTTAAGGTATAAATCGCTGCAGATAACAAATGTAAGTAGTTTATTACATTTACAGAGTAAATTCAATATATTCAGATCCGGAGCGCTTCGCGGAATCATTAAATCTCGCTCGATGTACTCGATGCGCTAGATCTAGTAATCTCACGGCTGCAACTCACCTATTACTATGAGCTGTGCATTGGACTGTAACCTAAACTGTAAACTGTAACCTGACTGTTCACTAAGAGTTTATACGCGGTTGAAGTGGGTGCGAGAGGTATACCAGCGAAGTCTATCTATAACCTGCTAAAAGACCTTGGCCTTACTAGATGTGCAGTAAGCTCCATATTGGAACGAGTGTCTAAAGCTGCTCTAGTAGGGTCCGAATTTGGCTGGGCAGGGAGAATAACTCGAATAGAGGAGGTGAGTGTTGACGCGCGTCACTAAGAGCACTCTTTTAAACCTACACCCGTTTCACAAGTCTCGGGCTCTGTTCGGAGATTTTCTCTCAGCCACGCGATGGACCCGGCACCCGCACGGTGAATCCATGGAATGCTAAGATATTCGTCTCCCCCTAACTTTTGTAAAGTATTAAGCCTCATGTGCCTGTAATTATAACGACATCTGTGCCTTTTCATTGGAACCAAATAACTTTTAACAAAATCAATTCTTCTTGCTGCTTGAATAGCATTAATTAATTAATTCGTCCATTGATCGCGGAAAATAATGAAATTGATAACGAGGTTTGAACCAATAGTAATCGCTCAGCACTCAAACTTTTGTGGTCAACAAACCTCAATGAAGCATGTTGATTCTAATTTATTTAACACACAATAAAATGTGAATATCATGAAAACTTTTTACGCTGCGCAACAAGTAGGTGCAGTAGAGAGACAAACGAGGTGCAAACTACGTGCACGCGTAAACTACGCGACATAGACGACAGGTAACGTCACGATGACACACGAGTATGTCGCGCGGTGGTGACGAAAACACGATGAATGGAAAATGATTTCGAAAAAACGGAAAATTGTTATAAATCGCTAGTTGTGACGCATGTCCTGTTTGATTGTTTATGATTTCTTTTTTGTATTTTTCATCAATATTTAAGTATTTTTTGACGGCCCACGACAAGGCCAGGCCTTTCTCCTTGTAGGAGAGGGAGTATAGATCATAAAGCTACGTATCAGGCTGCTCCAATGGGTGGGAGGGCTTAGGGTGATAATGTTTAATTCTTTAACGGTCACTACAAGATGATGGTAATGTCCAAGGCCGACGGCTTAATTAAAACCACTAGCAACTTTCCAGCTCGAAGCTTAGATTTTTTTTAATTTTATAAAATAAAAAATAATTCAGACATGTAATATAACATTTGCAACCCTCCTAGTTTTATTATGCCCTTCCACAGGCGGTGAATGTCTTTTTAAGAGGCCTATGCTTAGCAATGTACGTCTATTGGGTGATATTGTGGATAAAATAATAGAATATTACTTAAATCATCATCAGCTGATGGATGTTCACTGTTAATTAGACATTAATCTTCAAATACTATGATCTTGCAGCTGCAGACCACCTGATGTCATCAGTAAACTTAGCGAAAGGCCAAAATATCCCACTTCTTAAAGTAGGTACATCCGGCTTAGGGGCTGCAATCACGCCTGGTGAATTGCTTAGAATATGCCAATTCACTCTTGACTTAAAGATACCCATATTATACCTAGATGGTAGCAAAACGGAAGCTAGAAGAGCATTCTAAATCTGAGCAGTGCGTAGACACAAGTATCTGACGTAACCAGTAGGTCAGAACTTCCTACTTCAAGATAGTCAGCGGTAGGTAACCTCCTACTTCTGGCCGTCGGTTGTAAAGCAGATAATGTCATCATTCGAAGTGGTAGGTGAAGTAGTGGGGCGGGGCTAGTGCCGCTATAAAGCGCAGCGGATGCGCCTGAGCATCAATAAAACCAGTTCAAAGCGTTTTATACTCTTTACGACGGCACTAAAGGCGCGCCGTGTCAACTAAAGAGCTTGTTGATAACATTGTATGATCGTAAATCATAAAAATGCGAGATTGTTACGCAAGGACGAATTAAACATTATAATTGTACAGCTAGGTACCAGCCAACTAGCTTTAAACCGACTCTCCAACATACTTAGCTTTCTTAGTTTATACCAGCGTACGCCCGCAGTTTTACCGCCTAAGAACTACGCGGGTAAAACTGCAGGCGTACGCTGTTCCAGTGGGGCTGTTAGGATACATTAACTCCTCAAAAATAAAACAATGAGTTTTTTTTACAATCGGACTGGTGGTTTCTGAGATTATAATTTTGTAAAAACATAAGTAATTAACTGAAAAGGGAAAAACAACGATCACTATATCTATATTAAATTTTAAATACTTTATTGTGCTAATCTAGGCACGTTTTTTTGACAATTTGTAGCGACTCTACCACCGACTTGCAAGACATGTTCTTCTGAAAAGAGCCAGTATTAAACTCAACATCGTTATTTTAAATCTTGATTTGAAAAGTCGAATAAAAATCTTAACCCTAAAAAAGCCAAAAACAGTGAAACAGGCGGTAGATTGAAGTAAACCATTAATCATTGCCAAGATCTTGCTTATTTTTTCTCCCGTAGAGAAAATTGTCTTCCAATCAAAACCGGTAAAACAAGGTAAACACGTGTCAATCAAATCTCCCCCCGCCCTATCAGCCCTTATCTTAAATACAAACACAGACCTACGTGTACCAGAGACAGATTTAATTCATTTTTGCATTTTTTCGGAATGCTTTAATTTCTTGTTGTCGATCTGTCCGCACTATTTAAGATATGTTCCCTTACAACTCCTAAATAGATTAGCCGAATGAATAGGGAAAAGTCTGAGGAGCGTTCTTAGGGTGTTCGAGGAGCTTAAAACAATTTTAGCAAAGAACAATTGAACCCAGGACCTCGGTCATTCATATCAGCTGTGCATACCATTATGCCACGGGGGCCTTCAAAAAGTCTTTCTCTTCATAAAACAATAAAATATCTCATATATTTGTAGTGGCAGAAACTTTTCAAAAAGAAAAAAAAGCTGAATCCTCTAAATCGAAAATGTACCTCTTTCACCCCAACGCAACAAAAATATTTTTAAAAGCGATATTTTTAATTGCACGCTATTGGTTGACCGATTGTCTTTTTGTCTACACAAAACATCTCCTCGTGCACATGTGAGGCCCAAGGTAATCAAGTTTTTCTGTGACAACCTACTCTGTGCAGCGGTCGAGCAAACAGCTCACGTTTAGCTGTTCGATTGAATTTTTGTTCGTAGCCGCAAGTGGCGTGCTCCTGTGATAATAGCACGCGACGCTGGGGGACGCAGCTATAGCATCGATCGCTTAATGAATAATGATCCCATAGTCTCTGGTTCGTTGATAAAGTGGTTAACTGTGACTTCGGGTCTTAGGTTTGAGTTCTAGTGTGGGCTTTCAAATATTGAGCTTTTCTTTCTCCAAAAATTGACGTTTTGAAAGCTCGTAAACTAAGCTTTGATATGATTTATATGAAACAGTATTGCATTTTTACGCGACTGTTACGAAGGAGGGTTATGTGTTTAACATGTAGGTATGTACCTATATTTGAATCCAATTTTGTTTCTATGTCCGCTCGTAACTATCAAACAGCTGAACCTATTTTGATAAATGATGATTTGTTTTATAAATGGTAGGCATGGCGTGACAAACTTGTTAGGAGTAGGATGAAATTCACACCTCGCTGAAACTAAATCGCTTGACGGTATGTCTTTGCCGTTAGAATGGTAAATGGCCACGGCCGACACTTGGTTCAATTAGAAAATATTAGGCAGTTCAACCAGAAAGTGAAACCAGTACCACCAGCTTTAAATTCACCGCGCATCACGGAGATCGTCCAATTCCCAAATTGAACCACGAGACATTGAACCTGGGCCCCTTGCTTGGAAAGGACAAAATATTTTAAAAAGGAGCATTGAAACAATAAAGTAGATAAATGTGAAATGTTGATATAAATTTTTTTTAGGTAAATATATTGAAATAGTATCTATAATTGTTGGTCCTTGTGTAGTGCACAGGCGCCCCGCAGTGCCTGTGTCCCACAGGAATGTCATTGTCTCAGTATATATATAGGCCGCACATGTCTGAACACGTTTATAATGCTCGCTATTTTTGTTATGATTTATTTCCGCGCCTTGTCTCGTCGTGTCGCGTTTAGTTTGGCGCCTCCTGCGCGGAATTAATAGGCTTTTGGATTGATTGCAGATGCTTTTATTGGATTACTTCTATTTTAAAGATCATTATCATTCATACATACATAACATTTTTTTTATTGATTACACGTTGGCCCTTGACTGCTATCACACCTGATGTTAAGTGATGATGCAATGTAAGATGGAAGCGAGCTAACTTGTTAGGAGTAGGATGAAGATCCACACCCCTTTCGGTTTCTACACGACAACGTACCGGAACGCTAAATCGCTTGGCGGTACACGTTATTGTCGGTAAGGTGGTAACTAACCATGGCGAAAAACCTACCAGCTATACCAAGACGAATTAAGCAAAATCTCCCGCCCGCCGGGAATCGAACCTAGGACCACCACGCATACAACTGCGCCACGAAGGTCGTCGAAAACATTTCATTCCCATAGGGAGGCAGAGACTAGATCCTTTCATTTGCAACGGTCCTTGTGTACTTCCTTAGCTTCTTCTCTCTCATTATTTCCTTTCATACAAGTTCGTCGGTACTCTTGACTTGACCATTCTTTAAAATGTCCTGAGTTTGATTCAGAAACATTCGCCTAGGTCTTCGCCTTCCAACATATCATATAAACATAAGTGTCTTTTGTTATCTTCTTTCTTCAATTCTCTCAACGTGCAAAAACCATCTAAGCATCCCTTTCACAATTTCATTAACTACGTCTACTTTTATACCACACCGTTTTCTTACTCATAATCATTATTAACTTATTAATGGCCCACTAACTAAGTGTGGCCCTTATAAGAAGGCACAGGGCACTGAAAAGAGCAATTCTAGGACGATGTGTGCATGATCGAATTAGAAATGACAAAGTAACCGACATAGTTTAGAGAGTTACGAAGCTAAACTGGCAATGGACATGGTTAAAGGTCAAAGAGCCGACGGACGTTGCAATGGCGACCTGCACCGTACTGTTGGTCGACCCCCCACTCGGCGGACTGACTATGTCAAGCGGCTTGCAGATCAAAAGGCCTCCCTTATTTTAGACCAACCACGTTGCATATAGGTCCAAATCTGTAAATATCAACTTGACTAAACTACAACAAAATAACCAAACAACAAATACAAAAATGCTTGGAAGGTTAAATTGATGAAGCAACAAATTTGGTGCAAGAAGTCCAACTAAAACCTTTGATATGTTTACCATGACGCGTTTACAGGTACCTATGGCCACAAGTCGTAGCCTAAAATCTTGCGGGGTTGTGTCGTGTCGTAAGATGTAAGTAGTCGCGTCAAAGTATAAATAGTCCAGATGAGTCAACTCATTAACTCAATACTTTATTACAATTGTCCGTCCTCCAGCGCTCAACCTGGTCGGTTTGATGGCTGTTTTGAGGATTATTTACTACCTGGTCAGGAGCCAAGCAAAAATTAAGTACTGTTGTACTATAAATTATGTGAATTAAAAGCGATATTTTGACCGGAGCGTACTGTTTTGTCTTGTCAATTAACATTTTTTTATATCATCCAGACATAGCACCTTTGGAAAACTTAAATTTGTCTGCTCAAAGTGATTTTAATATCTCATGAATTAATAAACGTAATATTGGTTGAAAAAATACTTTTGAAAGTCATTAAATTTTAACCCTTAACGTTTTTTATTTAATTAAGCAAGACTGTGCTCTGTTATTTTGATTTTTATTTACTTTTGAAATCATATTTGTAACATCAGACCGCTCGTAACTACATTTTTTTGATTTTTAGTTAAATTAAAAAAAAATGTTCTAGCTAGTGTATTTTAAATTCAGTTTCTCTTCCATTTTTAATTAATAAAAGTATTTTCAATAAAAAATTAATCTCTTCTGTTCTTTCGACGGTTAAAAAAAGAATTATTTAAATAGGATTACTCTGTAAAAAGTAATGCGTGGTAATGAATAAAAAAAATATAAACGTCTAATTAAAACCCTTTTCCATTTTTTCGTCGGTTAAAAAATCACCAAATATAAAGGTCGAGTCAAATATCTCATTCGAGATTTTCTTCGTAATTACGTTACCCAAAACCTCAGTAAGTGTATTTACACCAACAGGAGATGCTTTGAGGTCACGCGAGGCCCCTAAATGAGGCTAAGGTAATCAGGGCCCGGAAACTAACCGGATCCTCACTTCCGAGACCATGCTACGCTTCCTGACATTTCTTGGATTTATATAGTGGTGTAAACTAGAACTATAGAAGTGAAAACCAACTTTTCCAACAAAGGGTTCGGAATCTTACTAAGCATTTCTTAAAAAAATTAAATACTTCGTAACGTAACCCAGGACCTTAACCTAGGACTTCATGATCCGAAACACATAGGTTTTTTTTATTAATACAAGTTAGCCCTTGACTGCTATCTCACCTGATGGTAAGTGATAATGCAATCTAAGATGGAAGCGGGCTGACTTGTTAGGAGTAGGATGCAATCCACACCCCTTTTGATTCTACACGACATCTTACCGGAACGATAAATCGCTTTGCTAGTAGATTGGCAACTAGCCACGCACTAAGCCTCCCAATAGACAGACCTGGACCATTTAAAACAATCGCAGTCAGCTCAGCTGGAAATCAAACTCAGCACCTTGTCTTTTTAATTCACCGCGCAGTTTTATCGGAAATACAAAAACTGCGAAACCAAGGCAAGATATTTCCAATAGGTAATAAATCTATTAAGTTTAATATTTCAGTTTTAATATTGTATTATACACTAACATATCCGTGGACGTTTATAAACAAATAGGTAGAAATA
Organism: Mycalesis mineus; assembly: GCA_034621355.1. Taxonomy (NCBI): domain Eukaryota; kingdom Metazoa; phylum Arthropoda; class Insecta; order Lepidoptera; family Nymphalidae; genus Mycalesis; species Mycalesis mineus. Next base: position 395,586 of record CM067892.1, on the reverse strand, counting down.
GGTTTACGTGCGCCGTCGAGATCATATTAAAGTAAATCGTTCTATATGAGGTAATCCATCGAGGTAATCCAAATAAACAGCCGCTCGAAATACACCTAAATCTCAAACTATTCTCGCCTCTTCCAAATAACAAAATATAATAATGATTTACTAAAACACCCAAAAGAATTTTAAACATAATATTTTTATGAGAAATTGCAACACGATCGTCTTCCCACTTATGTATAAATTATAATAATCTGGATTAAGTATGTACGTACAATGTCGTAAGTGTTTCTCTATTATCATAAATACATCTCTTTTTCCACTTAACACTGAATCCTAATAAACAAACCACAAATATTCAAATCATTACAAATTAAACTCTAATAAATAGAGGATATAGTTTAAAATAGATTTACAATGCGTGTAAATGAGTTTATGCTATCGGTGGGGCTAAAAAATGTAGAGCACAAATCCGCATCAAGCGAAGCACCTATTTAGCTGAAAGTTATGAACCGGGAAGCGAACCTGAGCTATTGGGCACGTTCCTGGCGTAAATATACTATACATTCTTAAAGCTGATTTTCCACTTGCGATGTACAAATGCGCTACCTAAGCTGAAATATTTTTGGCGGGTATCTCACAAAAAGGACTTGAACGATCGTCTTCTTAGGAATCGACATAAATTAGTTTTATCAGCGTCACGCCTCCGAAAAGTTCAAAAGTCATTCGTTGGACTGGGTGTACTCTTCTACAACAAGACGCCCAATTCAGTTTTAGATCTGCCATTGCATAAGTTCAAGCAATGTATTAAAACTCACTTACTGAGTCAAGGTTATTATACTATAGATGAATTTTTAAATGACAAAGAGGTTGAGAGGCAATTGGATCAGCTTTCAACTTCACACAAGTAGTAGAATAGATAATTTTATGTAACAATACAGTTAATATTGTAAAAATCAATGATTTTAAAAGAGCAACTGTTGAGTTTCTTGCCGGCTCTTCTCAACAGGACCTGCCTTCCGAGCCGGTGGTAGAGTTACTACAAATAGTCTAAATTGACGTTTCAAAAGTGCTTATAATTGATCTACTTGAAATAAATGATTTTGAATTTTGAATTTTTGAATTTTAATTGCAAAACGATCTTTTCTTTTCAAAAAAATCTTATAGAAGCATTTTAATAGGAATAAAAAAATGACAAATGTAAATAGAACACCATCGCTTATGTTACAAATACTTACATTTTATTATATAATGATTATAGCCGTCGATCCTATCATCGTGATTATAGCGATCGTTAATGAGCTAAACATCGAAGCAGCGTTATGGGCATCTAAGCTCCAACAATCCACAGTTTTAAGAAAAGAGGCCTAACCTGTCGCGTGAAAAAATAGGCTGATCGAAAAATCGAACCCACAAAAACACGCTGGCGCCTAACCGGTGAAAGTCAAGCCTATAAGAGGTATTAGATGTTGATCCACTCAATATGGAAGCTAAACTATTAACACTAACAGAGGTTCTTAAAAGTTGTTTTATAAAAGACAATGTTGTTTACCTTTTTGATACTGTTGCGTTGAAATCCCACTAGATGTAGGCATCATTTTGCAGAATTTATAGATATGGTTAAGTAAATGAAAGTAACTAAATGACGCATTATTTTTACTTTTCAGTGTGTTTTGAAGTCAGTTTAAATTTTTAGTCATGCGTCGTTACCTCGCTTTGAGGCGTTCCATGTAAGGCTTGAAGTGCAAGGGGCAGCGTTCGATATCCGTCTATTAAATATAATTATTAAATATATTAATTTTAAATTAAAAATTAATATATTTATTATAAATTTAAAATTTAAATTTTTAAATCAAAGTAATTCTTTTATTAATTTAAATTAATATTTATAAAAATATACTTAAATTAAAAATTTTAATAATCAATCAAATGCTACCATTCCATTCAACTATCGTTAGTAAACCGACTTTACAGACAACCAATTTTTTATTAAAATTTCAAAGTATTCTTTTTACTCAAATTTTTTGTGCTCCAAAGAAGTAGCAACTTTTGACATCAATACAATTTACATCATGACAAAATTGTTACACTAGACCGGACATCGCAATGGAAATAGTACAAAGAGTTTGCAACATCCGAAAACAGTATTTGTATAAAAATATGAAACGCGATGAGCCGAGCAGCACCGATTTGTCACCCTGACGCACTGCTTCCTTGCCGTACCCCCGGCGACGCAGTCCTACCACCCTCACAACCTAGCTAAACTTTTGAGTTTTTATAGCCCTCTAAGTGGGCAGATGACATAAAGTGGGGAACCGTTGAATGCAAGCGGCAAAAAAAAAACTAATTAGCACAATTCTCATTCGATTCCAAAGGGCCGGGAGCAATTTAGATACCAACTCGTAATTCTGATAATCTATCTAGTTATAAAACTAAAAAAAAGCAATAAGCTAAAGCAACTCATGCCATAGAAGATAATATTATTTAGTGTATAAACAATAATCTCTGTTCTCTTAATGTCGAAGTTCCAAACATCTATGAATAACACAATAAAAGCAAAACTGATAGAAAGATAGAGGGAACTGACTGACAAAAGCAATACTGGGAGAAGCAAAATTGAGAGAATTATGCTTCCATAATACTTATTCTACTTGTACCTAAATTAAATACAACTAGAGTAGAGTAGAGTTTGTATGAGTTAGTTGTGAAGAAGTGACAAACATACACACTCACAAACTATTCGCCTTTAGTATGATATCTTCTAATGTAATGCACAATGTCACAGAATTGACCCTCAATATTGTGATACAAACAATAAACTCGTGTCGCCGGGTGTACGCCTATGACACACTGACCGTTCCGATCTGATTTACAATCGGCGACTGCCACCTCTATATTTCAATACTTTTTGATTATTCCCATGCACAATAATCGTTGCCGTAACTTAGTTGAGTCTGCAATGTAGTAAAATATTAATATTGACAACTTTTATTTAGTATCTATGGTAAAAATAACTCTTTTCTATTTATAGATATGTTGGCCATTCGAAGTTTAAGCACGGACAAACTGTATTAAAACTTAAATAGATAAGAATAAATCTATCTAAATTCCTACTTAGAAGCAATAATGCGATTCAAAAAGGCCTATAGATTATTATGATGGAAAGAACGAGCCCGAAAATACTGGTCGTAATTTTAAATAGCTCTTGCCTTTCTTGCCGTGTCTTTTCAGCAGCACGTACCTCTCGAGCAGGTGGTAATTTCTTCAAATGGTCTTATGCAGCTTTTCATAAGTGCTTTTAATAAGGTCTAGGAATTATTATTTAGTTAACTTTTTAGAATATCTGTAATTTACGAAGTTGGTAAGGAGTTAAAAATAAGTAAGCGCTCAGACGTTGGGAGCCGCAAAATAAATAATTTTAGAACCAAATCGCAGTCCAAACAAAATAACAAAGTCCTCCAGTACAGATATAGTCCCGGACGTTTAATCAAGGTGCTCGGGGCGTGGGAGGGGGTGCGGCGCGGCGCGGGGGCGAGCAATTAAACAACAGGTTGACAGCTGACAAATCGACGGCTAGATGCCGCCATATTTACGAGCGGTTACCACTGCACGGCGTAATGGCGATAGACTTGTGGAGCTGTGATTTGGAGATATTAATGTGTTTGGAAGCAATCATTGAATTTTGAAAGGACAACGGATCAGGGAATATGGTGCTTTGTGACCAAACTGGGCAGGTGAGTTGCTAATTGCAGGGTGAGACTTTTAGCATGTGTCGCCAGATACAAAGTTGTTTCTAATGGTGGTGGTATGGTGTTTCAAACTAACAACAGTATAACGTCTATCAGCAGATGATGATAAAAAAAAGTTAAGTCAAATTGTATTTAAAAACTTATAACCATTGTGATTGATTTGCTTTGAGCGTTAAAAAGTTTAGTTAGTTATAAAATGAGTCATAAGATTTCACTTACATCGTATCGCTTAAACTAATAACGTGTAATATAAGACAAGTTTTTGTGTTATGCTTTATAATGTTTTAGTGATACTTGCGGTACCATTTTAATTATTACCCGTTGAAATCACCGAGAAGCAAAATTATCATTATTCATGGTATGTTCTTCTTTTCTCAATCTTTGTTTAAATTTCGGTTATATTATACCAACGATTAACATAACCTTACTCCGCAATGTAAGATGTTTACGTTAACTGGTGTACGGGTTGTCGTGAACAGTTAATTTTAGGTTTAGCTTCTGTTAATCATTGGTTATGATAACCGAAATCTTGGTGCACACAGGCCTAACTCCCTCCGCAATGTAAGATATTTACAAAAAAAAAAACAACCATTACTACTTTATTTGGTGTAAGCAGCAATGAAGCATTTTATGATCTACAATCAAAGCGGATAAACATGACATGCTGATAAAACCTATGAAGCTAAACAACAATCTGGATTTTTCATAAAAGTTAATAGGAGATCCATTATATTACATGGCAGAGTTAATGGAGCAGCCACGCAAGGCTAACCCTCAAGCTAGATCCTATTAATAAAACAACGAGCCACATTAGAAGAGGAATAACATGATGAATGGGCCTCGTTGCGCCCGTACAGCAAACAGAGCAAAACCCTGAGTCGTTGTTTCGCTGTATTAATATTTGCCGCTCAACTGCTCGATTCTCCGCCATCAGCTCAGGTGATTTATAGCGACTGGCAACACCGTTTTAGCGTAACGGCCTTAGTGACGTGACGCATTAGCGGTTGATGTGTCATTAGACGCTACTTATGGTGCTCGGTTTTTATGAATTGAGTTTTTACAGGTGATTTGAATAGATACAGAGCAAAAATTTATCAGCTTAGGGGATATATGGAATACTGGCAACACCTTATTTGCTTAACAGATGCCTCTTGTGGTACCTGGCTTTTTGGTTAAGTCAAAATTACAGGTTTATTGAATTGGTGCAATCATTATCTTATTTAGTTAATTGTTCCACGATAAGAAACTCATGTCCTGTAACTTTAACAGTTACTTACGAGTACTTAAATTCAGACTTTCAGAACAATTTGTTCGACGACTCTTTAATGTTATATAATGTCTAGGAAGGAGGCATCTCTAAGGAAACCAATGTACAAGTTAAGGTTCTTTACCCCTAATTTTTTACCCCTTATACTTTTCTTAAAGGTAGAAGCAATATCCATAAATATTTATATGTATCTAGAACTATTACATAAGTAAGCTGAATCAGTTGATTGATTTTGTATCAGAAGTTATTTGTTATAGTATGAATATTTTAAAAAGGCCTTATAAGAGCTGCTAACGTTTTTAAGTGACACCATTTTTTATCTAATCCAATTAAAAACAATGTTAATATGTATTTAATATTTATTGATTTATTTTAAAAGTTGTATTAAATTCGTGACAGGAATAGGTTCTGGGTTCTCCTCCATATTTAACATGACTTCATCAGTGACATTGCTCCAACATGATAGCCTAATATTCAACAAACTGCACTAAAATGAGAGGAAACACACATTAAAGATACAAAATAGTTTATAATATTAATCGAGACATCTAATAAAATCAGATGCGAACAAAACTTGCATTTATAAAAACGTCAGATGAGATATGTTGGCGCCGACTGCAGTTCCAAAATATAAAAACGTATGTACTAATTATTTTTAAATAGTGTTTTGATTTTAAAGTCTACCGCCACTTTGTAATGTCACCGCGCACCTGCCGCCGGCGCACAAATTGGCAGCAGAAACTAATAAAAAATGCAAAAAATAAACTATTTTGACAAACTAGTAAGAGCCCCTGACCTTCATCTTTAAATTTTTGATAAGGTTTTACATTATAGAATTTTAAAAAGTAAACTGCAATCAAATGATAATAATGTAATGTACGTTCTACGGAGGTGTAAGATTACAGCTCCAGTTCTAAGCTGCTGCTTAAGAAATAGTAGTATTGCAGAAGAAACTGCTCGACTAGCAGAGATTTTTGAGTGCCATGTGACGTGAAGACGTGAAGACTGAGCCGGCAACCTAAGCATAGGTAAAGGTTTATGGAGTTTTCCACACATTTGAGTCAGTCATTTTATTAATTAAACAACTGCCTATTACGTACACAATATTGGTACCACCTGCCTATTACGTACACAACATTAGTATCTTCAAATCACGAGTGATACACCTTCAAGACAAGTGACTTCTAACATGCGTCATTGTATACAAACAAACGTCAGCCAAGGATGATAATGCTGTCAAATATTGAAGAAAAGCAGATCTTGCACAATGTACAAATCTCTATTGAAACAATAATTTAGGTTATCTGCAAGAATCAAATTACCTTTCTTCTACTGTCATTCAAATAAGTCGGACTAATCTATAATTTACAGACGAACAAACTAAATTAAAGTTTATTTGTAGAGAATAAATAAATCGCGGGCAACGAAAATCATTATTCATAAGACGCAGAAGATGTCTGTAGACGCGAACGTGTGAAGTAACGGGGCACTCCTATATCAAAGAAACGCCTGAAAAAGTTTTTATAAGATGAAGCAATTAATCAGAAAAAATTCCTTGAGGTAAACAAAAATATCAGCTAGCGAGTATTTTGTTAAGAATGTAACCGTGAGTTTAAAGTTTTTATTAAAATCTGCACTAGTATGTTCAATGCGGAAGTAATTTAATATGCTGAGTTTTTTTATCTTATGTAATTAATTTAATAGCAATGTAAATGTAACTTTAAAATGCACATAATAGTTGTTTTTAGAGTTCAACAAAATAATCGTCTGTGTTCCTCGACCTACACACTGTTTTCGTTATCATACCTCTCACACTTGATATAAACTTTGTAGATCACCAAGTGGTTAGTAGTCACAGTGCTGATTATGCTCGGCACCGGCCACTACTTCGTCAGCCAGTGCTTCACGTTCGACTGGGACTCTAACACTAAGTTGGTTGGCATGCATCGACGTAACCACTGCTGGTTGCCCAACTATTTCCCTTTGAGCGACCAGTTATCACATTTGAAGTTAATTTTAAGGTAATTAATTACTAGAGAAGGCCAACGGGTTCCTACGCGTAATTCTCATTACCATGGGAATTTCGGGATAAATTGTGTCCTATGTGTTATTCTGATATGTGACTAATATTATTGCGAAATTACATCAAAATCCAATGAATAGTTTTAATGTGAAAGAGTACCAAACTCTAATCCAACCCTACATACAAACTTTCGTTATTAATATTAGTAAATATTATCAATAATGATTTCTACTTTTGTATCTATTTATCTATATATTAAGGGTTTCATTAGTAACGCTGTTAACCCCAAACTACTCTATATATATTAATCTATCAAAGCGGTTGCGATTAAGCAGAATCAAGGGATATTAAATTATTTCAACAGATTCAAAATATAGCACCTTAAAGTACGTAATCCGTCTAGGTTGTCACTCAAATAATCAACTCGTATCATCACATTTTCAACCTTACTTCGTATGCTGCAAGGTATATTTTGTAGAGATGCAGCACGCCTACAATGTTTAGGGATAAATCGGCGTATTAAAGCCTGCTATTGTCCGACGAAGGTATGTTTCATTCGCGCTGTAGCACCTTTCATCCCAAGCTCATTGCCAAAGAATATAAACTGAGTAGATGAGTCAGTGCAAGTTATAATACAAGTTTCTCCAACTCTACCACTTATAGTCAGTTGATTATTTTTTCATTAAAACATTGCGTCAACCCTATTTAACTGCTGGCAGAGTTACTCGCCTAGATCTACCACTACAGGTCGAGTCTGGTCTGAGAACTCGAGGTGAATCGGGAGCGAGGCTCTGGTCCGAAAATTTAGAGAAAACTTCGACTTCTCGGCGGTGGTTACCTGGTCGATTGAAGATCTCCGACCTCACCTAGAGTGTTGGATGGAAGCAGTGCCATAGTGCATTGTCGTGCAGGTAGATACCGGACATAGCTGTTTCAGTAAAGTCTTGCACGAGATAAAACAATAGCCCTTTCGGTCATGGTCCACTGACACTTGCTTAGAAATCTATCATCATCATCATTATCAGCCTGCGGAAGAAAGCTTCTCTCCTCCTCCTCGCCTCTCCTTGTACAAATGGACAAGTTTAGTTTATATCTAAATATTTTTTAATTAGTGTCATGAAAATCTGTTTTCCCGTCATGAAATACCGATGCCACGTGAAATAATCTATGTCCGTATTTCCCCAACAAAGAGTCCGGTTGTTTCGGCCAGTGGCGCATTGTCTGGCCGCCATTGTTATTCCGACAATCGGCGTCACACCCCGCAAGCTCCTCCATCTGACGGGATGACGGCATGACGGGGTCCGTGTTATTGTTGCCCCGACTTTTATTTTGATTTCGTGTTGTAGGTGAGGTCAGATATTGGATGCCCCGTGATAATAATAATATCCTTTTTCCCCGATATATGAATTTATGTATGTTTTACCGTGGTGCGTGGCTATTGAATCGATTTAGATGTTATTATGGTCCGAGGGAAATTAATAAGATATGCAACTTAATGTCTTTACCAGATATGCTAATACAACATTTTCTGGCAACGTTGCCTTATCAATGGCTAATTAAAACAAAGTATAAGATAATAAGAATAAAGTATAAGAAAAAGTAAAACCGACTTCAAGAGACACTAATCTACTTCAAAAATAATTGCATCATTTAGTTACTTTAATTTACTTAAACATACCTATGAAGTTAGTGCCGTCAAAATTGAATCGTTTTCGTGAGTGCATTGCATTTTCCGTTACAAAACGCCTACCCTAGACAAAAAACCTGCGCATGCCACTGTTGGTATTTGTATTGTCATTTTCAGACAAATTTTCAGTGTCTGAAAATGATCAGGCATTAGACAGGAGTTGGAAAGTTGATAATGTGATCCTCGTACCTCATAATACTTATTGATTAATTGATTTGATGATCCCTTAGTCAAACATTATCATACTTTGCACGTCAACCCACATTAGACCAGAGTGGCAAGTCTAAACACCAAATCCCCCATATATGATATTAAAACTAAAAAAAAAAATATTCTGTACATTTTGGTTCTAGGAATAGTACAAATAAAGTTAGTTCGCAATCTTCCTGCATTACTTGTATTAATATATTAAAGCATGGAGTCACCTGTCGCTCTAAACAAGGCTTACGCCTGACACTCGCTAGTTTACTCGCGCTTTACGCAACCGGACACCCATGCGACTGTCGTAAGACTTCATGACAATGCACTACCTATTTGAGTTTTGTGATAGTCCAGGGTAATACCTACTACTCCCATGCTTCACACAAGACGGGATAATCAAGATTGTAAAATAAGAAACACAAATTGTAATATTCATTGTTTCAAAAAGCTCCTTGTTTTCTTGTCTGCTCTTCTCGGCATAATCTACCTTCCAAACTGGTGGTAAAGTCACTACTTACTAACAAACTTGACTTGAATACAGCCTACTTAAAAAAAATGAATTTTTAATTTTAGAATTTGGTTTGTTCTTCTTCTTTTTTCTTCTTCAGACCCAATCTGAAGAGTATGGTGGCTATGAAGAAATTACGGGCACAAACCATTTGCAAAAAGCTTGCATGCGTTGCCAATTGATGGTCTGATTATAGGTAGGCGATCATTTTTCCGGTATTCCATAAGTAGGCATATTTTGGCTGTGCCATCAATCGTTACTATAAATTATAATTATAAAGCTTGCCAAATTAAATTTGTTTTTTTTTCAAGTTGGCAAAAAACCAACTCTGCAGCTTTTCTTGTTATAAGCACATTACCATAATTCAAGCATGTATACTATACATTGAGTGGCAATTCAAATGTGTATATAACTTTTAATTGGTAATTAAATGACTACGCGTATATCAAGACAGTCTGAAGTGTGCGCTCGCAGTACACGAGCACATCGGCTTATTCCACCTGGCGGGGCATGTTCTTTACCGACGAATTTACTCTCAATTTACTGCTCACAATAAACTAGTGCCGCAATAAAATGTGCATACAAAGTAACACCTAGAACCAGGTCTACGGTCCACGCATCCGTCATGCGATGAAAGCGAACCGAGACCAACGTTGTTTGGTCCTGGCGTTGGTCTTTGCTTTATGCTCCACTGCCGCCAGTTAGTATCAAAGAGGTTGAGAGATGGATGCTTATTGCTCGCCCGAATCAAATGCATGTAATGAGTGTGGATGGCGATGAAATGACAATTTATTCGCTCCCTAAATTATGTATTCGATAGACTTTATGTTATTGCTGAGAGACGCTATAAATGCCGATATAATGGACGATAATAGGGATGTTGTTTTCATCGTATCTATTAGTGTTCGATTAGTGGTTGACATTAGTTAATTATAGGTACAAACACTTAAAGCGATGATTGTAAATTCCCATGTGATACCAAGATAGTTTATTCTTTTTAACCGACGAAAAAAAACGGAGGAGGTTCTCAATTCGACACGTATATTTATATTTTTTTTCATGTATGAACACGCATAACTTTTTACAGTGTTGTCCGATTTTGAAATTTCTTTTTTTATTAGAAAGGGCACATTGTCATCATGTTAGGATCCTATGATGATATTCTGGGAAAATTTAAGAAACTCTTCAAATTGTACAGGCAGACTTGCAGTGATTTCAATTTTTGTGTAAGTATCAGTAGCTTTTTGGCTACAAGTGCCATATACTATGACAGTATAGTACGAGTACGTTACTTGGCGATTAATCACTAAACAGTAAAAAATAAAAAAATTTAACGAAAAATAGAACCGACTCAGAACGCACTAAAAAGTAAAAAATAACTGTTTCAATTAGTTGCTTTATGAGTCGGTTTCGTGCGTTTTGAGTCGGTTCTATTTTTTGTTAAATTTTTTTATTTATTGTGTTCTTTTCTCACATATTTAATAGAATGTAGTTACATTATATTTCTGAGCTGTTTATTATGAGAGTTTAGTATAAGAGTATCAATTTGAATCTGAGCCGTTTAATATTTTTATTACCTTTGAATTAGCACTTATTAGGAAAAAAAGCAATTTAGTTATTATAAATAAAAGATGCATTTTTAAAAGAATTTCTTTGGCAATAATTAAAATGCCATACTGTAGGGATGTAAAAAAAACACCAAAGAGAACCCTTTCATAATAACTTATATAATATGGATATTGCTTTTAACTTTTGTCAGGATTTTAAAAGAATCTTGCGTGAGTAAAATATAAGGTCTTAGCTAACATCCATCGTTCAACGGTTTGTAGAGATTTAACTTTTGACGATGGGCCACGAACTCTGCTGGGTCTTCTCAGACAGGGTGTTTTTCGAACCCTCGTAGCATTAATGTTTTTTACCTACAAAAAAGCCTGAATTAGTCATTCAATAATAATTTTGTTTTGATTTAAAAACCACTCAAAACGAATCTACTTTGCATTACAAGTGTTAGAGTCAGGCTTTAGTAACAATATCATAACTATTTGTATTAAATCAACGCAAAAAAACTTGGCTAAGATCACAGTTGATACCTTGGTCATACATAATACATTTAAATAACTCCACATCATCAAAATCAAATGATTATTGTTATTTTTCTTTATCATTTATTTATTTATATTTTTAAAATTTTCAAAAATGCTTAAGAAAAATTAAAAAAATACTATTAAAAATTTATGAAAAATCTAATCTGCCTGCTGCGGGGTTCGGGGACCTAAGCTGGTCAGGGCTACAGAGTGAGGAACCTTCTCATAGTACGCGGCGTTTCAAAAATGACTGCCTTCTGTATTCGAACCTTGGTCTAACTACTAAGCGAAAGCTTCTTAAGGTGTCGGTCGAAGCTTTTCGCAATAAGATCATTAACTGAAACGACTATAGGAACAATAATCGTTGACTCAACATTCCACATGGTAATCTCGTGAGCAAGGTCCAAGTATTTTGATACTTTTTCCTTTTCGGCTTGCTTTCACCTGATTATATATTTGATATTAAATATTACACATATTAACAATATGTGAGCGATATTATCTCTAATCAGTTTTTTCTGAAATTCATTGTTTTGATGCTAGTTTTTATTGCGTTTACAATAATTGTACGAAACATTCAAAGAGAGTAGAAGTATCACCTCGAGCTTCTAAAATTTAGATAAACGCTGCAGGGAAAACGGATTGAAAACCCGATAATAAATATTTAAAAACTCGGATCAGAACATACACACGTCACCAAAATTAGTCTATTTTGAATCGTCCAATGCAGACCCAGTTTTTAATATTCTCAGAATTGAATATACCTACTCGAACCTACGGCTTGAATACAGAACCTCATTTCTATTGTCAGTTAAACAGCAGGGCGATACTCTCGTGGCCCAAGTCAACTCCACCGTCAACGCAACAAAGTCATCAAAATAAACAATCGTCTACTAGCGACGGAGCGGCGGCCTTTGATCTGACTGAGTGATGCTCTCGCACTACCCGTACGTGCACTTGTGCACTGACATGTGTCCTGCTCATATTATGAACTAGCGAGCACCCGCGGTTTTCATCGATTGATTCCCGCTCAATAAATATCAGGATACAAGCCTATGCCCTCACAATTATGGCCATCATATACAAAAGGATATTTACAATCAAACTGGTAATTTGACGACCTCCGTGGCGCAGTGGTATGCGCGGTGGATTTATAAGACGGAGGTCCTGGGTTCGATTCCCGGCGGGGCAGATTGAGGTTTTTCTTAATTTGTCTTGGTCTGGCTGGTGGGAGGCTTTCGCCGTGGCTAGTTACCACCCTACCGACAAAGACGTACCGCCAAGCGATTTAGCGTTCAGGTACGATCTCGTGTAGAATCCGATAGGGGTGTGGATTTCATCCTACTCCTAACAAGTTAGCTCGCTTCTATCTTAGATTGTATCATCACTTAACATCAGGTGTGACAGCAGTCAAGAGCCAACTGGTAGTCGATAAAAAAAAAGTTTCAGAAATTATCCCGAACAAACAGACAGTTTAGATATTCCAGATAGGCAAATATTTCAAAATTGGTTTTTTGATGTAAGTAGATACCGTATACATATATTTTCATAATTCATTTATGCATTTAGGGAAAACTGTTTTACAAACAGACACAATTCTATTTAATTTATTTGTATAGAAGTGAATATTTAATTACACAATTGCCACAGGCGGCAGAGCACCGACGTGTTTGGAAGTCTCTATGAAAGGCTTATGTATAGTAGCATCGGCTGATGTGATACATTTTATATTTAGTTTAGTATAAAGCTGTAAATAAACTTAACTAGCTATAGTGATTTAATAAATTAATAAGTTTTTATGAAGTCTGATGTTTTAAAAATCAGTTTTTTGCAAACACTAAGCCAATTCTTTAAGTATTTATCTCGATTAGTATAAAAGTTCCTAATCTTTTATCATTTAAACTGTTCCATTGTGCTTTATTGTTTTTTTGTCACGGAAAATACCATAGATAAAAGCCAGCTAGCACATTTTTGGGTTTGTGGAAAATATCTTATATGAGCCCAATCAAATGTCAAAAATATTACCCTCCTTCTACCGCAGGGTAAAAAGCGGTTCTAATTTAACTTTACTGCTTACATAATGCTAAAAGAACAAAGGAAAAGCTTTTTTATTTAAAAAAAAACGTTACTTTAGTAGATCTTGTTAAAACTAAATTGAAATCCATCAAAAGGAAGCCAAAGTCACGCGTAAGAGTTAGTCAACAAAGCGGACACAAGTTTACGAGCACTATAAATTATGTAGACGACTTAAGTAGGTACGAGGAGAGATCAAAAAGTTGTATAGTTGTGGCTATTTTAACTGGTCAAGTAATACCACTATAATATATGCAGACGATTTAAATAGGTGCACTAGGAAGAAGAATAAGTAGAGTAGTTGTGGCTATTTTAACTGGCCAGGTAATACCGCGGATGGAATCAGTTTATGGTGGTTGTAAACTAGATGTAGTGGTGGCCATTTTAGGTGCTTTGGAAATAGAATAGAACTATGTTAGTCGAGTCGAGGTAGATGCTTTACGACTTTGAAACGAGTTTATATTTCACTGTATGGCGTTGTATTGTTTGTATAGTAATGGAATAGAAGCAATCTTACAAAATGTATATTATAAAAATGAAATTAGTAAGTTGTTTTCAACCGACTTCCAAAAAGGCATGGCTCTCAATGCTTTTGTATGTATATTACACGATTACTCGAAGACAGCTGGAGCGATTTGAAAAACTCTTTTTTTGTATATGTCACCGGAAAATAGCGAGAACCGCAAATTTATAAATTTCCTAGGAATATATTTACAAGCTTGCGGATCTTGTTATCTTCCAGTGACATATATACTTCTTCATCGTGGAAACGTCTGTAATTTCTTAGCATAACTTTGAATGTAACGCGTGTGCTTCTTTTACTTTTCTTATTTAAATAAAATAAAATAAAGGAGCTTTTTTTAATTTATAGTAATAGGTAATTACTGAACTAGGCCGATAGCTCACCTGATGCTGACCGAAAAATGGTGCGAGTTCGTATCCGACAGCAGATGATAGATGCAGCACGAACGCGCACCCTACAGTTCAATATTTCTCAGGACTCGCTCACCATGTACGTCCTTAAAGCGCCGCCCTACGGTCGTAAACATGAGGCTTGAAATGCCTTACTGTAAACACCATCGCCGCAAAAATGCTGCTTACAGCCGACAGGAGTAAGACAAAGAGCTTTCGTACTACTAGAAGTTCAGGGAGTACCTACTAATATCAGAAACATATAGGTATATAAAATGGCTAACAACTGTCTGCGTGAGATATGAGCCCCTATGCAAGATAATTGCGTTTTGCTGTAAGTAAATCTTCCATCGCTAAGATGCATTGGCGGCGACAACGAGTTGCATATGCTTTTATTTTCTAGCGTAACGGATAATATAGTGTCTTGTGCTTTTACTTCTGTAGATCACATTTCTGTGGTAACTTATGTGTTATTCCAAACTATAATCTATGTCAGTGCTTGTATGGATCAGATACATTTATTTACAAGTGCTTTAGCATGATTAAGTAACATATCATCCAAACACTTTTGACCATAAACATTCCATCTTATGATACATATATGAACGCTATTCATTGGAAGCCCTTTTTGGCTGGTTAGAGGCTTTGGCCGTGGATAGTTACAACCCTACCGACAAAAACGTACCGCCAAGTGATTTAGCGTTCCGATACGATGTCGTGTAGAAACCTAAGGGGTATGGATATTATCCTACGCCTAACAAGTTAGTCCGCTTTCATCTTAGATTGCATCGACGACGTCCGTGGCGCAGTGGTATGCGCGGTGGATTTATAAGACGGAGGTCCTGGGTTCGATTCCCGGCGGGGCAGATTGAGATTTTTCTTAATTTGTCTTGGTCTGGCGGCTTTCGCCGTGGCTAGTTACCACCCTACCGACAAAGACGTATCGCCCAGCAATTTAGCGTTCCGGTACGATGTCGTGTAGACACCGAAAGGGGTGTGGATTTTCGTCCCACTCCTAACAAGTTAGCCTCTTCCATCTTATATTGCATCATCACTTAACATCAGGTGTGATAGCAGTCAAGGGCCAACTTGTAATCGATAAAAAAAAATCATCACTAACCATCAGGTGTGATTGCTTACTTACATTGAGGCAGCGTGATAGGTCTGAGCTCTATATTTTCTCTCCTAGATGACCTGGCCTTGAAGTAGTGGACCTTAAAAGTAGGCTGTAAATAATGATGGTACGGCGTTTTAATATTATGAAATTGTTAGCAGTAGAGCTTTGTGTGTCAGAGCTCGTATAGGAAAGAACTACAACCATGTCAGATTAATTATGATGTCCGTAACGTAATAACACTAAGATAAACAAACCCCGATGAGGTAATGTTTCCATTAAAACGTAAATATTTTCCCACCGTACATTCAGCGTGATTTATAGACAAGGTGCCTCACACGTTTTAGAGATCCGTATTTAAGTCTAACATCAAAATTAAAATTAAAGATGATATTAAAAAAAATAATGTTAGTGATTGCAATTATCATTTTATGATTTAGGTATACAGAATTATTATGAGACACAACATTCTTGAAACCTGCACTGAATAAAATTGTTATTATAAAAACAAAAAACCCAACTGCTTAGAAGTAATAAAGTATTTAGAATTTTTTATAGATATAGTGATCCTTGTTTTTCTCTTTTCATTTCATTACTTCTAAGCAGTTGGGTTTTTTGTTTTTAAAATAATAATTTTATTTGAGACTTTTTAGTTTTAATTTGTGGTAGAGAAATGAGACGGTACACTTGGTACACTTTTTGACATTGCTTGTAATATAGTAATATAAACATGATATGATATATATATTTTTGAAATGATCTTTTCACGACCTTTCATTTGATACCCATATTGCTAGGATAAAAGAAAAAATGCACACGTCCCCCCTTTTTTCCCCTATTTACAGCCACCATTTTGAAAATTCATATACTCTATGTTACTTCCACAATTTAGCCTAATTTAACACCTCACATGTCAAAATCCGTTCGGCCGTTTAGGCTGTAGCGCGTGCCGAAGAAATGGGCATACATACATACATACATACGCTCGAAAAACATTACCCTCCTTCTGACACAGTCGGGTAAAAACGTTTCCTACTTTAAATAACAAAAAATAGAACCGTCTCAAAACGCACTAAAAAGTAAAAAATAACTGTGTCATTTAGTTGCTTTAATTTACCTAAGCATATCTATGAAGCCGGTGCCAGCCAAGTTTAAGGAACATTTATTTTACGTAGTAAAGCAGTTTGTGGGTTCTAGGTAACGTCCTTAAAGTAGAAAAAAATATATACGTGTCGAATTGAGAACCTCCTCCGTTTTTTTTCATCGGTTAAAAATATAAGCAGAAAGATTTTTGAAGAAGCGATTTTTTACACTAAGCTAAAAAACTTGCATAATATTCTCTCGTGCAATGCTCATTTATTGAATATACTGTTTAGACCGTTTCTGTTTAATTTAATTTTTGTTACACATGACAAGCATGTTGTCTTTAATGAATTACACATCAATACCCTAAGATCAAAGCATCAGAGTAGCGCGGTGGGTTTAACCTCAATAAACCCTCTTCCATAAGAAGGGAAGCCTAGCCCTGGTAGTAGTATCATTGGGATACACACAGTCTCTATTTCTTAAATTTATCTTTCTCTCATTTCTGACGGGTAAATGTAATACGGAACCAATTTCAGTAACTACGCAACTCTTTCACCTACAATTATATGGCGGGCATAATTCGGCACAGATAATAAACAAAGTTGGGCCATATTTATTTGCTCAACATATTTTTATTCCTCACACGTGTTCCGTTACAAGAAACGGGCGTTTCTTTCGCGAAACAACGAATTTATAATGGATTCGAGTTAAGGTTATGTCTCATAGAGCGTGAATGAGCAATCCGACATGTTTCTTATTAAATAAAAAACAACAAATTTTTTACCGACGAACGGAGGAGTTTGTTAATTCGATGTTTTTTATTTATTACCACCATACCACCCATATCGTCTTACAGAGTAGTCCAATTTTGACAATTCCTTTTTTTATTAAAAAGTATAAGCTTCCAAAACTATAGGACAGTCATCATGTTAGTATCCTGGGAAAATCGAAGGAAATCTTCAAAGGAGATGGTCCATTTCCGCTTCACTCTTATACCACATAACATCAAAATGAAAAAATACAAGGATTTTATCAAAAATAAAATAAGTGAACGAAACGAACTATATAAAACGTTGGTTAGAAACGAAATTCCTAGTGTTTGAGGTATTAAAAGATGGCGTCTTTCTAATATTACTTTGTAGGTGATAAAGATGCGGTGACATTGATTTGTCAAACTCAAAATATGTCATTTGACAAGTCATTTGTTCCATGTTCCGGGATTTGTTTTTAGCTATAATACATTTTAGACATACACATCTTACCTATACTAAGAACAAAACTCAATATATTAATATGATTATTCAGTAATCCGTTAAGAACGTATACCTAACCAGTAACCATCAAATCAAATGGACCATACGTCAATAAACACTGACAGTAAAAGTCAAAACACCATCAATCCGCCACCTGGAGAATGTCTACCATAGATAATATAACTTATCTAAGATCCGCCATGATTATACGTAAAGTGTTGCATTGTTTTTGGAGAGAATAAATAATATTTCGCCTAAATAAAAGTGAATTCAGAGATTTGGCTAATCAAAACTAGATTATTAATACATTTAGTTTTTTTTCAACTCATGTACAGACAATGAGTCTGTGCTTTATACAACTTTGGACCATCTTCTTTTATAGAAAACTTGCAGTGATTTCAGTATTTTTTTAAGTGACTGGCATAATATAATAGAAGGTATTCTTATAATTTAGTATGAGTAGATTGTACGTATGTTCATTTTCGATAAGAAGTCTTGGTAAAGGAACATCAGAGAGTGAATCAGAATCGCGAGTGCCGTACATTATTGCGTCTCGCGAAAATTAGAGTAGAGTTTTATACCTTCACTAGTCGGACCAATATACTAAGTATGATCCGGGGTTCTTTGCAAATGGGAGCCTAGCCTGAGGTTTTTACAGAGTCCCTGCGTAAAAATTCAACTACGCGTAACGTCTTTTTATATGGAATTTGAACTCTTTCCTCATGTTATACCTAAGTGTCAATTTTGTTTCATACAAATTGACGTTACGTGTGGTTACGTTTTTTACGCAGTCACTCGGTTAAAAGTCATCCTAAGCACTCTGGTTACACTTTTGTGATCGTTAGTACCGGTGAGAAGTGAAAGCGGCGGGGAGCCTGGGAAGGGGGGAGGGGAAGCGCGGTAAATTGAAGATGATTGTCGACAATTGCGCGCAATCGAGCTATCGAGGTATTGTACTTAGGTATCTAATAGGTACGTGCCATAGATATAGTAATAGCGAGCCAATAGAAATGTCATCTACACTTGAACTTGTCGCTTCGTTGATGATGTATTTATAAGCCGGAGGTCCTGGGTTCGATTCCCGGCTGGGCAAATTTAGATTTTTTTAACTGGTCCATGTCTAGCCGATGGGAGACTTCGGCTAGTTACCACGCTGCCAAAGACGTACCGCTAAGCGATTTAGCGTTCCGGTACGATGTCGTGTAGAAACTGATAGGTTCAAATACACACTGACCCTTCTCCTACCCAGTAATCCCGCTTTCATTAAGATTGCATTAATCACCATCAGGTGCGCTTGCAGTCAACAGCTAACTTGTATTAAACAAAAAAATGGTTTCTTTTCTTGCACCGTGGAAATGTGTGGAAATTAGAACTTCCTTAACTGAGTTATAGACCTGGCTGGTCGTGTTTTGAGGTCTTCTCGGACCAAGGTGCGTTTGACTTTAAAATATGCAAAAATGAACTATTGATGTTTCAAAAAATCTTATTGATTTTAATAAAGATAGCTAAATTGAAAGAATATGTACGAAAGGGATTTAATTTTTTTAAATTTTAAGGCGAGAATGAATGGGATTTTTGAAAATGGAAGACCAAGGCGTAGGTTCCTGGATCAAATCCAGTACATTCTGATTAAAGGCCAGGATCTGATTGCAATGAAGGCCAAAAGTACTCTAAATCGAAGTATTTGTATGAAAAGTTTAATGAAGTTGGATGTAGCGAGAGAGATTTTGACGACCTCCGTGGCGCAGTGGTATGCGCGGTGGATTCATATGACGGAGGTCCCGGGTTCGATTCCCGGTGGGGCAGATTGAGATTTTTCTTAATTTGTCTTGGTCTGGCTGGTGGGAGGCTTTCGCCGTGGCTAGTTACCACCCTACCGACAAAGACGTACCGCCAAGCGATTTAGCGTTCCAGTACGATGTCGTGTAGAAACCGATAGGGGTTTGGATTTCATCCTACTCCTAACAAGTTAGCCAGCTTTCATCTTAGATTGCATCATCACTTAACCCTGCAGTAGTCGCGCACCTAAAAGTAACGGGATAAGTCGCGCGGGCTACATATGTAGTCCGTTTTCACATTTAAATAAAAAAATATATAAGCATAAACTGTTTATTATTTTTATGAAAATATAATCAGCACAGTTTTTTAACATAATATAATTAACAAAACTTATTTCACAACCTCTGTATTACAAAATAATTACCAAAAACAAAAATCTCTCCAAATTGGTACAAAAATCACATGATTCGCTCTAACTGAGATAACAAAAAACTTTTAATTGAAACTTATTTCTTAATTACATTTTCTGCACAGGATAGACACATAAAGTTTAGATGATCCCCGCAAACGAACTTGTTGCAGGCGGTGAACACCTTTCTGGTGCTCTTATTACGCGCTCTTCCACAGTCATGGCAACGGAGTACAATATTGGATGTCGACCAATATGTTTTACCAATCACTCTAGCCATTAGTAAAATCCAAATTTAACAGTTTTATTCGTTTTTTTAGCATCTCATTCTTGATGTAGCTATTTTTTTATAAGTAGGTTTGGTAATGAGGTCAATTATTTGATCATCAACAAAAAGTGACACACAGTTTTCAGTCAGTCACGAGCTGTCCCTTTAGCTCCAGTAGGCACAATTACTATATTGTGACTTCGTGTTCTGCCTTTATTCAAAGAAATTGTTTTTGACCACAATGTATTATCAATTCCGGTGTAAAAGTCAGTGCGCCGGCGTCGCTGAGGCAGTTCATCATCTTCAGAGCTTTCGCCTTACCTTTAGCCAGAGCTTTACCTGGGATATCCTGCTCCTGTTCGGACTCCGATTGATGGTTCTGCTTTTCTAATTGATAAACCTCCTCGTCAGAGCTCGACTGAGCTTCATAAGCTTCATTTTCCCTATTAACTTCAGCCAGCTCTAACTAAATCTGTGCAGCTCGTCGATCATCCATTGTTATGCTTAAAATAAAGTTACATTATACTATTACCATTCGAGAATACGTAACAAAGTTTAATAAAGCACAAAAGTTACTTTTAACTCATAAAAAACTAGACCCAAAAAAAAATGATAAGGCAAAAATACTTACCTAATAAGTCGCGCGGGCTACAGTCGTAGTCCACGCACTTTGCTGAGCTCCTATGACACAATGGTACGCGACTTGCGCTTGCGCTGCACTGAACACGGCCCTCAAACATTCATTTAAAAGTACCTAGAGGCGCATGAAGCTAACCCTAACCGAATTTGCAAAATTGTAGATTTTGTACTGGTGGACTACAACTGTAGCCCACGCGACCACTCCAGGGTTAACATCAGGTGTGATAGCAGTCAAGGGCCAACTTGTAGTCGATAAAAAAAAAGATATGCAAAGATCGTGGCAAGTGGAAGGTCGTGGTCTTTATCTACTCTTATAAAAATTAGGCGTATTGTATGTTTGTATATATGTTATATGTTACTTTTGGCTTTACTTGTGTGAAGTGAGAAATGTACTTATACGAGTTTGCCTAACAAAGGCAAGAAATATAATCGCTATTACAAAAGAATAAAAAACAGGTATAAATTCAAAACACAACTCGTAATGTGGTCACTCTGGTCGTACATCAAACCTGCGACCATTACGGGGCTTGTATGAAAAAGCAACTCAAAACTAACTTTACCTATTACCGTTCCATTGCCATTCCAGTCTCGACTCTTGGGTTGTTGCAAACGATTTCATCTATCTTTATGATATACATTGCGTTTTTCCTTCCTCGTTAAGAACGATCAAATCGTGCACAGCTTTCAATGTACATCTAGAATGAATAAACGGTTGTGTATTTAGCATAAGTAGTGGACAGAAAAACTTTTTACAACTGACAGTGGTCAAGTATTGAAGATATATTTTTATTTGTTTGGAAACAAGGCTTTTATTTTGCTGCAGGTTTTTGTAAGCGACGTTTTTATAACTTTAATGTAACTTGGAATTGTATAAATGATGCAATAAAAAAAAATAACTAATAAAGACTGAAAAATAAAAAAAAATATGACTGCCCCGTTGGCCTGGTGGTTAGCCAAGTAATTAAACTTGGGGTTGTGTAATACTTTTGAATTTTTTTTTTCCAAGAAAGTTTTTAGTAAAATTCGTAGCCTTGAGTCGAAGTGTTAATTGTGTTAAACCCCCGTGGCTTGAAGAACACGTTAAGCCATTAAGCCGGTGCCGATCACTATCATCAACATCTGTAATGAATTTGCCCGCCAAACCGCAATGGAATGGTGTGAAAATATGTTTAACTTGTTATTAGGATACTCATTACTCTAATTTAAAACACTAAACTAAAACTGAGTTTGTTTTATAAAATGTAATCGTATCTTAATAGCCTCTATTATACTAATCTACTTTTATAAGTCCACCAGGTTGACATGAACACCCAAGATCCATCTGACATCATAAAATACCTCTGTTGTCTAAATTGATGGAACACACTGTAATTACTGGTGTATCGCTGCGTCCATTAGCAAACACGTCAAAATACACTTTAAAATTATTGACATAAAGTTTATTGTTGCTTATTGTATAATTGAGTTAAGATCTTTAGATTCTAAGATTAGCAAGCTGAAGTCTACCTTAGAGTTATCGTTTTAAGATTCAATTTTGTATGAGGGTGTTGGTTGTTATATCCTTTGGTGGTTAAACATCAATTGCGTCGCGGATGGCAACTGGACACCGGGATATGAAAGCAACAATAAAAGGTAGACCTGTCTTCTTGATTGGTACAGATGCGAGCTCAAGTGCTACATAGGAAAAATCAAAATCATTTATTTCAAGTTGGCTATTATTCAAATTTTGTCAAAAGTCAAGTCTGTTAGTGGATAATCACTCTACCAAGGGTTTAGAAAGCAGATTCTGTCGAGAAGACTACATAAGTTGACTCGGTACCAAAACGTTGAATTTGCACATAAAATATTACACAGCATATTTATATATTCCTTTCAATATATAACTTCAATATTATTATATCAAATAATAAGAGTTGGTGGTAAAAGGAGAAAATTAAATGTTAAAGTAATTTGATGTCTTGTAATATATGTCTTGTTGTAATTAAAACTACTCTTATTACCTTATGTAAAAATCAGCATAAAATCTGTTCAAATCAGACCAAATCATACACAAAAAAATTATAAAAACATATACAAAGACTGTGACACAATATTTTTTAATATTAGATAATATTGTAATAATATCGGGCAATAGTAAATCAAATCAAATAATCTAAAAACTTTGTGAAAACGACACGACACCGAAAGAAAATACCAATAATTTGGTAAAATTAGAAACTATCCTGAAAAAAAATCGAAAGTTAGGAAAACGAGAGCGGAACTTTGATGATTTCCGAGATGTAACAAGGCACTCAAAAACTCCCATCGGGTTTTAGCGTAGAAATACCACAAACTTTGGTGCGAAGGATTCTAATAATACTATAATGTACCGGATTATACTCCACATGATTCTCATAGCTTGATTAATCCAGCAGACAGGTTAGCTCATCAATTGGATCACAAGGGCCACAGTCCCATGAGGAGGGTCGGAGCACCAGTCATCGGCCCCTCGAAGTTCAAGGCGGGTCGCGAGGTAAACGCACCTTTATTGCTCACAATTGGCCGCATCCGCCGCCAGGTCTGAGGTCCCCGACCTCGCGTACACTCGTACAGATAAAAGGTGTATATGGGTTATCGCGAACGGTTATGTACGTTAATGTGTAAACAATATATCTTTGTATCCACTTGCTCAGAAACTTGCGTTTTGTACCTCAAATGACTGATCACAAATCTTTAACAGCCTGGGGCACGGGACTAGTTTTCTCTCCTTAATATGGAGCTGAGATCCAATTTGCAGGTTGGGGAGTTTAGGATGATAATGTTGAATTAATTATTATCGATCACCATCAGATGTTGATACTTTCAGGGACCAAACAGTTTAACGCGCCCTCCGAGGCACGTGGATGACGAATCACCAAGTTCTCGACTCTAGGCTTAGATTTTACTGAAAATGTTACTATTTAAAAACTAACGAGGCAGTTGTGTCTGCTCGTTATATTATGTTTATAAAACCGTTTTAACACAAAAATGGGAAACATGGATTAATATCAAGTGGATCGCAATCAATTGGACTCGGCCATTCACCTAGCTATCTATATAGATATTAGAAAACTAAAGACAAGCTTATGAGTTCAGAATATCCTCACCTATAAACGATCATAAAATAAGTGAACCTTTGCACTCAATGCTATCGCATTAAGCCGGGATAAAAGTAGGCATATCACGAGATCTGGCGACCGGAAATTAAGACACGGGGGCGGCCTCCCTTCCGCTTCCGTTCGGACGTCACCTCACGTGAGCAGTGAGCGCATTACCGTACGTCAGATGCTATCTGTCCGTCTGTATTGTTCGTTTGCGTGAGATTACTTTTATAAATAACTTCTTATAATGGCATGAACAATAGGTATGGATGAAGCCAATCGCTGAAGGTTTCTGGGTTCCTAAAATATTGTTATTTTTTCTTCCATGAAATTTTCACAGAGTTGAGAAGTTGGTGGTGCTACACTAGTGAATAAAGGTGTTCATCGAACCTTCGCACGACGTCAGAAGAACAATTAACACTTATTGATTGTTCTTCTGACGTCTTATAGAGGTTATAACAACAAGAAAGTGGAACATTATCAACGTAACGCTCGAATACATTACGCGCAGTTGAAGTCCTCCTGAGCTTAAATAACAATCAAATGTCATTTTTGAGTATGCAAAATTAGACATAAGAAAATGCTCAAGCATAAGATATTCTTTTTATTTGAGTAAAGTTTTCGGCCATAAACTAAGGGTTAGATATACCAATCTCCTTTAAATAACTAAACGTAGGTGTCAGATACATATCTAGAATGTATATGAGGAGTGTACAGCCAGGACAAGCATATAATTTGTGAACTGTCCCGGGCATGTCGAGCGATCACCGCTCCCCCCGGGCAAAGGGGAGGGGATATTGGAATATTTTTCATACAAACACGTCGCTACGTGGACACTTCTGCTTGATATAATATTGGTTTAGTTGTGCTCGGGTTACATGCCACTCTCTTGCAAAGACTAAATACTTAGTCTTAAATCGACTGGATTGTAACGGGCAGTTGCGGCATTAGTCCAGTGGATTGCCAATGCGACTGCGACTTATGAGGTTCTGGATTTGAGTTCGTTATCGGGCCATGAATAATAATCAGTTTGTTATGTACACAATATATTGTGATTACACCGATTAATTATCCATAGCAGTCAAGAGTAGAGAAGAGTACTCGATGGCGATATGTACATTAAGATTTAAATCTGATAGTCATTGTCATCATATATTAGAGATAAACAAGCTTAAGCCTGCTAGCACACATGGTATTTGTATGTCTGTCTGTGCCAACGTAGCTTATAAGCAAATGGATTTAGCTCTATGATTTTTTTAAAGAAAATCACATCCAATTCACTAATTCCATGGTTAACCAGTTTGAGTAATTTAGAGATTGATCTACGCCCATTGAACTATTATCATACTAAGTAGTTTTACAAGATTTAAATAAATTAAAAAATTACTATTTCGGATTAAAAATAAAATATTACAAAAAAAAATAAAGGCGAACCGTAACCAGGCGAATGTAAGCCCATAAACTAGGTAGGTGGTGTCGCGAGCGGCCGCCGGCGGTCAAACTTTATATATTTTATATGTTTCGGCTCACCGCGCCGCATTTATTACGCCCCTTCCCCTCTCTGCACCCCCTCTACCGCCCACCCGACGGTACTTTAAAAAATCTCTAGAAAGTTCTTCATATAAAGGTGTCCTAAACCAACAAATAATATTGAAATGTGTGGTCATAACCGCGTTATGCTATTGCGGATTTTTAGACAAATTTGTGATAGACTGCAATGTTGGGTAGTAGCTTAGATTATGTAGTTGAAGTTATTATGTTCGTTATCGTAGCATGCATGAAACTTAGGCTGAATTGGAGATGAAATAATTGGATATTTGACAAAATATTAGCCAATCTTGGACCAATTTACAAAATCTTATTTGGCCCAGCTAGGAATCGAAGAAGAAGAAGAAGAAGAAACACTTTATTGCACATAATAGATACATGAAAAAAAAGGATTAAAATAAACATGCAAAGACGGCCTTATTGCTAGAAGCAATCTCTTACAGGCAACCTATTGAAAGGACATTTGAGTATCGTAAGCGGGGTGGTGCAATGAGAAGAAATTACTTAAATTTATTATAAATATAATAATATTTAAAAAAAAGAAACAATAAACTACATAAAAAAGTAAACATTATATATAAATTTATATAAACAATATCAATATACATAAAAATACGTATAATTATTTCATATTTAACGACAAATAGTAGCTTTTCAAGCGAGACTTAAAAATGGGCAGCGAATTACTCGCGCGGACCTCGGTTGGCAGATTGTTCCACAGCTTAATAGATTTGGAAGTGGAAGAGTTACTGTAAAATTTCGAATTAGAGAAAGGTAATAATAATCGATTCTCATTACGAGAACGGAGATTGTGAGAATCAACATCGCGAATGAAACGGAAACGGTCTTTCAGATATGAAGGAAAGAAAGGATTATAAAGGATAGAATATAAGAAGCAAAGATTTTGCAGATTTATAAGTCTATAAATCTGTGCATACCATTGCACCATGGAAGCCGTCATAATATTGAGATTTAATGAAGATTTCATAAAGGTAGCTTCTATTTTGTAATATGAAGTATTTTTGATCCCCAAAACCCCTCAGCTAAAGACATACTCATACTATGCAGCCGCGGGCGTCCTTTTTACGAGCTCCCCTCATCCCCGTCTCATCCCTGCGCCCTTCCTCACCTTCGTGTCTTAATAAAGAGCCACGTGGCCGTAAACGTCATCTGCCAGATATGTGACGCGATAACGCCCGCTTGACCGTAGCCCGTAGTGTGTCCGTGGGGTGCAATCACAACTTTGGGATGAAACTCTGTAGGTATGTTATTTTTATTTGCCTCAGTGGTGGAGTGGTTAGTACCTGAATTCAACTTCCGGTCGATTTGTGGAATATTTTAGGCCTGTGTGCACCAAGATTTCGTTATCATAACCGACGGTTAACATAAGCTAAACATAAAATTTACTGTTCACGACAACCCGTACACCGGTTAAGGACGTAAACCAGGCGGTTACTTTAACCGAGCGTATGTTCTTAACCGGCGTACGGGTGGTAATGAACAGTAAATTTATAGTAAAGTTATGTTAACCGTTGGTTATGACAACCGAAATCTTGGTGCACACAGGCCTTAGAGTTATCCTTTTGCTAATAGTCTCCTTAACCTCGGGGAGTATATTCAGCCATTGATTCCGGTCACTATAATCAAATTCTGATAATAATAAATTAAACACCAAAAGCCTGCAAACCCACATTGGTGCTTCTATGCGTGGTGGATCTAAGATTATCAGCAAAGCAGCAAATCGGTCTTATTATTTCAATATGCAATGTCTTCAGTGCGATGGTTTTCGCCTTTTGGTTGATTAGATTAGGTTAGGTTAGAAACACTTCTATCATTGTTTTGGCTACTAGGTGATCTTTTTCTTGACCGTTCGTCCGAGCTCCAAGGGTCCAAAATTTGATTTGACTCTTTTAAACCCTACATATACGCCCATAAATGAAATATCGCCAACAGTTCAACAATTTTACGAACGTGTTAAAACGTTTTCAACTTATTATTAATTGCTACTTAGATGCTTCCTAGACGAAAAGTGGCAAAATTCTGAATGTTAAGCAAACTAAAATTGATACCCATAAAAACCGAAACGGTATGCAATCTCAAAGTAAATACGCAATCAAATGAAACGCCGAAGGAGGAAGGTGGGCCGAAGTGGAACGCAATAGCGCAATAAAACGAAGCAGCCAACGTCCGGGCCCGCTGGCCGGCCCCGGCCCCGGCGACATGTGGTCGGCCACTTGCATTTTTTAAAAATAAAATTTGCATACGTTTAGGGCCCGGACGGAGACGTTTTTGAGCAATATGAAGCCATAAGGACGGGTTTAAAGGACATTCTGGCGGCTTCAACTCTTTGAGATAGCTTTAATGAAATTGTTTTTCTGGTTATGGTGTTTTAAATTTTTATTGGCCTCTCGGGCCAAGCTTTTACATGCGCAGAGATCTTGTTTGATTTGTTTTAATTGAATTTTTAAGGAGTTCTTTTGTTGAAGTTTTCATAACAACATGTACTTGTATACACCACTGTATTTTTCGGAAAATCTATGGGCATTAATTTAAATATTTTAAAGTTTGAAAAACCAAAGTTGACACCTAAAGTCCTTTATGAAATTAAATTTGTCTCTTATTACATAAGGAACAAATTGAATTCCGTATTAATCATCATCATCATTACCAGCCTGTAGAAGTCCACTGTTGGACATAGGCTTTTTTTAGGGATTTCCAAACACAACGATCACGCGACACGTTTGATGTCGTCAGTCCACCTGGTTCGGGGTCGACCAACGCTGCGCTTTCCGGTGCGGGGTCCGCAACGTCCATCAGCTGTTCGAACTACGCTCCTCATTTCTTCCGTATTAACGTATTAATGCATCATATTAATTTCAGAAATTACCTGCTTGGCACTGGCAAGTTTTTCTCTCCACCAATTAGGTGAAAGAAACACTTTATTCACAATGAGCTCTAATATTGAAAGCTCTAATTCATCTGAAGATTGTTACTGTTCTCTAGCTCTATCACATACCAAATTGCACGTTATTTGAATTTTTTGATATCTAATCAATATCCACCAAATGAAACTAAGATTTCAATCTACAAGTATTAAATTATTTTTAAACGACTTAATTATTCTAGTTTATTGTACTTTTGAAACGTCGTTTTGTTTTTGTATTTTTTATAGCTTTTAAGATACATCGGTGAGAACGTGTTATATCTTCGTGTACTTTTTCTATCCATTGATAACACCAATTAACACACCCTCCAAGTGTTTATCTAAGAATAGCCCCCCTTTAATTGAGTCGACGATCAAAAGATGTCTCAGTTGGTATGAGTATACCACTCAGTGCTGCTATTTCGGCCCCTTTAAAACTAATCACCGAATTAAAAGGCCCTTCCACACTGGCCTGTGAAAGAGACGCCTTGCCGTTCACACGTCTGTCATTCCTCTGCACTTTAAAAACAAAACCTCGACACGGCAGAGGAAATGTGGTAAGGGCTGTCGACTTTCAGAATATATGTACAATTATATTGGACAATTATGGGTTATATTGAAGTAGTGTTTACTCCCGTGCCTCGAAAAGCATTTTAAGCAGCAACAAGTTTAGGCCCTGTTAGCCACAACATTTGAAAATTGATTGATTAATCGTACAGAATTAGGCAATATTACCGCAGGCGCAAGACAGTGCGTTGTACATATTTGTCATCATTAATATAATCGGCTAACGAAATATTGTTTTTTCGTAGTCGATATGAAAGATAATTAGGTTATCCATCTTTTTGCTCAAGTATTACATTAAAAACAAATATATTTCTTAACTTTATTCATTACGAGAAGAACGCTTGCTTGAAATGCTTATTTTTGCTGTAAACAGTTAAATTATGAATGCATGAGACTTAACACATACATTTAGACAGAGGGAAAAGCATTACAAAAACAAATGTAAATATATAAGATTGTTTATTTTTTGTTTGTTTTTTGCTTTAGCTGTATATCTTGATTTGAAGGACAGTGGTAACCCTGATAACCATATTCCACTTAGTAAGAAAAAAAACTCACGTAAAATGGACTCTATGTATTAAGTAATAAGGGAATGGAAACCTATGTAATGTCATGTCCATTTCCATGTCTCCCACGGTGTTATTTCTAAACGGTGTTATTTTTAAAGTATATTGTCACCATCGACTGCCGTTTATACGATTTTATTGTTCGCTGGTAGGTGAGCATAATAACGATAGAGTCATATTTAAGCGATTGATGTCGCAGTCTAAATGGGTGGGCCAACTTGTTAGGAGACGAAAATCCACACCCCTTTGGAAAGTATCGCTTGGCGAATTCTAGCCACGGCGAAAGCCTCCCACCAGCCAGACCAAGACAAATTAAGAAAAATCTCAATCTGTCCCGCCGGGAATCGAACCCAGGACCTCCGTCTTATAAATCCACCGCGCATACCACTGCGCCACGGAGGTGATGATTATGATTCTAGTCAAGAAATCTAGAGGATATTACTTTTAATTTAATTCATACTTATTAAATTTTTCTTTTGTTTTAAACAAGGTCATTGAACTCAAACAAACGAGGTCTTTTACATAGCTTTATTAAAAAATGTTGTTTGGCTATACTTATTTTATCAAATATTTTAGGTGACTGTATTTTACTTTTGTTTTATTCAAGAATATGACTGAAATTAGGTGTAAAATTCTTTAATTAAAACAATAATTTTATATTATACACACAACGGAGTATAGTGCTTCCAACTGCTACATCTAAAGCACAACGGACTCCCCAACTGCTTAGTCAGCCATCCAGCTTGACAACAATTATTATGGCAATAATTGTTGTCAAGTGGTCGTCAATAAATGAAACATTATCACCCTAAGCCCGCCAATCTGCATTGGAGTAGCTTGGTGGGTTTACACTCTATCTTTCCTCTCCTATAAAGATGAAGGCCTGGCCTTGTACTGGGCTATTAATAGGCTGATAATGATGATAATGATGATTCCTAAAGCGTTACATTTTTACGCAGCGACTCGGTAAAAAACTCTCTAATCATTCCCCGCCACTTTCCCGCGCATTTATCACCAAGTATCAATCGTGAGCGAGTACATCATCAGGTGCATTCACCTCGGGCGTTTTATTACGTTTTCTTATTAAAAAAATATCTCTTATTTGTTTCATTTCGATTCGCAGGCGGTGCGCACGTGGCGCCACCCTTTATACCAACCTTATACAAAAACCTACTTTAAGAACATGTGTATAAAGTTAAAATTACATTGCAGATGGTTAAATTAAAACTGTTAGAACCGTCGTTAAATGAACATGAGAGACGTGTTGATATGTGTGTGTGAACACCTGGACCTTTTAGCATTTATTTGAGTTCGCGGAATTTGATCGTCGTAAAGTCTACGGCCACCCACGGCTGGGCTTTGATGGAGATATAGCTCAGACTGAAATTGGTTAATAACTTCCTTGAAATGGGTACTGAAGTAATGATATTATGATTACATTAAATATTGTCTTTGTTAGTCTAGTGGTGAAGTTGTTTACGGTGTTTTGAATTTGAATAGGGAATTTTAATTTTCAGATCAAATCAAAAGACTGTTGAAACTCAAACCTTAAAACTCGTAAATAACGTCAGAATATTTTAACCAATGTTCCAACGGGGCAGAATATTTTTATTTCTAGCTCCCAAGTGATAATCATAATTATCACCGTAGTAACAAGCCACTACAGGGTTAGGTCTCTTTCCTTTTAGGAAACGGGAATTAGAGCCTAGGCTTACTATGCTGCTTCAATGCGGGCAAGCTTATGGTGATGTTTGAATACATAACGGTCCCTATCAGAAGTTTATGGTAATGTTTGACGACCTCCGTGGCGCAGGGTTGGCGCTGGATTTATCAGACCTGTGTTAGTGATGATGAGTCAGATGAAAGTTTTCTAATTTGTCTTGGTCTGGCTGACGGAAGCCATTCCCCTTTGGTTTTACCACTCTACCAACTAAAACGTATGGCCATACGATTTAGCGTTCCGGTACGTTGTCGTGTAGAAACCGAAGAGGGGTGACAAATTAAGCCAACTCTAACAAGTTGCCCGCTTCCATCTTAGACTGCATCATCACTTAACATCAGGTATAACAGCGTCAGGGGTCAACTTGTAGGCTTAAAAAAATGTTCGGTACTGACGACATAAGGTGCTGTCAGAGGCATGGATACGTAACAGTATGTACTTCCCGGCTGAAAATTTTTAGCAGAAAGACAAACTCAGCACTATTCCATTACATAACGCAAGATTCAAATCTTTCGTGATCTGAAAGTACCGCTGGACCGAAGAGGCAGTCAAACTCTCAACAGACACTAATGTCTTGTAGGCACGATGTTAACGAAGCAGGCACAGATAATAATAGCTTGTGACATTTGGTATCAGCGATGAGTGCCGAGATAATGAAATATAAGGCCGAGATTCACGGGCAATTAATCACGCACGTCGCACGGAGACGAGCGCTAATGAGTCGGTGGAGCAACATGGCGACCTAGCTTTACTGAAAAATAATATTAGTTACAAATAACATTATTATTATAAAAATAAAAAACCCAACTGCTTAGAAGTAGTGAACTGAAAAGAGAAGAACAAGGATCACAATACTTTGCTATCTGCGAGCAACGGAAGATCTACCAAAACTACGTTTGTCCCCGCCTACAGCACCAAAAAGTATTTAGAACTTTATATAGATACTTTTTTTTCTCTTTTCAGTTCATTACTTCTAAGCAGTTGGGTTTTTTGTTTCTATAATAATAATTTTATTGTCATTTTTTGTCAAAGCAGTTATATAAACATGGTATGATATATACATATTTGAAATGGTCTTTTCACGACCTTCCATTTGATATCCATATTGCTTAGATAAGAGAGATAAATATACCCTCCCCCCTCTTTTTTCCCTATTTACAGCCGCCTTTTTGAAAAATTATATAGCCTATGTCACTACCACAATTTTGACAAATTTAACGACACCTCATATGTCAAAATCCGTTTAGCCGTTTAGGCTGTAGCGCGTGCCAAAGAAATGGGCATACATACATACATACGTACATACATACATACGCTCGAAAAACATTACCCTCCTTCTGACGCAGTCGGGTAAAAGTATACTGAATTAGAAATTTTTTCTGCCACTTACTAACTAACACCTTGAAGGTTTGTGTTTAACCCACTTTTCAAATGTTACACATTCATTCGATTGTGAAAGGCGAAAGTTTTTATGTATAGATGGATGGATGTTTGTTACACTTTTAAGCGAAACTACTGAATAGATTTTAATGAAATTTCACAACATGTCAGAATAACACACAGGCATATTTTATCCTGAAATTCTCACCGGAACTTGACTCCGCGGGTGAAACCGCGGACGTCCTCTAGTCCAAAATAAATAAAAGTAGGTACATACCTAATTCCCTACTTCGTTGAATACAATTTTTGTATTCCCATTTCGTAATACACTCAATTTAATTAATAAAATTTTATAAATACTAGAAATTTAACTTGCTTAATTTGTTGGAATATAAAATATAGTACAAAAATTGGCCGCCACTCAAATATGAAAATGTTTTTGTTATTTACATAAACTCAAAATAATCACTACCCTGTCCGCAAAAGCTGCGCTAATTTTCATAATTTTCTTACATATAATAAACTAATCATAAAGAATTCAACACAGTTCAACGTAATATTGTTTTCCACATAAATGTCGGCGGTAATCCTCGGGTACTTGGTGAAAAATTAACAGGTTTCGCGCACCGAGAGCTGGTGGTAGGATTAACTGTGGGTCAGAAACATGACATTATATACCTAGGTACTAATAAACTCTTAACTCGGTGTTAGCTTGTAAATAATAGGAAAGAAGGATAAGTAACAAAAATAATTTTTAAGCTTGAACAATTGATAAAAAGTTTCGGTTTATAATATTTCAATGATAAATTCGGAGAGTTTAAAAAAGTTAAATGCGGCACAATTCAAAAGAAGAATGTTCAAAATACTTTTGGATAAAGGATATTATTCTGTTGACGAGTTCCTTAAGGACAAATATTTTGTTATTGACATAATGTAATTTATCAACTGACATTTATATAATAATAATGTAATTAAATTATTTTTATAAAATAATGATAACATTTTATATAAAATAATGATAATTGTAATATATAATTGTTTGCATGCGTATTTGGCAGAATGTGCTAAGCCTCTTTAATTGTATGTACAACTTTGTATTACCACATTCTAGCAATAAATTAATTTGAATTTGAATGTAGAAAGAAGTAGAGTAGATATTAAAAAAATATAGAGTATATACAAAAACAACACAAATATAAAGTCAATTTGCATTTGAAGTCAGTATCATAATAGAATTATAATAATTAATACAATATTCAAGATTTATTGGAATGTATGCATGCAGCTCACCGGGTAATACGTACATAATTAATTGCCACCCTACCTACCACCACATGAACATTATTATTTTGCGGAATGCCTAGTTACCACAAAGATTGACTAGTCTTTTGGAAAGGAATTTATGTAGGTACTTTTTGTTCAAATTACCTACAATACTTTCAGAGGAGCGAATTCTTATGTCAAGAAAAAGTACAGCGTTACAGTTCGTCTAATGACCATCAAGCTGAGATGGTCTTTTTTTATCTACTACAAGTTGGCTCTTGGCTGCAATCACACCTGATATTAAGTAAAGATGCAATCTAAGATGAAAGCGAGCTAACTTGTTAGGAATAGGAAGATATCCACAACACATCATACGAATGCTAAATCGTTTGGCGGTACGTCTTTGTCGGTAGGGTGGTAGTAGGCCGCTCAAAGTAGATAATAGATGAAGAAGAAGAAGGACGACGAACGACCAGCTGAATCCAATTAGGAACTCCCTCCACCGCCAAACCAAGACAAACCTAAGGAAAACCTCTAATCTGCACTTATATTAAATAGTAGACTCCGGGTTAATAGGTGTTCACTAATTAATTTCAGAGTATAGTAGCTAATGTAACTTAGTGTCTCCGGGAGCTCGAAGCGCCCAGCCCACCGTCGCAGGTTATAAGTCCACCGCGCATGCCACTGTGCCACGGAGGCAGTCATCATTATTTTAGAACGTTACAATAGGATGAAATTCACACCACAACCTACGAATGCTAAATTTGCTTGATGGTACGTCTTTGTCGGAAGGGTGGTAACTAGCCACGACGAAGTCTATCAGCCATACCAAGAAAAAATTGTACTCCAGGACTACTAGCTACCTCTATGCACAACTACTCTGTGCATAATAATATTGTATTAATGTTTCCCTGCATTGAAACCGTGTCTCTCGGAGTATGTGGACTACCGACAACAGGTGTGAGGCGAGCGTGTCGTCTAAAAATCGACATTAGTCACCGTCGCCGCTGGAGGTGGGATGTGTGTTACACTGACTTTTTTATAGAAAACCTCGCTTCTCCTGCGCGCTGTTTCGTTCCAGTGGCTCTTTGTCTATTTTTAATTCGTTACGTTCTCCACTTCGACATTGTTTATTTTAAAACCTAAATAGTACATGAAAATCGTAACATCGTACATCTTACATTTAAGAATTCAATTGTAATTTTAGTTGTGAGTATCAAATCTCTCGAAATTTACTGTGGCAAAGGAATACCTCGAATATACGTAATGTTTACAACTTATTTCCTATAAAATATACACATCTACAATTAATATTAATATATACTAATATATATCGCTTCATATATTTGTCTAATTACTTAGTTTTGTAGTGATTTTGATATGATATCGATTACAAATTTCCGCAATGAGATTAAAATAATTTTGATAACTTTTAAAGCCAGAGCTTGTGACGGCCAGAGCTTCGTAATTTTTGTACAAAAGTTGAAAGTGTGCTATGCATCTATCATAGGTAGTTATGGGAGGTTATTTATAGATCTTTATCCTGGAATCTACTATCTTTTAAAGACAATTATGATTGGAATCACAAAAAAACATATTTTTAGAATAGAGCTTATTTAAAAAGAGTTCGTATTCGACCCTAGATGACAGCGGCAGGCGACGTCTCGCAACAACAGTACTGGTTTCAATATGACCTATTACTAGCCACGAAAGTTTTTTATTTAATTTAGACATAATTATATCAGTAGTGTCGTAGCAACACGTCGCCTGCATTTGTCGGCTACGAAACTGTACTCTAACTTTTTCAAACGATTCGCTTGTCTTAAAACTTAACAGTTAGTGGGCTAGCTTCGCCCACGGAAGTGACGAAGAAAATTTGGGTAATATTTCCTCATCAGTCAGCACCTCAAAGTCGGGAGAGCATAAGGCAACGAGTAAATAAACGGAGAGATCAGAGGCGCTCGCGCATGCTGCCGATGACGGGCTAATGCGCTGACGTTGACGTTGACGCCGCCACAGTGCGAACAGACCCCGTGTTTACCTTTACCATAGAGTAGCTGCAGCGCAGAACTTTTCTATAATACCTACTGATACTGAACTAGTAAAAGAGCACAACGTAAGGCATAAATTAAATTAATAATACTCCTAAAAGTATAAATTCTAGAATATAACTGTATTTTTATCTTAATGGTCTGGCAAATAGAACGGGAACTAAGGTTAGAGCAAGTCAAAATAAATAGATTTTATAATATATTAAGTTATATTATAAGCATTATTTTAAGTGACGCATTGATATTTTTTTAATTTAGTATCTACCTCAAGTGGGTTATAGGGCAGCAGCTCGATGCAGGCGGCTCAAGTCCTGACCAGCAGAAACATCCATCGGCTGTTAATCATAATGATGATGATTACTTTTTAGTGGTAGAATCTTGGACCCAATCTGAAAGCACAACCATTCAATTTTGCCCAAACCTAATATGTACAAAACTTTGCTAATTAAGTAAGTGTCCGAATAGAATCACAATCTCTCAAACAAAAAGCAAAATAAATCCATCATCGATAAATTAATTAAAACCTTAAAGAAAATCTCTGTTGCATCAATGACCTGCAACATTTGCGTGGTAACAAAAAAAACTACACGAAAAATATGTTTACAGCGTCCTGAAAGTTATCAATACGTATGTTTGTGAGTGGAAGCGATTTCTGAGTGATCTCCTCGCCGTGATTAATGCACCTACGCTGGCGGACGTTGGCGCCTTGCCAACGGCCAACGTGCCAGCGTCCGACGCGCCAACGTCCGACGCGTTGGCGTTGGCCCGACGGTAACCGCGCGGTAACTTTTAATAACTGATGTTAGAAAAACAATCAATCCACCCATATTTAACCGTTCCATTTTTAAACACGAGTTTTATATTATGTTTGTAGTTTCTCAACAGTAATGTTTTAATTAATGGCGTTAGGAAAATAATCAATCAAGTTTTATGGTGTAATAGTTTCTGTATGTTTTTCTCTCTCTTGTTAACCATTTGAAATAATAAATGTGTTTTGGCGCAAGTAAACTTTTGCATATACGTTTGTGATCCCCAAAAATATACAACGATAGCACATGACATGCGTTTCTTTGCATTTTAGATTACTTATAAATCGATCTGCATACTAGTAAAAAGCTCAAATTTTCGGAATATGTTAAAGCCTAGTATGGTTACATACATTACCATATATGTATTTTACAACAGGGGTGTCAAACTACCAACTTAATGGAATTCCGGAAACTCCAAACTGAAATGAAAAATTCATTTTGAAAATTTCTTGGAAGATAGAAATTTTCTTAGTCTGATTTCGAATCCAGGACCTCGAGAACCATAGCCACATAATCTAACCACCAGACCAACCAGACAACAATCCAACGCTTTTTTTTTTTTTATAGTGTATAGGCTAGCGCTTGGCTACGACCACGCCTGATGGTAAGCGAAAATGCAGCCTACGGTGCAACGCGCTTGCCTAGAAGGTGCCTATTCACTCTTGACTTGAAGATACCCATATTGTACGCTTCAGCAAGTACAATAAAAGTCACACTCAAACTTAATGGAATTGGAGCAAAAACATGAGTTAGTACGTCTCCAAGTCCCAATATGTTAATAAAGCGATAGAATGACGGAGCGCCGCGCGCTGTGGGCACAGTATGAAATATGCCGCCCGCCATAAATAAGCCGTGCCACAGTATCCATTGTTATTAAGTAAACGGTTCCGGCTCACCATATTCCCGTCCGCCATATTTCATGACGCCGATCTATTTGCCTCGCGGCTACACTGTATTTTTACATTACTTACACTTGACATAGATCAAGTGTCACAGTAAGACTACACTTGTGCATATTGCAGATCAATCAATTTATGTCAATCCTGGTTACACCTTGAATTAATATTTGGTGACTAATATCACTACCTACTATCAAATTTAAGCATAGTGGATGTTTAAATTATATTATATTGTTACGTTGTTTTAAATTTTTAAAAGAAGAGGTCTTATGACACTTACTATTCATAAAAAAGTTTCTAGCTAACTGTCCATTACCACAACGCAAGTTACTGTTAAAAATTTTTATCTATTTTTATTATCACTCTAATCTCACCAACCACTGGAAGAACGCGATGGGTCTAAGTTAAAAACTCAATGTTATACCTATATAAAATATTTATTTTAATTACAATTGAGAGATGAAGCAGATGATCTACCTGATATATAATAAGTAAAAATCGTCGCCTATAAAAGTGTTACACATTCTACAAAGTGCCCTCCTGTATCTATCAATTACCACGTCCTTCGTACCGAAACACAGTAAGTAAGTAGACGGCCTCCGTGGCGCAGTGGTATGCACGGAGGTCCCGGGTTCGATTCTCGGCGGGGCAGATTGAGATTTTTCTTAATTTGTCTTGGTCTGGCTGGTGGGAGGCTTTTTGCCGTGGCTAGTTACCACCCTACCCACAAAGACGTATCGCCAAGCAATTTAGCGTTCCGGTACGATGTCGTGTAGAAACCGCAAGGGGTGTGGATATCCATCCTACTCCTAACAAGTTAGTCCGCTTCCATCTTAGATTGCATTATCACTTAACATCAGGTGTGATAGCAGTCAAGGGCCAACTTGTAGTCAATAAAAAAAAATGCTACTAACTACTTAGCAAAATAGCATATATTTTCCTCGGACAAACTCAGTCATAAAGAGCTTTAGCATTACTAACCAAAATCCTGTTTGTACATGACGTTGCATTACCTAATTCAGACAAAACAAAAAGAGTTTATTCCTTTAGAATAGGTATATGATGACACAGACAGACACACACATTATGACACTCTTTTTTACGTCAGGGGTTATTAATAAGAAAGATCCACCAACACATTCCTTACGCCACAGTAAACAAGCTGCCATCGCTACGCTGTGGCGCGGATCGGTTATCACGCCTGTTAAAAAGATTTATTATTTCTTAGCATTTATTAGCGCAGATATATATCACATACTCAGAGATATTGGGCGATGAGCAAAACGCTCATATCTCGTAAATCACGAGGCGTTTAGGGAAAGCTAGTTAGTAATATAGTGGATATAGGAAAAACATAAAAAAGTTAACAAAAATTCTATTCAATATAATAACTGTATTGGAAAGTTTCCCAGTCGTGTTAGCTTAATATTTTATTTTCTTATCGCTAGGAAATGCTAGCGACTTCGTCCATGAAATTTTTATTTTCTTAACTATAAAGATAATAATTATCTAAGCATAAATAATATGTGAATTTACATAATATAACATAATACAAATTAGTACAAGTAATAAGGAAATTCGGAGAAGGCGTAGACGGTTACAAAGTTACTTTCTTTTGCTTTATAATAATTTGCCCAGCTATCTAACTCTATACTATAACTGAAAATAAAAAATAAACTAAAAGTATCACTACAGTGAGTAGTTTTTATCTCTTCAAACCCGCTTGAATCTAAAGCTTTCGATGTGCAGTGTATAAAAAGGAAATAATTACAAATCTACTATACATAATAAGGTAAACGTCCCAATTGTCGTCAGTTTCTGAACTTCGCTACCTTTGCAGCCTTGCCAGATTACTACTAGTCATAGTAGAGAAAAACTAATTACAGGACAAGAGAGCAAATTTAATCAATTTTTTTAGAAATATAATTTTGGTATTAATTAGTAAATATAATGTAACTAAATATTAAAAAAATTTCAAAATGAGCGATTTGTACCAGTATCCGTCAGGTTTGTCCTAATTATCGTCAAAATGTCCCAGAACTCGTCAATTTTTAAAAATAATTTCAACTTTATTGACTTAAACATAAAGTTCATTTTATTAATTATTTTTTTAGTTCAATACATATGATATGATTGTTTTGATATTAGCACTCCAGCTTTGAAAATCGTATCGTAGTATACAGTCGATCTGGTGGTACTTGTTAATGGTAAATTTCCGAGCACCGTGTCTTGCCAATCGATTTAACTATAACCTTAACTACAGAGATTTTGCAATGTGACGTACTAGTTATGGGAAGTGATAAAATCAAACATAATAAGATTGACTGTCAGTTGTTATGTTTCATCGAGTTCGATGCTAATTTGTTTGCGAAGCATTCGTTATAGGCAACATTATTTGGTCTAGTTCCCATCCGTTCAGAACACACGATAAGAAACTGCCCTCCGAAACAAAGTTATTAAACTAAAATTAGCGACCGAATCGAACCTAAATGTGAACATGTGTGACCAAGCGTGGAACACTGCATATAACAAAAAGATCCAAATGCAGGACACTTGAATAAAACTTTTAACGCTGCCTCCAAATACTACAAAAGTGCTATTGCCAGGGCAAAGTGTAAGTTCGTCAACGAATTGGTCAGAGGTTGCTTAAAATGCCATCCGGATCTCGTGCTTTTTGGTCTCTTTCCAAAGCCATTCAAGGCAACTTCTGCCTTTCTTCTTTTTCATCACTCTGCAAGTCAGACGATACACTGGCCTATTCTGCTAAAGAGAAAGCAGAAATTCTTGGTACTCTCTTTGACAATAACTCTACGCTTGTTGATCGGGGAAATACACCGCCTACCATCCCGTGGTACAATAGCTCTTTGCGTAACATACTCTTCACCCAGCATGAAGTGCACAAAGCGCTTTTGTGCCTAGACATCAACAAGGCAAGTGGGCCGGATGGTATCCCAGCGGTTGTGTTGAGAACTTGTGCACCAGAGCAGACTCCAGTCCTGACACGTCTGTTTTGACTTTTCTACTCCTCCAGTACTGTTCCGACTACGTGGAAGACTGCCTTGGTACACCCTATGCCCAAAAAAGGCGATAAGTCAATTCCATCCAAGTATAGGCCTATTTCTATAAACTCCTTGCTCTCCAAAGTGATGGAACAAATTATCAACGCGCAATTTCTTGGGTACCTAGAAGAACGTCAACTCCTCAGCGATCGTCAATATGGCTTTCATTATAGCCGATCAGCTGGCTACCTCCTAGTTTACCTCACTTACCTTTGGGCACAAGCCTTAGAGAGTAAAGGAGAAGCTCTCGCGGCGAGCTTAGATATTGCGAAGGCGTTTGATCGAGCATGGCATAAGGCACTTCTGTCCTAACTACCTTCTTATGGACCCCCGGAGAAGCTATGCGATTGGATCGCCAGTTATCTAAATGAACGGAGCATTAAAGTCGTAGTGGACGGTTTGTGCTTCCTTTCCAAATCAATTAACACTGGTGTTCCACAAGGTTCAGTACTGTCGCCCACGTTATTCATACTGCACATAAATGACATGCTTTCCAGCAACAACATGCGTTGCTATACGAATGGTAGCACGGGCGACGCTCTTTACAATGGCCGCGTACAGCTTTCTCTTACACAGATGGAGCGTAGGTCCAGACTTGTGTCTGAAATTGAGACTTCCCAGAATCAAGTCTCTGACTTACTTAACTTTGTACAATTAAACCCCTCTAAGACGCAAGTCTGTGCTTTTTTTCGCTAAAAAGCCAGGGTTATGTTCGTCAGAGTACTCATTTCGCCTAGTAAATCCATTGGAATCCTTGGTGTCAACATCTCGAATGAAGTCAAATTTCACGATCATTTGGAAGGGAAAGCTAAGTTAGCTTCTAAAAAACTTGGGGTGCTCAAACGAGCCAAGCGTAACTTTCAGCCTTAACATAGGCTCTTGCCGTATAAAGCCCAAGTACGTCCGCACATGGAGTACTGCTCACATCTATGGGACGGAGCACCTTAATACCAACTTCTTCCACTTGATCGCATTCAAGGGCGGGCAGTTCGCATTGTTGACAATTCCAAACTCACCAGCAAGCTAGAACACCGTAGGGACATTAGCTCTCTATGTGTGTTCTATCGTCTTTATTATGGCGAGTGCTCTGAGGATCTGTTCGAACTTATACTACCTACTGTCTTCTCTCAGCGGAACTTGCGGCGTAGAAACCAGTTTTACCTACACCATCTGGATAGCTGGCTATCTACAACCTCTAGATTTTCTAGATCGTTTCTGCCGCGCATATGCAGACACTGGAACCAACTTCCTGCTGGAGTATTTTCTGCCAATTATAACATAGGGGTATTTATGGGGCAAAAAAATCGTTTTCTCAAAGGCTGGCAACGCATTAGCAGTACCTTTGGTGTTGCAAATTTACATAGGCGGTGGTAATCACTCAATATCAGGTGACCCGCAGGTGAGCTCGTTTGCCCTCTTTAATAGCGATGAAAAAAACACACATCTAACGATATGTTTTAACAAAGCAGCATAACGAGCTAGTAAAGCTGATATTTATATATAACACGTTAACCTAAAATCATATTTAACTTCAATTTTGACTTATGTTAAAAATGAAGACATAGGAACTATCAAGCGGATATATTATCATCTTAACATTTAAAGCTAAGTTAAAGACTTAACACTACCAGGCCGCGCCTAATGCAACTTTCTCCCTTATACCCACGCAATAAAGCTTAAACTAGAAACGGTGTCAAGTTTACGTTCATTTGTTGTGTATGACCCAGTAGTCGTCAAAATTTTGACGAGTTCTGGGTCAAGTTGGAAATTCAAAGTACGAATAGACGTCACACGCCCAAAATAAAAATAAAAAGAAATATAACACGGTTTTTTTAATTATTTCAGTAGAAAATTAAATTGACTCTTGTACAAAATAATTGGATATATCAAAAGTTGACCACAA
The DNA here is from genome assembly GCA_034621355.1 of Mycalesis mineus. Taxonomy (NCBI): domain Eukaryota; kingdom Metazoa; phylum Arthropoda; class Insecta; order Lepidoptera; family Nymphalidae; genus Mycalesis; species Mycalesis mineus. The sequence continues at coordinate 352,742 of CM067892.1, read as the reverse complement.
ATGTTACAAAAGTTACAACGTATACAAGCATGTAGAGCTGCGATTCAGTGCCTAAACTTGTAAAAAAATACAAATATTCAAAAACGCAAACTATCGTTTGTTGTTTCTCAAACACCAATAAAGTGCTGATTAAAACTTTGCATACAAATTATCGTGTATAATACCACAAATATGTTGGCATAAAAAAAATTTACTTAGTTATTATAAGAAATAAATAACAGGCCATTTTTCATATTATGACGGCTATTGGGACACTGTCGACTTTACCAGCGTTTACCTTATATAAGCTCCGTTCACCCCGGCCAGGTGACCAGAGGGCCGGGGGTCAGAGCGACAGGTACAGAAACCGCAACTATCCTAGCAAAATCCATCAAGAGCTTTTGCTGTGAAAAAACTGCCACTGAACCCCAGCCGCCTCAGATGGAGAGCGAGGCTGACTGAGACCAACCCATTGGCAGATATAACTATTGGGATGATTTCAATGGACTCCACATGCCACATGACGGTAACCTCTCAGCTGTCACAAGGTTCTCGTCATATGTAATTGTGTTAATATTATTGATTAAATATCAACAAGAAAAAGTGACAATGAAAAAGGTAGGACATAAATCAAACATTCTACAATTAAATTAATGTCATGCGTTATAACTACAAAAGCGCGAGTCCGGTACAATTTCGATAGTAACTCATCACTTTCTAAAACTATTCCCAAAATATAAATCATAAACACTTTATGATTTTCCTCGCGATTAATATTTGTCATGTTGGCACGACGATTGTTACGTCTTGTCATGTGAAGTTATTGCGTCTATATAAACAAAGAACATTCTTTATAATATTTGCTTGAGTGAAATGTACCAACTTAAGATTTAGAGATTTTCAGAAATATGAAATATAATCGTAAGTGCTGAGATTCGTAAAACTTTATAGTTTAATGGTGCTTTACTAAAGTAGGTAGCACTTGTATAATCATACAAGTAGCCTAATGTTAATTGAAGTGTAACCTTTCTCTAAATCAATAGACTATCCGATGCAGAAAAAAAATTTTTCAATTCCAATCACTTTTTCTTGATATTGGCGCATTCAACCAAATAAATTCTTCAGCTTTGACTGATTAAAAAATAAATAATACAAGTAGAGTACTAATTATATCCGTAGCAGAGCATAATTTTCTATTTTAATAATGATTTTCATTTTTTTTATACATTATACTTTAACTTGTCTCGGAAGCTACCAAAGGTAATCCAAATACACAACTGCGCATTTTGGGTTACGCCTATTTTTTCAAGCCGATCCCTTTATTAGACAAAAAGAAATAAAAGAAAATTTATTGCAGTGCAGATCAAAAGTTATCCAATGTTTATTTAATTTAGAGTTAGGTCAATTTCTACATTAACCATCAATTTATTGAGCAAAGCGTGCGATGGTCATTATAGAGAGATCCATACAAAATTCTTTAACTTCTGAGAAGTGTAGCACCGCGAACGTGTTATGAATCGGCGTACATTTATAAACTGCGATAGGACTATTCGTCATACTAATTCCTCTCCTTTATCATGGACTGATACCAAAAATGGAATATTCATACTCATAACATAAAAGATCTATTCACTATGTCTGTTTATTGAACACTGACAAGTTTTGGAAGTATAGCATGTAATTAATTGCTATCAGAAGCTTGTATTTAGGTACGGGGTAGGTATTAAGGTGTCGTGTATTAAGGTGACAGTGAGTCGCATGGAAAGGTAATCGCTGGTTGATTTTCTTTTTAAAGAATATTTCCGCTTCCCTTCCAGTTTTTTGACGACCTCTGTGGCGCAATGGTATGCGCGGTTGATTTATAAGACGGAGGTCCTGGGTTCGATTCCCGGCGGGGCAGATTGAGATTTTTCTTAATTTGTCTTGGTCTGTCTGGTGGGAGGCTTTTCCCCGTGGCTAATTACCGACAAAGACGTACCGCCAAGCGATTTAGCGTTCCGGTACGATGTCGTGTAGAAACCGAAAGGGGTGTGGATTTTCATCCTACTCCTAACAAGTTAGCCCGCTTCCGTCTTAGATTGCATCATCACTTAACATCAGGTGTGATAGCAGTCAAGGGCCAACTTGTAGTCAATAAAAAAAAATAAAAAAAAGTTAATCATAAAGATTATAGAGTATGTAGGTAATAGAAGGGGGTAAAACAATAGTCCAATCGGCTGGTGTGGAACCCATTATCTCTCTATGTTAAAACTGTCAGCTTTACTGTGGTTCTATTACCGATTTGGTAATAGAAGAACAGGTGTGATAGCAGTCAAGGGCCAACTTGTACCTAGTCGATAAAAAAAATAATTCCTACGAAATTTCCAGCTGTGGACGTCTAGAGACTGATGTAACATTATTATTAAGACTATAAAAATGTCTTGCAAATATGGAGTAATTTATTAACAACACTGATTTTTACCTGAAGGTAAAGGTAAGGATATATAGGAAGATATTTATCTATGTATGATTACAATTATCTATGTTTTGTCAAATAATTTGATCATAATAAAATAACTATTTTAAAACCAGTAAATAACGGAACAACTTGCACGAGTGATGATGTTTTTAATTTAGGAACTAGTATTTATGACTCAATTTAACTATAAAATAAAATATAATGTCGTCCGTCGGTGCTGAATAAACGTTTTATTTATGCGCAATGAATGTTTGCTTTGCGTATAAACAAAATTTATTGATACTGGTAGGTCGGTAAGTATTTTGTAATTTAAAAATCAATTTTCTAATTCAACGAAGATTTCCCTCTATTTATTATTTATTTATTTTTCACGGAAAGAAATCAACACAGTTCCATTACTCACAGCTCATCACTAAAGGATACAAATAATAAACGTACATTTTATTTGAAATAGTAACTAATAAGTACTATACATTTAAAAAATAATAAAAGAAAAGAAGAATGCCAGACAATGTAAATATTACTTTTTAACGCTCTAATAAAAACAATTAATAAATTTATTATGAATTTTTATTGCAGTTTTTTCACTATTTAATATAAAAAACATATAATTTTATTATTTAATTTGGAGTAACAGGACCTAACGTTTTTTCGCATTTTCCTTTGTTGTTTCGTAGTAAATAGTACCTACCTTTGACATGAGTTGCAAATTTTTAAAAGGTTAATGCTGGATACTAGCCTTCAGAAAGCCCACTTTTGTAAAAATACTAAAAATATCCTATTTTAAACTAAACAGTGTAACAATAAAGATTTATACTGTTGTAAAGGGAGTAAATTATAAAGAAAAGTTTAATTATTTCCTTTTTGTTTAACACTAAAAATGGATTTTTAAAACTTTATATGATACTAGGATCTACCATTTTAATATTTTTATAATTTTTTCTTCAGAGGTAGGATCTAAAGGCATTATCCTTAGATTAGTTTCTTCAATTTAAATATTTATTTATTGAAGCTTTGCGACGTAAAGTCAAGTAATTAATTTATTTCTGAATTTTTATTTTAGTTATTACAACACCCCAAAATAAATAAAAAGCTCAATAATTTTATTTTTAATTTAGAGTAACAGGACATAAACATGTTTTTTAGAATTTTCCTTCGTTATGGCGTAGGAAAATAAAGTACCTATCTGTGTAATTACCTACGTATGTTTAAAATTTATAATAAAAAGATAATAGGTGAATGCAGTATGTATGTAATTACAGTATTTAATATATTTAAAAAATGTACAGTTGTATGTTACGGAAAAGATATAATTTATTTTAAACATAAAAAAGACAATTTCTTCTCTTTGCCTCAAATCCAATAACTCTCCACGTGTAACCGATTTACAGTAATTATTTCGAGTAGGTGTAGCGCGGAATATTTCCTAAAAATATAGCACTTAAACCTGGAATAAATCAATAGGCTTTATTCACCGGAGCTCGCGCGTCAACAATATTAATCAACTTAATTGCTCCCATCAACAACCAGTTTGGCGTCTGCTCAAGAATGTGTAAAAACTCACAATGTATCCGACTGCCCACCTTGCTCCTCACCTACGCTATCACCTGTTGGCGAAAACATTCGGTTTATGATCAGTTTTATTGCGCACGCTCCTGTACTACTTGTTGCTATTATAAACATTCTTGTAGATATTATTTTTAATGGCACATTATAAGTCTCTCTTCTTATAAGATCACTTGAACCTGTTGTAGGATTTGTAGTTTAGACCCACTATACTGTTCCAGTCGGAGTAGGTGGGCAGTATTTTACCTAGTAATTATCTGGTGATAATTAGGTTAATTCGCAGAAGAAAAAAAGTAACCGACATAGCTCAGCGAGTCGCAGAACTGAAGTGACAATGGGCGGGGCACGTGGTTCGAACAGCTGATGGACGTTGGGGGCCCAAGGTGCGAGATTGGTGACCCCGCATCGGAAAGCGCAATGTTGATCGACCCCCAATCATGGACTGATGACATCAAACGTGTCGCAGGAAGCCGCTGGCAACAGGCGGGATCGTTGTGTTTGGAAGTCCCTAAAAAAGGACGTCTACCGACTCGTAATGATGATGATAATTAATTAGGTTAGTGATGGAGCGGTCTCCAACCTCTTCAGGACTATCCCGGAATCATATCATATCACAGAATATATTTATGTGTGTCGATACATTAATATATTCCGAAACATGGAAATGTTACACAACCATTTTCCCAATTCTAGAAACTCAAAAAACTTAAAAAAAAGGAAAAAGGAAAACGTAGTATATTTTAGTCTGACCTGGGAATCAAACCATTGATTCTAATCACTGGAAATTTAAATGAGGCAAGAATGTAAAGAGTAGAAACTGAGTGTTTGTATATGAAATGAAAATGTGAAAAATCAATACTAAGTACAACTTTTTTATTTCAATTTTTTGACGGGCTCTGTGGCGCAGTGGTATGCGTTGTGGATTTATAAACCAGAGGCCCAGGGTTCGATTCTCGGCTGGGTGATTAAGATTTCCTAAATTGGTCCAGGACCTGCTAGTACGACATGGCTAGTTACCACCCTACTGACAAAGATGTACCGGTAGGCGATTTAACGTTTCGGTACGATGTCGTGTAGAAACCAAAACAGGGTGTTGTGTTTCATCCTTGTCCTATCAATTTAGCCCACTTCAATCTTAGATTGCGTCATCACTTACCGTCAGGTGTGATCGCAGTCACGGGCTAACTGGTTACTCCAAAAGCCACCACAATTCAAACGAACATCAATGAACTAGTTTATCATACTAGCGTAGGCTGGTGTTTCTTATTAAAATGTGGATGATCTGACTCTAACACAATGTATGACTTAATTAATTTCATAACATGATTAATCTTAGGTGGTATGTATGTTCGTAAACCTGACACCATATCCGCAACACTGCGCGCCAACACGTGAGATATAAAGGGCCTTTCATACTCGCGGCCGGACGCACGCTTCCTGACACCGATACTTTAAGCGAATGCTACTTACTGCGAGCTGTCCTAATCACTCAATCAATTAAATTTTTTAACTGCTTTAATGGTCCAGTGGTTACCCAATGGTTAACAGAGCTTGAAGTTCTAAGTTCGAGGGCTATGGAATAATACGTACAAAATTTCTTATTAGAATTTTTATTGTTATCGAATATAAGATTAGCGTTGGTATCAAATTGGTTGTGATGATGAGTGTATGAATGGAGTGGGACTTGTGTCCGACCAAAACCACATTCTTTTCAGTTTCTACACGACCGTATCGATAACGCTATATTGAGTTAACTATTATTAAACCGTGTTTTCATCTATACTAAAGCCAAACTGGATTGAGAATGCTTGTCAACAAACAAATTAAAAATGAAGGTAGAAATCAATAGTCATTTTACAGCTATTTTTTTAATTAACTAGTTAATGACGAATTCATGACAATAAATTAGATTGTAAGTTACAAACTAATTATTATATTGAGTACTTTTTAAGATTTGTTAAATAACCAACCATAATTTTAAATTTATTAGCTTAAAATGTATTGTATATTTTACCTTATATTTAATTTGTTTGTTTCAACCATTATTAAACCGTGTTTTCACCTAGATACTAAGCGATGATGGAATTCCAGTTAATAACATAGGTAGGCTAAAAGTTTCTTTTTACTATTGTAATCAATTACATCTGGTGTTAAGTGATGATGCAATCTAAGACAAAAGCAGGCTTCTTTAGGTGCAGGAAGAAATCTACACCCCTTTCTGCACGTCCTTAGCGGTAGGTATTTCTTTTCTTTGTAACTGTGATGGTGGTAACTACCCTCGGCCAAATCCTCCCACTAGCCAATCCAAGACTAATTTATAAAATATCAATCAACCCAACCGGTAATCGAACCGAACCGACGCGGTCAAAAGCTTGTTATACCTACTAGTATGTTTTAGTACACAAAATGTGCTTAGGTATCTAAAGTTTACGAATGCCACATTTCCAACGGTAGTGTACAAGGCGCGGTGAGTCTCACCTCAAAGGCAGATTTGTGAAAAAAATGGCGTCTGCCTCATCGTTAACAGAGATGCTCTGTGTGCGACGGACGCTGGCTTCCGTCTGAGGGTCAGGTTACAAGACCTGTGGGCCCACGGGTTAAACGTTGCGGACGTTTAGGACTTCTTCCTGAAAAGGGAATATGTAGCGAATATCGCGTAGACCAACCACGCTGCTTCCTTGTACTTGTCCGGTCTTGGTTTTGACAGGGGTTTATGTTACCGAATTGTTATATAGAATTATAGAAACCCACGACTTGACGTGCTTGTTCTTTGAGGCACGGAACATCACACCGCCATTTTAATGAGAATATCTTAAACCTCAATTTTCGTAGCTTGACTGTTGAATCGGACGCAGTACCTCGTGATGCAAAGCAATCTAAGCTTACCACTGGACTATCGAGACAGTTATGCTAGGTAGGTATATCTTTTATGTAGGTGTTTGTTAATTTTTATTAGTAACCAATAGTAGACCAATAAAACTAAGTCATAGATAGAAACGGCATTCAGCTATACAACAGTCGATGCCAGATCAAATTAGATCGAATCATTTCATGTACATATTGTAAATTGCTATAACATCTGAGCAGTGATAATCTCGATCAAGGCCACGTCGTTAGTCCAAACATAACGTTACGGGGAACCTGCCCTGCTGCGCTGCTAGCCGAAACTAGGGCACGTCGATAATCAACGGATTCCGCGAACCACTGACCGACAGCTCTGTAGCCGATCCCACCGAATCATTGTACAAGATCCGGTGAGAGCGTTTCGTTTCGAGAAAACGAAATAAAAATTTAATAAACTCCCTACGTAAAATATTCTTATAGTTTAATGAACAAACCATAAAAAGTAAAAAAAACCGAGTAATGGTACGCCTTACATCATTTTGGAAAAAAAGAATATTCATACACAGCTGGGCTGATATGAACCAAACTTAGCTAAGAATCACCGCAAGAAAAATGGTTTTCAAATTAAAAAAAACCGCATCGAAATTGGTCTATCCGTTTGAGTGCTACGATACCACAGGGACACACAAACACACAGATACACACACAGACAGACATCAAAGTCAAACAACAACAAACAACAAACATCTCTGTGTATGTTATTTAACTCCCACCTGTTAATACATTTTTTGGTTAGCTTATGCGGCTAGAGATCACAAGTTCGAGTCCTGATTTGGACTGTGTTATCTAGAGGCTGTTAAAGATGATTAACTATGATAAACATAAAACCGCCAACCCGCATTGAAGCAACATGGTGATTCTACGCTTCATTCTTTGATACAATCAAGGCTTCATTACGCTCTTATCCAAGGTAATGACGTTCAAGTAATGACTTTAAATATAATATAAAATAAAGATCTTAAACTTTATATAAGTTAATTTATATGATTTATCAATAAAAAAATTTTAACAAAAAATAGAACCGTCTCAAAACGCAACAAAAACTAAAAAATAACTGTGTCATTTAGTTGCTTTAATTTACTTAAGCATATCTAAGAAGTCGGTGCCAGCCAACTATAAGAAACATTTATTTTACGTAGTAAAGAAGTTTGTGGGTAACGTTCTTAAAGTTGACCTTGGCTGGCACCGACTCCAGCTTATATATATATATATATAGCAGCTCCGAGATATGCTTAAGTAAATTAAAGCAACGAAATGATATTTTTTACTTTATAGTGCGTTTTGAGTCTATTTTTTTTTATTTTTATTTCTTACTCTTTAGTGATTTACCGACCGACCAATTGTGCCTATAAAATTTGAAGAGTTCCTTCAATATTCCCAACATATCATCATCAGATCCTAACATGATAATGGGACCATCTTGGAAGTGTGCCCTTTCTAATAAAAAAAGAATTATCACAATCGGACAACTCTGTAAAAAGTTATGCGCGGTCATACATAAATATTTATATATACGTGTCGAATTAGGAACCTCCTATGTTTTTTTTCGTCGGTTAAAAAAATATGTAGTACTCTTTAGTAATAATTTCGTAACATTCTAAGTTCAAGTTTAAGCTTACCTGAGGCTCAACAACAATGTAACAGAAAAAACACGGCTATACATCCTTGAAGAATTCTGTAAAAAAAACCTTATAAATCTTTATTTTAATGAGCGTTTTTTAATAATAATTTGTTTATCAAATAGAAAATATTTTTTTTTTCTTTTGAGATAAACTTCATTCATTGTTACACCATGAGCCGCAGTAGTAATTCTACCAGCCGCTAGATGGCGCTACTGGTACCAAAAGATCTAAAACTATACGACTTCCAGGGGAAGGAAAAATATATATAAAAAATATAAGTCTTTTTGATTTTTAAATGAAAAATTGAAAACTTTCTATCAGATGTGGTGGTGTGGTGGAAATAGAAAAAATATATGAACTAGTTTACCGGCTCAGAATTCAATGAAAATTTCTTAGGAGAATGAAAAGCTCAGAATTATTTCACAGCCCAGAATTTGAACCCAGGATTTCTTTATCAAAGCGACATAGGCATACCACTAGATCTACGGAGCAGTGTATAACACAGTGGCATTTATATTTTAGTATTTAACGTAGTGCGTCTGCGAGCGTTTGTCTAGTCTAGATATAAATAAAATGTATCTAGACACGCACAGACGACTCAACTATTTTTATACTAATTTATGGCACAGTTTTAGTTCCACTATTTCATTTGAATTGGACAAAGATTCATATGATCTTTGAGAGGAGGAAATTTTAAAAGTAAGGAATTGAGGTCATCCAAGATTAATTACTACGCGGCTTTTTTAATAATTTAAATTTATTTTTTTCTGACTTGGTTGTTGCGAAGGTTAAATTTATCTCAATTTTTGTATCCCACCTGACATCTATTAGTTATTGTATTTTAAGGAGTCAAAAAATTTAAGATCTCTATTATTTTCAAACTATTAACTCCTTATTTATAGTACAGGGGATAAGGAACTTAGACCCGCCGCTCTGCTCCAATGCGGGTTGGCGTTGGGGTTGCGGGGTTAAATCTCCTTTCCGACTCCGCTAACGGAATATTTCTTAGAAGAAAGAAAGACATCGTATGTAGGTATTTATGTAGGTATGTATGTATGTATGTATGTATATATATATGTTTGCATTTAGTATTTTATGTAAGTATATTATTATTTGATAATTTGTTACTATAGTTCCTTTATTTATGTGTACGTACACCCGAACCTTCTCTAATGGATGCACTTTTCCTCTCCAATATAGGTTATCTGGAAGAGATCGCTTATTAGCGATAAGACCGCCAATTGAGCATTGTTTTTATTTCTAATGTATTTTCTATTTTGTAAGCTCTTTTCTTTGGTGTACAATAAATAATATTTCATTCATTCATTTAAAAACATAGTATTATTTCATAGCTTGACACAGGACTCGAACCCAAGACCTCGCAATCGAAAGCCATATAGGCTCACCACTGAACCAAGCTAACAAAGTAAAATAACATGTAAGTTAATTCAATCATAATATTTAAGTATGGTATAAATATAAATTGTAAACAAAGAAAGGACTTTGAAACCGGTACCTACTACTATATTAAAATTATATTCTTTGAGAGTTAACCGATTCCATGAACCACATATGGGCAAGACATCACTTTTTATATTATTTATACAACATTATTGCCTTCTACGCAACTTAGATTGTCATTTAAGCAAAAACAACCTCTATTTTGTATATGCTAAGACATACGCAAAGAGCATTTTAATTTAGTTATTGTAAAGTGACCATATTGTAAGAAAGAAATCAGTTTGAGCAATTATGAATTTTATTACACAGTTTTAAGACTCAAGTTATGTGTACATGTAAGTATGTATGAATGTCCTTAGAAGTACCGCAGTTACCTGCGGAGGTGTGGGCCATGTGCTTTTATGAATGGATATTGTTACACTGTTTTTACTAATATTTTATTTGTACAAAGCAATTTATACTTTATTACTACACAGTTTGGGTGCAGTTTTATTTATTACATACACTTAATGTAAAGTGTTGAAGGATTTTTTATCGAAACACGTGAACGAATAGAAATTAGATACGTACCGTTCTACGTATATTATGATAACATCACCCAAATGCGAGGTGTATTTAGTTTTGTTATACAAGCAGGTACCTCTGGGTGTAATGGGGAGACTTGTACCAGTCTCCTCGATTGGCATTGCAGCATCCTGGGATTCCAAAGTCCCCGCACAGGAAAGCGTAGTGTTGCTTGACTCTCCACCAAATGAATTGCAAGGAGCTTAATGCAGGCGGCTTCATTACAAAAGGTCGTAAAAGTGAAGCAAAAACCTATATCTCCGTAATAGATTCCTACTTTCCTCAATTTAATAAGTACGCACTAGTAATATTCTTATTAGACGCGGATGAAATTGTGGAAACACCATATTGTTTATTCTTTGTCCGTTTGTCCATCATATTGCCCGTTCACATAAGAACGGTATAATAATAATCCACTATCCAAGCGCTACTCAATACAAATGCGTCCTAATTCTATACCTACGCATTATTTGGCAGTTCTTAGGTCTTAAACGGAGATACCTGACTTTTAATGTATACAGAAATTAGTAACTCAAAATAAATCAATTTGGTTGCACGCTCTGTGACGATCTGGACCGGTTTATCTCATACTTTGTATAAATTATTACGAATGGATGTTGATAAGTGTAAATAAAAAGTTATCTCCCCGGTAAATTAACGAGGTACCGTAACAGTTTTGATGTTTCGAGATTCCTTCGTTATCGTAATTCATGACGGCTGTTGGCGTCGATTAGATAAACATTGACCTGCCGACCCCGGCTTCCTCTCCGATAGTGCACCTATTTATTGACCGATTTTCAATAAAGACGGAGATTCTTAATTATGAATGATTGTATAGTATTGAATAGATTATAATGGTAATGGTATGAGTACATACATTTGGTAATTATGTAGGGTGATAAGAGAGACGAAGAAAAGATCCATGTTAACGAAATGACTAAATAAGAGGAAGTCTGAAAGTAACACTATACTAAAGCCAAACTCGACTGAGAATGCTTGTCAACAAACAAATTAAAAATGAATGTAAAAATCACTAGTCATTTTACACCTATTTCTTTTAATTAACTAGTTAATGACGAATTCATGACAATATATTAGATAAGTAAGCTTAAAACTTATTAATATATTCAATATCTTTTAAATGAGATTTTTTAAAATAACAAAACATAATTATAAATTTATTAGGCATAAAATGTGTTGCGTTTTCTACCTTCACTTTAAATTTGTTTGTTGACAAGCATTCTCAATGGAGTTTGGCTTTAGTATAGTGACTGTTGTGTTGAGGAGCAACAGGGTTAGCCTTGTATGGGTATGTGATGCTAAGGGGTGAAAGGCATACTACACGAATAATGTTAAATTTGCAAGTGGAAGTAGATACATAAGAGGCGAGGAAGGCCATAGGGAGTATGTGATGGCATGACAGAATATGCCGACCACACTTGAGTGGTAAAAGGACTACATGATGATTTGGTAATTTTACCTAGAAATTCCGGGAGATATGAATTTAATATACCTACTGGTAGTACCTTCAAGTGGATCTTCTGATATTTTTACCCGACTGCGTCAGAAGGAGGGTTATGTTTTTCGAGCGTATGTATGTATGTATCTATGCCAATTTTTTCGGCACGCGCTACAGCCTAAATGGTTGAACGAATTTTGACAATTGAGGTGTCGTTGAATTTGTCAAAATTGTGGTAGTGACATAAGCTATATAAATTTTCAAAATGGCGGCTGCAAATTGGGGGACGTGTGTATCTTTCTCTTATCTTAGCAATATGGGTGTTAAATGAAAAGTCGTAAAAAGATAAATATTATACATTGTTCATATTACTGTTTTAACAAAAAATGGCAAAAAGTTTACCAAGTGTACAGTCTCATTTCTATATCATTAACTAAAACTAAAAAGACTCAAATGAAATTATTATTATAAAAACAAAAAACCTGACTGCTTAGAAGTTATGAACTGAAAAGAGAAAAACAAGGATCACTATATCTATATAAAATTCTAAATACTTTATGGTGTTGCAAACAGGGACAAAATACTTTAACCTGCGGGGAAAGAAAGATCTACCAAAACTACGTTTGTCCCCGCCTGCAGCACCATAAAGTATTAAGAATTTTATACAGATATAGTAATCCTAGTTTTTCTCTTTTCAGTTCATACCTTCTAAGCAGTCGGGTTTTTTGTTTTTATATTAATAATTTTTGTAAAGTATAAAAATCTCAAACTCTAGATGCGTTATTGAACAATTTAACCACCGGTCCAATAATTCATTTTCGGTTGTATCAAAGAAGTCTTGATAGTCACGTGATAGTGTCAAGATATTTGAGTATCTGTACAAAGAAGCATTTAATAGAGGTAGGTATCGCGTCCACGTAAACAATTCTCCGAAACTAACATACAAAGTACGGTATGGGCGCGGAATAAAAAGGGTAATTAAAGTCACAACGAGCGCTCAGTTTGATACATTGTAAGGCTTCCGCCAATCAACTGTGAGAGTACCTTGTTTAATACGGTTTCCGTGGAGATTGAAACTGAACTGTGGTCGGTATCTATAGGTACTCACAGTACATCTCGATCGCGATCGGATCGTTATACACGATACAATCCTAAATTCTAATAGCGAGCGTATAATTTAAAAATTCTAAATTTGTGTTTTCAAGTAGGCTTTATTTAGAAACAATTTTGAAATGTCGAGTTTGATTATCTGTAGTTACTCTACCACCGGTTTGAAAAACAAATTTGTATTGAATAGAGCCGGTAAGAAACTCATTTTCTATCATATATATCATTTTTGACGACCTCCGTGGCGCAATGGTATGCGCGGTGGATTTATAAGACGGAGGTCCTGAGTTCGATTCCCGGCGGGGCAGATTGAGGTTTTTCTTAATTTGTCTTGGTTGTGGCTGGTGGGAGGCTTTGCCGTGGCTAGTTACCACCCTACCGACAAAGACGTATCGCCAAGCGATTTAGCGTTCCGGTACGATGTCGTGTAGAAACCGAAAGGGGTCCCACTCCTAACTAGTTAGCCCACTTCCCTCTTAGACTGCATCATCACTTAACATCAGGTGTGATAGCAGTCAAGGAGCAACATGTAGTTGATAAAAAAAAATATTATGCCTGAAAATGGATACATTTCGAAATTTCTTCTCTTCTAGAGTTGTATGACACTAGTGTAGTGTAACGAATTGAACCCATAACCTTATGCATCGCGTCCTGCCCCTTAACTGCTGAGTTATTAAGTCTTCAAAATATTTATTTGTTCTTTATTTTCTCGTCGATTTATGACATTATCAAGGTAAAGTTTGATAATCCTTGACATTGTAAAATTAATGAATGAATTCTTATTTTTGACATTTGCCAATTAGTTGTAATTAATATTGTTTACTCTTACGCTGTTTTGTTATTTAGTGTTTCTTAGGTTTTAGCTTTTAGTTTGTAACTATCAATTGTTTTACATAATTTGTATTTTTTTTTCTTATCATTTATTTATTTAAATTTTTTTTTTAATTTTTAACAATGCTTATAAAACAATTATAAAAAACACTATTAAAAATTTATAAAAAAAACCAGTCCGCCTGCTGTGGGGTCCGGGGGTCCAAGCAGCCGGTAGCCAGGGCTCCAGAGTGAGGAACCTCCTCACATTACACGCCATTTCAAGAATAACTGCCTTCTGTATCCGACCCTTGATCCAACAGCTAAGCGAAAACTTCTTAAGGTGTTTGTCGAAGCTTTTCGCTATAAGACCATTAACTGAAACGACTATAAGATCAATAATCTTCGAGTCAACAACTTGTATTGTTTTTATAATTGTATTTTGCCTAGATTAATATTGTAGACATACTTAGTATATATTTCAAAGTATCAAAAACCTTCTAGTTATTTTGACCAATCGGAACGAAAATGTATTGGGATTTATTTAATTAAATATTAGAATAAAATACCTAGAAGGTTTTTGATACTTTAAAATTAGTATCGCGGAACGCTTGGGTAACCCTTCATATATTAGAAGGTATATATTGACAATTGTATTTTACATTATATTGTGAAAGTTGTGAAAACCTATAAGCTGAGCATTTACGGAAGTTACCCTAGTATAAATGTAATATTAACGTATATCAGTGGTTGGTTTTAATAAATAAATAAATAGACCTGTGTTAAGCCTATGTGACCTGGACTTCAATTAGAACTTAGACTTCAATCATCAGGATGGATACAAGCTCCAAGTTCCTCTATTGCAATATTAGCCTGACCCCTGAGTCGGCCATTAAACAGCCTAACAATGCTAATGGACATTGAAAATCTACCAATAGTCAGCCGATTAGGTACTCAGTGGCCACTCTTGCATGAGAGGTATGAGTATAAAGACAGACACACACAGCGCCGACCGAGGTATGGCGAGCACGTGTGGCGCACAAAAAACGCCTTAATAACACGAGGTGCCGCGGGGGTCGCCGCTAGTGTTGTGCCCACGATGCGTTTAACTTGTTATCGATGTTAAATATTAATAAAACAGCGGTACCTTAAAAAAGTAATTATAGACATGCTTAGTATATTCAACTAGTTTTGCTATTTGAATTATGTTATTCGTGAAAAAACCCGATAGCTCTATTGTTGATGCGCTATAAATGTTAAAGTATATATATTTCGAGGAGCATGTAATGTGAATATAATATTCCAAGCAAAACTGCACCTGCTACATAAAAATTGGTCGTGTATTATAAGATATGATCGTTCCGAATAAAAATAATTTTGTTTACGAACAAAACTTATACACATACTACGTATTAATTATTTTTTGAAAAGGAGCAATTACTGAATTATCCAATAGCTTAACGTTAAACTATTTTCATACCAGTGGTATACAGACATTGATGTCATTTCAGAACTGCTGCTGCTTGCTTATTGATTTGATTAATAACATACGAGTACGTACATAATAGACGCTTCTGCTCTGATTACTGCTACATTGTACTCAGTGTTGGTCGGTTGCATGTTGAGTAGGTGAGTATTTATCGAGCATCGAGATATAGCAGCGCAGCGCAGCGCAGCGCAGCGCAGCACTGCTGTGGAACGGGTTTAATTACAAGGCTCGGGCGCAGGGCGACAGGTTGTCGGGTGACGTCACGCTGCATGTGCGCCTGTGTGGCGAGGTGTTTATCCGCAGCACATTGTTACAGCTATGCTATAGACGCTTCTGCTCTGATTACTGCTACATTGTACACAGTGTTGGTCGGTTGCATGTTGAGTAGGTAAGTATTTACCGAGTATCGAGGTACAGCAACGCAGCGCAGCGCAGCACTGCTGTGGGACGGGTTTAATTACACGGCTCGGGCGCGGGGCGACAGGTTGTCGGGTGACGTTACGCTGCATGTGCGCCTGTGTGGCGAGGTGTTTATCCGCAGCACATTGTTACAGCTATGCTATAGACGCTTCTGCTCTGATTACTGCTACATTGTACACAGTGTTGGTCGGTTGCATGTTGAGTAGGTAAGTATTTACCGAGTATCGAGGTACAGCAACGCAGCGCAGCGCAGCACTGCTGTGGGACGGGTTTAATTACACGGCTCGGGCGCGGGGCGACAGGTTGTCGGGTGACGTTACGCTGCATGTGCGCCTGTGTGGCGAGGTGTTTATCCGCAGCACATTGTTACAGCTATGCTATAGACGCTTCTGCTCTGATTACTGCTACATTGTACACAGTGTTGGTCGGTTGCATGTTGAGTAGGTAAGTATTTACCGAGTATCGAGGTACAGCAACGCAGCGCAGCGCAGCACTGCTGTGGGACGGGTTTAATTACACGGCTCGGGCGCGGGGCGACAGGTTGTCGGGTGACGTCACGCTGCATGTGCGCCTGTGTGGCGAGGTGTTTATCCGCAGCACATTGTTACAGCTATGCTATAGACGCTTCTGCTCTGATTACTGCTACATTGTACACAGTGTTGGTCGGTTGCATGTTGAGTAGGTAAGTATTTACCGAGTATCGAGGTACAGCAACGCAGCGCAGCGCAGCACTGCTGTGGGACGGGTTTAATTACACGGCTCGGGCGCGGGGCGACAGGTTGTCGGGTGACGTTACGCTGCATGTGCGCCTGTGTGGCGAGGTGTTTATCCGCAGCACATTGTTACAGCTATGCTATAGACGCTTCTGCTCTGATTACTGCTACATTGTACACAGTGTTGGTCGGTTGCATGTTGAGTAGGTAAGTATTTACCGAGTATCGAGGTACAGCAACGCAGCGCAGCGCAGCACTGCTGTGGGACGGGTTTAATTACACGGCTCGGGCGCGGGGCGACAGGTTGTCGGGTGACGTTACGCTGCATGTGCGCCTGTGTGGCGAGGTGTTTATCCGCAGCACATTGTTACAGCTATGCTATAGACGCTTCTGCTCTGATTACTGCTACATTGTACACAGTGTTGGTCGGTTGCATGTTGAGTAGGTAAGTATTTACCGAGTATCGAGGTACAGCAACGCAGCGCAGCGCAGCACTGCTGTGGGACGGGTTTAATTACACGGCTCGGGCGCGGGGCGACAGGTTGTCGGGTGACGTTACGCTGCATGTGCGCCTGTGTGGCGAGGTGTTTATCCGCAGCACATTGTTACAGCTATGCTATAGACGCTTCTGCTCTGATTACTGCTACATTGTACACTGTGTTGGTCGGTTGCATGTTGAGTAGGTAAGTATTTATCGAGTATCGAGGTACAGCAACGCAGCGCAGCGCAGCACTGCTGTGGGACGGGTTTAATTACACGGCTCGGGCGCGGGGCGACAGGTTGTCGGGTGACGTCACGCTGCATGTGCGCCTGTGTGGCGAGGTGTTTATCCGCAGCACATTGTTACAGCTATGCTATAGACGCTTCTGCTCTGATTACTGTATTTTACCAACAATGGTATTGTTGTTAAAATTATGGCAAACTTTGCACATCATCTTCACTATCAGCCTATTAACGGTCTACTTCAGGGCCGGGTCTTCGTCTTTATGAGAGAGGAAATATGGAGCATTGGCCCATAGAGGGAATATCGAGCAACGTTGGTTTAACGCGGATGAATTAACAATCACTTTCGTGCCATAAGGATAATAACCTAGTTTGACGACCTCCGTGGCGCAGTGGTATGCGCGGTGGATTTATAAGACGGAGGTCCTGGGTTCGATTCCCGGCGGGGCAGATTGAGATTTTTCTTAATTTGTCTTGGTCTGGCTGGTGGGAGGCTTCCGCCGTGGCTAGTTACCGACAAAGACGTATCGCCAAGCGATTCAGCGTTCCGGTACGATGTCGTGTAGAAACCGAAACGGGTGTGGATTTCATCCTGCTTCTAACAAGTTGGTCCGCTGCTATCTTAGATTGCATCATCACTTAACATCAGGTGTAATAGCAGTCAAGGGCCAACTTGTAGTTAATAATAATAAAAAAAAACCGCCACTTACTGAAGAGAAGTTCAATATTTTATATCCTGATCCAGGTTTCAATCCCAGGACCTCGAAATCAGATGCCACATAGGTCTCTGGACAGTGCAGTTAGTTAATGTCAGCACGGTTCTATGTAAGAATTGTGGTAAGGTTCTAGGTTTATTTTAACCTAATTGTAAGATTTACAACTTTTACCAGTGTGGTTCAATTTCTCCTAGAAAAAAAATTGGTTGTCTGTAAAGTCGGTTTACTGACGATAGTTGAACGTGACAACGTCTGAAGAAAATACTGATGGAATGGTAGCATTTAATTGGTTATTAAAATTTTTAATTTAAGTATATTTTTATAAATATTAATTTAAATTAATAAAATAATTGATTTTGATTTTATAAATTTATATTTTAAATTTATAATAAATATATTAATTTTTAATTTAAAATTAATATATTTAATAGAATGTCGAAGGCTGCCGAACGCAAAGGCCGATTGTGCTTCTTTGTCGCTCGTTCCTCGCTCTCGCTTGCACTTCAAGCCTTACATGGAACGCCTCAAAGCGTGGTAACGACGCATGACGTCATGTTTTTTCGTGCGTGCAGCCGGCTCTATCGAATTATAAGACGTTGTCACGTCAAAAAGGCTGTGATGATACCCTCATGCTTTGCTAACAATTTTACAGTTCGACTTACATTCTCATTTTATAGGTACGTTTGTGTCTCAGGCATTTGCCTGTCTGAACTCCTTACTATTATCGCTAAAGCCGATAAGTCTTTTTATTTATCAGAATTGACAATCTACATCTAAATGTATTATTAAATTACGACAATTTATGTTAAAGCTCAGATTTAATTTATCAAGTCATATTCATCATGTGCTATTATGTTACCTCGCTTTACGAGTATGATTTAACTAACGTAACAATTTCTCCGCGGAACCGAAACTTTTATTAGACAGTTTATTTGTTCCCGAAGCTTCCATTCGTTTTTACTCTCTTTCTCATTTTAAATGGGGGTTCATAAAGCATACGTTTCACTGGGAACCGCAGTTTGACAAACTAACAGTACGCATCAGTAGAATAGTGCAATGCATAACGACTAACTTAGGACAATAGTTTTATGATTAGCAGAGAATTCTCTATACTTTTCTTTTAGCTTCTATGCAAGATATTTTTAAGCCAATTCCCACCGTTAGACAAGAAATGCGTACAAGATAAAATTTTTTTAATAAAAAATGTAACCGACTTTAAAATGCACTAAAAAGTAAAAATAATTGCGTCTTTTAGTTACATTAATTTACTTAAACATATTTATGAAGTCAGTGCTTACCATCCAAGTTTAGGTGACGTATATAAAGTAGAAAGCTCGGGTGGTACCGTAACATACATACAAAAAAAAATTACAGTCGTATTGAGAATCTCCTCCTGTTTTTGGAGTCGGTTAAACAGAGAGGTAAATTAATAATTTACTTTAAAGAAAAAAACATGTATTTTTGGATTGTTACAGGTTAAAATTGTAATTTGTATTAAATTGTAATAAAATTGTAATTTTGTGTACGATAATTTTACAAAATTATCCCCAACTACTGTTTTTGCAATACGCTAACTTTATCTGCTCTTGTATTTTTGCATTATAACGATAATACTGTTATTGTTATAATGCAAAAAAGAACATAGGCATAAGGTGATTACTGGATTTAATGTTCAGTGCTAATTCATAAACTGTAATGTCGCGAGCAGTGTTGCCTGATTACCCGGCGCGTCTTTTTGTCAATTTCAGCGGATTTCATACTCAGTTGTAATTTATAAACAATCTCTATTTCTCTCGATCTATATTACGAGTATATAAGACAGAGAGAGATAGAGACGACTTCCAGACTCGCACTGTCGAATTTCGTTAAAGAAACGACGTTTGAACTGTACAGATAGGCAGTCGGCGTCGGGAACAGTGTTGCCTGATTACCGGGCGCGCCTTTTTGCCAACTTCGCCGGATTTCATATTCAGTTCGGGGTAAAAAAAAAGGTGTCGCGAGTTTTTCCGAGTTTGGAATGAATTCACGCACCCGCGCCGCCACCGCCGCCGCGCCGCCGGACCACGCGACCTGACAAATGAGTTGCGGACGCACACGGCTCGTGGACGCATACATTTCGTGGACGCACACGGTGCGTGGACGCATATATTTATTTGTTTATTTATTAAACAAGACGCTAGCAATACGTATTTTACTTTGTACTAAATAGGTAATTGCGACTTAAAACGAATATCGATCTTAATATTTTTCATAAGATTATGGATTTGGACAGAACGGTGTACCGTGTTCGTTACTTAATTAAAAAAAATAATTTTAATTCATTTCATTACTATCGTGGATGCAACAATTTCGAATATACAGTATGCCAAATCGTATGGAAAAATCTAGAAATGAAATTTTTGATATTAAAAAAAAGTTTAAATCTAACCCGTCTAAGTCTAAGTTGAAAGGAGGATCTAAAAGGGATCACACAAGAAAATAATAGAGATCAAGTGTCGCACAGGTTCAAAAATAGTCAAGGTAGAGCCGTGGTCGCGCCCACTGTATGTGGAGTCTACAATGTTTGTTTGATAAAGGTGTTCCTGCCACCCACATCATCATAGTACCCTCTGTTTGACTTCGCTGGAGTCGGTTAGAATAGTTTCGTTTTACCTGTAGTCAATTAAATTGGTATGTCGCCTTATTACAATACATACTGTGTAGCTCTTATAGTGTTTATGGTCACCAAGTCAGTGTTGGCTACGTGTTCCTAGTAAACTACCGTCGTTTATCATCTACGACAGAACAAGGGTGTCAATTAATAATGAACGAGTACCCTCAGATGGCAACAATCAACCTACTATATAATTCCGAGTGACCTGATCCCGCAGGACGTGACGCTCGCGTGGCGTGACGCTACCCCGCTTTGATGACGTCACGCCGCGTTAGCGCCGTCAAAGCCTCACACTCGTTAAACCAGGTCAATGTAAGTTCACACTACACTATCTGTGGTAGCTATGGTGTATTCATGTTCCATGGCATGCGAAGGTTATTTACTACTGGCTAGACGTTTAAAAGATTATGAAATCTACTCTGTTTATATTTAACAGTACCTATACTAAAGCCAAACTCGACTGAGAATGCTTGTCAACAAACTAATTAAAAATAAAGGAAGAAATCACTAGTCATTTTGCACCTAATTTTTGTAATTACTTGTTAATGACGAATTCATGACAATAAATTAGATAAGTAAGCTTAAATCTAATTAATATATTCAATATCTTTTAAATAATATTTTATAAAAAAGCAAACCATAATTTTAAATTTGTTAGGCATGAAATGTGTTGCATTTTCTACCTTCATTTTAAATTTGTTTGTTGACAAGCATTCTCAATCGAGTTTGGCTTTTGTATAGATAGTTTTCTATTATTTTGAATTTAAGGTCATCTGTGTCTTACTATCAATTTTTATAATATTTGTCATTCATTTTTAACATTTAAAATATTATTTTTTAAAACTACGTATCTACTTAAATTAATGGGTGTGTTATTGAATAGCATTTTTGAATTGTCGTATGTCAGAAATAGCCGAATATATTTTTAATGTGTGTATCTTTTTTGCAAATTTATTTGCCTTGAGTATTTTAAAACCATCGTTTTCTGAACATCGTATGTGTGTCTGTGTGTGGGCTATAGGACCCAAGTAATGAACCAAGTAGTGGAAAAAAGATACTTGGGAAATGCTACTACACGCTCTTTACGCGAAGCTTTAACGGTAAATATAATAATGACTAGATTTATATATTATTATTTTTTTATCGACTACAAGTTGGCCCTTGACTTCTATCACACCTGATGTTAAGTGATGATGCAGTCCAAGATGGAATCGGGCTAACTTGTTAGGAGTGGGACTAAAATCCACACCACTTTCGGTTTCTACACGACATCGTACCGGAACGCTAAAATCGCTTGGCGATACGTCTTTGTCAGTAGGGTGGTAACTAGCCACGGCGAAAGCCTCCCACCAGCCAGACCAAGACACATTAGGAAAAATCTCAATCTGCCCCGCCGGGAATCGAACCCAGGACCTCCGTCTTATAATCCACCGCGCATACCACTGCGCAACGGAGGTCGTCAAAAATAATCTAAGTTTTTAATGAGAATACAATGTATTTTTTTATCAGTACACCAATAGACAATGATATGGATTCAAAAATCTATATAAAAATAATAAACCCGGAAGTAACGTATAGAATGCCATAAGCAAGTTAGTTTTATTAACGGCGCACAAATCACCTTTCAATAGTTGGAACGATGTTTTTACAGCTTAGAATTTCCAAGTGACATTGTTCGAGTCATTTTATTTTCGGTGTAAGATTGCAGCTTGCAATAAAATACGAGTAGTTAGATTGCGGTGGCCACGTCGGAAGTGTTTGGAGGACGTATTTATAGTAAAAATTTTAAATATACAATCAAAATAAGATGTGTCTTTTAAACAAGTAATTGAGTTTTTCTAGTCATTTCATTTTTTTTAACCTATTTATTTAAAAAAATTGTTACCGCATTTGTTAAAGGAAACTAAACAACGATTTAAGAAGAGAGCTCGAGAAGATTCGACACGACTCTTTTTAAAAAACTTAATTTAAAGTTAGGTATCATCCTGGCTTATGTGCAAAAAAGTAGACTCGATTGATTCCATGAATCTTAGTCATGTTTTCCGGCTGTTATCTTAAAATATTTATCTTTGTTTTCCCATCATAAAATATGGAATCGACTGTCAAGCGTCGATGAGAAAATAGAAATGAATATGGTGTAGGCAAAAACATAATGCGACGCAGCGTTAAGCCTCGGGTAGGTTTGATAAACTCCGTTAATAAATTAAAACGTGCATACATGCGTTACTGAGCGAACGTGGTTTTCAAGCTTTCAAGATTTGTCCGGTACCAACAGAACAAGTTAAATAAAAACTAATAAATATCCGATACGAGCGCATCAGTACGGTCACTGTAGCTAGAAAATTATATGACGTAGTGGGACGGCGTGAGATTGGAAAACTTCTACTCGTTTATGAGTCGGGAAGTTTCCGCGATTTGTTACCGCCGCGCCGCACCGCGCCGTACCTATGGGCGAAGGGTTGCGGCCGATTGGAAAAAGATTTATGGCATTTTAAACGCTCTGCGTATTAAAACTGACTATTTATTGAAGTTTTGAAGAAATATCGACTATTCGCTTTAGTTTCATGGTTAGTGGACTTTGTGTTAGGCATAGGAAATAACTTCAGTTCAGAGTTCAAAGTTCAACTGCTTCAATGATCCTATTGCAGGATGAGTTACTCTCTCCAATATGATAAAGGCGGATTAACTGCGAATATTTTAGAAAAATAAAAAACCCAATATGTCTCAAAACTATTTACCATTCAAACCTAAAATATCAGAAGAAAGTATAAAACCAGTTGATACTTTCCTGGCTCCGGGCTACTACGGAGTATTTTTTAGAAAAAAGAAAACCTGATGAGCTTTTGTTTTTATCTACCAGACCAAAGCTACCAATGGTAGATAGATATACCATGATAGACAATGTATAAATATTACCTACAAGGTAAACATCTGCACTCGGCAGCTTATTACCGCTGAAAAGAGCGAGCTATATCTAATTTTCCGGTTTTGGTCGCGCAGATTGCGGCGCGCCCGCCGGGAATACCGCGACGTCATGTACTTTGTAAAAGTTTACCGAGTGAAGAATAGAGGTGATCTTATACCTTCATATTTAGGTGCTAAACTTATCACTACATGAATTTTATATCTCTTCTAATATTTTCGTGATATAATTTGCCTAAAAAAATTAAAAAACATTTTGAATTTTCAGTCCACGGGAAATTTAAAATATTTATTAATTTAAATTTTTAAATGGTATTTTTTGTTCAAAACCTACTTACCACACTTAATAATGGCACTGAAATGTTGGCTATTTTGTCAGAAACTTTACTTGTTTTGGGTTGGGTTACTTAAAGAGTGGGAAATTGATTGACGAGCTTATGCCTGAATAATAGATAATGCTGAAACGTCAACGCCATGCATGTATTATGACTCTTAGAAATGTTATCACTGAGCGTTTCCTGAACACCAAATTCGTACAAGTACTCAAACGTAACACAAACAAAGAGTAGTACTGAAATATATAATGGTTTTTGAGAGGTGGATTGGAGTGAAGTTTCAATATTCAGTCAGAATAGCAATCGACTCTAACAACGGTTTAAGGTGCTTTTTGACGAGGTGTAACACCAACAATCCTTACTTTTACATCAACACCGATAACTGTGGGAAACTTACACGCTGTTTTTTGCATCGTGGCTTAAAAATAGTCCAACGGTAAATTAGATACGTATTGTATAAACGTGCAAGTTGTGCCTGGGCGAGCGGAGCGCGCAGTTCACAAGTTTGTCGGCCGCGCTCGTTAAAACTTGTGCCTTCCTTTCTGCAGTTTACCTTTAAACTATCCTCGCCGTGCACGGAATATTTTAAAACGAATTTTTAAAAAAAATATCTGTCTCGGCTTCTGTTGCGGTTAGTTACCCATGCAAAAGTTTATAAAAAACTGACTACGGCGCTGGTGGTAGAGTCACTTTATAATCTAACATGACGTTTTAAAAGTGATATAAACTAAGGCCTGTGTGCACCAAGATTTTGGTTATCATAACCAACGGTTAACATAAGCTAACTATAAATTTAATGTTCACGACAACTCGTATGCCGGTTAAGGATGTAAGCTCGGTTAAGATAACCGCCCGATTTACGTCCTTAACCGGCGTACAAGGTTATGATAACCGAAATCTTGGTGCACACAGGCCTAAGCCTACTTAAAATAAATGAATTATAATTATAATTATTAACGGTACCTATCTTATTCAATAGCCTCGTTGATTAAGTGACTGCTACAGGTCCAGTAGGCCTATAGTATACACCATAAGACAAATATCTGTTGTAGACATAAATATACGACTTTTTCTCTCCTGGAGATATGTCTTCGGGCGCATCATAGGCGTCTCAGCTTCCTTCATTATAATATAAGTTAATAAATGACGCTTAGCTTAAATACGCTGTTCCAATGTGGGTTGGATTGGCGAGTTTAGGATTTAGTTGCGAAAATATTGTGATAATGAAGGAAACCGATAAATTAACGTTTTATCCGAGACGCAGGGTTTTAACTTGTAACGCTACAATTTTCCCGCTCCAGAAAGAAAAGCTCAGAATTTTAACATAGCTCGACACAGGATTCGAATGCACACTACATTATCCAAAGCTACATACCAATCACTGGACCAACGTGCCAGTTGCGGATTATGAAGTTATAATGCGTAACTAAATGCCAAGCTGGTACAAACCAAACAAATAAAAACGAAATGAAAGTCATTTAAATTTCGATTTAAATAGGTCACCATATCTACTGTAATAGGAGATATGGATAGAAGCCATGTAAGTAAGCCGTAGGTGCCTGAGGTGCGCCAGTGCCGAGCTGGCAGCGCGCCAACAATCCAAGAAATCGCGGCACTAGATAACGCCAGCTCTCAGGAGGTAATGTTTATTAACACATTTTCATAAACAAACTGACAGTGCTCCGACACTATGCTAAACAAACTTACTGTTAGCTAAATTAGTTTTGTTTCTTCGACCGGTGGGCGCCCTTCGAATGAACTCTAAATAATATATTTTTTTTATTGAAATTCAGTCTCTTTCTATTTAACCCATAATGGTTTTAAATTAATTCGCTAACCTGACCTAAAGTCAAGATTGTCAATGAGTAGTAATTCTGGCAAAAAGATACGGCAAAATATTCGGCAGCTGCTCGTTTAAGATAAATGTAAAATACTATTTGTCATTTATATTTTACATTTTTGTAACAAAAATTGGAACATCTTATCGTTTTGGACTGACAATTAAACTGAAGGTGGGATAATCAGAAAAATATTCGTATGATGCATTATTTTGAAGGATTGTTTACAGATTTTATTATCAACTCACCCCACCATTCTTGTTGTTAAATTAAGGTATTGTTCAAAAAAATCTTATTTATTTTATTTCACTGACCAGAACTACTTACCAGTTTTACATGATCATTGATGCAATTTCTAGTACAAGTCCATCATCCCTCTGATTCTGATCTACTTCATCTTTTATTCTAGCTGTTTTTGCAGCAAAAATATAATGTCATTATTTCACTACTTGACGAGTGCTGTCATCTCAAAGAGCTCCAATACTTACTACCTAAACCTAAACCCACCTATCTGCATTGGAATAACGTGGTGGCTAAGTTCTATATTATCACTGTTTCCCATAAAAAAAACTTGTACAAGCTAATGATCTATTAGTGTCATCTTTACGTTGTTATATTTCATACTCCGAGTAATATAAACGTAAAACGTTCATTTACAATCCACGGACCGCTATTCCCCCTTCCCCTGACATGGGCCACCCCTCCCCTACAACCCCCCTCTTATATAAGGCCTTAGGTGCGCTCCACGAGGTAGCTATCTGGGAGACCTGCGCTACAGACGTAGTTTGAGGTTTAAGTCGAGAATTTATGTGGGAAAAGGCTTTTGTTCCAGATAGAACGGTAGCGCTCCTAATGAGAATTTATACTTTTATTTTAAGAAAGCTTTTATAAATATCTGGCGCAGTATTTGTCTTTCAGCTGGGAAGGCGTTGAATCGATTTCTAGTTTTATACGTTTTAGGAATTTACATAGTTATTTATAACATTGACTTATTCAAATCTGGCCTAAAATTAACCCAAAGACTAATTAACGCCTTATAACATTTAACTATTATAATATTTCGAGCAAGTGCGTTTGAAACTTTGGGATAACAACTTTAAAGAATCAGAGACGAAGTCAGGCAGTGATCACATATAAATACAACAATATAGGCACAAAAATATATCGAGCATAGTAAGTACATACTTAAGCGCCACATATTTTGAGCCAATGGAGTATACAATTGAACTACATGATATCTAGTTTTCTAGTAGTTTAGTTTCGAAATTTTGAAAAAAATTAAGCCCTGTATAAGTACACATAGTACTGCGTTAAATATTTATAGTACTTTGTTAACAGATACAGCAAATAAATTGTACAACTATTCTAGGTAAAGTGAACTAACTAAACTAAAATATTAATACTTCAATATTATAAACTGTACAACTTTAATAGGTTTTTTTCAAGGCCACAATTACTAACAGTAAGGTGGTTTAAAATGTTTAAAAAAGAAATCAACATATTCACGTAGGTACCTACACACAAAACCAAATCACTTTCCTTTACAGGTGATACAAATCAAGGTCAAATTTAGTACACATGAACTGTAAACGGTATGAAATTTTTGACGTCAGTACATACATGTAAAGAGCCGTAAAGCCTTACATAGAACGATGACGCAACACCCACGCGTCGTACCGGTACATACCTGACCTACTTCGGGCCAATACCTGAGACGCTCACCTGGCAGGTGGCAACGATTGGACAACCGCTACACCGCCGCACGCCGCGCCGCCAGCCAACCCGCAACCTGCACCTTACGCCAGGTGAAACACAGGTGATTTTCCGCCGTTTCCACCCAGACCACGCCCGGTTATCGAGCTGCGCAGGTATATGCGCGCGGATTGGCGGAAAGGTGTACCCAGGTACACACAGGTGGGCAATCCCACTTCTGAATTTTCAGTCGTCACTTCACCTGTGCTCACGGTGGTGTTGCGTTATGTTGGATTAGTTTTTCCATTGTTTGTGTAGTGTGTGCTTGGGGGGGAAAGGGGAAGTGTGCGCATGTGTGGGTGCGATTGATGTTTTCTTGAGGTGTTCTAAATTTAGGAAAGGTGCCGCGCCCTTGCGTAGAGGTCAGTGGAATGACGTATTATGCTTGGATTTTGTTTTTTGTTATCAATATACTGTATCTTGTTTATCTGAATTATAATTACATAATATATACACCTATATAGGTGTGTTTATAATATTATTTGAGATACTTTGTTTAACAAAGCGTTTAAATTTTTTTGCTCATTCTAGACAACGTTACAGAGAAAATAAAATAATGTCTCTTAATGTTGGTAATGTGGCAAAAGGTACATAACCATGAATTGAGTAAGCTCTTTAGGAAAGGATTTTTGTCACACCTTCCACATTCATACTTTCCCCATGTAACCATTAATTGGTGAAATATTAACCAATAATATGTGTTTATGCTCATACTATTAATATAGCAAAATAATTTTTCAAAAGGTATAAAATAAGTTTATTATTAAACTAGTCACGAGCAATGCATTTTTTAATATTACATGTAGCAAAGGACATGAAGAGTCGCCTGGCGGGAGAGGGGGAGGGGGGCAGGAGGCTCGGGTGCCACAGCGACCCGCTCTACCGCAGCACTGCTATTAATATTATAAGTTTTGCCGTGTAAAGAATATTTATTATTAAAATTGTTAGAAATGTATCTCCTGTTAGGCATGCAGTTCGATAGCTCAGCGTATTCTTATATGCTAGCAATAAACGCCATCCGCTAGTGAAACTATTTTTGTAGATATCACTATCATAGAAACATTAAAAAAAGGTTAGAATATTTCTTATAAGATATTATCTTAGGTATTTTTTTTATTATACATTCATATAGCATCAAGCTTTGTTTCCATAAAGGTAAGCAAAGACTACATCCTTCCATTTTCCACGGTGCTTGAATACTTACTTCCTTAGCTTCTTCCACTCTCATAAATTCTTTACACATGTTCGTCGGTTTAAGGTACCTATTCTTGGTCTGGTCTATATTTAATTATATATATTACTAGCTGACCCGGCAAACGTTGTTTTGCATTAAAAATTAAAAAAAAAATAGATGAAAATTAGATAGTAGCCGATATTCTCAGACCTGCTGAATATGCATACAAAATTTGGTAAAAATCGGTCAAGCCGTTTCGGAGGAGTATGGCAACGAAAACTGTGACACGAGAATTTTATATATTAGATTTTGTCCTGAATTTGGCGCAGGAACATTCGCCTAGGCCTTCTCCTTTTAACATTTCCATTCACCTTCACCTTATGTTAATCTTCTTTCATCCATTCTCTCTACATGCCCAAACCATTTAAGGATTTCTTTCTCAATTTTAGTTACTGCATCTTCTGTTACACCGCACCGTTCTCTTATCATAGGTGCTATTCTTAATTTTTTTAGTATACTGCTACTATATTTTGTACTGCAACAGCTGCTTCCTATTTTAAAAGGAAACAGAGCTTTTAGAACGTCCTAGGATTAAATACTTTCTATTAATTTATAGAAAATTATTTTCGGATTATTTTTTAAATTTAATTAAGAATGTAGTTTTTATTATACAAGATAGGAAACAAAACTAATATAAAATACAAATTAAAACTAAATTAAATTAAATCTAAAACCTCCTCGATTCCACTGCAGTGAGGCATAGTGCCCAGGATACTGGCAGCATTTCCCCTTTGGATGGCCAAACTATTCCTTTGGCCAAGGTAGCTGCCAGCTCTTTGGTCACCCGTAGACTCGATAACTCTTTTTGATGTCGTCAAAAAGAGCACGAGCCTCTGGTCCCCATGGCCCCAAAGTCTCTACTCCAAAAGGCACAAACACGAAATCACCTTTTATATTTTCGTAATTGCGCGTCTTGGCCTGTTCAGCGTTCCTCACCGCAGCACCTGCCATAGAAGAGGTAGCCCCAATATGGGTTGCAGCTAGAGTATCAACGCAAGTCGCATCCCATACTAATGACCTTCCTAACTTCCATGGAACGAGGGTCATACCATCCGGTCTCTTACCATCACTGCGTGCCAAACTAAGAAGTGACTTTATTTTTCAAATAAAGTCACTAAACAATGGATAAGTCCCGATATAAAGTGTGTATCTACTTTATCGCGTACAGATTCGGACGCCCAAACTACAGAAACAAATCCATTTCAACAATAGCAAACAAACTCAATTATAAAAACTAAACAAAAAATGGAAAACACCAATTTATCTACCTCTCAGCATTATGCTCCCACTCAATCTTCTTTCATAATTAGAGTGGCTTCAAACCCCCCTACCAATCCCTCTTATAGGCCAAGAGCACGTGGAAAATATGGAAATGGTTAAGAACTAGGTAAGTTATTGATAAAATAAACGTAAATAACAACTACAGTAATAACAATGCCTATTCATGTGATACGTTACCAATGCATGTTGTAGGCATATCTTATACATTTATTTAGGCATGTATAAAACGTGTACAATACAGTACAGATCAAAGAGTACATACAGTAGTGCTTTTTGTGGTAAAACTAATATAAGTAAGTACTACTTACTAAACCAACAACTATGTTTTAGTATGAAAAACACCTACCTATATAAGTAAGTGAAATATGTTTCAAGACATGTGCTTCAAGTTAGCGTATTAGTAGATATTCGAAAAACATTTTTTCAATATTAACAATGGAAGGTAGTGTTTCGATAAAGGTGATTGTTTTCAACTGAAAACAAAGTCATTCGCTTATTCCGTCAGCATTACCTCAGCAATACCTCAAGACTTTGTACTATAGGTATTCGTAGTAGTAAGGTAGTAAAATTTTAATTTCTCAACCACAATAACTTCTCACTAGCTCTTCGACTAACATCCCCCATTCCCCCTCCTTTGAGCGCGCGCCTCATTACCTAGGACTTTAGGTAGTCTACGTTTTAGTGCTGCCGTAATTAGGTACCTAGGGTATTACCTATTTGAAATGGCTTCTTCGCCGCTTTTGTTTCCCTTTGATGAGATATTTTGTTCGTTCATTAAAATATTCTTATTATACTGTATTTAGCTAAGGTATACTGTAAATTATTATTTTCAGTTTATGTTAATTTGAAAAGCGATGAAGCAGCCTATAGAGGAACGCGCCAGTCTCGTCAATCTGGTTTTGAAGATACCCATTGTAAGTAGCAAGGATAATGGTAGCCGGAAGGGCATATCCATACCTTTGATGCACATAAAGCTTAATGAGTCCAGTAAATATAGACTAGGTAGGTACATAGAGGAGAAATTTTTTGCGAAGCCTGCCAGTTCTATAGTAAAACAGTAAAGGAGAAATGGGATCCAACAGACACTTTATTTATTTATTTAAACCTTAACACCGTTTTAACTCTGTAGAAATTTCTACAAATGAGTACTCCTCATAAATAAAGCTTAACCATAACACAAGCTTTATTTCTGAGGAGTGCGGGTACCAACCCGTACCACGAGAGCATGGTTCTTTGATAAATCTATTGAAATGTTGACAGTTATAACTCTTGACAAAATGCCGTACAAGCTGTATGAAACGTTCGCCTGGGTAGCGATATAAAAGTGGCAATTTAATAACAATCCTCGCTTCACCTAGTTGCAACTCTGCGCCCGACGCTCACTTCTACGGACTCGTAAAACGACATCGGGTGTGTTCACGGTGCATAGACGCGGCGACAATGAAAATATTCAAATTAAATACAAAATAAAGATAATTTAAATATTATATCTAGTAAATTGCATCCATCAAAGAAACAGTGTAGATGACGTTTATATTTTTGAATGAAATAAAATGAATTTTTCAAAAGATTTTTACTGTATTTTTCACAACAATAAACTCGACATCAATAAACCCACACCTAATGCTTCAAATTATGTGATTATCATCCCATATTAATGTTAAGAAGGTTGGTATATTAATTGTCCAAAGGCTACATTTTTACTCTGCAGTCAGGCGGGCGCCATGATGTTACTGAAAAAACCAAAACAAGTAAAATGAGCCTACATCAAAAAATATTTGTTTTTAATTTTTGTTTGTCTGTTTATTTTGTTCCGGCTAATTTCTGATAATACCATTCAGATTTTAAATATATTTTTTATGACAGCCAGACTCATGAAGAATGCCACTAGCCTTCTCCTGATATAATTATAACTTGTCTAGTTAAGAACGAATCTTTCCCGCTTCCTGCTGTGTTAAGGATCCGCCCAAACATCGCGCGGCAAGTGTAACTCAGTTTGCAGCTGTGAATACCGCTCAATTTGAGCCACCTTCGCTACATGCGCTCTGTAATTCCACTTCTATTCTACGCTACTCTGCACTATTCTACGCTTAACTAACCGAACGTGAGCAAATGTCGCGCCGAGAGCTTTGTGCTCACTTCTGATGTTGAGTGTTCAATAAGCGTTTATTAACAGAGAAATAATGTTCCTGCATATTCGAAACAGTGCTTTGAATTTATTGAAGGAATAAAAATAGGTACACTTATTTAAATTTTTGTTATCTTAAATAGTAAAAAATATTTGTAGCACCACAACAGCTCAAAAACTTTTTTTTTATCGACTACAAGTTGGCCCTGTGCTATCACACCTGATGTTAAGTGATGATGCAGTCTAAGATGGAAGCGGGCTAACTTGTTAGGAGTGGGACGAAAATCCACACCCCTTTCGGTTTCTACACAACATCGAACCGGAACGCTAAATCGCTTGGCGATACGTCTTTGTCGGTAGGGTGGTAACTAGCCACGGCGAAAGTCTCCCACCAGCCAGACCAAGACAAATGAAGAAAAATCTCAACCTGCCCCGCCGGGAATCGAACCCAGGACCTCCATCTTATAAATCCACCGCGCATACCACTGCGCCACGGAGGTCGTCAAAACTTCCAACTAGCTCATTCAGCTAAATGAGTTCTAGATCATGGTTGTAATAGCTGGATTCAAATCAGAAAAATATCGGTTTCTACTAAACATTTACATCAATCATCTTTGCTAGTATAGTGGTAGCACGGTCCATTAAAAAATATTAAAGTATAGGGTACTTAAGTAATTTAAAACTAAGACAACCTATTCACCCAAGAATTTTCTACTAATAATCGAAGTATAAGTTAATTGTACCTGTTATGATTTTATATAAGCCATGCTTGTCATAGACAATGTAACTCAGAGAACCAGTTCCAGGTTTATAACAGGCTTAAGTATAACGGACGCTCCTGGTTTGTCTGTTTATGCGGCATGTTAGAATCACAGAACTGATAAAATATTCTAATCTGAAATTGATTAAATAACTGTAGTAGTAGATAAGAAAAAAACTTCGTTATTTAAAGTCGATTGAAAATATGTGATAAAATGTCTGAAATCAGTTTACAGATCAGAGTGGTGAGTTCGTCCAAACATTTTAGCTCGACAAACAACAGGGGCGACCGCGCGACTGCAACACACCTGCTCTCTGGGGGACTTTCATTTTACGAGAGAAGAGATTCTTTCTTGTAGGTACTGATATAGCTTTGCCTTGTTGGTCTGTCAGTCTCGTTGGTCTAGTGTTTAGCATATGTGGCTAAGATCACGAGGTCTCTGGCATCGAACCTTTCAAAGAAATTTTCAGTATATTCGCGTAGCCCGCAGTCGGGAAGTTGGTTGGTTGTTATGGGTCCCTAGCAATATCATCAACATTTGACGACCTCCGTGGCGCAGTGGTATGTGCGGTGGATTTATAAGATGGAGGTCCTGGGTTCGATTCCCGGCGGGGCAGATTGAGATTTTTCTTAATTTGTCTTGGTCTGGCTGGTGGGAGGCTTTCGCCGTGGCTAGTTACCACCCTACCGACAAAGACGTACCGCCAAGCGACTTAGCGTTCCTGTACGATGTCGTGTAGAAACCGAAGGGGTGTTCATCCTACTCCTCACAAGTTATCCCGCTTCCATCTTAGATTGCATCATCACTTAACATCAGGTGTGATAGCAATCAAGGGCCAACTTGTAGTCGATAAAAAAAAAACATTTGATAGTGATCCCAATGAATTAAACATTATTACCCTTAGCCCGCCAACCCACATTGAAACAGCGGTTAAAGATCATACGTTTATGATTTTGTGTCTGTCGTTGCCAAAGTGCAACATGATACATGCACCAGAGCAGCAGCAAGGGTTGGAGAACAAACTGAATCCCCGCAGGTAGCGGCGGGTCACCCCTGTTTGCGCCGATAAAATGTTTGCTCACGTGAGCACGCGCCCTGACCCGAAAATGAAGTTTTAAGTGTCAAACAAAATCAAAAAAATCGAGTGTAGACCCGGATTTAAGGGAAAGTCAGACTGTGTGTTTATAGGGGCTGCCATTTTTATTCGCGATTTTAGCCATCTCACTTGATGTTAAGTGGTTACACCGTTTAAAACAGTAGCGTGTAGAGTGAGAGTCAACGAAGTACAGTTTGAAATAACCAATTTCCTAATACAACTATTTAAGGGAATTTAGAGTTTTCAGTCATCATGTTGATCGAAATTGGAAATTAATTTCGGTTTAAAGACATTTATTTCTCCAAAGAACGTACAGTTCACTTAAGATAGAGAATAACAAATTATTATCATTTTGCAGACAGCATGCATTATTGGTAGATAAATTTTAAATACAATAGTTTAATCATTCAAAAAATTTCAGATTCCTTATTTCATTAAAACCTCTGCAATACAAAACTCTTTTCAAAGTAACGAACATTTTAGGTGTAATTTAATAAACTAACTTTATTTAATAAAGAAATATTATAACAAGTGAGATTGGATTCAAATTATTATGTAATAATAAATCATCCTCTAATCCAGAGTTTCTTCAAAATGTTATATTATAATTCTTATCTTGTGTGAACTGGGTCGGTGGAGTACAAAGAAAAGAAACAGAATTGCTTCCTAAATAATAACTGACTCAACAATTATCATAAGGGTGGAGTGCTTTTTCCAGCGTGTATGGCAAATTTATCAATTTTGACTAAGCAGTGTAAGAGTTTAATGTAATATTGCTAGTGGTATAATTTAAAGCAGACGACTTCATTGATTTAAATTAATTATAGTCCTTATAATTAGTAATGGTTAAGTAATAAATTACAATAGGATGCAATGTAATGGCGAGTATTCTGAGGAGCTGTTTGAACTCCTACAGCCCTATGTCTTCTCACAACGAAACTTGCGCCGCAGATACCAGTTCTACTCTCACCATTTTGATGGCTGGTCATCTACCACAGCTATATTTGCCAGAACGTTTTAAATTAATAAATTGGGAAAACTTGTCATCCTAGTATGTCGTGTAAATTTTAATATGGGGTTATTTAAGGGGCGGATTAACACTTTTCTCGAAGGCCGGCAACGTATTAACAGTGGCTCTGGTGTTGCAAATGTTTATGGACTTCGGTAATCGCTTAACATAAAGCGACACGCTTGCTCGTTTCCTCGCTTACAAATCTCGATTTTGCGTCCAGCCACCGAGAGAAAAGCCAATTTGTAGGTACGTATAAAAAAAATCATTTTGAAACTATTATCTACGAGTATATGCCATATAAACACGTAAATCTGCGTAAGTTCTAAATGGATTTTCATATACTTTTCAAAACTTTAACTTGAAAATATGTTGAGCTTAACATCCTTATAAAGCTTAACCCTAAGCTTATCGCAATTGTTAAGCAGTTCGTACATTCGTGTTTCCTTCGCTATCACTGTGACCACACCACTCATGTTAATACCAGACACATTAGCGGGCGCTCGCTGTGGAAAAATGGCGTAATCATGGCTTTATTATACCGCGCGAGATAATTAGCGCTGGTCCGAGCAGAGACTGAGCGACTCTTCACGCGCGGCCACGACTGGAGAGATTTCGATACTAATACATCGTCAGCTTCGTTTTTAATGGCCCTTCTTCAGTTCTATACAAGATTCGTTTTCCGTTACGAATAGGTATATCAATTTAAAAGTGTGGGGTATACACTCCAAATCTCACCCTTTTAGATACAGAAGTGGCCATTAAAATTAAGCTAAAAGTTTAAGGAAATGTAAAGAAAATGTTAAGACATAGGTATTATGGTAGGTCATTGTTACATCCGTTCATGATATTTTGAAGAAATATAAAGAAGGATGAAAATTATATAAGAGACCTTTAGTCAAAACCTTTATAATGACGAAACAGGCCGCTGAAAATGGCAAAGCAGCTTTTTTCCAGACTGAAATTCAGATTTGAAATTAATTACAATTATAAAATAGTAAAAAAGCAAATATGTCGGTCGCAAGGTTAACACGAGGAAAATTTACAATCGCCAGTTTCCGTCATATAACTCTCTATGACAGTTTTTTTTGTACGCAGATACGTCATTAGGCATGAAATACAGCTTCCGGTGCTTTGATCGGACGTCGTGTAGGCACTAATGTGGATATATTATTTTTTGAGACTCGAAATTATTTATGCGGCCCCATAAGCGATTTGTTAAACGTGTCACATAAGTCAAAATAAATTAAACGTAGGTGAGATTTTATGTCATGAAAATTTAAAACATCATGTACTATCGATAAATATTTTTAACAAAAAATAGAGCCGACTCAAAAAGCACTAAAAAGTAAAAAATAACTGTGTCATTTAGTTGCTTTAATTTACTTAAGCATATCGATGAAGTTTAAGGAACATTTATTTCACGTAGTAAAGCATGTAATTAGAAACTGGACCGACTCCTAGATATGCTTAAGTAAAAAAAACAAAACAAATACTTAACATCGTAGGTATATTGCGTTGAAAGGCGTAAGGTAAAATTATAACTGTGCTGTTCAAAATTATCTGCTGAAACTGCAACACTGTTATCAAAACTACAGATACTAAAAAATAACTGAAAAGAGAACAACAAGGATCACTATATCTTTATTAAATTCTAAATACTTCATGGTTCTGCAGACGGGGACAAACAATACTTTGCTACTTGCAAAGATCCCTCAAAACTACGTTTGTTTTCTGCTTAGCCGTACCCCGCGATTTAATATCGGTTGTCATGCCCATGGAAATATAGGTTTATGTAAATATAAAATTTTTTTTTATAAAAAACCATTCCCGCAGAAATCAAATCCGTCAGTGAATTGTGAATACTCTTCCACGGATTACAAAAATAGACTTTACCAAGAATATTTACTTAGATTGTGCATCATGAACTTACCCAAAACAATGTCTGTTTGTATTCAATAGTTACGTAGGGCTGAGTCACGCCAGCACACTCGCTGGTCGTTAACCACCACTAGTTTTCATCACACGTCCCGTAATCCACGTGCCGCAAAAAAGATATTACACCCAGAATTGAATATTACGGGTTATTCGCAAAAACGACTGCTCCGAGAGCCGGTGGAGGAATCCAGCTACAGGCCTTTTCTTTTGCGTTGATATAAAACTGAACGTATTTTAATAATTTTAAGTACAGATATAGAGATTTAGTTTAAATAATACATCGATCAATCAACAGCTCCGTGCTTACTGTCCTCGGCGCAAATAGGATTATTCGTAAGAACGATTGTTGCCCGCTAAATTGTTGTGGTACCCAATCTTAGCATCGCTTGATAGGGAAAGGGGAATAATTTTATAACTAACTAGCTTATGTCCGCATTTTCACCCGTGTAGACTTCGTTCTCGTGGAAATACGACGATTTTGACGACCTCCGTGGCGCAGTGGTATGTATGCGCGGTGGATTTATAAGACGGAGGTCCTGGGTTCGATTCCCGGCGGGGCAGATTGATATTTTTCTTAAGTTGTCTTGGTTTGGCTGGTGGGAGACTTTCGCCGTGGCTAGTTACCACCCTGCCGACAAAGACGTATCGCCAAGCAATTTAGCGTTCCGGTACGATGGCGTGTAGAAACCGAAAAGGGTGTGGATTTTCGTCCCACTTCTAGCAAGTTAGAATAAACATACTCCTAACAAAAAAAAAATAACCCGGATGAAAGGCAGCCTATGTTTTAATCCAGGGTATAATCTATATGCTTTCGAAATTTCAGCTAGATCGGTTTTATAGTTTCACCTTGAAGAAGTACTTAGCAAACATACACTCTTAGAAACTTTCGATTTTACAATACATATCAAACAAAAATTGTTATAGAGACTTTTCTTTTGTTACACTTTGACTGTTCTCTAAAAAAAAGCTACTTTTAATTGCCTCCTAATGATAAAATATTATTAGAAGGCAATAGGTGTACCGAATAAAAAATATATTTTTTATTATATACATTCAGCTTGAAATAAACAAATTTTCATAATGATATAAGCATGCATGGGCGTTTAAATATAATTTGTAAATGCAACTAATGAAATATTTCATTATAATAGATAACAAGTTCCAATGTAAATTGTCCGGCAGCTCCTAGCCTAGTCGGCCATATCGTGCAGCGGAATGTAATAAAGCCTAGGTAATTCGGAGCGGCCGTTTTTTACGTCCAACTCGACCGCTACCTTCCAAATGAAGTTAGAGATGTATGGGTTATGGTGTCAGGGGTGAGACGGGTCCGCCACCGAACTGAAGTGCTTTTGATGAAATATTATGAAACCTAAATGAAATCAATGATTTTTTATTAAAAACATGTTACCTACCAATTGACTTAAAATATATTATAAACATATTTATTTTTCTGATAGATTAAAGACTACTAGATGGAGTCATAACGCGGCTGTAGGTTCAAGAGCGTGACAGACTTATTTCATTCGGCCTTTATTAGAAAGTGACACAAGATTATTTTTTGTCCCTTTCAGCGTGTTCGTTTTTATTGTTTGTCAAGAGTGGAGTTTGTGACAAGCAAGGGAAATATCTGAGCAATTATTAGCTTTTTATTAAATTTGCTGATAAATAATATAACTTTGCGGTTACGATATTAATTTAAACGTTATCGTGCTATGGTGGGTTGTAATATTTTCGGCTGCAACAGTCGCAGCGAACAGATAATCGAAGGAATTACGTTTCATACGTAAGTAGGCATAAACTTCATTGATTGATGATTTAAAGCTTAGATATGTTATTTTTTAGCAAATTTCATGTATTATGCGTTTACTAAATTATCTTATATAAAGTAATATTTCGTATTTTACGATATTTTAAAACATAACGTTTTATGATGTACTTTAAATGTTGACATGTCATGTCAATAAGGCTGATTTGCTGTCTCACGAGTGGACACGCTATGGGCTCTATCTAGTTGTCTTTAATCTATGATTTTTCTGTTTTGCAAAAAACTGACAAACCCGTCAAAGTTACACAGACCAAATCACTCACACAGACTCAGACCACAGAAAACCTTCAACATACGTTGCAAAACCAAAGCATCCGTAGGAGATGATGACTTACACTGTGTTTATTTGCTTTCAAATGTGTCATTGTAGAGTCAACATTTGAATCGGATAAAGATGACGTGTCAACTGAAAAAAATTGTCGGTAGAAATACAAAAAAACGAGGAAAATAATAAAAGTCGTAGAAAAATATGTTCATTAATATCAGTTAACTTGTTCGATGTTAACTAACTTATTTTAGTTTTCATCCCTATATAACATAGATACTCTTAAACTAGAAACTGAATAAACTAAACATAAAAATCGCAAAGAAAAGATAGCGAACAAACGTAGACTGTACAAAGGGCGTAGTATAAATAGCGCGCTACATGGAGCCGGGAGCCGGTACAATACATGAGGCTGTGAGATAATCTCGCCTGAGCGCCGCGGGCGGGATGATTAGCACCCTGAGAGCCTTTTAAAAGCCTTAAAAGGTGTCCATGTACTTGATGATGGCAAAGA
Organism: Mycalesis mineus; assembly: GCA_034621355.1. Lineage (NCBI taxonomy): Eukaryota > Metazoa > Arthropoda > Insecta > Lepidoptera > Nymphalidae > Mycalesis > Mycalesis mineus. Next base: position 313,200 of record CM067892.1, on the reverse strand, counting down.
GTAGGATTTTATGAGAAGCTTCATTTCATACCTATCGAAAAGTTGTAGTTTGCTTATGATCTCATCCGAATTAATTAGAATTTTTGTCTAAATGAGTTACTATCTAATGTCTCTATGTGATACTATCTTATTGTATTAAAATTGTTTGATTGTATATCTCTGACTGATTGGTTGGTTTATTATTTCATTTCGTACTAGAAATCTTTACCACTTGGTGGGATACATCTAATCAAAATAGGATTTTGGTTACTTACAGAAACTAGTATTCTCTGTTAGCCTATTTTAATGGGGCTCACACAAAAATTTTTTGATTAGGGTCTACTCTCCAAAGTGCCCTTACTTTAAATTATATATATATCTTCTAGGCAAGCACATTTCACCTTATAACTACAAATATCATTGAGTGAGATTTTTCTGCAGAATTTGCACTTCTTTAACTTTAAATGTGATAGGCAAATTTTGTCTTCGCATAAAAAATAAAGTAAGTTGCTCAGTTTAAGTATTGCTGTCGATTGTTTAGCTCGGATATATTTGTGTCTCACAGGGAACGGGTATGGCACGTCTACACTGACATACTCTATGCCAGGTCGAAGCGGGCGCGACTCATTACGCGCAGTAATGAATGCCAGCGCACGGCGCGGGGCGCAGGGCGCAGGGAGCGAGCACAACCTGCACACAGCCCTCCTACTCGCACATAATACGTTTTGTGCCTCACAGGGGACGTGTGTGACGCGTCTATAGTTACATACTCTATGCGGATACGTGGGTTCTTTAGTTAGGCTGTGAGGGACACAGTTCTATAGTCAGTTGGACGTGAATGCGTTCATGGTTATTGTCTTGAATGTATGATGTTTCTAATTTAATTTATTTGTAGTTTTTCTTAATTAGGTTTTGCGTAGGTTTCTGCTTATTTTTAAAAAATAATTTGTACGGCTAATAAAAAGTGAAGTAGGAACAAAAGAAAATAAGGTTGTAACAAACTCCAAGCGGATCATTTACTGAGTATCTGATTTGAATATCATACTACTATTATATAGGTGAAAGTTATGGAAACAACTACTGACTGAATTTTGATAAAACTTTACAATATTATAGCTTACATTTGCAAAAACACACAGGCCACATTTTATCTGAAACCCACAGGCCACATTAATCTCGAAATTCTCACGGGGACGAGAAGGAGGGTAATGTTTTTCGAGCGTATGTATGTATGTATGTATGTATGTCCATTTCTGCGCAGGCAAATCGGCTGAACGGATTTTGCAGGCATCGTGTTTAGCAAATTTAATCATAAAACATGGCGCAAATATTTTATTCAATTCATAGTTAGCAATTACTTATCATATCTATATTGTCAAAATAAGTATGTAAATATACCAATGTAATATATATATATATATATATATTATATAAAATTCTAAATTTTTTATGGTGTTGCAGGCGGCGACAAAGATCTTTCTTTCGTAGTAAAATATTTTGTCCACGCCTGCAGCACCATAAAGTATTTGGAATTTTATATAGATATAGTGATCCTTGTTTTTCTTTTTCAGTTTTTAACTTCTAAGCAGTCGGGTTTTTTATTTTTATAATAATATTTTTTTAAATTCATAGTTGCTTACTTGAATACAGCCAATGTAAACCAAGTAATAAACTTTATTGTTAACACATTCAATATTATTTTAAATTTTGGAAATATTTCTTTAATTTTTCTAATGTTTTTTTTTTCATAAATCATCCTATAACCTGTACCTACTCCTGTACTTGTAGCAACATACAAATTTCCAATATTTCATTTTTAATCAATCGAGAAGATTTCAAAATCTTTTAACCATTTAACAAATAAAACAATTAAATTTTTAAGTAGGTATATAAAATTAATTACAGTAATTTAAACCCAATATTCTCTGTACTCAGTAAATAGATTAAAACCTAAGCCTTATATTAGAGCCCAAGCATAATCTTTCACTTTGCATATTCCATTCTTCGCTGACCGAGGGATATGCTTTCATATCTACAAAAACCTGGAATCTTGCTCAATGTCCGACCTTCGGACCTCCGTCAAACAGTGAAAGGGCGTAGAAAATGGCATAGAAATCCCCGGCTTCAATTAACCGACACCCTGTATGGTTAATAAAGAAGCGCCGGCTTTCATTACACGCTGTATAATGGCCCGTACAAATATTTTTAATCCTCGTGCTCATACATCTTCCGTAGTTCATTTTGCTGGCCGATGTTTTTAATATATCTCCGGCAGTTGGACGATAATAAATCTTAACTGTGGGTACGTAGAGTTCATTTTGTGTTGAATGTGGTAATGTACCGGTAAAACTCATCACGTACGCTCAAGGTAAAACGTTTAGTGGTTCTGGACATCTCGTATACCTATTATAAAAGGGTATTTTACAACACAATCTTAGTACATGCGATTTAAAATGATTAATATGATAAAAAATTGCCTTTAGACTGAGAAAAAATGAACGATTTATTAGCATACGTATAAACGTAAGTAAACAAAATAGGTTTTGATAAAAATAATAATGATGGTGTAAATTATGTACTTTTCCTTCATTTAACTTTTAATCCACGGAATAATTTTGTGCATTCAATTTATTTGTTCCACTTACACGAAAAATCTTTTTAAAAATAAGTTCTGTTATATTTTCATCCAGAAAACAAAATACGCTTACAAAATGTGTCACGTGGAAAAGTATAATAATAATTTCAAAAACATCATCAAATATTTATACTTTCCTTCTAATTTTAACTATTTTTAAAGTTATCTGTTAGCGAAAATTATGAATAAGTGTAACGAACCGATTCCTGTTCAACTCTATTGACAGTTAAGTTTTAACTTCACCTAATACAAAATAATGGCTTCCAATTGCCTTACATCAACCGACCTTTGTAAGAGAGATGCTAAAATTTAATCTCGTTCCGTACCGATTGGGGATTCAATTCAAAATCATTCGAACGTACTTCAAAGTTCAAACTCACGTTCATTTGTCACAGTTTCCTTCTCCCCTTTGAGTTTAAAACACCTCAAGTATACTAAATATCCAATGCATTGTGAATCGTAAAATATAAGCAATAGAGTGCTATATTCAGTATGGTAAGTTAGCAAGTTGTGATAAATATTCGAGGGTAGTATCAGCAAAGCGCATCGCACGCTCCTGGTCACGTGGCACAATTAGTTTCATTCATCGCTCGTCCGTCGTAGCGGAAGGTGGTGTGCGCGTGTCGCTCGCATCCGACGCACTCAGCGCGTTGCGAATGAATTGAGTTAATCGTCTGAATCGCTGGCTATGAAGATTCTCCGCGGGGGCCATTGATGTCTAGAATAATTGTTATTTTGTTGCAATTAGCATGATGATACTCAATTTTGTTGCTTATTGTTATTTTGTTGATTTTATACTCTATATGAAATAAATCTTTATAGCATCTTTACGTAGAGCACAATAACTGAGCTACCCTGAGTATGTCATCCTGTGGTTAACCCAGTTGTCTGATGCACCTGTAATATTTCCAACAACCATACCATCCAAACAGAAAACCATGCATCTTGGATGCAACAAGATGAATGATTTCTCAAAATGAATTATAAAAAATTAGCTAAAATGTAATAAAATCACAATATCAAATATAAGAAGACAGCATACTAAATTGTTGGAACATTATAATTTAGCAGAGGGCAGCTATAGACGGGCATAAATCAACGATTGGCCACAAAAGTGTGCCAAATAGTCACCATCTGGCAAATAATGAAATCGTCGATGCTCATTGTTGGTGCGGTAATGCCTGGCCTCACAATATTGATGGATGAGGTTGGCGTGAGGCCACACATATCTTATTGTTACCCTGAACGCTTCGCTCTAGGAACTGCCTAACAAAACGAATGGCTGTGTTAGCTTTTCTATATTGTTGGCGAATTTGTCGAAATGATCCGAGTAGAGATAAGCCATGAAAATAAATTAGGTTTATTAATTTGTATTTATTACCATTTTCATTATAAGAAAAATATTCCTATTCATTATTCACTGAAAATGTAGAATAGTAGTGTATAACACACTTTGTATTTCCTCATTTCGAAAATAATAATTAAAAGTCCTGTTGTACATCTTTTTGAGAAATTATTGTAGGTTCACGGGATAGCAATTTCAACGGCTATTGAACAAATATAGCGTAATATTAAGAAGTAACGGAAATTCCCAGAACGAGCTAACAAAGAAAAGTATGCATTGTGTTTGTTACGATCTCAGCTAAAAAGCATTCAATTAATTAGGATAGCAGGTCAAAGTTTAATAGTTCGAAGTCTTACGTAAAATGTAATCTTGCAATACGAGTTTTATTAAAATTACGTACAATGATTACAAAGCTATACAAAACTTTGATTAGCTTGAAACAGAATCTTGTTATGTTGTGCAGCATTCATCATTGTTGACCTCAATTTATATGAAAAAAATCGAAAAATTCTCATCCAAATAAGTAATGTGTACATGTATCAGCTTTTACGTGGCAAGAGTGAGTATGTTTTTTCAAATTCTAACTTTCCATCAAACATTTAACTAATAACCACAAGTGTATTTAAATAAATAAGTCTATTTAAATAAATCCGACAAAATAATTTGAGTGACTTAAGTTACATAGGTTATGAGGTTAATGCGAACATGAACAACATAGCGATCAGAGGCAAATGATGTATTACGAACAATAAAGAAACACATAAACCTTCCAACCTCTTTCTGCGAGCTATTCAAAGTGAAATATCATCGCAAACAAATCTATAGAAAGGTAATGACGCGCGCGCCATACAAAACGCGTATAAATTATCTTAAGTCTACGTCGAGCGCTATTAGGGCCCATGTATGCTGCCGATAAATATTCATCAACTTTTGTTGATGCCCATCAGAATACGAGAACTTCAATATCTAATGATATGTTTGCTCAATGACTCCTTAATATTTATAGCAAGGTACATATTTTCTGTAGTAGGTACTACTATTTTTGTAATATATTGACGACCTCCGTGGCGCAGTGGTATGCGTGGTGGATTTATAAGACGGAGGTTCTGGGTTCGATTCCCGGCGGGGCAGATTGAGATTTTTCTTAATTTGTCTTGGTCTGGCTGGTGGGATACTTTCGCCGTGGCTAGTTACCACCCTACCGACAAAGACGTATCGCCAAGCGATTTAGCGTTCCGGTACGATGTCGGGTAGAAACCGAAAGGGGTGTGGATTTTCGTCCTAACAAGTTAGCCCGCTTCCATCTTAGACTGCATCATCACTTAACATCAGGAGTGATAGCAGTCAAGGGCCAACTTGTAGTCGATAAAAAAAAAATGTAAATTGCTTACCCAATGATAAGTTGTATAATAATTACCTAAAACCATCCTTGGATCCATAAATGAATACCTAAAACAAAGTGCTATGAACAGCCTCAAATAGCACGGTAAGTCGTTGGTCACAGTTACTGCTGCAGTCAAACATTATCACACCTTCGGATCTAATTCGGAATCCCGTTGCCTATAAAAGTAAAGGCCTTGCCAGGATTAGTTTCTTTCGTACTTTGAAAACATAAAAAAATACTGAAAAGACCTATTCCTTAAAAAACAAGTTTGTAATGTATATTAATGTACCAGGTTACCAGGAGAGCATAAACATCAGAGAGGCATCCAGAACCTTGCGCTAAGTGAATTCGTATGTCGCCGCCACCTCCAATTTACTGATGCGAACCAATCATCATTACCGAGGGTCACGACGCGATCAAAATGGACCAAACGACCGGACTTCTGGACGCACCTATGCGAGAATGAGACACAAATACTTCGGATTTGAATGCCAGAAAGAGAGGTGCAAATAAGAAAGGCAGCTATCGTAAACATTCGGCAAATGAAAGATTATGTTTATCGAATTAAGGTGTTTCTTTTGCACCCAAATAAAATTTCGTCTTTATTGGTGTAGGGGTACTGTTGTTTATTGTCCGCTTTTAATATTGCTTTTATTTTTCTTCGTTTGTTTCTATTGTTTCCGGCTTTTGCCTGTAGTTTTTATCATTAACAGCGTATCGACGGTTCAGGCCTCCGTATGGGAGATGGATCAGAAAAAAATTGATGACTTTTCTTATACAAATTAACTTACCTAGTACTTTAGACTTTGTCTTAATTTTATATGAGTAGTTCTCTGTAATTAAATATAGTTCTCTCTTTTTTACCGCACCTGTATCAAAGCAAACGAAATAAGAAATATAAAAAATCGGTCAAGCCTTTCTTTAATTTTTGTCCAGCTAAACAATAGAACTTCATTTATTTTAAATACAAAAATAAGATTCAACCATCTTATGTAAGGCACATTCAGGTTTATAAAAAACAAACAGTCGTTTTTGACAACTTCCGTGGCGCAGTGGTATGCGCGGTGGATTGGTATGAGGAGGTCCTGGGTTCGATTCCCGGCGGGGCAGATTGAGATTTTTCTTAATTTGTCTTGGTCTGGCTGGCTATCGCCGTAGCTAGTTACCACCCTACCGACAAAGACGTAGCGCCAAGCGATTTAGCGTTCCGGTACGATGTCGTGTAGAAACCGAAAGGGGTGTGGATTTTCGTCCCACTCCTAACAAGTTAGCCCGCTTTCATCTTAGACTGCATCATCAGTTAACATCAGGTGTGATAGCAGTCAAGGGCCAACTTGTAGTCGATAAAAAAAACAGGCTAAACAAGCTGTCCAAACTGATTAGTTTTTTCGCGACTTATTGTCTCAAGACATTTTCCACCACTATACAAATTTAATTCGTCCATCACAGGCAAAGTGACCTTTTACCACGTGAGACTATACAATTCAATTACTAATGTAACAAGTAGCACTTTCGCGTATCCAAATGCCTATCTTAAGTTTTCAGAAACAGAGTCTACTTTAAAGTGTCTATAAAACACGATCTTATTTCAGCTTGATTTACGTGAAAAGACAATGCAATCTATTCTCGAGTTCGGTCACATTTAAAATTCAACCTTTTGTACATGGATTAGAGTTTAAAATGGATCGTTTGGAGTTGAATAGAGCCGAAGAAGCTCTCGCATTTTACTGAAAAATGTGTAAGAAAGTAAGGCAGGGAAAGCCGCGGGATTCCGTTATAAAGACATATTATTCTTTTGAGCCGGAGTAGGATTGCCGAGGCGCAATAAGCAGGAGATTACCTTGACGACTTTTTGTTGCTAAACTTTGTGTCCTGTTATCTACCTTTGACGTCAGAACACTAAAGACTAAGCTTATAATATGAAAATGAATAATTGCATTAAACTTTAAATATAAAAATATTCATTTTTATTTGAATAAGATAATTTTTATGTTCTTTTCTAATTCGAATTCTAAAATTGGTAAGTCTTAATTTGCCATAGACAAAATGACTTTATCTACTAACTGAAATTTACCAAAATCAAAACAGATTTTGGTAAATTTCAGTATTTTGTAACTGTATCTCGGCTTGTGCTTTGAAATTTAGAAAATATTCTGTATTAATGTGACCCAACGGAGTGAAGTAACTGAAATAAGAAAAACTAAAATATATTGTAAGCAAGCATTAATTTGTTGTAATACATAAGCACGTTTATATTGTGAACGAATTACGTATTAAACATTTTGTCTTAGCACGAGTCCCCAGTGCAGTCCGCGCGTGTATTTCTTTGAGTGGGATTGCGAGGCGCAATAAGTCCAAGTAATCCGTTAGGTACTGCGATCCAATTGTCATTGTTCGGTGCCTCTAATGAAAAATATTTTGTTTTCTCTTTTAAACTGCAGCTTTTTGTATCAAAGAGGTTGGGATCTGGTATCTTATGGTTGCTTTTATTTTCTTTGTTCGCTATAGGTGACGGCGCGAAGGCCGACACAAAGTGTACAATACGGTTCAAGATGATTACATTTTAGTGAGATTCAGTAGTAGTGGTTCTTTGTGACGGAGTTCGTTTGGAAAAGTACTACAGTCATGTATATCTCTGTCGCCCAATAGATTAAGTTAACAGACTTTTTCAAATTATGTTGTTTAAATTAAATGACCAACACTTATTCCTGTTGCATGTGTTGATGTTTAGAGTACAAGGTTTTGTTAACTTTTCTTTTAATTATTAGTGAACTATTCTGTTATCAAATAGAATCTAATATATCTATCCTTGGTAGGTTCCACACTCTACAAGTCAGAGTTACTTTAGTGTAAAGAGATTTGCATTTCCTGTACTAATATCGTTGAAATAAGTATAATTCTTATTCTTAGTAGTAGAAAGAAAATGGAAAGATTTTCATTTCACCTTTTTGTTATATTAATTGGAATTCACAATATAACTTAACACAAAATTTCAGTCAAATAAACTAATAAACAAACATTTTACATAACACAACAAACATTTTACCTGTAAAATAAAATAACTTGTGAAAACTTAATCTTAATATTTGCCAAACTGTAGATATTAAGTACTTACTGCGAGTATAGGTAAATAGAAGATCGTGCAATTTTGCCAAGTTTGGGGATAAAACAATTTCGCCGGACGTTAGAGTAACATTTTACTGCAATTTGAACGCATATTCTCAGCTCCATTTATGCGACCGTACAATTGTGTAACTCTATTTTTGTTCTAACCTTATTGTAGCTCGAATGACGCAAGCTGCACCAGAGTAATGACAAACAGAACTACCTGATGAGAATTACCTAATTAGATTTTACTTAAATTGTAATCAGTCTTTCAAATCTTCAAAATCTTTGGGTATCTACTAACAGAATTAACTTCAAAATTAAGTAGTTATAGGTGTTTACTTCATTTTTTCCCATATCAATTAATAAATGATATTGACAAAATCAAAGAAATTGAAATCAAAAATGAAAAATGACTGCTGTAACTTGAGAAAATAACTCTGTTTTTAACATAAACATTTTCTATTGAACCACCCTGCTTACGTATTTTTCCTATATCCATATATAGCATGTACAATATTTGTTGGCCCCAGTAGGTAATTTCTGCATCGACATATTAGAAAGTCATACAGGGCAAGTTTTTCTTTTAAATGTGTATTTCCGAAAATTGAATTGGAAACCGAGTTGAACAGAGAGTCCCACAGGCGCTGTCAGATAAAGTAGAAATGTCTGTATCGGTGCACATTTCCAAACTGGGAATTTCTTTGCTCCACCCATTTCCCGAGCCCAGCAACTAACGCAAAAAGGCCTCGCTAGATTTCCTGCGAGTGCCGAAAGCATTTTGGCTCACAGTCGGAACAAATTCAAAACAACCATAAATCAGAGTGGACAAATAAAAAACTAAGGTAAGCGCTCCTGTTGTGGGCCGTCCCGAGCGCTCCGCCGGTCCGGCCGCGTCCGGGCGCGTCCGGCCACCGGAAGCGGCTCTATTGGCGTAAAAAAGCTGCGACTCAACTGGCCAGTTTGTTGGCGAATTTTTTAACAATCGATTAGTTTTTTTGGTTCGGCCGCTTTGACGTAGTTGCCTTGTTCGCGTTTTTATAAATTTCGCCACTGGTTGAGTTTTTCTATCGGGATATTTTTTGCCGTTTTCTTTTTTATGTTTGACCAGTTTTCGTACAGTCTAAACTACGACCAAATTTTTTTTCAAATCCCTTGAAGCACCGCTTTTTTATTCAACTTTTTTTAATTGGGCGTGTTTGCCCTACGGTCTGAAATCTAAACGAACTGAAACGCACAGCACGTCACGAGTACTCAAAAGTGTGTGATGGATAAATATTGAGGGGAACATTTAGCCTGTAAATATACTAATAATTTTTAAGTAATAGGTATTTTTTATTATTTATCCAGCATCCTTAAAGTATTCAATGATATTGAACAGATTTACTGAGTTCTATGATAAAACTATTGAACAAATGGAGTACTAAGGTAAACGAAACGAAGAGGGGGTGTTGCACAGGGGTACCTTCAATACAACTAACATATTTCTCATTACCAAAAGTACTTACTCGACAAATCTCTGTAGAGAACCCTACAGCACACGCGGCCCTATTCGACATGCACGTGTTTCGCAAATTAAAAACCTTTGGCGCGCGGTCCGCGGGGCCGCTACTAGCCGCACATCGGTGCGCTTACCCTCCTGCCCGTGAGAAACGCACAATTAAAGCGCATTGTTAGATTTAATCTTATTCACGTTGCAAATACAATCCTAATAATAATAAAAAACTGTCACAGGACTTCGCATCCAAGTAAACTTCTTAGCTTTAAGTAAACATTATTACTTAAATATTTCAAGGCACCACAAAATATTTACCACTTCTGCGGAGAGGAGTCCGAGTCATATGTAGATATCAGACTAGTGGCTCAGCTAAGTTGAATGGGCAAAACATTGTTGCTCGCATGTTAACGAGTGAAGATGAGTGGGACTGATACGATTCCATGCACCGTACCCTGATGGTACGTTGAGAAACAAGAAAATAATACGCAATAGAAATGACTCCACAAGGTCAACACGAAGTTAGGCAGTTCCGAGACAGAACTTGTAGTGAGAAATGAACACAGAGCAAGAAGTGAGTAATTTTCAAGATGCAATCCTTGAATGCCCTTCAAATGTTGCTGTGTTTTAAAGTAGATAGCTTTTATATCATAGGTATCACCAGCAGTACGTTTTACTATAGTAACGCCTCTTATTCTATCCAACATTTGAATTTAATTTAAGTCAATTTCTCTTTGAACAATGGAGATTTCGAATTATATTTCCAATCGATCTATCGCAGTAAATAGCGACGTCCGTAGAGTCCACGTGTTGATGCGAACGATAAGGTTGATTCGAAGATCCCTCGCCGATAACACATCTGCTGAACATCCGACAATCGCAGGGGGTTGTAGAATACCTACCTACCTATTGACTGGTCTAATAAAAATGATTCGATTAACGGGATATGCTACGATTTCATGTACTTTTTACGACTGGTTAGTTTTTATTAAAAGGCAGAGATAGTACGTGAGTCGAAAATAATTAGAAATTACTAATTTTTCCTAATAAATAAAAATATTGCTGAAATATCTTTAAAACGGCTAGCGATTTTGTATAATGTAGAGTGGCCTTTGAAAACTGTTTTCAAATTAATAGGTACCTATTAATTGTTTGTCCTACTTACTTTTATTATTATTTTGGAGTTATAACATTTTAAATGACGTTATTTAAAATCAGAGCCCCTGCAAGTGGGGCACAGACAAAACTTCGCAACAAAGGCGTAAATCAAATTTAACTTTTTGTGCCAATAAACTAAATTCATTTACCTACAACCAAAACGATGGAGATTTAAACAAGAATGAATATACGGTCAGACAAAGGGGGTTGGCGAGTGGCGAGGGTTGCGAGGGTAGAGCAGGCAGAGCATGGGGACGTAATCGCCTTTTCATCTGCGCACAATCGCCGAATTATGCACGCTTTTATTGATAATGCGATGTTGCTTTCTCACATGGCCGCTGATTGTTCCGAGTCAGTGGCCGCGCCTAGCCTGGCGCACCTATGCTGCACAGGGACTAGTCTAAAACAGCCACATAAACAATTCAGAAGCACCTCATTAAATACGAGGCTCCTTCCTGAGCTATTCTCTGACCTTGAGTTGGATGGCGCAATTTCTGTTCCCGACGAGCTTTCAATTACATAGTTAGGTTATTGTCTTTCTAGTATCCAGAGGATGGGTGAGAAAACCATGAGATTGACAGAAGTGTTGCACTTGACATGTTGGGCATTCCTCATTGACATCATAGACATTCTCCACGTAAACGCTCCACGTTCGCTAAGTGCGGGCTCGCAGACCACCTAGAGAACAGTTTGAATATTTTACGGACATTTTATTCTCAACAATTACCATATAACCAGAATTGACGGAATATACTTAATGCTGATTCTTTTTCAGTATCGTGCCTTTAGTAAATACTCTTTCAGAAAATAAAAACCTTTGTCTTACCCAATTTATTCGCACCGCTAATTCATCAAAGCACCTTCTGTCAGTTCATTCAAAAACAACAGTCGTTTTTAATCCACGATTCAAAAACAGAGTTAATTCTGATTGTGTCCCCGCACAATACATTAGCTAACACCCTCCACAATGCGTCTGTGGGTTCACACGCACCGACAGGCAGCAACAGTGTAGCTACCGCTTTACCGCGCCTGCGACGGTGTAACCCCCGCTTTATTGTGCCCGCGTAGCTACGGCGGATTAGCGTGGAACTTTTTTTTAACTAAATTTAACTGTATAGTTTTGATTTTAGGTTTGGAACACTTCTAACTGTCACGTTTGTTTAGTGGACAATCTGTACGGTCTAGGTTTCATGCTTCGAAATCAGGTTATGAATTTTAGAGTTTTTTTTTTCAAAGGATTCTTAGCAGCGGAGTTCAGAAGTTGTTGGGGTCACACGTATTTGTGTTGTTGTCTTTAAATGCAAATTGAGTTTTAATCATCATTAATTAGATCTGGCTGTGATCTTTAAATAGTCTTCCATTATTGCCCTGAGCTTGCCAATCCATTTTGGAGTTGCGTTGATCTACTGATCTATAGAATTTATCCTTCGATTTAATAGGTTAACTATTATTTACTGGGTAGTTAACCGAATAATGATGTTATTTTTAACCTGTTTTGGAGGTTACACCTCTTCAACTCTCCCACGAAAGTGCACCTGGCCTTCATAAGGCTTTAAGAGTATGCTGTAAGCATTATACATGTTGTTATATGGAAAAGAACGACCTTTGGCTTAAGGCCTATAAGGTAAAGGATTCTCAAGAGAAAACCGTTACACCGCCAGCGATCCCCACATCACGAACTTAGGTAATTAACATTAAAATAATTTACGACACGGCGATATATGTCGAGTGACGACAATAAGTGCAATTTTCCGTGCAATAAATCTAGCGATAATAATATTTAACGGGAGAGCACAATGCTCCGAGCGCGTCGCGCGCGTGCACCTTGCCTTTGTTGCGTGCGTCCCCTAGGTATGGATGTTATTGTAAATGATTATGATTTCACGAAATTATGGACGTGGATATGATTCTGAAATAACATGGTAGCTGCCTGTTCGTTACTAAACGTATGGGCAAGTCAAAAGTATAAAAATAAAAGTGTCATGTGCTTTTTGCAATGATTTCAAAGTACACATTGTAATTATTGTTAGTACATTTTTTTAATAATATTTTTTTTGCATCATGGGTTTTAACATGCAATTTTAATTTTTTATTTTATTACTTAATGAAATGCATTTTTACTATTTCTGTATTTTGTTATATTGTCAATGATTTGCTTATTTATGTAAATGTATGCATGTATCTGTATTTGATTTTTTTCGTTTCTAGACCTACTTACCTACCAAAAAAATTTCTTAACCAAAAGTGGTCAGAAAAATAATTCGCTAGTAACGCGAATTACTAGCACTCACTGTTTATGAAAAAAATGCTTTCATGTTTTGTCGTCTAGGCCCAAACAATAGAATCCCATCAAAATATCCCGAACTCCGAAGTTTCAACTACCAAAATACATTAATCATCCGCAATTCATAAGCAAAAGTCATTGCAACCCTTTACCTAAAATATTTTATCAGTCAACCTCACATACTGTCCCTCTTTCTACCCCTTTCACCTTTACGACTACTCCTTATTACTATGAGGATAAGGATAAAAATTCAATGAAATTTTCGTTATATTAAACAAAAAACTATATTAGAACAGTCAAAGCTTACCAGGTTCACATTATCTCAGTTTAGAAATCAAACAGTTGGTTTGTACTTATTTTATGGACACCAATGGATTTTTATGTGTAAGTCACCTAAAAACTTTAGTTTATGATGCTTCTCCAATATCAACCCGCGACGAACTTATTTAAAAAATAATAGTTGCAGCTAGCGATATGAAAAGAACTCTTTCTACTGTAGTTACTAAAGGCTAATTACGTCACAGAATGCGGGCATGTATAAGAAATAGGGGGTCATGAGTCAAACAAGATTTGTAAATTAATAGACATGTAATTTAATTTTAATACTATTCTTTTATTGTTCTTTTGATCAATACCCATCGTTTCACTAAACCTACTTGCAAGAAAATTACTTTATTTGAAAGCTGAATAAATGTAGATGTTTTTAAAATGTTTTGCAGATTTAATCACAAAGAATTTTTTTTATAAAAGATATTTTTTTTTTTTGATAATAGTCATAATTTTTAATAATTTTAGTATTTATTATAAATAATTATAATTTTTTCTGACAAAAAAATAACAAAAATATGACACCCAAATGCCTAGTGTTTTTTTTTAAATTTAAGTGATCTAAATCGTATTTTGATCCAATTTTAACAAAATTCAAATTACTCACAAACCATAAATTTTTGGATACTGTATTATTTAACAAAATCGATTAGTTTTGACCTCATCTATAAGCTCTTAACAGATATATATCATGTTTCCAGTCACTCTGTATACCTATTAGCCATTGTGCTACGCGTGATGTTATTGATTTGGCTCTTTTGGCTTTGCCTCATGGGGCAATAGATCAGTCGTGTTGTAATGGTATTCAGTACTTGACACTGGCTTTGTTACAGTCATGTTGCTATTTCTCTGCGTTATACACATAGCATCTGTACCTACTATATGCGTACTCAACTGTAAAAATGTTAAGCTGTGGCACGATCCCCTGCATTAGTTCTTTTGATCACATAAATCTTATTACAATGGACATTAGCCCTATTTTGTAACGGCCTTTTTGAGCGATTGGATTAAAAAAGCTTTCATTAAAGGGTTTCCTCGCATGGCCGTCGCGTGCCTCGCCATACAAGAAAAGGGTTAATTTAAACCTACGACAATTATAATAAATAAATAATATGAGTTGTAGTAAAAGTTATAAAGGTAAAAGGTAAGTTTAATCCCTTCTAAATGCAAGTTTACCTGCAAAAACAAAAAAAAAAGGTTTTAATTTTGGGCGAATCTGACATCTATTTTGTACTTAGTACGTTAAATAATAAGTTTTAGGATAAATTCTAAAGTGTTAATAATGATTCTATTTCTTCTATCGACTACGAGTTAGCCCTTGACTGCTATCACACCTGATGTTAAGTGATGATGCAATCTAAGATGGAAGCAAGCTAATTTGTTAGGAGTAGGATGAAATCAACACCCCTTTCGGTTTCTACACGACATCGTATCGAAACGCTAAATCGCTTGGCGGTACGTCTTTGTCGGTAGGGACCACCCTACCGACAAAGACGTACCGCCGTGGCTAGTTACCAAACTAGCCACGGCGAAAGCCTCCCACTAGCCAGACCAAGACAAATTAAGAAAAATCTCAATCTGCCCCGCCGGAAATCGAACCCAGGACCTCCGTCTTATAAATCCACCGCGCATACCACTGCGCCACGGAGGTCATCAGGTAAACATAATATCAAAAATTGCTAAATCGAAAGGTCAGAAGCAAGCAAAGGCGTAAAGAAAAGGATTCAAAAATCTGCTGATCGTCTAAAATTCTAGATCAAAACATATAAAAAAAATTAATTTGCTTTTAAACTTTCTGAGAAAAAATAAGACCGCTGTTTTAATCCACAAGTTGAACTCATTACCTTGTGCTACAGGTATCGCGTCCAAAAGGCAGTTGAGGCTCGAGAAGTAAGCACTCGTTGCAATTCCTTCGAACCTGCGCCCCAGGACTACGCTATAACAAAGTTACGCGACTTTTATTGAGATTATTAAATTCAAAACATAAATTTCTATTTTGATTCGCCACGTTCCGAACGGCCCATAAAGTGTTGTTACTATAATTAAATTACTTTCGTGTGTATCAAATTTTCTAACGGCCTTACGCATAATTTATTATTTTAAAAGATACTTAGGTAGTTATACTATAAATAACTATAAAAAAGCTACATTAAGTTAATGCTTGATTAAACTTTGAAAGACTCTAGGTATTTCTTTGATTGTATTAAAATTCGCGCAAAAAATATTTATTTTCATTAATATATCAACAATATTTTGTTAAAAATTGAACAAATTATTTTGGATCTAACACAGCTATTGGATATGACTTTGAACTATAATACGAGTACATCTGCTTCTAGCATAAGAATTTAATTTCTTTCCTTTTCCTATTTTTATATAATACCATGTTGGTTCTGTAACGATACTCGACAATGCGAGTCTCGACTTCACCTCTATCTCTGTGTATCGTGTTAACAAGAGAGATAGAGACGATGTCGAGACTCACATTTCGTTATAGAATTGACACGCAGGCCTTTTGTCTTCTTTTGGAGAAAACTTGGAATTTAGAACGGTGCCCCAAATGCGAGTTGAGCATAGTGTTTAGATTGTAGGCGACCACTAACAGATGTACCAATTTGACAGTCTTTTGCACCGACAGTTTAACGTGGACCTCTTGGTGACCCAGTGTTTCACCACGGACTCAGCAACTAATATAATAGCAACTGCTGTTACGAATTTCTTGGAAAGAAGTGAAATCCGTTGCTGTAGGTGCCTATCAGACAATCAGACATAAAATAAAAGCCTAAAATCATGACAGAACTTGAAGCTTCAATTTTGTTACATGTCTCGGCTACATGTTTAAAGTATGTAGTATGTATTAAGTATGTAAAGATTTATTTTTGTTATCACCATCCCACATTAATTGAGCTCAGTAACTGCGCTTATAATTTTTCTTCTGTAAATAACTCACGTATGCCCTTGCTGATGTTAACAGCGAAGGTGAACAGTAGGGGTACAATAACCCACCCTCGGCGCACCCCTCGCGTCAAGGGCTCCAAAATATTAAATTACCATAAACGCGAGTCAAATCAAGACGAATCTATCGCTTGCGAATCGTTAATTCCTCCCTTTCGCACGAGGATAAGGATGGGATCATCCATGTTTATTTTGAAAATATTTAGGTAATATAAAATATGAAGTCTTACTAAAATACATCTACCAATACTCCTACAATTTGAAATTACATTGTGTTGACTCGTAATTAATCGAAATACAAAAACACAAACCTATAGTGAACGTTATTTACGAAATGCCAAAAAATTCAAAATATAACGTACCTTAACTAAACACACAGATTAGACATTGGTTTCGCTTCGCTCAGTAATCTACTCATTAATCTATGATTAAACATTAAAAATTATTAAACATTAAATAAATTTATTTCATGTTATACTCCTAACAAATTCCTTTTAATTTATTCTTTAATCAGGTGAAAATTTATTCAATAGTTTCAATAATAACAATTTAAATCAACCAATCAAATATAATCAATTGCCAAATTTTTTCCTTTTTCCCTTTTTAATATAATAAATTCGTTAAAATTAAGGTAAAAAATATAATCAATCGTAACACTATAAAGCTTTCGAGGAAGGCTTTAGGCGAATAACCTATGTCACTACGACAGTTTTGACGAATTCAACGACACCTCATATGTCAAAATACGTCCAGTCGTTTAGGCTGTAGGGCGTGCTAAAAAATGGGCATACATACATACGCTCGAAAAACATTACCCTCCTTCAGACGCTTCAGAGTTTGTTTGTTGAATAGTCCATTTATCGAGGAAGGCTTTAGGCTATATAACATCACGTTGCAACCAATACGACCGAAGAATCAGTGGAAAATGTGGAAAAACGGGGAAAATTATTGATCTTTGAATGCTAACGTAAAGAGTAACTTAAAATATTTTTATTTTCATAATCTTATTTATTTTAATGCCACGCGGATGAAGTCGATGGTATCCGCTAGTAAGAAATAAAATAATATTATATCGATAAATTTAGCCTTAGCGTTTCCAACACTATTGGATATCAATGAACAGCTAAATGTATTAGATATCCTTTATACGAGACTCAAAGGTGAACAGCGAGCTCTATCCATGTTCGAGGAAATTAATTTCATTTTCCGCGCAAATACCTACTGCGAGCTCTGTCTCTCTCCAAGGAACTGTAAATCATACTATTATAAAGGCGAAAGTTTGTAAGTGTGTATGTTTGTTAATTCTTTATAAAAAACCAATGAATGGATTTTGATTAATATGCACAGTCATACATATCAGAATAACACAATCTAAATTTTATTTCAAAATTTCTACGAGAACGAGACCAGGTAAAACCACGGGCGTCCTCTAGTAATAAATAAGTTTACCATAGTAAATGAATATATTTGCCTTCGTAGCGCAGTGGTATGCCCAATGTATTTGAAAAATAGAGGTCCTAGGTTCGATTCCCGACTGGGCCGAATAATATTTCTAAATTGGTCCAGGTCTGGCTGACGAGAAGCTTGCCGTGCTAGTTACCATCCTGCTAACAAAGACGTACTGCCTAGCGATTAAGATTTCCGTTATGATGCCCTGTAAAACAAAAAATTTTAAATAAAAATAGTATATCTATGAAGTTGGTGCCAGCCAAGTTTAAGGAACATTTATTTTACGTAGTAGGTAAAGCAGTTTGTGGGTTCTAGGTAACATTCTTAAAGTAGAAACCTTGGCTGGCACCGACTCCTAAATATGCTTAAGTAAATTAAAGCAACTAAATGACACAGTTATTTTTTACTTTTCAGTGCGTTTTGAGTCGGTTCTATTTTTATTTAAAAAATTTTATTTCTTACTTTTTAGTGATTTATCGCCACGTAACGTACTCGTACCATACTGTCATAGTATATTATACGGCACTAGTAGCCAAAAAGCTACACAAAAACCGAAATCGCGGTAAGCGTGAAAATTTGAAGAGTTCCTTCAATTTCCCCAGTTATCCCCAATTATCATCATCAGATCCTAACATGATGACAATGGGGCCACCTTGGAAGTATGCCCTTTCTAATAAAAATATCCAAATCTATAAGAATTATCCAAATCGGACAACTCTGTAAATAGTTATACGTGGTCATACATAAAAAAAAAATATATACGTGTCGAATTGAGAACCTCAAACTCGGTTAACAAAAGGGGTGTGGATTTCACCTACTCCTAACAAATGCCCTTAAATCGTAGATTGCATTGCATCACTTAGCATCAGCTGTGATTGCAGTAGAAAGCTATCTTGTAATTAATAACAAAAGGCTGTTATTGGGAATTTATAAATATCAAAGCCCAGCCCAGCCCAGTAATCGAACCCAGGACTGCGTGACACGTCATCAAATAGGCAAAACAACACACCAAACGTGGCATTTATTTGGCTTTTATGGCATAACATTTTAAGTACTGCTTCACCCCCAAATCTCAAGTGACATGAGCGAGCCCTTCGGACTGCAGACAGAAAGACAAATCGAACTTTATTGACCAAATAAAAGTGCATATAAATTTTATGAAGTATAAAGTATAAACGGGTAATTTCTCCGAGTTTATGACGGAGCTCGTAGGACTATGTAACCTACACCAATATACTAGCGAAATATTAAACACTACTCTAATGGATTGCGCACGATACATTGCTGGTTATCTATCTCTTGCGTTCTGAGAAAATCTGATTATTTTTTTAGGGGTTGATCTGAAGTAATGTGCTCTGCTAGGGTCAGGATAGTAAATGAGTAGCCACACAAACTGTTCACTATTATTTATTACGTGTTGTGTCTTACTGGCTACCCGTTAACGACTAACTGTACTGCGGGCAAATCCGCCTGCCGTCGCTACCAAAATGCTTAGTCGACATTTCATTATAAACGTTGGTGTGTGTGTGTGTGAGTACGCAGCCACCACATCACTCCACCCATTTAAGAAAAAAAAATTTTATACACAAAAAGTTTTTTTTTTACACAAACAAACATATATGGTTAATTCTTATAACATTACTTCTTTACATAATCGGTTAAGCTTTAACTTCTAATTCATAAAAATTCATACTGCATTTTTCTCAGCTCAGCTTATTGGACACAATCTTAAAATTTATTTATAAATTCACATAAAGTAAATCTGAAAAAATACTGATAATAAATGATTGGTGAGTTATAATAACACGCCGCCTAACTGACTATACCTAAGTGGATAAATATTACACAGTAGGTGCTCCAAGGAAATGTACCGAATCTCTATCTGGTGCCTTTACATATTGACGTTCATAATATGGAACTTCATGCTTACCAATCCAGCCGATCTGGAACACATTTAACTGCCTCCGTGCCGCTGACGTATGCACGTTAAATTTATAATACGTGCGGGGCGAGGGTCCTAAGTTCGATCCCTAACTGGGCCGATTGAGAATTTCTTAATTAGTGGGAGGATTCGGCCGTGGCTAGTGACCACCCTGCCTGAGATATATCGTTGTATCATAGTACGATGTTGTGTAGTTGTGTAGAAATCAAAAGGGTTGTAGGTTTCATTCTACTCCTAAACTGATAACCCGCTTCTATCTTCAATTGCATTATCACTTATCATCAAGTGTGATTGTACCAGTAAATAAAAAAGCATTCAGACACACTAGTGTTCCTATAAAGATCCATTTTCTTTCAAATATACGGAACACTTAAAGCGGCAATGTATGTGAAACACGCCTGAAAAGTCGTCACTAGCTTTTAGAATGCCTGTTGAGGTGTTATGGTGCCTATAAATTTTAGTTAAATTGGAGACATATCTTTTAATGTCCATTTATTGAAGTGTTTATGTACTCGTCGATATCCTCAAAGTTGCCTCAACGTTGTTTAATGGATTACCGAGATAGATCTGCGGGAGAGTTAATGGATCCGTTCGAACTATAACGCGTAAACTTTCAATGTTTTATTTGTTATAGCTGTAATACGTTTTAATTACATTTGTTGCAGTTGAGATTTATGTATCAAAAACTAAAACTTCTAAATCCATAAATTTTAAATAACTAGTTTAAAATAACATCATTACGGTAGCTAATATTAATACGACCTCCGTCGCGCAGCGGCATGCCCCCTCTCCTATACTACTTATAAGCCTGCCCCTGTTGTGGGTATGTGGCCATTAGTAGGCTGATAATGACGATGATGATTAAGATATTCTTAATAGGCCCGGTCTAGTTATTGGAAGCCTTCAGCCGTGGCTAGTTGTGTACGATCTTGTAAACAACTAAGATTCATTCTTTCACCCGAGAATGCATCGTCACTTACCACCAGATATAATTGCAGTCCAGGACTAACTTGTAGTACCCAGTACAAGGCACAGGCCTGCTTTTAAGAGCGAGTGTTTTCAAGCTTAAAACCACAACGTGTTCCTACAAGGTGTGTATTAGAAGCACGTTATTAAAATAAGCTGATAATAATTTAACTTTAGTCTACTGCAAAAATTTTAACAGTTTTATTAATAAAAATCGCATCATCTAAACATCATCCAGGGTTACCCTCATATAAAACTTGTTGAATTATTGATCATTTTAACCATTTCAATGAAAACTCGATACTTAGATTTGAAATCAGTTGTTTGGATCTAGTGGATTTTTAAGAAAGTCTCATAAATGGATTTGAGTTAACGATAATAGAATAATTTATCTCCAAATTACTACTAATTTTAATAATCAATAATTTGCACTTTAAATTACATCAAAGAGTAACGCATGACGCTGATGAAATGTCATAAATTCATATCACGTGATCTTGTCAAACCGTAATCTATTGTTAATCCATGCAGCGTTTTTACTCCGATAATAGAATGCGACTAGCTTATTCTTTCCTTGCTCTAGGTTTATTAGTACTCCCGTGTGGGGTTGCTAGTCCCCCATCGGGCGCGTCCCCGGGTGGTGGATAGGGGAACACCTCTCAGAAATGGGAGGTATCGGGGAAACCCGGCGTGAACCATACTAGCATGGGGTGGGGCGCTCTTTTGCGTTGATAGTGATGGTTACCATACGAATGCTCCCGATACTTCTCTGCTCATCAGAGTGGACTGTCGATAGCATTTGGGCGGTAAAATCAGGGGTAACACCGGAATACCGGAGGCCGACCGATCCTAAGGCTTAGTGCCCGCCGAGGGGATGATTGGCTGTTAGGAGTGCAGTCGAGAGGGTGCTAGTAGGAAGACAACCTGTACAAAAAATTACTGGAGTGGGCGAAATCGCTCAAACCCAATCCTAAGGTCTGATACCCGCCGAGAGGATGAATGGCTGTTGGGAGTACAGTCACTAGGGTATCTGGGGCAGGGGGGGTTAAATAAAAATAAAAATAAAAACACTATGGAATTGCGATCTGAAAATACATGTACCCGGGAGGGTCCCCTTCGGGGGGAATCCCTTGGTGCGTCGGATAGCCGGCGCATCGGCCCCAGCGTATACGGGGGGGCCAACAGACGCATAGAGGATAGGTTAGAGAATAGAGGTATGAGGGGGGAAGAGCTTAGAAATATGCAGGGGGGAGGAAATTTAGGTATGGAGTTAGGTAGTAATAATAAAGTAGTAGAAATAGAAGTAGAAGGGAGTAGAAATAAGTTAGGATTAGAAAAAGAGAATAATCAGTCGGAGCAAAGGATGGATCTTACACCCTATGGTTCTGATTCAGATAGAGCTAGTATACGTTCTGCATCAAGGCAGTCATTATCTGCAAAACGGCGGCGTCTTTCTAATGCAGGAGACTCTACAAGTGAGGTAGAAGAGGCGGCGGTTCAAAAAGTTTCCTCTCGAGGAAAAAGCACCCGCACTAAGAAAGAAATGTTTTTAAAACCAGCACGAGTGAGTGATGATGGAGAGGAACATATCCAGGCTTTAGCAGGTGCTGCAAGAATGTCGCGAGCTGGCCTGGGAATTTGTGCCAGCGCTGATAATGAGGCCCTTATGAAACAGGTTGCAGATGATGTAGATATCATCGTAAAAGTAGCATCCAAGTCTAAAAATTTAAAATGGACTTTTCAAAAAGCTCTCAAGGACGCGGGAGCCTCAATCAAGGAAGCAGTTGAAGCACTCAAAGATAAAATGAAGAATGAGGAAGTAACAAGACTTCAACTAGAAAACGCTGCACTCCGAAAGGAGTTAGGCGAACTAAAGAAGGACATGATACAGTTGCGAATGGAGGTCCGGAGGACAAAGGGTTCTAATCCTCCGCCCACTACGCCTGCTCCTAAAGAGATAAATATATCGGAGCCCTCATCAGGATTTGACATTCAAACAGTGGATGAGCTTGCACGGTCTATCATGATCCAAGTTGGGACAATGGTAGATGCACGCATGCAGTCATTAGAGCAGAGGCTTCCACCGGAGAAAAAGGTTCGTCCCCCTCTATCAACGGATCATCGAGCTAGCGGATCTAGTGCATCTGCTCCTACAAATCCACCGAAAGAGAAAAAGGAACCATTAGGTAAGGCAACAACTACTAAAGCCAAAAAGGGAAAAGCTCAAAAGGAGGGTACAGATCCGAAACCCATGAACAAGAGTGCAAGCTCTCAGCAATCTTCGAGCTCGAGAGATGAAGGATGGACAAAGGTGGGAAAGAGTGGCAAAAAGGAGAAGCCTAAACCTAGTGCCAACTCTGCTAAGCCAACTGCCAAGAAGCTGCGGCCTCCTCGGTCAGCAGCGGTAGTTATTACTCTACAGCCAGGAGCTCAAGACAAGGCCATTACATACGCTAAGGTATTGTCCGAAGCAAAAGCCAGAATTGACCTTTCGACCATAGGCATAACCAGTATGAGGTTCCGTAGAGCTGCCACTGGCGCCCGTATCCTGGAATTACCTGGAGAGTTAGGTGGAAAGCAGGCTGACACTCTAGCAGCAAAGCTTAGAGAATTGTTACCGGAGGATATTGCGAGAGTTTCTAGGCCCGAGAAATGTATTAATTTAAGAATCACTGGCCTAGATGATTCTGTTGATGAGGCCGAAATTGCTTCTGCAGTTTCGTCGAAGGGTGGGTGCCCAATTGAGGCAATAAAAGTGGGCAAAATTCGTTGGTCCCCAAAGAGCACGGGAACAGTGTGGATCAGCTGCCCTATTGCTGCGGCTAAAAAAATTGAAGAAGGCCGTCTACTGGTGGGATGGACATCTGCTAATGTTAGGTTGCTAAAGCAGAGGCCCCTACGATGCTTCCGATGTCTGCAGATAGGACATGTGCGTCCTGTATGTACAGCGGAAATAGATCGCAGCAATGAGTGTTATAACTGCGGCCAACTCGGTCACAAGGCATTGGGCTGCTCGGCTCAACCAAACTGCTCCCTTTGTGCTACAGCAGGAAAGCCCTCCAATCACAAACTGGGAAGTGGGCCGTGTACTTCCACACACGAACAGACAGGGAGAAAGTCAAAGATAAGACCTCAACGTCCAACGCAGACTGATAATCGATCTGGCAATACAGGCGAGTTCCAAAACGAGGATGGTAATAGAATGGCTGAAGGTTAACATGGCCATTCAAGTATTACAAGCGAACATCAACCACTCCGCAAGAGCTCAGGATCTTTTAATCCAAAGTATGGCGGAGTGGTCCATTCACCTAGGTGTGATAGCTGAGCCATATTTCGTTCCTAATAGGGAAAACTGGATTGGTGACCAGGATGGTTTGGTGGCTCTGGTGACACAAACAACAATTGGTTCCCCCGCCTTTGTTCGTTCAGTGAGAGGTAGAGGTTATGTGTCCGCAATATTGGGTGATATAATGGTTGTTGGCGTGTACTTTTCGCCAAATCGGTGCATGGCAGAATTTGAACAGTTTTTGTTAGAAGTAGGGGCCTTCATTGGTCAGAGTCGCTCAAATCGGTTGCTCGTACTTGGAGATTTTAACGCCAAATCTAGGACGTGGGGTTCTCCAATGACTGATGCGCGTGGAGAAGCGCTTGAAGAGTGGGCGGTTGTAACAGGCCTAACAGTCCTCAATCTAGGATCTGAAAACACATGTGTGCGGAGGCAAGGTGGCTCTATCGTAGACCTCACTCTTTCGAGCGCTGCTTTGACGCGCCACATTCATGATTGGAAAGTGCTGGTGAATGAGGAAACATTATCAGACCATCGGTATATACGGTTTAATATATCCCAACAACCGCATCTATCAAGCACCTTGAATGGATTCATTCATGGCAATAGCCCTCGATGGTCGGTAAAGCGCTTAGATCGGCACATCTTAGTTGAGGCGGCCCTTGTTCAGGCATGGGTATCAGGAATCGGCACCCCCATAGATGTGGAGCAGGAAGCCGTCCATCTCGGTGAAACCATGACTAGTGTATGTGATGCGGCTATGCCACGAGTGAGACAACCACCCTTAACGAGATCGGTATATTGGTGGTCTGAAGAAATAGCGCAGTTGCGGATTTTGTGTGTAGCAGCAAGACGCAAATACACCAGACAACGCAGGCGGCGCTTGCGAAATGAACCTGAGGAAGAGCGCCTCTATATGGTCTATAGAGAAGCTGTTAGCTCGCTGCAGGTGGCTATAGGGACAGCAAAGAATCTGGCTGAAGACGAAATGCTCGAGAGCCTTAATGGGGACCCTTGGGGAAGACCATATAAGATGGTTAGGTGTAAGCTTAGGCCTCGTGAACCACCTTTAACGCAAACTCTTGAACCTCAGCTTTTAGAGTCAGTGGTGAGTAGTCTTTTCCCGCATATAATCGAAAACCAGCCTCACTTGGGGATTGTTATGCCAGACAGTACACCTGATACGGGAGGATATGAAGTAGGGGAGGGAGAATTGCAAGCGATTTTGATCCGGTTACGGACGAAGAAAACTGCTCCTGGTCTTGATGGTATACCTGGACGCGTTTGGGCATTGGCCATGGGACCACTGGAGCCTCGTGTCAGAACATTATTCAGTGCGTGCTTAGCACAGGGTAGGTTCCCAAAAATTTGGAAAACTGGGAAGCTAGTCCTGGTACGGAAAGATGGAAGACCAGCTGAATCCCCGTCCGCATATCGGCCTATAGTTTTGTTGGACGATGTAAGTAAGCTCTTTGAGCGTATTCTAGCAAATCGCATAGTCCAACACTTAGAAGAAACCGGACCAAACCTCTGTGATTACCAGTTCGGTTTCCGCCGGGGCAGATCAACTATAGGTGCCATCGCACGGGTGCAAGCTCTGGCAGATGATGCAGTATCACACGGTGAGGTAGTCTTGGCAGTATCTTTAGATATAGCCAACGCTTTTAACACATTGCCTTGGAGCAGTATAAAGGAGGGACTGAAATTTCACAAACTACCAAATTACTTGCGGCAAATAGTAGAAAGTTACCTTTCGAACAGATATATCAAATATCCTAGTAAAAGAGAATGGGTCAGGAGAGAAATGTCGTGCGGTGTCCCACAGGGGTCGGTCCTCGGTCCGCTCCTGTGGAACATCGGTTATGACTGGGTACTGCGGAGCGCGACCATTCCAGGAGTAGAAGTAACATGTTATGCCGATGACACCCTTGTTACGGCTAGAGGCGGTACCTTTGCTGAGGCGCGTGTTTTGGCCATTGCAGGAGTAGCCCAGACCGTAGCGCGGATCCGGCGTCTAGGATTGGAGGTTGCCTTGAATAAATCTGAGGCTCTGTGTTTTCACGGACCGAGAAAGGCACCTCCTGCTGGAGCTACCCTCGTGGTTGGGGGAACTTCCATCACTGTCGCGTCGACGATGAAATACCTCGGACTCGTTCTCGACAGTCGATGGAAGTTTGACGAACATTTCCGGTGTCTGGCTTCCAAGCTCATCGCGGCTGCTGGAGCTCTGAGCAGATTGCTCCCAAATACGGGCAATCCCAATGCTGGATGTCGTCGCCTTTATACAGGCGTTGTCCGGTCAATGGCTATGTATGGGGCTCCTATTTGGGCAAATGCTCTTAATGTCCGTAATAGACCATTATTGCGCCGACCGCAAAGGATCATGGCAATAAGAGCGATTAGGGGATATCGCACCATTTCAAATGAAGCTGCTTGCGTCCTGGCAGGAACCCCACCATGGGACTTGGAGGCACAGCTGTTAGCGTGCATATATTGGAGAAAGGAAGAAAAGAAATCTCAGGGCCTACAAATTCTTCCAGAAGAGCTTTGCCGGTGGCGGCGGTTAGCTCGGATGGAACTCTTGTACCATTGGAGAGAGAGACTCGAAATGCCCAATGCTGGTCATAAAACCATAGAAGCGATTAGACCCATTTTAGATCAGTGGGTTGGGAGAAAGCACGGACAGCTTACTTTCCGCCTTGCACAGGTTCTTTCGGGACATGGCTGCTTTGGAAGGTACCTGTGTCGGGTGGTTGGTCGAGAGCCCACTGAAGAATGCCACGAGTGCGGTTGTGTCTCTGACACTGCGCAGCACACATTGGCCGAGTGTCCAAAATGGGCTGCTCAACGGGCAGATTTATCTGCTGTATTGGGCCAGGACCTCTCTCTGCATGCCGTTGTCAATGCCATGGCTCATAGCGATAGATCCTGGGAAGCGATGGATAAATTCTGTGAGCACGTTATGTCACAGAAGGAAGAAGCGGAACGGGCGAGAGAAGATGACCCAGAGGCTCAATTGATTCGCCGCAGAAGAACAGGGCGCAGGCGGCTTGCCTACGACCGGCGCCTGCCACCCTGATGAGGAGCTCCGGGTGATAGACACGGGGATTCTATTGCCCGATAGAGAGCTGTCCTCAAGATGGACGATGTGCCGTGTGATTCGGAGCGTCATTAAGATTGTATAGGGATTTAATTTTCCCTGAGTGGAGGTTTAGTAGCTCAGATATCGCTGGCTAGGTTGCGGTAGTTAAATTCCCGTGGCCCAGTTTTCAGGCGTAGAGGTGGAACGCCGTGGGGTTTTAGTCGGTAAGAGTCCGACATAACCTTCGCGCCTCCCCGTGGTGTGAAGGTATCCATGAGGATTTCCCCAAAAAAAAAAAAAAAAAAAAAAAAAAAGGTTTATTAGTACTAAATATAGTTAGACGAGATTAAAAACTTGGATTAAAGTAAATCTTGCTCTAGACTACGTCGATCACAGAGTACACGTGACGTAAGAGCCGTGGAGGGGGAGGGGGTGCTTGTCCGAGTGACGTAATTTCATCATAACATTGTAGTGGCGGGGAGCGATCTGCCGCCGACGCATTAGTGCGTGACAAATGAGGATTTTATGCTAACTCCGCGCTGCCACTGACACTCCTTTACGTGCAGTGATGCGCCCATGTCGATGTGCCGATCACTTGCAAGAGCTAGACAATTATTCATTATTTACCTCATAGGATTATATTTAGAATTTTAAATTAATTGCTTACAAGTTAACGGTAGAAATAATAGTTTATTTATAACCAAACTATTTCAGGACATTGTAATTGAAGCTTTGTCGAGTGTGGGCGTGCGTTCGAATCCCACTTCTGACGCCATGTAATGCTTTGTGGTTTTATTAAAACTGCCGATGTTTGACGATTATATTTTATTACATGGAAATGGGTGCGTTACTTTACGTGCTACAATTATGACAAAACAACGATAGACCTTAGGTATACTTAATTTATAATTAAATAACTTGTATCCAATTATTAATATGTATTTTACTAAAACAAAAATGTTCCGGAATGTAAAATACTTTACACACTCATAAGTAAACTGCATTTCAGTATTTTCAGTGCAGTAGTCCTTTCAGTTTATATTTTATTTACATAAATATAATTTTTTAAGTAAATAATGTATCGTGGGCGACCCGGCACAGCACTATGATATTCAAATGAGTAGTTTAGGTGTAGGTAAATAGGGTTTGCGTGCGTCCGCGGCACACAATTTGTTTAGTCGGCTAGCTCTTGTTAACCGCACCTACCTAATGCGATATTAAGTACCTTTACACTGTTTACACATATTGTATGGAATGTTGCTCATTTCCTAGAAAAACTATACTCTCTACATACAAGTCCGCACACTTATTCTATACAAGAGTAACTTTGCTATTTTGAGTAAGAAAAACCACAATTATGCAAATTCAAAGTATTAACGTATAACTACTTGCACATCAATGTTTCAACAGTCATGAACTGCAAAAACGTAAACGTGTAAATAATTTTATATTTTTTCAAAACGGGCGGTGGTCTGGTTAGAAAACAAATCAAAATGTATATGTAATCCGGTTCAATGTCTCTCGATAATTACATTTATTTCCGAGAGCGGGGTATGTGTTTCATTTATTTTTCATCTCGCCGGCAGGTTAGGGCGACAATCTAATAACGCGTCCCGCGCCCCGCCGAGACCGTCCGATTATGTGCCGCCAATCTGGTTACCCTACTGATTAATACGAGCGTGGACCGATGATACATGTGCACCTCGCTTATTGAATCGTAATGGAATTTAATGGACGTGTTGTTGTCCCATTTGATATGAAGACCAGGGCCAAGATGCAGCCTATTCCGCATGTTACAGCTTCACTAGATAATGCAGAATAAGTTTATTTTGCTCTTCTTCTCAAATAATCTTTGATTCTAATAAAATCTTTATATATATTGTTGTATTTTATAAATTTTTAAAAGGTTATGTTAATTAGTGATTTTATATATTTTTAACCCCAGGTTGTTGTAAGTTTGACGTCGACGTATGTCTATGTGCATCGTAGGAATCAGACGGATGGATCCACATAGATGCGATTTTTTTAATTTGAAACCCAGTTACCTGGCGGTGGGTCTTGGCTTATGTTAGATCAACACTGGTCTTAAATAGCTGCAGCTTTAAAATGGCGGATTACATTATTTTGCCACAACTCCCTCAACACGGAAATCAAATTAAAGGGCTTGACCAGTAGTATTTAATAGGGATATATTGAGTAGCGTAGTACTATACATTATCAAACTTCCAAATCCAAGGTAGCCGCAACGAAAAACACAGGTTTGTCGAGGATTTTTAACAAAAACATCGTCACTGAATAGTGCTACAGTGTGTGAGCACGCTGTGTCGTCACCGGCGGGCTGAGTGTCAGACTCGTAACGGGCTCGTTCCACGAAGCCCGGATCGCTTCGTCAATTGACGCAATGATCGCGCACGCAATATCGTACACGAGACTTCCTACCTTCTACATACATACAGTTACGCTCGGTTTTTGTTTCATTTTGTCGATCGGAATTCGTATATTTAATAGGGAACCGATACTGACTGAATTATCCACACACAGCTCTAAACACTGAACCGCTTGCGCAGAAATTTGGCACACATTATGATGTAGGTGTGATAAGAATTTTTTTTTCAAAGTTTATCCCTACACGAGGATCCAAGTATACACTAATTTTCACGCGACTTTCTCTTGTAGGGCATATAACGCCTGCATTATGAAGTGTGGAAGCATATCTATCGGTAGATGGATATTCAAGTAGGTATACTTGTAATATAGTTAATAGTATTAGCGGACGCCCGTGTTCTTCTTCTTCGATTTTCTCCTTCGTTTGTGTAGGAATCAATATGAAATATCTCTTAAGCTTTCCCTTGAATCACTTGAATCAATTTTACTATTGATGAAAACCACTTTAAAATCTATTGCATAGTTTAAAACATATAAGCGTAGAAGCGAAAAGCAACTTTGTTTTACACAACGTCAGGATGTTAATGGTTTTATCAATTCAGACGCGGATCTCTAAAAGTAAATTGCTGTACTAACAAAGTCCAATCTCCCGTCGCTACAATGGGTTTCAATTGAGCGCTAGTTAAGGTGAGGCCTCCAGGTGGCTCTGACTCAGACTATTTAGTTAATAAACATCACGTGGAGAACAATAGAAGCTATCAAGTGGACATTTTACTAGTTTAGATGAAAGTATGGAGCACAAATGTCATTCAATCACACAACTTGCAATCAAGTTTTAACAAACAATAAAAGTTTACAATATTATTGATAAAAGCCGTAGAGTATCAATATCGTATCCCACATAGGTACACGCGTGTCAGTCATGGAGGTCTGCTAGTAACTATTAAGTATATCTTAATCATCTTATTTTTATTTTATCGCTTTTTTTTGTTTTTTTTTATTTTTTTATTTTTTTTAATGACTACAAGTTGGCCCTTGACTGCTATCACACCTGATGTTAAGTGATGATGCGATCTAAGATGGAAGCGGGCTAACTTTTTAGGATGAAAATCCACACTCCTATCGGTTTCTACACGACATCGTACCGGAACGCTAAATCGCTTGGCGGTACGTCTTTGTCGGTAGGGTGGTAACTAGCCACGGCGAAAGCCTCCCACCAGCCAGACCAAGACAAATTAAGAAAAATCTCAATCTGCCCCGCCAGGAATCGAACCGGACCAGGACCGGGACCTCCGCCTTATAAATCCACTGCGCATACCACTGCGCCACGGAGGTCGCTTGATTGCAATCACGCCCGGTGGTAAGCGAAAATGCAGCCTACGGTGGAACGCGCTTGCCTAATAATGCCTATTCATTCTCGACTTGAGGACACCCACATTGCAGATGGTAGGGCAAACGGAAGCTGCAAGGGCATTCTTTATCTTAGCAGTGCGTATACGGAACAAGCAACCTAAGTGCGTATAACCGCTTAGTACGCATCCAAAGGATATCAATTGCATAGCGGTTTAGATCGAATGAAAGTTTTGACGACCTCCGTGGCGCAGTGGTATGCGCGGTGGATTTATAAGACGGAGGTCCTGGGTTCAATTCCCGGAGGGGCAGATTGACATTTTTCTTAATTTCTCTGGTCTGGCTGATGGGAGGCTTTCGCCGTGGCTAGTTACCACCCTACCGACAAAGACGTATCGCCAAGCGATTTAGCGTCCCGGTACGATGTCGTGTAGAAACCGAAAGGGGTGTGGATTTGATCCTACTCCTAACAAGTTAGCCCGCTTACATCTTAGATTGCATCATCACTTAACATCAGGTGTGATAGCAGTCAAGGGCTAACTTGTAGACGATAAAAAAAAAAAGTTACTGAATTCTAGAATTGGAAGTTGTACCTCTAAAAATAAATAAATGTTTTACCAAGGTTCATCCCAAGTGACTTTGTATTAATTATTCATTAAATTTTATAATCCATAGATTAAACATTGGTATAGCTCTGTCGTAGCGAAGGTATTACTATTATTAATATGAGTTGTAACCTCTCTACAGAACTCCGGTTCCAATTAACCCACATGCCGGAATGAGTATCATTTTAGGAGATAGAGGCAGGCAGGTACGGCTCGTGTAACAAGCTTGTCATAATATTCGGCACATAACAGCACATCCTTCGCAAGACTAACATGAAGTTTTAGAAAAAATTATTGATTCAGGAATAGCTAGTAAACTTTGTACCACCAACTTGTCTGATTTCACTACTTTACTAAGCACATATTAATTTTAAACCACACAGGGTTACAGACTGACATAATCACGTTACTAAAGACAACACAGTAGACAGAGGGACATTATATCGCTCACAAAGGACAAAGTAAAACACGGCGTAACTTAAAACGTGTAAAATTAAATACAGGCCTTTGTGGAGGGCACTCTAATAGTTGCTGCCCGCATGTCACACTTACCCTCACTTTCTGTGGTTACGTGAGATCCGCTTTGTTTCCACTCTATAGTTTTCTATAACAATGCTCTGAGCTTTTACATCAAGGTTTTTTAAACAACGATTATTGATATAGAACAGCGAGAGGTCGCGAGCGGTGTAATATGCCATTGACATGTAATGGATGTAGGTAATCGAATATTCGACTATTAAAAGTTAAGCGTGGTCATACATAAAAAATGCAAAAATAATTTACGGGTCGAATTGAGAACCTCTCCCGTTTATTCATCGGTTAAAACTAAAGCGACAGTAACTGCCCTTAATTTAGCTAGAACTACTTTGATCTCAGAAATCGAAGCCATTATTATAGAAAATAATAAATATCTTTTGATTGTTCTAACGGGTCTTTACCGTAGGTCATGCAACATTGCTATTTACTTACTGGTCTGAAAGTTATGGTTGCCTATGCCACAAAAATGTATATAAAAAAGTTGAGAGGTGTCAAGAGACACCCGGATGGAACGAAGTTCCTTTCGATTAATTAGTGAAGGAATTGTAATAAAATTTTATTTTTTTTAAGTAATAATAATATTTGTTGTTGTACACCGAAACACCAGAGGGCGCGAGACAGCATACAGCGCGGGCGCCCCCGCCGCTCACGCGCACACACATCAATGGCGGCGGCAAGATCCTTTGATCAAAAAGTGTCGTGACAACTTTTCGTACGAATTTTTTCCGTCTAGCCCCCTTTCACAACGCGCGATAAGGAACTTCGTTCCAATAATAACAAGCTCCTGCGGCTCAATACCTGCGACATATTATGTCGATGGATGCTAGCAATCCTTTTTGGGACGAGTTCTTTTGCGAGGATTTTTCATTCACCATCCAATGAGCCATCTGCTTGATCCGTCAATGATAACTATCAAAAGTACCTCAAACCAGTTAAAACTAAATGTAACAGCACTCAGTCCCAACTAATAAAACCCACCAGCATGATCACAAGCACGATAACAAAACACTGAACCCACCAGCTCACGAAAGCACCGCGTCATCTGTTCAATTAGTGCCATTAAAAATTCCACCGGAATAAGTGTAAAATAAGTCCCAAATTAAACACAAAAGGGCTGAGGGACGAACGACAATCGGCGAATGGGCTGCCATGCGGGCATAAGGAAATTATTAATTTGGACTATTAAAATTACCTTCAGCAATTGAGACGGACGGCAAAAAGGTCCCCCCGGGGCACCTCGGGATACCTTTTTAACGATAAATGAGTGTATGGCGGTCTTGCTCCTGACGCGTTGAGATATGGGTGCGGAAAAGATATGGGCATTAACTGAAAGATAGATTGTGTTTCTGCGACGGGTTGAGTCTTTTGTGCGGATTGCTTGTGTACCCGTTGCTTGCTCTCTATTAGGTAGGTACCAACCTATTTGTTTGCAAAAAATTATTCTCAGTTTGGTCTAAAGAATCTATGGATTATGGAGCTGTACATAAACACTTAATAACAAATTTAAATAACAGTCTGAGAATTTGCTTATTTTTAAATAAGTAAAAATTACGAATGACTTAGACTTAGTAAAGTGTGAATAAAGTTGATACTGCAATAAATCCACATTATTTTTAAGAAAACAAAAATAAACGTAGATATTATGAAATATTGACCAAGCTATAGTTGAATGTAATGAAGTGTACCTAACTCGTAAGTAAGAATAATAATTACTGTTAACTATTATAGTTAAAAAATCTGTGTCACTCATTTCCCTGGGATTATTTCGCAGGGAGTAGGGTGACCGCGCTAGCACGGGGCCGCGGACAATGGACGCCGCGTGGCGCAGGACGCGGGGCAAGGGGCACGGGGAGAAGTGTAATGCAATATTTGTTCTGTGACACACGGGTGACACGCGCACACTCTATTGTGTGCACCTAGCCAGATGTGGTGCATCGGCGGTTCAGTTTACATATTTTAATTAATTATTCGCGCAAAGATATTTTAATAGCTCAAAGAAATCATTGATGCACTAAACTGAAATTCTAAATTTGTATAATTGTTAATAAAAGATGCCAAAGTTAATTGGCATTTTGATTTGAATAGCTTAAATATTCTTATTTTTGATAGACGCTTTAAAATTACCATTACCTACCCATTCTCGTAAGAATATCAAGAAATTCATTATTAATTAACGTCTTCGCCAAAAAATGAATAGCAATAATAAATTTCAAGTCATTCGTTTGTATAAATTTTTTAGAGACCTTATGATGAGTCAGTCAGTGATATTTTGCTTATATAAATATAGATTTTTGCTAGTATTCCATTTTATCCTCATGAACAATAATATTAATCAAATTGTAGCATTACTCTAATCTAAATTCAACACACCAGTTTCACACAAAATTCATCTTATTTGAATGTTGCGAACCTCTGCATTGCACTTTAATCCGTCTGCTTGGGGTGCAACGATAAAAAGATAATGCGGGCTCAGTCGCGTGCGCATCAAAAAACCCGCTTTAACGACGCACCTATGCACGGGCGGCTTATCGCGCCTGCGCACCGCCGAGCTAACGTAACAAATGAGCATAATTATAATACCTTGGCAAGGGGTGCGCGGCGCAAAATAAACATCCTGGCAGGAGGTCTCGACGTGTTTTTATTGCCGATGCGTGCTGAGCGCCAATGTCGCGAGAGTAATGATGGGAATGACTTTAGGATTCCCTTTCGTTCGTGTGTTTGTGTTGTTTGTCATCCATACCACATGTAGCATTATTTTGATATTTGTAATAAATACCTAAAACTTTTGCAAGCAACATTATTATTGATTTTACGTGGGTGAAATGAATTTACATTTATTTAATACATTTATTTGTATTTTTCTGCACATTTACGTTACTCTTATTTAGCAAACGGTATGCTTTTGCGACTATTAGGGTCTTTACATTTTAATACATAATTATTTATTTACGTTTTAAAATTATGTAGTAAAAAGTATTGGACTTGCCTTTACAAAAATTCAAAAAATATGTTAATAACCAGTTATAAAGTAGAGGTTACTATAAAATTAGTAACTTTATTAACGACAAAGATCCTTGTAAGTACCTAATCAGCTTTTCTTTCTATGCACAAGACGGGATAACCACAATTGTAAATTATAAAATAAAAATTGTAATATTGATTTTTAAAAGTGCATCTGCTGAGTTTCTTGCTGGCTCTTTTCGGCGGGCTCTGCCTTCCGAACCGGTGGTAGAGTCACTACGTACTGACAGACTTGACGTTTCAAAAGTGCTTGTAAAAAGCCTACTTGAAATAAGATATTTTGAATTTTATGTGAAACAATTTATAGATCGATTGAATCAAAAAATTTATTTTTATCTAAAAATTAAAAATCCTGAGAAGAAAATGGCAATAGATAAAATGAAATTAAGTAAAAAATAAAATAGTTTATATGAATTAATTCATGAAAAAATAACATTATCTAATGACAACAAAAAATAAAGCTCAAACTGATCGCAACTCGTACGTATTCCGAACCACAGAGCACAAAAAATAAACATTATAATATTTTAGGATAATAAACATGCAAATAAAAAATCAACGACGTGCGTGTCATTCAATGTGACATCTGAGTTTTTTGTGACGGCGCAAAAAACTAAAAATGTCGCCATATGTAACACCAATAATTACTAGGCGGTATATAAGTAACGTAACGCTGGAAACAAAAAGCTTTCCACACACCCTCAGTGCGCGGATTTCATAACCGTAACCGGTTGGCATTGTTTGCGAGTGTTATAAATCACGGGAATATGTCGCACGGACTAAAAATCATTGGAGTAATTTATTGTAGGTGGACGCGAGGGGGCGCAAGGTAAGGGCGACTTGTTGTTGGGGTTCCTTACTGTGAGGATCGCCGTCGTTATGTTGTGCATTATGATACATTTCGTATGAGCTTTCTACGCTCAATTTATTTAGAATATTTTGTTAACAGTATATTGTTGCTATTGTAGATATTTTCTTTGATTCATTAGGATAGATAGACGGTTAGTAGAGAAGTACAATAATTGTAAGAAGTACTCACCACTGGCAGTCAATCATATATAATTAATAACACATTATTTACATTTTTTTTTCAAGTTTTAACAAAAACTACCTATATTAAATATTTGTTCATTGAACAGTTTGAGCTGACTGACTTTTGATAGATAACAATTGATTTTTTTTAATGTAAAATTTTAATCCAAGTGTTGATAATTCTTCATAATAATTCATCTCATTTGTGCATATTATTTTCATAATCGATGAAGATTTCAATATGATATTAGTGTCAAAGTAGAGAGACGGACAGACTTGGAGACAGAAGACAGAGATCTTCGTTACAATTGGTAAACACAAATATTTACAAGATTTTTTATGTATCACCCATATACAAGCACATTTATAAGAATTTCAAGACAAATAGTAGCTATCCCAGAAAATTAATTCAACCATACTGGCGTGAGCGTGTCGCAACAAATATCCAATTAACATTTCAAAACTTTCTTTATAATATTAGTTATATACGGAACTCTCGGCTAATCGGATCGACTCTGTACAGTTATTGTTAGCACTATTGCGTAACGGTCGCATTCGGCCAACGAGTGCATTGTTGTCACCCTACGCGCGTCATTCATCGCGCTCATTCCGTTCAACTATTGATATCGATTCGTAACGAACTTACTGTCCTTTTTTTATATTTCTAAATCATTAAGTCCAGTCGGTGATAAAAGTAATAGGCAAGAAAGGTAGGGTAATATGTCGTTGCTGATAGAATCAAATATTATTCTTCTAGTATTATTCTTATTCGAGTATCGTGACAGCTTTCACCTAGATATGATGCCGTCAATAGAACAATTTATTACATCCCTAATATCCTGGTTTTACCATTTGGAGGCACGGCTACCTATATCAAAAGCGAAGTGAAAAACCAATTTGAAAATTCCAAACAATATTACAATTGAATAAAAACCTTTTAATTTGCGATTCAAAGTATATTTTGTGAATTTTGTACGGTTGTGTTGCCATTTAAAACGAGAAAACTCTTCTTGAGTCCTTTTCAGTAGAATCTATCTTCTGAATCGATGGTAGAATCTGTACAAACAGGGAGAATACTGGTAGTAAACGGATATGAATCAGAAAATTAATAAAAACAATTTAATATAAAATTGTATACCTTTTATCAACGTATAAAATCAATGCATAATACAGCACAATGCAAGCCCAGCAGCTGGTATTGTCAACCCGTATGATGCGGTGGGTCGATTATACCCACGCCGGTAACATTATCCCCGCGCCGACAAAAACTCTCCGTACTCCACCATCCAGGTGCATTGTTAACCTGATGCAGTGTAACTTACATGGCTATAAGGGTTATCCACACAATACAAGTAAAAACTGCCAGAAGTAGACCACCGACCTGGTAATGATAGGCTGGAAAAAATTAAACACAAACAAACCTTTAAATTTAGATTCCTACTCTGATTCAATTAATTCCATCATCTTACACTATTAATTGATTGATTCATTGTTATCAATTGATTTAGAAAAACTATTTAAAAGGATATTCAATCAAAGTATCCAATCAATTGTATCGTTAAACTTTAGGAGACGGACTGTAAACAACTAAACACAATAATACAATGCATTCATAAAGGAATTTTTTAAAAAATGGTAATAAAAGTTTAAAAGTGTAAAATAACAATGACGCTATACTTTTTTTTAATTTTTACATAAATGAATATAATAATTATGTGAAAGTATATATTTATGTATGTTTTTTTATTTTCATTTTCTTACTTAAAATCTTATGTAATGCATTAGAATATTAAAGTTAATTATAGTGACATAGATTAATAAAATGTTTCTCAACCAAATACCCTTAATGCTTTTAAACAATTTTAAGGATTTTTGGATAACAATTGTAAAATAAATTTTGGTGTATTACAACAAAAACAATTCGCCTCAATTTAAAAGCAGCCCAACGGCTATCAAAAACCATAATCCATACTCGGCAGCAATAAGCGATGACCCGTTTTCATTTACCTAACCGAAACTCAAACACGGGCCAAATTTATTAATCGCCGGGTCTCTTCCACCCGCAAACAGCGCCGGGTTGGGTTTAAGTAATTAACGTCATGTCGAACGGATGTTTTAATAAGTTGCCATCCTCCAAATTGTTTGCACACGTCGTTGTATAGGTGATTACCGCGTACGTGAGCTTTTACGGGTTAAACGGGGCTTTGCGTTGTTTAACGGAGCTCGGGATTTAAAGAACAGCTTTTAGCGAGTGTTAATGTTATTGAAACTTAATGAATCTCGTTATCTTATGTTAAGTAGATTGAATGATGAGCGTATTTTTATTTGTTAAGTATGTAGCTTAGGCTTAGCTTAAGTTTAAACTGATCTATTGATTTCTAAAAACGAGATCTTTATTGTCTAAGCTAAATAAAAAAAAACAACTGAAAGTTGATAATCGAATGTTGCACATTTTTTAGAAGAGAAAGAAGAACTACACAGGTACCATATGAAAAAAGTTTCACTTTAAAATCTTAAACCATGAAGGTTCTATGTCAATTCAAAGTACCTATTACAACGAAATGGCAATTTCATTCTTTAACCCCTATTATATGAGAGATCACTGACCCACTACTTTGCTCCAATGCAGGCTAGCGGGCTTGTGGCGTTTAAATGTTAGACGATCATTATGAGATTTCCCCTATAGTTTTAACTTACCACCTATAAGATTGTTACCTACTATTACTTTTACTTTTTCTTCCCCGACGCATACGCAGTATGAAATTATTGTCTGGGGTTTTACAAATTTAAAATTTAGTTAAGTAATTTTAATGAATAATGAAAAAAAATTAAAAATCCAATCAAAAACCAACGAGTTAGTTGTACAGCACATACTCGTTCCTCACTCAATCCAATTTCCGATCATAACATATGCAGAAGTGTGTGAGTGTACAAGCATTAGCTGCACGGTTCACCTGAGGGCGAATATATCGAGTGTTTACCTCCAGACAATAGATTCAAACTGTTATGAGCCCTCCTTAATGTGTATTAAACCCAGACAACGTGATGCCGACGCTCACACTAATCTCAACTTTAATGCTAAGCGATAGAGTTTGAATTGGCGTGAACAGTCTTTTGTTATAATTTAAGTTTGAGTGTTGACACAAGTAAACGTACCTATTATTAACATCTCGATATTAATTCCTTGATGGTTAAGAGGGGTTTGTGTTCTTTGTTTAATGTAATTTCTAATTACCTTTAGTACTTATCTCGTACCTAGCCGGTGGTAGTCCTTACAAATAGCTAAACATTGCGATTCAAAAGAGTCGAAGTGCATCCGCCATGGCAGGCCTCACACTATAAATAATAATCCCACCAAAAACATTCTGTCAAGAAGCTAAATCTCGATGGAGCTGCTTGTTTATCTCTAAAAAGTAATGAAATCAAGACAAAGTCATGCCAAGTCTAAGGTTCCTTACTGCGATTTTTTTATTATTATAGTTAATGCTGTGTGACTTTGCCGTTGATCATTCTTTATACGTTACTTTATACCCTTCAACGGCCAAGTTATGAGTTTATGGGAAGTACTAGTTCTATTTTGATGATCATGTGTGAGTGTCGTAAATGCAAAACTTTGCTTTCGTTTAACTTCGGAACTGAGTGACCTACAGACTTGAAGTTTTGGATTTTAAGTATGTGATTATAGCTTACAGGATCACGAAAATTTCAGCATTCTAGTCTTTTCCAAAGGTTCTCAAAATAGGGCCTGAAAATGCGGCCAAATTGTTCCTGTAAAGGTATACCGGCAGTGCTTTGTTCGCGCTCGACTTTTACTTATTAACTTGTACATAATTGAAATAAACGAATTTCGCTTTTGATTATCTTAAAGCAAAGCTTGCCAGAGCAAATTCAACGTTCAATTCAAAGGTAGTGGGAAGTGGCTGGATGAGAGGGTCGTGTGTGGTGGCGCACTCTCGGAAAGGCCTATGTCCAGCAGTGGACTAATACAGGCTCATGATGTGATGATAAAATTCAACTTGCGCTGTATGAAGTTATCAGATTTTATAAAGAGTAAAGCTCCTAACTCCACAAGCCCTAACCTAAACTTAACTTCTCTTACTCTATCATAACCTATAGTCTTTAAAGTAAATCGTTACATCAGTTTCTATATAAACCCTACTAAGTCAAAAATGTATGACTACTAACCTTCACCGTGCGAGCAATGCTACGCACTTGGCCGATATTTCAATTGAGTAGTGTTCGGATTTATATCCCCATACAAAAAATAGAACCGACTCGAACGCACTAGAAAGTAAAAAATAACTGCATCAATTAGTTGCTTTAATTTACTTAAGCATGTCTATGCTGTCGGTGCCTTTCATTTTCCCAGGATATCATCATCACATCCTAGCATGATGACTATGGGGCCATTTTGAAAGTGTGCCCTTACTAATAAAAAAAAAATTATCACAATCGGACAACTCTGTAAAAAGTTATGGGTGGTCATACATAAAAAAATATACGTGTCGAATTGAGAACCGTTTGTTTTCGTTGGTTAAAAAGCTAAATACGGTGCAGTCTACCGATTTATTAGTTATATCTTGCATTAAAGATGCTACGAAAACAGAACATACTTTCTCATACATGAACAAAGTGTAAATAATCTAAACACACCTACCGCCGTACTTCGCAAGTGACAAACAGTCGTTCCCGAAATGACTACACAACAATCGCAAGTAGGTAGTATCAGTGAATTGCCTACCTTTGATAATATAGCGCGCAATATATTACATAAGCGAAAGCGGGTACAATAATAACAATTGGCTTTTAAAAAAAATGTTTTTAACCTATCTATATAACCGAAGGGTTGTTAAATATTAAACCGTAATTGAGAAAAGGTACTAGGGTAAATACTCGTAGTTATTTATTTAGCTGGCGCACGCGACTTACTTTGTTAGAAAATTAGTGTATTGCTATAGCTTCAAACAACACCAATGAAGAAAATTGTACCGAATTATGTACTTGGAATATAGAACGAATATCTCAAAGAGTCACTATCCTCCCATGCATTATTTTGCTACAACAGAAAAACAACAGAAATTTCCGAGTTTTCGATGAAACCTCCTAGATGGCTAGTAATTTTTGACTTTTCTAACAATTATCGTCTTAATTAAGATGATCAACACTTTGTAACTAAAACAATAATACTGTGTATTGATTAAAACTACAAGAAAATCCGTTCATTTCTGAGTTCATCCTGAACAAAAAGACAGGCAGACAAACACACGAAGTGAAGGACTAAGTCTAGTAATATGTAGATTTTAGGTATTTCTTATTAATAAAGCATCACCAGCAAGCCGGTGTTATTGTGTGTGGACTAACAATGATAGTGGGCAGTTGGGCATGTACGTTATTGTTTGTTTGACCCGCTCCCGCGTCCGCGCTCGCTGCCGCTCGTGGCGCAGCGCGGTGTGTGCGTGTTCGCGTATAATACGCGCAATAACAGTAACATTACGCGCCGCCGGTAACTCCGGCTTACGATGTTAGCTAATGCCGAACATGTCTGCCTTCTCAATATGCATGCGTAACTTTTGTGTTCAATGCGTGTTGACAAATATATGTTTTGTGTTTAAGCAGACATCTAAAGGATCAGCATGTCGATTCTTAAAAATAATACATCGTACGAACATCTCGCTTACATCTCGTCTATTGTGTCACCTTCAGTTCGACTGTCAGTTTAATATGGCAAAATGTCATTGGAGAATACCGATTTCTGTTACATCCGCTTTGCAACCGTGGTACATCGGTTTCAAAACTGACGTTTTTTTCAAGAATCGACATACTGTACTGTCAGAAATAAGCGTATGTACACTTTATGCTATGTTTGTTTGAACGTCCACTATTTTCTAAAAATGCGGGCAGGTAACAAAGGCAGATATCAGATGAACACGTAGCAATGGTAGTAAGGAACAATTACGAATCTATTCGATCGAAATAAATTGCCTGGTGACAGGAGTGACTGTTTCTCTTAAAAAATAAAAAACAAATAAACGAAATCAGTATGATTTATTTTTACTACATTTCTCCTACAGGTTATTGAATAACAATGTAAAAACCCTTATATAAGAACTTAAACACCAGCAGTGAAAGACCAAGTTGTAGTCGATAACAAAAAAAACATCTTAGGTCTTATATAAGCAATACCTACCTACAAAATTATCA
Source organism: Mycalesis mineus (assembly GCA_034621355.1). Classification (NCBI taxonomy): domain Eukaryota; kingdom Metazoa; phylum Arthropoda; class Insecta; order Lepidoptera; family Nymphalidae; genus Mycalesis; species Mycalesis mineus. The sequence continues at coordinate 270,677 of CM067892.1, read as the reverse complement.
AATACTTACACTAAAGTGAAAGCAAGGTTAGATTAAAGAAATGAATCAACTAATACGCTACATTGAGCATTGTTAAAGACAATGTTACATTGCACCAAGGTACGCGCTCATCCCCTGCGGATTATTGTTATTATTATTGATCATGGCGGTGTGATTTTTCCCATCAGCGCTGCTAGCTGTCAGTTAATTGAATGTGCAGCGAAAGGGTTCCGTCCTTGCAAGATTTATATTGCAGCCTTATTCTGGTTAATTTAATTTTCTAATAATGCTCTTTCTTTCATAGTGTGACGGCTGACGTGGCGCAATGGTATCGAAGTGGATCGCAGTGGATTTATAAGATGGACTTCATGGGTTTGATTTCGGCTGAGCTAATTTAGGTTTTCTAAATTGGTCTAGGTCTAGCTTGGTGGAGGATTCGAAAGTGGCTAGTTACCATTCTAGCCCGCTTCCATCTTAGATTATATTTTTTTTTATCGACTACAAGTTGGCCCTTGACTGCTATCACACGTGATGTTAAGTGATGATGCAATCTAAGAAACAAACGTTAGAAATGAGGGTGGATTCCACACCCCTATCGGTTTCTACACGACATCGCACCGGAACGCTAAATCGCTTAGCGATACGTCTTTGTCGGTAGGGTGGTAACTAGCCACGGCGAAAGCCTCCCACCAGCCAGACCAAGACAAATTAAGAAAAATCTTAATCTGCCCCGCCGGGAACCCAGGACCTCCTTCTTATAAATCCACCGCGCATACCATTGCGCCACGAAGGTCGTCAAATTCATATTATCAGTTACCATCGGGTATGATTGCAGCAAGGGCCAACTTGTAATGGAAAAAAGCTCTCTAAGCTAAGAAAATATCTCTAAATTGCTTGGATTGTTTTTGATCATCTGATTAAATAATGTTACTTAGATGTACTCTCCATGAGAAAGCTGTAGCTATGCCTGTGCTTTAGACCTCTAAATATCTTTTACTTGGGCACTCAAAAGTCTGGTTTGCGAAATGGATTTTTATAAGCTTGTTTAAATTGTTGTAAAAAGTTATTTAACGATATTTTATCCGTAATATTAAACCGTACCAGAGTAGTCTTTATTCTGACACCTACGCGGCGCTACGAAGGTCCCCGAGGAGGCGGCTCAATCAATTCAGCGCGGACAAAGCCGCCGGTTAATATTATATCCCGTCCCGAGCTGATGCTTTGAGACTATTTATAGCTGCCTTATACCTACCGTAAAGGATACTCTAAAGGTTAAATGTTATTAGTTTTTACACGTTTTTTTTAGTTAAAGATGCGTAATTATGACATTTTGCAATGTCTTGAACATTGCAAAATATCATAATTATTGTCAAAAATAACGATATTTTAAATTACAATTAAATCCATTTATTTCATAAAAGTAGTAAATTTTATTTGAGCTTTTGAAAAGATGTGTTTATTTATTCACAGTTACTCTACTACTGATTCAGAACGTTGAATTTAATGACTACAAGTTGGCCCTTGACCACTATCACACCTGATGTTAAGTGATGATGCAGTCTAAGATGGAAGTGGGTTAACTTGTTAGGAGTAGGACGAAAATCCACACCCCTTTCGGTTTCTACACGACATCGTACCGGAACGCTGAATCGCTTGGCGGTACGTCTTTGTCGGTAGGGTGGTAACTAGCCACGGCGAAAGCCTCCCACCAGCCAGACCAAGACAAATTAAGAAAAATCTCAATCTGCCGTGCCGGGAATCGAACCCAGGACCTCCGTCTTATAAATCCACCGCGCATCCCACTGCGCCATGGAGGTCGTCAAAAAACATCTTTGTTTGTTGTTAAAATTCAACATAAAAAAAAATATAACTTTTGTAATTCCTCTCTCCTGTGACCAGCAGCTCCCTGCGACTTTTTGCTGTCTGCCGCTGGCCACAGACCGCTCAGGATCGTTGCGTTTGGAAGTCCCTAAAAAGGCCTATGTCCAGCAGTGGACGTCCACCGACTGATAATGATGATGATGAATTTTTCTCTCTTTTCTATGGAATAAACATTATTAATATCACTAAGATACTGCTTCAAAGGATTGAAACGGATGTTAAATTAGTTGTCACTTGAATGTAGCTTTGTCACTTAGATATCAAAAGTGTTCCCAAATGTAATATCAAAGAAAAATTATAAAAGAAAATTTTGAAACAGCAAAATCACATCTCAATTATACCTAGAATAACAAAATTTGTTTTAATATTAACAATACAAGTCCCAATTCCAGGTTCCACCTGCAGAATGTATCGCAAACATCCATTATGTATAGGGCGCGCGCCGGGCGACGGTACAAAGGCATTGTTTCATGGAGCCACGTAGCGCCGCCACCTGCCGCGTGTTCAAATATTGAACCACGCGACGTGACTTACGGCCCACGCGTGTTGTTACCTACCCACACGTTATATTTGTTGTTTTTAGTTTCTAGAGAGATAATGTCTATCACTTTGTATAAGAGAGCATCAGTGGCGTGCACAGGGTTTTTGCCTAGGGGAGGCATTTTGGAACACAAACGAAAACGATTAAATTTTTCAATTAAATTTATGTTTTTAAATAAATTTATCTATAATTAAGTATTTTTTATTAATACTATTACTACTTTTAAAGTACTGTACTATTTGAGACTAATTTTTGATATATTACACAACATGGTATGCGCGGTGGATTTATAAGACGGAGGTCCTGGGTTCGATTTCCGGCGGGGCAGATTGAGATTTTTCTTAATTTGTCTTGGTCTGGCTGGTGGGAGTCTTTCGCCGTGGCTAGTTACCACCCTACCGACAAAGACGTATCGCTAAGCGATTCAGCGTTCCGGTACGATGTCGTGTAGAAACCAAAAGGAGTGTGAATTTTCGTCACATTCCTAACAAGGTAGCCTGCTTCCATCTTAGACTGCATCATCATAACGAGTCAAATTGGTATCTATACAATTATTAGAAATAATGAAATATGTATTTCTTAAAATTTTCAAAAGAATACGCTTTTAATTTTATTAGACGTTATTAAAAATTAATTTCTCGAGTCGTGCATGAGTCAGTGGATGACAGTCCTTAATCATCCAGGCATCTCTGAGAGTTCTGAATTGACAGAACCGATAGGGATCAGGCGGGGTATTTTCCAGGGCGATAGTTTGAGCCCTTTATGGTTTTGCTACTCTTAAAGTTCTTTGCTGATGACCAAACTTTCCTTGTAGGGTGTTGAATATATCTACTTCTTTACAAGGAAGACCAAAACTGAGCATCAAAGCGTTGGTGTGCAGTTAAGATCCTCAAACCTTTAGCAACGACATAAGGATAATTCATATAGCAATGTACGTAATGAAAAACACGAGGTACAGTTGTGCCTATTTACTTTGTGAAACTATATTTCAAATCACTTTGGGAAAGAGCGTCCTAATAAATATTTTGGAATGTTAGAAGCACTCGGATAGTAGAATATGAAACAACTAGTGCAGTAACGGTTTTAACCACACAAAATCAACACAAGTCTTTTACACGTGGTAATATGTGTGTCTACAAATCACCCTTAACACATACACTCTATTGCATTGTAAATGGACTCAAACTGAAATAAACTACTAAGTCCACAAAAACTTATAAAACATCGATTTCATCTGTAAGACATTGTACCTCCCACGCAAGTGTGGGGGACATGGTTTCTTAATGCCAAGAACCTCCATAATCGTGAGGTGTGCAATCTCAGAGATTATTTTCTCAAGATAAATGTGGGTATGCATAAGGATGTCGTTGCAGTGGACAGGGTTTTACCCCAATCCCTTGGCAAAGAGAACTGGCGTAAGCCTAAAGTAATTAGTAACTCAGATGTGTGGCGAATGGAAGATAGGAGTTGCATGGACGTTTACAAGGTCCTCACGGGACCGGAGTAGATCAAATAACATCTGTATCTTGTTCATTCGGAGACGTCTTTGGGGAAACTCGAGGGTTTTTCTGTGCAATTCTGGAGAGGTTATGAAGACGAGAAATTATCTAAACATTTATAAAGATGGCACTCTAGACATATGTCGAGCGTGTCATAACTTGGAATCCTCAGACATTTGTGTTCTCAAAATACTTGCTAATGGCGAATACTAGCACAGACATAAAAGTAGCCAAGATAATCCACAACAACTTGCTCTTCAGTATGGCCTTGTCATTTAGGTGCCTTCTATAGGTACGACCCAGCGTCAGTTCTTGAAAGTAGCAGTACTTGCTCATGTTTATCGAACAATTATCACTGATGGTATATTGTAGCCAATAGACCTGATATAGTGATAATTGATGATTAACGCGCCGTGCAATGATTGTTGATATTACTGTTCCACATGATGATAATCTGGTGAAAGCTGAAAAGGAAAAAGTATCAAAATACTTGGACCTTGCCCATGAGATTACCGCCATGTGGAATGTTGATTCAACAATGATTGTTCCTATAGTTGTTTCAGTCAACGGTCTTATAGCGAAAAGCTTTGACGAACATCTTAAAAAGCTTTCGCTTAGTTGTTGGATCAAGGGTCGGATACAGAAGGCAGTAATTCTTGAAACGGCGCGTATTGTGAGGAGGTTCCTCACTCTGGACTGACCACCGGTTGCTTGACCCGGGCCCCGCAGCAGGCGGAATGGATTTTTTTATAAATTTTTAATAGTGTTTTTATAATTGTTTTATATAGCATTGTTGAAAATTTAAAAAGAAATGTAAATAAATGAATGATAGAAAAAAAAAACATTATTGTTATTTTATCAATATTAAAATAATGTAAACGATAAATTTATCTTAAATTGGATAACTTTTGATTGATTTTGTAATTAGCGCCATTTGTGTTGCAAAAAACAAATGCCACGCGCGCGCAACTATTTATATATTAATACAATAACGTATTTATAAAACTGTAAAAAAATTAATTAGTTTGTAAAATTAAAAAAAAGGAATTACAACATTTGAAAACACTTAAATAAGATAATATTTCTAACTTTTTCGCCAATAAGAACGTTCCGTGTCCACGGGATTCTGTCCTGCAATTGGATAAAAGCTCTGCTTCTTTCATACGGTTTCTGGCCAATCGTAATACCATACGTTCTTTGTTTACATATACGATAAGTATTGTATTTTGAAGCTGGAATAAAATCAGCTTTAATGGTCATACGCGGTCACAGCACAGCTGAACGCTCGCGCGGGCGCCGCGCTACGTACAATATACGATAGAGGATACCTAACTATAACGCTTTTTAAAACTTTATAATATAAATTATATTCTATTACAAGTGAATTCACTAAATACTAAGGACAGCAATGCCTCAGAGCTTGTATTAAATGCACGCTAATGGAGAGCATGGCGGGAAAAAGTTCTATATTGTTACCGAATACAACTCCCCAAGCTAAAGCACTTTACTATAACAGAAACACGTGAAATGACTTGAAATTAAATTGTTAGCTACATAGATTACATTAAGAATAATTATCATCAACCGAAATTGATGAAAATTTATATATTTTTATCGTTAATAATCCAACATTATAGCGTTCTAACGATCCCTATGGAGGCCTTCTCATATGGAGAGAGATCTAGCCCTGTAGTGGGTCGTTATTAGGCTGATATTGATAACAATGAGGTACCTGCCTATTCTCTAAATTAAGAAATAGGGCAAATCTGATCAAAAACATCTAAGTACGACATAGACTTACAAATCTATAGTGCACTATGGAAAGGTCTCGTCCACCACATTTCATTAGTTATTAAAAAGTCCATCGAATATCTTTCTAAAAGAATTTAGCGATTTAAGTTACGTCGAAAGATTGGAAAAGCAGTCGCCGTGTAGCAGAAACATACGACCAGAAACAAATTTTAGACAAACTAACAACTTAGAGGCAGAGTAACTGGAGTAGGTACGAGTACAGCCAGAGTTCGCCTAATGAAACAACCCGTGGCACATTCCGGCAATATTCCCAATTGTCTTCAATCACTCGGATTCGCTTTTTCTGCCAAGTGCGACATTACTCGCTGCCAACTACAGTATTACAAGTTTAAACTTGTTCCGTGTCAAGGATGCTGAGCTATTGAGAGAGATAAACTACGGCTATATTGTTTTTGTGAAGGAAATTGTGCAATTTAAACAAAACATGGCGGCTCTGCATGGCGTACGTTTCTACTGCACGTCCTGTGCGTTAACGATCTGTGAAACGTCTCAATTGTTGCGATGCTGTTGTCTCGCCTATTTCTAGATATTACAAAGTTTTGTGATCACAATTTATACTTCGATTTTACCCTATCAATCCAGTTCAATCATTAATTTATACTTTTTTTGTTTTATTTGTTTGTTTTGTCTGTCAGGTTGTTTGAATAATTTTTATTGGATAAACTTTTAATTTGCCTGATTTGTATTAGTATATGGCATTTCTACGCAAACACAGGTGGAAATAAAAGCGTCTGCTACTTTAAAATAAATCTTTTTTTTAACTGGCTAAAATTTCTGCAACCCTTGACTGCAACCATGCATGATCGAAAGTGATGATGTAATCAAAGACGGAAGCTAACTTGTTAACAGTAGGATGAAACACCGATTTCTGCATGACTATCCTTTGCCGCCAAGGTGGTAACTAGTTACGGCCATAACCAATCTCTTCGAAGCTAACCCAGGGCCTCCGCTATATTTTAAAACGCATATCACTGCGCCACGGGTATTACAAGTCACTTGTAAATTTCAGTTCTTATTTATTTGATTTATTACAATAAAATATACCAACAACTATTTAGGAATGATACATTTGATTAGCAGAACATACAGTAAATGTGTCGTCCTGAGCCCAAATGTTCGGCGGGACCCCCCGGGCGGCCATTAGTCAAAGACTGCAAAACTTACATACCTAGGAGTTTAAAACTAAATATCTCGTCGCTACATTACATGGAGCCCCCGGGAGCCGAATACCTTGACTAAACTTAATATCTTGAGAAGGTCTTACGTTGTGGCCACTAACATTGCGTTACGTTACGCTTTGTTACCCGACTACGAATAAACCGAAGCTTGTTCTCACTAAGTAGGTACATGAATGACATCATAATCAACTAATATTGCTTCAAATAGTGCGAATTTTATATCCCATTTCCAATATCTACTCTTTAAAGCAAGGTCCATGGAAGTTGGTAACCAATTAACATGTCGTTAATAGTTCTTCATTCAATTTTTCGATCACGAATTCGAAATCACTTTCCTCATCTTTTAAATTTTAGATAAAAGGCACTTGAAGAAGATGCAGAACACTTGTTTCGTCAATATAAAATCAAAGTGTCTTTCCACATCGCCTCGAGTGGCCCGGCAGTGAAGGTCGGTGCTCATTCGCATAGTTGGCGAGCGGCGGAAGGTTTAATTGCACGCACCGTCCGCGCCGCCCGCACCGCCCGCCGACGCACGGTACATTCCTGCAGGACCCGGTGCCGGTGACTGTATCATACTGTCTTGTAACATATTCTAAGTCGGTCACGACATCAGTAACGTGGTCAGTCTACATTTTCCTCCATTTGATTAAATATGTCTCTTTTCAGCTTTAGCAAAATGAATACAATCACTTAAATGTATCTCGACATCAGTAATGCGGTGGCGCAGTGGTACCGTGTTTTTCGAGGTCCATTTGATTAAATATGTCTCTTTTGAGCTGTAGCAAAATCAATACAAACGCTTCAACACTTAAATGTACCTCTAGTTGATTCTTCACTCTTACTTACCTTAGTAGGTTCCTACTGCTCCCTCAAATGTTACGCTTCCTCATAGACCGCATATGCTAAGCAAAGTGGTCTTTAAATAATTTGTCACAAAGTATATTTATGTAAATGGGTACTAAAGCCTTCAAATGTGCTCGATTGATTGCTGAGCTAGAAGGATAAGTAATTTGTGACGAATCGACAACACAGGCTGAATTGCAACCTTTGTACAACCCTAGTAATGTTGCTTGCAAATATATTTTTAACCGAACATACTTTAGGGAGTGCGCGAAGGAACTGCACGATCTTGTTTCTCCCTCCGTTTTCTATCGCAAAACAGCTAGACACCGCGAACACTGGCACCCTTACGTGGTACATATCCAGGCAACTCGTACCAAATGTTTGCATCCACGTTCCTAATACGCACGGCAAAAGTGTGGAAAGCCCTCCCAGCGTCAATGTTTCCTACGACCAACAATCTAAACAATTTCAAGGCAAGAGTGAATAGGCATCTTCCCTCGTCACTGCTTTCTCTCAGGCGTGATCAGAGTGTAGTTGACTACAATGACTACAATCGAGCGCAAGCCTATTTACCATAAAATATGCTAACTATAATTCCTTTGTCAGGTAAACAGAACCAATTGAACAATTATTCAATTGACACAGTAGGTACAATTGATTTAAGCCTCGCTATCTGTCAACAGCCGCACCACATAAGTCACCGCGTATAATCGCGATCGGAAACGGAAAGTCCGCCATATTGGATGCAAAATCTGCTTGTCCCGCCGTCCGCACCGCTGCACCTGTGAAAACCAACTCATTATCAAAACCAAGTCATCCACACGCGAAAGTCAATCTTAAAACAAGGCAACAGAAGTGAAATTCAAATAAACATTCTAAAAGCTTTCAAAAGCTACTCAATTGAAATTGTCCATTTGAAATTACACTTTTGACGTATACTTTTAAAGTCGCTTTTACTTTGTATGTTAACACAGGTGACCATTCGAATTATCTTCCATACGGAATGATCATCGTTTGTCAATTGTGAATAATTTAATGGTGTTGAATAATGAACTTTAATACAAATAGGTTATGGTTTACATTAGGTTGTTCAGTGAGAGATAACTACATGTTAGTGATATCAAGCGAATAAAATAGCTACTTTGTTGCTCATGTTTTATTGTTTACAATATTTATGCCATATTTGTACCATAATCTGAATATTTTAAACTCTCTGAAATCTTTCAAACAAATTAAAAATAATAATTAATCTTAAAGTTATAGTAGGAAGCGTAGGAAGATACACTTCCATTGCTTTGTTATTAAGTATTCTATGTCAACATCATTACATAAAGTGCGTAATGTAATACATAAGATAAAAACCACCGCGTCACTGTCAGCGGCACTCATTGTGCACCTGCCACTCTTCGGTAATTAATTATATCCCCTCCCCCCTACCTTCAGTAGGAGGCAGGGGGAACTCCCGTACCTTGTGTTGTGTCAAGGTGAAGCATTGTTTTGGACAGACTGGCTTCACCGTAAAACTGATAGAGGATTAACTAAACGTTCTGTTAAGCCAATTAATTATGACTTAACATAACGCAGGTACACTACAACAAAAATGATGTATGGGTAGTACAATATACTGTGCATTTTATTGCATTGTACTGCAATCTGTTTCTCTGTACCAATGGAGCGTCATTTTGTAGGGCATGCAAGAAAGGTGTAGTCGAAACTACCGCCCTAGGACCTTAAATCTGAGGCATAGGAGTAAACCTATACATAATTTATTACTTACATGTTATTAACCACCGTGCCCTCCAGACTGGAATGCTTACCAGCAGATTTGATCATTACGATATTACTTCCCGACGAGCTCTATCACAAGTTACTAATAAGTTCATTATATAATTTCAATGCCTATTACAAACATATACTAACAGGCAAAATATCAAAACGGCCGCTTAGCAGCTGGTTCGAGCTAAACCGTTGTTGATTGTGGCACCCGTCCCGCCAAGGTGTAGTGTCGTTGATTAACGATGCCGGAGACGTGTTTATTGTGCAAGCTGCCGAGTCACGCAGTCAGTCAGTCACGTCACCGACGGGACGGGAAGATATTGGAGAAACGCCGTGACCCGCCACAGCGTGAACTTTAGCCGAACTTGCTCGCCCTGAAAAGGTTGGCGAAGTGATAAGGTTTCTTGTAGCCTTTTATTTGTATAACACGTAGCTATGCCCCGCGTTTTCATACTTATCGGTTATATGTGACGTTAAGCAACAATTGCAAAAAATGTATATATGCAATTATTTTATACAGTTAAAATTAATTAATGTATAATTTAAAAATAATGGATATTTTGCACACTATGTACCTATATGGCAGGATATTGTGGTTGGATAAATTATTGTAATTAAATTTTAATATCAACATTGCAACTATCTTCTTGCAATCAAAGATTATTTATTTATTTCCCTTTTTACATAAGAGTGCCGAGTGTGAGTTTGTTACCGAGCGACTGCGTAAAAACGTAACGCAAATTTATATGGAGTTTTAGTAGCGCCATTTAGTTATAGCGAGAGTAAACGCTTTTTTTCAATATAATTTGACGTTATGAGTGACTACGTTTTTACTCAATCGCTCGGTGAAAACTCATACTTGCCCCAACAGTGTGCCTAGTGGAAGATTTTACCGCGTCGATATCGAGAACAGTAAACACAACTTTTATATGGAATTGGAGTAGCGCCATCTAGTTATAGTGAGAGTAAACGCTTTTTATCTATATAATTTGACGTTACTAGTGAGTACGTTTTTACGCAGTCGCTCGGTGGAAAACTCGCACTTGCCCAACGGTGGGCTATTTGCTTGTTCCGTCCAATGATACTCTCGCAAGTTTGTAATAAGACAGTTCTCCTCAGTTGCTCATCATCCTGGTTACTTACTGTCAGATCGATACCACTCTGTAACTCCTCTTGGATGTTAATTTGCAATGCTGTTGGTATTGCATGCTGAGGTAAGTTACAAGTGGTATTAACCTGTGGTAGAGTTGAACGCAGCCGTTCAAGTAGAGCCTCATCCAGCAGATGACGTCGCTGGATGACTCGTACTTGATCCGCCAATCGCTGTGCAGCCAATCACGGTCATTGTTGGTTCGAGCGCCTGAAACAGAGACAGCATTCTTGAACGGTACGCAGTGAGGTTAGTTCCCCCCTCTGTCGCCCCGTAGTACGCACGCATGACACTCTCATTCATTTTATGAGACCATCTCATGCGGCGCACTATACCACCGGCAGCGGGAGCATTCGCGGGGGCCATCGGCTCCTGTAGCCCCAAGCTCGCTGGTGGTCTATTGTCCGTCGTCGTTTTGTGCCGTGTGGTGACGCCCCGATGTGTCCTCCGAGGTGGAGAGGGCGTCACATCCCTCGCGGATGATGGCGGGGTACCATATTCGTCCGAGGGCGGCGACGATGACGACAATGTTCTTGGTGTTGTTTGTGCGCTTTTCGATCGGCCGCCACCACGTCTCATTTTTATGTTTTCATTATTATTTGTTTAATTTTGCGTGCATTTTAAGCTTTTACTTTGATATTTTTATTGATTATTTACATATTTGTAATTATTTTAATATTTTTGATGTTGTTTGTCAGACAGGTGAGATTGTACCTCCCACGCAAATGTGGGGGACGTGGTTTCTTGAACGCCAAGAACCTCCATAATCGTGAGGTGTGCAATCTCAGAGATTATTTTCTCAAGATAAATGTGGGTATGCATAAGGATGTCGTTGCAGTGGACAAGGGTTTTACCCCACTATCCCTTGGCAAAAAGAACTGGCGTAAGCCTAAAGTAATTAGTAACTCAGATCGTGTGGCGATATGGAAGAGTAAGGAGTTGCATGGACGTTTCTACAAGGCCCTCACGGGGCCGGATGTAGATCAAATAACATCTGTATCTTGGTTGCAATTCGGTGACCTCTTTGGGGAAACCGAGGGTTTTATCTGTGCAATTATGGACGAGTTTATCAAGACGAGAAACTACCGGAAACATATTATGAAAGATGGCACTCTAGACATATGTCGAGCGTGTCATCAGCCTGGGGAATCCCTCAGACATATAGTTTCCGGGTGTGCTCATCTTGCTAATGGCGAATACTTGCACAGACATAATCAAGTAGCCAAGATAATCCACCAACAACTTGCTCTTCAGTATGGCCTTGTCGATTTTGAGGTGCCTTACTATAGGTACGACCCAGCGTCAGTTCTTGAAAATAGCAGTGCGTTGCTCTACTGGGATCGAACAATTATCACTGATAGGTATATTGTAGCCAATAGACCTGATATAGTGATAATTGACCGATTAACGCGCCGTGCAATGATTGTTGATATTACTGTTCCACATGACGATAATCTGGTGAAAGCTGAAAAGGAAAAAGTATCAAAATACTTGGACCTTGCTCATGAGATTACCGCCATGTGGAATGTTGATTCAACAATGATTGTTCCTATAGTCGTTTCAGTCAACGGTCTTATAGCGAAAAGCTTTGACGAACATCTTAAAAAGCTTTCGCTTAATTGTTGGATCAAGGGTCGGATACAGAAGGCAGTAATTCTTGAAACGGCGCGCATTGTGTGGAGGTTCCTCACTCTGGAGCCCTGACCACCGGTTGCTTGGACCCCCGGGCCCCGCAGCAGGCGGAATTAATTTTTTTATAAATTTTTAATAGTGTTTTATTTTTTTATAATTTTAGAAGCATTGTTAAAAATTTTTAAAATAATTGTAAATAAATAAATGAGTGTAAATTATATATTGTTCAGTTTTCAGTATACCTATTCAATCTGTTAGTACTGACACGGATCGGCTGTTAGTACTTATGTAACAACCGCAGGTGAAAAACAAAGATTTTCGGGAAGCGTGTGCGAACGACGGCGCGAGCGATTCGACGACAGATTCATAGTGCACGTGTTATGATTAATGACTCCCTTCAATGTAACCCGCTATTTACAACGTGTCACGATGGTTTAGCTATCATCATCAGCCTATTTTTACCTGGCCATTGCATGCTTTTCTCCTTACTGAATAGAGTTTCGGAGCTTGAACCAACCACTGTTTTTGGACAGGTTGAGCTTAAGACGGTTATGTTTGAGGAGGAATAACTTACTTGCTCTGATAAAGGTTAGCGCTTATAGTTAAATATATAATATTTAAAAATCCCCACTTGTATTATGTCAAATAGTACCTACAAATATTTTTCTCAAAAAAAATTTTCGATTTACAATTGGATCGATAAAATCTACATTAATACAAGCGAGAAGTAACTACATCTATACATATAATACGATTTGGTAGGTAGACACAAAAGTGTCGCAAAAATGAATAAACACAATGTCAGAGTAGTCGTTAGAGAACGGACAGCAGTTCGAGGCTCAGTGGCGCTCTCGTGACCACGACCTTTGTCTAATCATCGGTGTAGAGCTGTATAGCGATAGACATGTACAGCTACCGTCCTACAATACTTACCAAACAACTTATAGGTAGGCACAAAACTGTCGCACAAATGAATAAACACAATGTCAGAGTGGTCGCTAGAGAACAGACAGCAGTTCGCGGCTCAGTGGCGCTCTCGTGACCACGACCTTTGTCTAATCATTGGTGTAGAGCTGTATAGCGATAGACACGTACAGCTACCGTCCTACAATACTTACCAAACAACTTATAGGTGGGCACAAAACTGTCGCACAAATGAATAAACACAATGTCAGAGTGGTCGCTAGAGAACAGACAACAGTTCGCGGCTCAGTGGCGCTCTCGTGACCACGACCTTTGTCTAATCATCGGTGTAGAGCTCTACAGTGATAGACATGTTAGTTAGACATGTAGCTACCGTCCTGAATAGGTACAATTCCACTCAAATAGACTATCTACTTCTTCCGTCAAATATGTATTACTGCAATTATTTTTTAAGAAAATGCTTTTTTTATGTAACACTTTAAAATATTTTCTAATAATCAGTTAATGGTTGCCCGTTCTAAACATTGTTATTACAATCAACGAACCAGTGTCAGCGGCAGGCGAGTTGTGAAGTGGAAAGTGCAAACTGGGCGGATGTCGCGCCTGCTCCGGACACTGCGACATCGCTGCGGGCAGTTGCGCGCTCTGTGAGCAACACCACTGACTGTACAGGGCCACTTTTACGTGTCACATCATTATTACACTGTTTAACAAACGAACACAAAGTCATATAACTTTGTGTTCGCAACTCAACAACGTAGAGTCAACATCTCCTGCGGATGTACACCGCTCACGCATGGTGGCTCAAAAGCAATCTTTATTTAAAAAAAAATGTTGAACGAATAGGTTCCCTAAACATAATAATTATGTGCATTGAATAACAAATTGATTTCTTAAGATTTGAATGCTAACTAAATAGGCCTAGATGAATAATCATTTCATCTCGTACAGAGAAAAGAGATACATATTAATGAAACTGAACATATCGATCGATGAACGAACGAATTATATTTTCTATTACGCCTATTTTATAGTCTAGTCGGCAATTTCATAAACGTGAAAAATAGAGATAAAGGTTCTAAAAATATGAGCTATGGCTTATTCGATTCAGAATCACCTCTAGAAAAATGTTTTTGAAGGATTTTGGTGCAGGTTAAAAATTGCAATTGTTATTAACGAAATAAGATGAAAAAAAGTGATATTTCGTTTTTTGTTAATAACTTAAAAAATATTAACATTTAAGCAATTTTGAAAAAAGTTAATCAATTTTTATCTAACCATTTTCTTTCCCAATTTCCATTGGCATGAACAATGGAATGAAAGGTATAAATAATTGGCATAAAAATTTTAAACTTCGTGGAGCCCTTTCGATTTATGTACTTTATAAAATTGCTCACATTTTTGGAACCTTTATCTCTATTTTTCACGTTTTTAAACTGATTGACTAGAGTACTAGGCGTGCCATTAGTACAAACTAACAATTCCGGACATTTCCCTAGTGTCACGTGAAACAAAACGCATCAAATCGAAGATGACACGCGTGACGTCGCGAGTGACGCGCGCGATGACAGCTTCACGGCGCGTGACGTCAAAAGCGGATGATTTACGCGCGCGCTGTCAACGCATCACTGACGTGACACAATAAAACTATTATGATACTATAGCTACTGCCACGGTACACGTCATTGCATACTTAGCTGCATTGGGGAGTTTGTGTTGTGTTTATTGGGATAGAAATTATTATTTTTACGCTTAAAGGATCGTACACATTATCACATCGTGAGCTACGGGCGCATCGAATTTTTATAATGAACTAGAGGACATGCCCGCAGTTTCACCCACGTCGTTCTCGTTCACTTGGAATTTTTTTGATAAAACGTAGTCAATGTTTTAATCAATGGTGTTAGATAGCTCCATAACAAATATTAAAATTGCTCGAGCCGTTTACTTAGTCGTGAAGAAGTAACAAACATACACACACACAAACTTTCGCCTTTATCATAGTAGTATGATTCGGCAATAATATAAATATTACTTCAATTATACATGCTTATTAACAGATAATATATATAAGTAAGTATGACGCTTGTTGATTTTTTTTTTATTTTTTAATTTTTTTATCGACTACAAGTTGGCCCTTGACTGCTATCATACCTAACGACGCTTGCGGTACCGTATTGTTTTTAAAAATGATGACGTCAGCATTGCTGACATCATTGTTATTAACACCTTCATGATTCTCCATGTTATAGTAATTTAAACACTTATTCTTCCAATAATCACTTTATTGAGCTTAAGTTCGTATAATGACAAACGAGAGCTCCTCACACTTCGACTGTCTACGGTTGAATGCCCGGCGCGGCGATATTCACTCGTATTTATACTCAGTCGAAGAGTGGGGTAGTTACAAATGTTTTGCAAAGTAATTAAATAACAATCATTTATGAAAATATTATTTGAAAATGTTATTCAGATTGATTTTAACGCTAAACAATAAATAATTAATAATAATAGTTTAAGTAACTAGTGTTGTTGCGCCGATACGGCCGTTCTGACCGGCGGTGCGCGCTCTGCACCAGCCGCTTGTATGCCGATGTCTCGCCGCCTTATCTCTGAAGTTTATCTGGAACTAAATGGTTGTCTTTTTGAGATTGGTATCTGTGTACCATAATGATTTTCATTATGTTGTGATAACGTACACTGTGGTACTTTGTAGTGTTAATGCATACAGTGTGGTATTTATATTGTTACGTAAATTGTGGTAATTATGTTGTTGCGTACACTGTGGTACTTTGTTATTGCGTACACTGTGGTACTTTGTCGTTGCATACACTGTGGTACTTTGTCGTTGCGTACACTGTGGTACTTTGTCGTTGCGTACACTGTGGTACTTTGTTATTGCGTACTCTGTGGTACTTTTGTTGATGCGTACACTGTGGTACTTTGTCATAGCGTACTCTGTGGTACTTTAATGTTGCTTATTCTGTGGTATTTTGTCGATGCGTACTCTGTGGTACTTTGTCGATGCGTACTCTGTGGTACTTTGTCGATGCGTACTCTGTGGTACTTTGTCAATGATGCGTGGTTAATTGTGTGATTGTTTTAGTGAGTTTAATAATAAATAAAAAATAAAAAAACTTAGCATTTGTTATTGATCCTTTGAGCCTTGGTCTTACTGCTCGGCCATGCTGGCTTGGGAAGTGGATGGTATAGGCTCATTGGGTACTGTTATTGGGTCCTCTTCTTGCGCCGATACGGTTATCTGTTCGCCAGGTTTACGGAGTTGGTCATGAGCGACTTTTCTTGGACGCCCTGAACCAACCACCTTTTTTACCAAATATCGATCGTTGTCCAGAATCCTTGTTATTTCATATGGCTCGCTGAATTTAAGAAAGTGACTGGTAAACCCACTTCTGATAACGACGCTTGCGGTACCGTATTGTTTTTAAAAATGATGACGTCAGCATTGCTGACATCATTGTTATTAACACCTTCATGATTCTCCATGTTATAGTAATTTAAACACTTATTCTTCCAATAATCACTTTATTGAGCTTAAGTTCGTATAATGACAAACGAGAGCTCCTCACACTTCGACTGTCTACGGTTGAATGCCCGGCGCGGCGATATTCACTCGTATTTATACTCAGTCGAAGAGTGGGGTAGTTACAAATGTTTTGCAAAGTAATTAAATAACAATCATTTATGAAAATATTATTTGAAAATGTTATTCAGATTGATTTTAACGCTAAACAATAAATAATTAATAATAATAGTTTAAGTAACTAGTGTTGTTGCGCCGATATACCTGATGTTAAGTGATGATGCAGTCTAAGATGGAAGCGGGCTAACTTGTTAGGAGTAGGATGAAATCCACACCCCTTTCGGTTTCTACACGACATCGTACCGGAACGCTCAATCGCTTGGCGATACGTATTTGTCGGTAGGGTGGTAACTAGCCACGGCGAAAGCCTCCCACCAGCCAGACCAAGACAAATTAAGTAAAATCTCAATCTGCCTCGCCGGGAATCGAACCCAGGACCTCTGCCTTATAAATCCACCGCGCATACCACTGCGCCACGGAGGTCGTCAAAACATAACATATCAACGTTATTTTCAGATCTTCCATTGCTAGAAACAGAAATATACCTCTTACCAAGCACCGTAATCTTGAGCCGCCCGCAAGCAGCAGTCAATCCACTCACTGTGTGATCGATCAACTGCGGCCTTCGGTGCGATGTCGTAGTTCCAACATCTTGAGGCTCCAACGTGCGTGCCTTTACATACTATATACCCGCCTAGTGGCATTTTAACTTTAGGTGTTCTATGGAGATTTCCACATTTCTGATTGGATCATGCAGAGATACTCTGAATATCTCTCACTCCATCGCCCGCTGAGTGAATCTGAACTTTCTTAAGACCCATAGTGACCACATCTCAGCTACATCTCAACACTGTTCGAAAACTGACATAAATTTATATTTTCATCTAACGTCGTTAAATATTTTACTGCTTGCCTATAATTTATTAAAAAAGAGCATCAAAACAAGCTTGCAAGCATGATCGCTCAAACATTTTAAGTGAAGTATCAATTAAAACATCTGAAATGGTTTGTTTGATGATACAGCGGCACCGCGGCACACCATCCGTCGCATCGGCGGCGGCGCGGGTAATCTCGGGAGGCTGCAATTATCCCATTGCCGCCCAGACGCGCTAATTGAGACTAAATCTCTTTGCGTCTCCACGCATCATACGTTAATGATGGTGCTGTAGGCATTCCTACTCGCGATTACATGTAGAAGATTACTGTGCGCAAACAAACAAACTATAGCAAATCAGAAGATATGGAGTCTGTAATTCACTGTTTATAATATTAATAACATGAACTTTCGTATTTCCTTCAGTATACGTCAACCCTGAAATACTTTCATAAAATTTGATGTAATAAATACTTGTTGCAACCGATGTTTGATGATGAGGTGGAGTATGAATATTTTTTCAGAGTATAGGTGTAGTATAGTGAACATCACTATAACATGTCACAACACTAGCTCATAGACTAGCTATATAAGCAGTGTCGCTGGTCATTCCTCCTCTCTCTTTGATATCAGTTCACATTCGTTCAGTCCAGTTCACAATTATTACCCGACTGCGTCAGAAGGAGGGTTATGTTTTTCGAGCGTATGTATGTACGTATGTATGTATGTATTTATGAATGTGTGTATGATGAGGTGGAGTATGAATATTTTTTCAGAGTATAGGTGTAGTATAGTGAACATCACTATAACATGTCACAACACTAGCTCATAGACTAGCTATATAAGCAGTGTCGCTGGTCATTCCTCCTCTCTCTTTGATATCAGTTCACATTCGTTCAGTTCAGTTCACAATTATTACCCGACTGCGTCAGAAGGAGGGTTATGTTTTTCGAGCGTATGTATGTACGTATGTATGTATGTATTTATGAATGTGTGTATGTATGTATGTATGTATGTATGTATGTATGTATGTATGTTCATTTCTTCGGCACGCGCTACAGCCTAAACGGCTGAACGGATTTTGACATGTGAGGTGTCGTTAAATTTATCAAAATTGTGGTAGTGACATAGGCTATATAAATTTTCAAAATGGCGGCTATAAATGGGGGAAAAAAGGGGGGATGTGTGTATTTTTTTCTCTTATCTTAGCAATATGGGTACCAATTGAAAGGTCGTAAAAAGACCATTTCAAAAATATAAATATCATATCATGTTCATATTACTTTTTTAACAAAAAATGACAAAAAGTGTACTAAGTGTACCGTCTCATTTCTATACCATAAACTAAAACTAAAAAGTCTGAAATAAAATTATTATTATAAAAACAAAAAACCCGACTGCTTAGAAATTATGAACTGAAAAGAGAAAAACAAGGATCACTATATCTGTATAAAATTCTAAATACTTTATGGTGGCAGGCGGGGACAAACGTAGTTTTGGTAGATCTTTCTTTCCCCGCAGGTTAAAGTACTTTGACCCTGTTTGCAGCACCATAAAGTATTTAGAATTTTATACAGATATAGTGATCCTAGTTTTTCTCTTTTCAGTTCATAACTTCTAAGCAGTCGGGTTTTTTGTTTTTATAATAAATTTAACATTCGTAACGTGTGTCAAAACAAGAAATAAAACCATCAATACCTTCAAATAACTTGTTTCATTAAGAAAACACAATATGTAAGAACACCACCTGCTTAAATTGATATCATAAAAAATATCATAGCTTTAAAATAAGCCCCATTAACTCAATCAAAGAAATTTCAAAAAAACAAATTTGAATTCACCATACCACTCCACTGGCAATCGGGCATTAATGTAGCTTGAGAAATCTTAATCAGCCCCTCTGCGTATCTTTATTTACAACACAGAACACTCCCAGTAATCGGGCGCAGAGAGGGAGGAAAAAACTATTGTAGCACGCGGGAGAGAAGATATTCATTACAGTTTATCCGAAGGAATGAATGGGATGAAAGGAACAGAGAGGTGCTGGCTCCAGGCGCGCACTCAGAGGGTCACGTGATACAAATAAACTAAAATATTACATTACACTAATAAAAATATTTACATAACGGCCGTGACAGAGAAAATTCTTTATGAAATTGAGTGATGGAATTAAGTGCTACGACGTGCAAACGCATGGCACTTGAAGTGACATTTGAGGTAGAGTTGTTAATTTTTTTTTTCTAATTCAAATTCATTTATTGCGAATTGAGTACATGGAGATCTTATATAAATATTATAGGTTCTTCCAAATTCCGCCTTACAGCTTGCAATGTCCTTAAATCACTAGAAATACGGGTAATAGCTCTGTCATTCCAAACAATTTACGATTCTAACGATGCCTTTACGTCAATAAATATTCTGTCACCTTATATACACATGTCAATAAAAATAAGAACGAATTATTAATTTTTGATTATGTCAGTATACAAAAATAATATCAGTCAATCAATGTACAATGTTAAGAGTAATGTGACTGTAACTTCACCCAATGGATTGTGGTAGTGTTTCCTCAGGCGAATTCCGACAAAGAGCCTAGTAGTACTAAGATGCGTAGGCTTCACACTCCGTCTCTGTTGAGTGGAGTCCTTGACGGCGCTAACGAGGCTGGCTGTACGCGGCGCACGTCGCGCCTTCAGCGATACGCCGCCGTTACGCGGATCAGAAAATTATATAAACAGCTGATAAATATACAGCTCCATGCTGTATGCTAATCTGTGGAATGGTGGGCCCTGGGTTCGCACGTAGATGTCGAAGTGTTCAAGATACACAATCAATGCCAAAGGCGAAATACTTGGTCAATTATATGAATAATAACAAAAAATAGAACCGACTCAAAACGCACTAAAAAGTAAAAAAAAACTGTGTCATTTAGATGCTTTAATTTACTTAAGCATATCTATGAAGTCGGTGCCAGTCAAGTTTAAGGAACATTTATTTAACGTAGTAAAGCAGTTTGTGGGTTCTAGGTAATGTCCTTAAAGTAGAAACCTTGGCAGACACTGACTCCTAGATATGCTTAAGTAAATTTAAGCAACTGAATGACACAGTTATTTTTTACTTTTTAGTGCGTTTTAAGTCGGTTCTATTATTTGTTAAAAAAATTATTTCTTACTTTTTAGTGATTTATTGCCACGTAACGTACTTGTACTACACTGTCATAGTATATTATACGGCACTAGTAGCCAAAAAGCTACCGATACCGACACAAAAACTGAAATCGCTGTAAGCGTGCCTCCAAAATTTGAAGAGTTCCTTCAATTTCCCCAGGATATCATCATCCGATCCTAACATGATGACAATGGGACTACCTTGGAAGTATGCCCTTTCTAATAAAAAAAGAATTATCAAAATCGGACAACTCTGTAAAAAGTTATGCGTGGTAATATATATATATATATATATATATATATATATATATATATAATAAATATATAAATATTTTATATGATAATTTCTAGTCGTAAACACTAATGTTTCTAAAACAGCCGTCTAAGAACACCCTATAGCTAACTCAACCAGGTGTTTACAATGTATTTTGAAATGGATTTAATAAAATTTTTGTCTTTGACTAATAAGAAATGAAATGAAGGTATAACAATAATTAATCTCTCTGCACATCATTTATTAGTAAATTAAGGCCTTTGAGCTATAAAATTTTAATAAAAGTATATTTTCATTAGGAACACTAATTTACATGTTCCTATTTATTTATATTTTAAATGTTTTCTCAGATAATAATATTTTAGTGAAAAATATTAATTAGGAGGTATTTGAATAAATAAATGGAACCAAAACCAATTTCAATTATTTTTTTATTTAAATTATTTGTTATTGCAATGATTCTACCACCGTTTCGGAAATGCAGCCCTTGTTGAGAAGACAACGGCAAGAAACTCAACAAATGCTCTTTTAAATATGTTTTTCTACAATATTACATAATAATAACAAATATAAATAGTCAAACTCTCAAATACAAATTGTAACCCAAGTACAACCGTTACTCTTTTTCTTTTACATAAATATTTCAATATTTGAATATATGTATTTACAAGTATGGACACAAAATAATATTACAAATACTAAAAATAAGAATAAGGAATAACATTATAAAATATACTTAGCTTTTGCACAACACTGTTACTACTTGTCTCGCTGATAGAAAAATACAATAAAAACTGAGGGCTAAAAGTAACTCGCTACCCTTTTATAACAAACAAGCCAAAATGGCCACTGTCGGAAATCGACCTACTTTTAAGTATACTGTACAATATGAATCTACATTACGTCTCTGTATAAATCAATATTAATCTTATAATTATAATCTTGGTTTCACATAAATTATACAAATAAGTTTTGTATTAATAACATAATAAATTGTTTCATGACTATAACGTTTCCCAACAGTGTTGTCATCATGTGGTACTCTTAATTTTTATTTACAATAAAGTGCTTTAATTATATCGTTACATTTCTTAAATAATATATTAAGAATTATTTAATAACAATAACAACGAAACCAATAAGCAATAGGCATAATGATAAAAAATGCTAACAGTAATTAAGTTTCATTACGGATATACTGCGATTTGTCAAAAATAGTCTATAATAATTTATTACTGTAAAACACAAGTAAAAGTAATTAATTTAATTGTAATTCATGTTAAAACAATTTAAAATAGAGATAAATTACTAAAAGTGGCTAAGTTTCATTACAGAAATGTTGCTATTGTTCAAAATAGTCTAATTAAAATATTCTATAACTATTTAATACTGTAAAACACAATTAAACGTTATTAATTTATTTTGTATTTATTAATGATGTTAAAACAATTTTAGAATAGAGATAAATTATTAACAGCGGTAAGTTTCATTACAAATGTGTCGAAATTTATCAAAAGTAATCCAATAGACTAATGTAAACTTGACAATAAAATATACACACAAGAATACTAGTCTTTATCTTTACTCATTTATTTTAAATAATTTATCATAATATAAATAATCTATCAGATTCAACACTCAATACCTTGCATCAAATGTAATTAACAGAAACATTACTTTTGCAAATCAAATTGCACAAATCAAAGATTACAGTGTGAACTAAATTATTCTGTGGTAAGGATGTTCTATGCAACATTTGCTAAATGGCTGATCTTTAGTTTAGTATATCATTGGACTAATGAAATGTTTTTTAGTCGAGTGAACGCAAATCAGGATTATGATGTCCTTCATACAAACATACAGATAACGTACGGTTATGTGCACGGACGGACGCCAACACATGTTATTAGTAGAAGCTCATCTGCTTATACAATACTGTACTGAATGACTGTACACTGATTACATTACTTCAATCTTACAGAAATTGTATGAACTTCGTATTTTCTACAATATAACTTAGTGCTTATTAACATACAAAATTACTCGTAAGTACATTTTTATTGTTCTCGTGAAAAATTCGTCAAAAAGTTTCATACACAATTTTTGTATGTATAAGTTTAACCTATCAAGTGCCGTAGGCTCGTAGCTCGTTACTACCGTACCAAAAAGACGTACCTACTTGCCGCCAAATAGTTTAACAAACTGGGCCGATGTCTATATCTGTTACATACTACTAAACAGAAAACCTGTCAAAAAGTTAAAGAAAAAAATTTGAAAATTCCATCAATATAACAGTTCTTGAAAAAATTTAAACAAAAATCCAATTATCATTCTTATTAAGATCAAAACGTACTCAAACATGCCAATCATAGATAATTGTTAACCAGAATATATTATTATACGAACATAGTATCTAACCTACCTAATGTTACAAACAACTCGAACAATCTACCCACATTTCCGCTCGAGGCAATAATATGAAATAGAGTTGTTTTCCTGCGAATCACCTGTGAGCACTGAACCGAAAGCCATCGCCCCTTATTATTAGTGTGGATATCCAAATCCCCGGCTCTCCTCGCCTCAGATCTATATGCAAATGGTGACAAACAGCCGCCCGCGTTTACAAACGCACAATATACTTTTATGGCTCAGGAAAAGCCGAGTACTTACCAAATTAACCTTGCTACACAATCAGATGAAATGAACTTTATGGTATTTACTCATAAGGACGTGCAAGGTACATTTGTAAGTCGGCGGTGGCGTGGTGCGTTCTTGATATTGTTTCACGTGTTTTATGAGGTGGGTCGAGATTTCACGGGGCTCTTGTCGGCCATTTTTGAGTGTTTCCTTCGAAATGTAATGTTTATTTGTCGTGGATCGGTTGTTCGACTGCATGTAACTCATGCCCGCTGAGACATTCATATTTATTGCTCGGGGCGGCTTGTTTATTGAACTTTCATTATTGCGAACTGTTCACTGTCTGTCTTGTCTGTGTTTTAATCTGTTCGTGTATTGTTTATTGCCGTTGACAAATGAAAATTCAAAAGTTATGTCTTTTTGTGAATATAGATCACTTAGCTGCAAATAGTTAATAGAGCTGTAGAGGCCACATTTAAAAAAAATTACAATCAATTCACTATTGTTTATTAAGATCAAATAAAAAAATATGTTAATATGGTAGTTACGAAGGAATGAAAAAATATATAAGTACTAAATTTTTTTTCAAGTATAAAATAAGCACTAGACGATGCCCGCGGTTTCACCCACGTAATTCTCGTTCTAGTGAGAATTTCGGGGTAAAATGTGGCGTATGCGTTATTTTGATAGGTAAACTATATTATTGTGAAGTTCCATTAAAATCCATTCAGTAGTTTTACGACCAAACATCCACCCATACGTACAAACTTTCGCCTTTATACTATTAGTAAGGATTTTTGCAGATAGAAATAATGATTATAACGAACATTTCTTCATCAAAGTTGAGATAGCAAATTGTTTATACTAATTTGGCAGATATTTTTTCTTATGCTTATCAAATCTACTCAAAAAAAGTCATCTAACATTAACTTAAATAGGTTTCACATTGAGCAAACAGTTTTATTACACCACTATAAATTCTAATTCGGATCTGTCTAGGACTACGCCTAAGTTGCGCAACCTCCATTTGAAAGGACCGTAAAAATATATCTAAAATAAAATCTAAATAAGCGAGACTGAAACGCTTTCCCGTGTAATGGCGAGTTATCTTTGAGGAGAGTTTTTCATGTTGTTGATAGAAACAACACGTTATGGTCCGAGGACGGGCGCCTACCGTGAGAGTTCGGCCGCCCTGTCGCTGTGCCGCCCTGTCCATACCGCCCTGCCACTTCGACGCCTTTCATATTTCTTATTTGAAAAACTAACCTACGATTCCCAAAGTTTAGTGCTACGTTCATTAAGCAAACGGTAAATATACCTGCAAATGTTTTTAAAATTTAAAGAGAAATTGCTGGTAAATAAAGGATAATCATTTACACCTCAGATTGCTGGATACAAGGCAGCGCATTTATCGTTAATGGATAGGAACTTAGTGGGAATTACTAATTCATTCTCAGGTCACAACATAGAATCTTTCAAAATTTTTACCAATAGGAAGAGGTATTAGAGAGAGAGACGAATATCTTAGCATTCCATGGATTTACCGTGCCGGTGCCGGGTCCATTGCATGGCTGAGTGGCGTTTAAAAATTAAAAAAAAAGAAAATTCATTTTAAGTTTTTTTTTCGCATGCGAAATAAAACAATATCAACAAAAATTATATCAAAATACGTTGGTGATTTAATACGTAATATTAAACAAAAATTAGGTCTTAAAATCTTAATGAAAAATTCAAAAAAAGTACTAGAACTTGGTCACCCTACAATTTTCTGAAAACTAGTCAAATTAGTTTTAGATAATTAAGTGACGTATTTCCCTTTTTTGTTTGATCTATAAATTTTGAGACACCTTTTATAAAAATCTCCTTCTGCGAGACAGACTATCTTAATAAAACTCATTCTATTGCGATTCTATTGATATATAACAAAAACAGTCAATGTAGAAAAGCAGTATTTAAAAGAAAAAAAAAGTAAAATAGCCTTATGAGCAAGTTGATTTGGTTCGTTAGAATAGTATTAAACTACATACAAAATAGTAATAGTGTGACAAAATTCGCATTAGGTACACCAGGACTAAGATAACTAAGAGATCCGTCGAGTAACCTGAATTGAAGCTAAGGTTTGTCAAAACAATTTGCTTTAAAACATTTTCTTAATTCTCGAACTGGACATCATAAACTTTGAGGAGATCGGCCTCAATCCTTCGTCCATCGCAGATTTCCCTGGCAGGCAGGCATAACGCAAAATAAACAAAGTGTTATTGTAGCTTATTTTCATAAGTTAATAGTCGGACGGGGAAAACAACCGGCCGGTCCCCATGCGAAGACGTCGGGAGATTTTTTCTTGTTATTTATGTAAATATATGACTCGCAACCTGATTGCTTTCAACGAGTTGTGTCCTTTGAAAAATATTTTTTAACGATTTTCTGTTTTGTCTCATTAGTTTTGTGGTTAGCTTGCGCAAGTATGATCATGGAGATGGATCGTGAGTTCATAAAGAGAGATATTAAATATTTACTGTATACTACTCGTATAGCTGGAAAATTTTAATCCTGATTAATAAAAATAACGGCTAATACAAATCGTTAAAAATGCAAAACTGTTTAGCAAGACAATCAAGTTTTGTTCTGGTTATTACATCTTATTTCTTGTTGCGAAGCGGATGTAACAGAAATCGGTATTCTCCAATGACATTTTGCCATTTTAAACTGACAGTCGAACTGATGGTAACACAATAGACGAGATGTAAGCGAGATGTTCGTACGATGTATTTTTTTCAAGAATCGACATGCTGATGTACATTTTATTCTCATTATGAAAAATCTTCTTTCTCTTAATAGGAGAGTGGGATTTTGAGCTTAAGCCTAACTCGTGGCTTAGGTTATTCGTTATTTTTAACGATTGCTATTAGCCGTTATTTTTATTAATCAGGATTAAAATTTTGCAAGACAATCAAGTTTTGTTCTGGTTTTCAGATCAACGCCAGCTATTACATTGATTGAGATATGAAACGAAACGAGAGGTCGACGATGTTATCATCGACTAAAAAAACAATAAGTATTCCGTTTTCATTCGCCAGTGAACGTATTCGGTATAACGTACATATCTGTATTATTACGTAAAGCTTTTAGCCGAGGTATTCCAATAAGCGGAATGAGTGGAGATGATAGAGCGGTGTGTCGCCCGCGCGTGAATACAAACGGCGAATTATTGCGACCGGCGCTGGGGATGATCCACCAATGACTTATATTATTGTGCAAATGTAATTTACAATAACTATATTATTGTAAATTCTTGTGTAGGCATAATTCTTAAGCGCAAAGATCTGAGCTCGAGAGTTTGTTATAGAATCACTGCAAAACAGTCTAACTTAACAATTTTAAAATTGGTAAACTGAGCTGTGTTACTTACTAACTGAAGTACTTGAAATAACCCCATAGGTGATTTTTTGTAGTACTTTTTTATTTTTTTTTATCGACTACAAGTTGGCCCTTGACTGCTATCACACCTGATGTTAAGTGATGATGCAGTATAAGATGGAAGCCTTTCGGTTTCTACACGACATCGTGCCGGAACGCTAAATCGCTTGGCGATACGTCTTTGTCAGTATGGTGGTAACTAGCCACGGCGAAAGCCTCCCACCAGCCAGACCAAGACAAATTAAGAAAAATCTCAATCCGCCCCGCCGGAAATCGAACCCAGGACCTCCGTCTTATAAATCCACCCCGCATACCACTACGCCACGGAGGTCGACTTTATCAACTTTTGAAACCTCTGTGACGAGATTAAGACACTGAACTCAAAACGAAGAGGTTTTAGATATCTCATTGTAGGAGGCATCTAGCTCACACGGATGAACCGATGTGGCTGCAGTTCTTTCGATAGAATTATAGACAATTTCGGTGATCTCAGCTATGTACATTAAACATTAGATTCAAAAATACTAAAATATTTCTAACTAATGGACGCCCGCGGTTTGACCCGCGTAGTTCTCGTCCTCGTGGGAATTTCGGAAGCTATATTATTGTGAAGTTTCATCATTTTGATGATACCATTCGGTAGTTTTTGCGTGAAAGAGTAGCAAACATACATCCATCCATCATCATATAACAAGGATTATGATGAAAAAATACCGTTGAAAAGTAACCTTATAACATCACCATTCAATTTCCGTCACTCGTAACACGTAAAAATTGTAAACACTAGTTACTTTTATTGAGGCCTTTAAGGTGGATGAATATAAAGTGGATTTATGCGGATTACGGAGGAATGGTCTCAGAGGGGGTGAGGGGGGGTTATAGCCTTAATCCCTGAGAGCGCGGTGCGCGGGAATTGGATTGGTTCTGATATGTAAATTCAGCGTGTGAGTAAATAAATATCCTGATCCGTGATTTAGACGTGCCCGTTTGCAGGATCAGTACCTTCCGTAAATTGTATTTTTATTTGGCTTTAAGAATACGCTTATCTTCTTATTCGGCTGAGCGTTATACCGCTATAGGTAGGTATTCGGTTTTGACTAGCCTACTCCGCTTGGGCTTACCCCTATTTAAATTCAAGAGATATCGATTTAGATCGAAAACAATTAATGTGAAACTAATTGTTAGTAAGCCTGCTACTTTAAGCAGAAATATAAGATATAGGCTGTGGCCTATAGTGATAGATAGTTGGCTATTTTAGGCCATATGTAGGCTAAGGAATTCTAGAATTTGGTTGTAGGTACTTCGGGATTTAAGACAATAAAACATCATCATTATATTCTAATTAAAGTTTCATACTTAATTTATTTTTAATCTATAAAAGACTTCAAATCCAGCAAGAATTGTATGACTGAATCAAAAATTATACAGAGTTCAAAAACTGACGTGATTTATAATGTAAAGTTGTTTTTACATTTTAACGGGTAACAGTTGATCAGTATTCACAAGTACAGTACTTATTTTATTATCCGACGATATAATTTGCGAGGAAAAATTCGCACCATAAACATTCGTTCCCGAATATGAATAATATTTAATAGTAGCATGAATAGCGAGTAGGCGTTTTAATGCGCCGCACTGCGAACATTACGCGCGCAACGAGCAAGATACTGCGCGTTATTTACGACCAGGGCGCCCATGATACTTACTAATACGAAGACGAAGTAGAAGACTAGTAGTAGAGCTTGCCCAGGAAAGTACTACTGTCATGCTTATTCCTGAAAGGCATGAATGCCGGTTTAAATCTTTTCTATATTAGCAATGTGTAGTGTTAGTGTATACCACGCTGCTCTAACAATCGTGACATTTACGTTTAGACCGTGGCCCACGAGAATTCTGGCCTGGCCAAGAGGACATTTTTACGTGGCGCTGTTCTTATCGATAGTAAAATAGTAGGTAAAGTTGGCGCAGCTTGTCCAAAAAATCTTTATTATTAACGTTGCTGTGTTTTTATCTATTATTGATAATCTATTAATGTGAAGTAAAAATCTGTGGCAGGCATGTGAGCGTTAATAACTTTTCCTCCGGTTGACAAACAGGACAGCAATGTAATGTAATTGTCAATTACATTGTAATTGACAATTGCTATCCACCTTTATTCACTAAAAGATTACTAATACGCAGTCCGCCAAGGAAGGCCGTTAACAGATAACGGCTTCATTACGAAGAAGGGTCCGTAAAAACGTGACCTACTCTATCTTCGATAAATTTAGTAAAAATGAAATTAATAAAGATCCAAAAAGGGACAGAAAACGAAATAAAGGTTCACCGTATTAGCATGTTAAATGAATGCCCTCAATTAAGACATATAACTATGAATGTCAAAATCTATTTTGATTTTGAAAGATTCCAATCTCACGCACGATAAATATTCTGTAAGATAGTGTTAACCTCACAAGCTGGTGTCACACATGAGGCTTTAAATGTAACATGGATTGTTGACGCATTAATGATGAGCATACATTAAATGTCCTGATAAATGTAACAGCATGGTGCACGTATTGACGGGTCGTTCTGAGCGGCGATGTCGCGATTTCGTGCATTTTTATCGACAATTATCATTTTGCATTTCTTCCTGTATCGCTATTGCCGCACTTCGCTACCCTGCGCATCTTTTACTATTGCACTCAACTTGTTTTCGAGTTGTCATACTTTGTATTTCGTATGTAACTTTCAAAGGTAAGCATAAGCTTGAGCATGTTATGCTTTTATTTTTGTAGGTCAGGTGGAGCTTTTGAAGTTTCGTCAAACTATAGAACCATCGATTTGACTTACCGACACATCAACACACAGACCAAATTATAATGAAAATGGTTTAAGAGGAAGTCGCGGGTATAAGCCAGTCAACCAATATTTGACAAATTAAGCAAATAAACGGCGCAGTTAATTATGCAATAAAATTCTGTCTAATCACTCAAAACCACATTTCCCATAAAAAGGGGAATTTATAATAATCCAATAGGGCACTCATATAAAAAAATTATTGTCGCCCATAATCTAGTCCATTTCCGTAATGAATTATGTGTAGGGCCGTTAATCTGTCTATCACTCCTCATCTCCACAATTACGGCTAATTGAATATTAAGACGGTAACGATTGTGAATAAAAGTTGAAATTGCCCCGCGTTAGTTTGGAGCGCCCTTAAGTGGGGGTTTGGCGTCGATGCGGGGATCTGGGCTATTTTATGTGGTCATTACTAAATAAATCTTACGTTTGCGGTTTTATTTATTGATCTATTCTATTTGCAGGTTAAGCAATGTTAAACCAGCAATTCATTTATTGGAAAATAGACAAGCTCAATATTTTATTTACCCAGTATTTGAACCCAGGATCTCGTGATTAATAACCATATAAGCTAACCACTCCACTGTCAAGGCACATCCCAATTTCAAGTTGGTGCTTTAGGTGACTAAAGAAAGGCAAGTTGCTTTTGTCCAGTTGCAACGCGTTGGCGATATCTAATTCTTTTGTAAACCATAGATTTATAGCATCTCGCTGCGCTGAGCGGAGGGTCACAATGTTTAATCTGTACTTCTATTTGGCTAATTGGCATCAACCAATCGCAATCTGTCAATCAATAATCTATTCTTTAAGCAGTATAGGTATTGTTAGCAAGTGTCCGTGTAAACATTACCTTCAAGTTAGTTGAGCACCTAACTTGTGCATTATGCAAGTTACGGAGCCCGTCCGACGACACCGGTGTCCCGTCGCGATCCATTAAACTCTACTCGATACTAACTCCGCCGAGCACGCTAACTCGATTATAATATCAGAACCGATACGTCTTAAGGCCTGTATACATATAGGGTGTATCAGACGTGCAGTAGACCATACTATCAATTGCATACTACTCATATTTTAAAAGCGAACGTAAAGACGTATCGTAGATTTATTTTAGCAAAACTGAGGTCAAGTAGTAGATAATTAAAATGAAGTTAAAAATTTATATTTCCGTTTAGCGGATGAGCTGGAAATAGGGGTAAAATAAACGTAGGTGTGATGAAATGTTGTAAATCTAAAGTTATTTAACATAACTCATGCATTGTCAGTAGATATTCACATCTGAAATACTTAAATAAATAAATTATATGCGAAGAGCGAGGACAAATTTGATTATAGTGGCTCTTGGATTACCTATCTGAGGAGAGTAGAGGTAAGTAATTGAAGATATAAAATATACTTACTGTGCAGCATTGGGATTATTTAAGCGATAGCGATATTAACATGTTTTTACAGTGATGTTACTAAATTAAATACAAATTCATAAAAATTAGATTCATAATCATTTTAGTCGAAAATAATAGCGCATGCACCAATTTGTCTAATTTGAAGTTACACCAAAGTAGGTTTTATTAATTTTCTTCAATAGGCTTACTCGAAGTCTATTATGCAAACCAAAGATGATGAGGGTAATCAAAAAAAAGTAAACGTTTGAAAAAATAGCGTACACCAAAAACCTAACAAATAACGCAGAAACTGACTTTAATTTTTATCCTATACCCTGTCAGTTCCACCACAATCAGATTAAACGAGTAACCCAAAGGATAAATAAGAATAACATCTACAGTAAAGCGAGTAGTATCAAGATGGTAGCATACAAACAAACAGTATGCAGAGAATGCAAAGAAACTCAAAGCGCGATCTCCACTCAGATAATGATGTTTTGAATGGCCCTCAACTCATTACGTGCCGATATCTTTCCCCAGGAAACCTTCCTTGCCTGCCTTCAAACCATCTCATCGTAAGTACCACCAATCACAACAATCGAACTTGAACTCTATATATAATTATCAATAAGATTCGTTTTCAATAAGCACATAAACCACAATGACGTTAAACACTTAATGAGCATACTCCAGTTCCATTGCTTACCAAACGTCTTACTCCAATAACTCAATAAGGAACTAAGGAATGTACTCTGAATGTGTATAGAGTCTAATTTCGCGTGCATGTGTTGGATTGTCAGGAAGGTAATAGTACATCGCAGTATAGGGATTGTACAAGCGTAATTAGTCATTAGCGACAGTGTAGTGGGCAGGAAGAGGCCCCGATTGATAGGACGTGAGAGCTTCGAGCTGATTGGTTTACGTTCCTGATAATGGCGTTAACGGTATCTTGTATTACATTAAGCCATTTAAATAACTCTTTATATTGTTGATTTAATTATGAAATATTTGTAATGAATTTTATTATTACCAAAGTTAAAATCCCACAATTTAACTTTTAAACTTCTCTTTTGTTTCATCAAGTTTTTGATTTCTCGAACTAAGTAAGTACCTTCTACCGTCATGCCTATTGCTGCATTATTTGTTTTCCTTGACTTATCTTTCGCTGCGGGTTGTCTGAAGGAGATTACTTTTAGTGATAAAGTTGCCTTTGCGCATTTCTATTTTATTTACTTTTTATGATTTCTTTGTAACTATCTATAATTTGACCATTTTAACAAAACAATAAACGTAAAGGATGACCGGCACGCGAAAGCGGACGAGTATTATCACTGTCCTTAACCCTTACGAGACAACACAAGAACAAGAATGAAAATGAGAGACACAATTTTTGAAATGATTCATTTGTTTTCTGTTTTTTCGATGGCTCAAATAGGTATCGTTTTTCTTAGTATAACTCACTAATTCTGAAAAGTTGATTATTTATTTATCAGCGATGTGTGTACGCGAGGGCCAATCAACTAATCCAGCTATAAACCGACCAGTGTCACGTTTACATTCGTCATAACGCAGACGAAGCTCATAAATTAGCCGGACCAAGTGATTAACGATTGCAGATTATGTCCCAACTTGTCTTTATATCCGCCCTTCTAGAACGATCTTCGGACACTCTTATTATGATCTTTATTTCGATGATGTTCTCTAAAGTAATGAGATGATACAAAAATATATCAATTTTGGAAAGGAAATAATTCTTAATAACTTGTAAACAATGGAGGAAGTAAGTTGTATATTTCATTTATATAGTAAATCATTTAAAACCAAATCACTGTAAAATTTTTACTAAGTATAATTATTTTGAGAGGAGCAAGGACAAAGAACACTTGCCACAAGCATTTACAAGGCGAGAGTGAATAGGAATGTTGAAAAGGGTAAAATAAGGCATGCGTGTAGATCAACGGGACATTCTAGTTAAAGGCCAGGTAAAATAAATAGGAATAAATAGGAATTGTTACAGTAGCCTGTCAATACATATTCAATAACCTAGTCTTTGTTAAACAAAATATAAATATGTATAAACAGAAAAAGGATTTAAACGATCGTCTTCCTAGAAATGGACATAAGTTAGTCATATCAGCTTATCGCCTCCGAAAAGTACAAAAATCTTTCGTAGGATTGGGTGTACTCTTCTACAACAAGATGCCCAATTCAGTTTTAGATCTGCCATTGCATAAGTTTAAGCAATGTATTAAAACTCACTTACTGAGTCAGGATTATTATATTATTGATGAATTTTTAAATGACAAAGATGTTCAAAAGCAATTGGATCGGCTTTCAACTTCACACAGGAAGTGAAATAAATAACTTTATGTAACAACACAATTAATATTGTAAAATTGATAATATTATAAAAAGAGCAACTGTTGAGTTTCTTGCTGGCTCTTCTCAACAGGGCCTGCCTTGCCGAGCCGGTGGTAGAGTCACTACAAATAGTCCAATTTGACGTTTTAAAAGTGCTTATAATAAGCCTACTTGAAATAAACGATTTTGAATTTGAAAAGAACCCTAAACGGACGTAGTTATATGAAAAGTTTAATGGAGTTGGGAGAAGCGAAAGAGATACTTATGCAGGGATCGTGGCAAGTGACGACCTCTGTGGCGCAGTGGTAAGCGCGGTGGTTTATAAGACGGAGGTCCTGGGTTCGATTCGGGGCAGATTGAGATTTTCTTAATTTGTCTAGGTCTGGCTGGTGGGAGGCTTTCGCCGTGGCTAGTTACCACCCTACCGACAAAGACGTACAGCCAAGCGATTTAGCGTTCCGGTACGATGTCGTGTAGAAACCATAAGGGGTGTGGATTTCATCCAACTCCTTACAAGTTAGCCCGCTTCTATCTTAGATTGCATCACCACTTAACATCATGTGTGATAGCAGTCATGGGCCAACTTGTAGTCAATAAAAAAAAAGTGGAAGAGATCATCTTTACCTACCCCTATGGGAATGAGACGTCATGGTATGTATGTGTATGAATACTTTAAAGTTATTGCGTTCAACTTCCTCATTATTAGCTTCATTTAACTGCCCAGGCCTCCTGTATTCGGTAAGTAGAGAAGACCACCCTCATCATCCCCATTGCGGTTGTTAAAATGATCATTAATTAATAGGTAACTTTCAATTGCAACAACAACAATCCTAATAAGCATCTTCTTTACAAAGACGAAATGGACCGTCACAAATGGACACTTATCAATCAATAGGTCCACGTATCGGATATGATTGCGCCAAACCGCTGCTCGTAAAATCGTTTAACGGCCGTGCGATAATACGCTCGCTCGTAAACGAGCCGATGGCTCTTGTACTACTTCTGAGCCGCCATCTCAAGGTGTTTGCTTATTGTCCACAATCGATGCGAATCAGCCTGATTGGCGTATACTGCGCCGTTACTGTGACTTTACTATGTTTTGAAACTTGTGGTGATTGTTTGCAAACGTATGAGTTTATCCTTTTATTGTTCTTTTCTTCCTGATATCGATGCTTATTTGGTTTAACGATCGCATATTTTACTGTGTCAGAAGTTCATTTTACTCCTACGTACTATGGGCCAATAGCAATTAAATATTAAACTTAAATGTTGACTCTAAATAGTTTTTGATTTGAATAGTTTGATTGAGTTGAAATCTTTATATCCACGCTAAGTTTGGATAGAAGATATTGTTTGGTCTAGTTAATAATTATGTTTCACACAATTCCATAGTGTGGGTACAAAATTTGTTACCGTTTTGTTTATAACAAAATATTTGTAGTACTTATCTCCGTATAACGGTATGGGCGGAAACATAGCTTTTTATTAAAGAATTAGTTTTTTTTTCTTATATTTGTAACTCATTAAAACTTACTATAAACCCAAGATGTGTTTTGTCGCCCTATAAACTCGCTTATAGCACATTGTTATTTATAGCAACACTTCAGATTTCATATTAATTACTTAAGTTGTAGCCAATTTTTAGGGTTTAAGTATTTTTAACTACAAGTTTTTGACAAATATTACATTAACTCTGCCTTATTTGCAATTTTTATTTGTTTATTTATATATTTAAGGTTACACTCCGTGTAGTATATTATATTCTCTTTTTGTTCCACAAGTTTTTGTTTAGAGACCTATTATTACCTACATAGCAGTAAACAAGAAGCTATACTTATCTTAATTACACTGGGCTATTAACGTCGCATCTACCGGTAATAGTCAAGACACCGCGTCCCATATGGAAATAAATTACCAGGAGCAATACTCAGAAACTATTAGGCAGACAAACGGCCCGCGGGTACGCAGCCGTCCTAACTTATTATAATCAATGCGTTACGGACCCATTTCAGGTGGAGTAGAAACAAGGTAATATATCAAAGTTTGCAACTTAACCGAGTGCGAGGTAGGGTATGAGTTATGCTAACCGCATACCCGCTGGCGTGGGGTCCAAGTGTCGGGCTGTAGCGGAGTCGCGTGTGGGCACAGTTTCATCTACCGCACTAAGCTGATCTAGGTGGTGATCAGGAAGGATACGAAATCACAGATACTTTAATTTCTTATGTCAGTCGCACACTTGAGTTTTAGGACTGTTACACTCAACATATTTTTTTTATTCGTTATAAGCTAGCCCTTGACTGCAATCACTCCTGATGGTAAGTGATGATACAATCTTAGATGGAAGTGGAGTCGTTGTTAGGATTAGGATGAAATCAACACCCTTTTAGTTTTTACACGACATCGCTAACGCTGACATGAAATGACATGGAACACAAATATCTTGGCGGTAAATCTCTGTCGATTAGGTGGTAATTAGCCATGGCCGAAGCCACCCACCAGCCAATATAATAGCCAATATAAATTCTCATCAACCTCAAGCTTCCTCCAATTCAAAGTCCAGGCCTCACAAAAACACCCGCAGGTTAAGTGAAAATGTACTGACCACCATAAAGGAATATTAGAGCTATCACAGTAGTTGCCGCAATCAAGCATAGTCAACCAATCCAAGATAGAATGAATCGACCCTTAATATCATTAAATAATTAATTAAAATATCATTAATTAAAGCCAAGCCAAGACAATTGTTGTTCGTAAAACTGACTTCGCAGTAGCAAAGTAACGCTAAAGTAGTAACCGCCTCTGCTCGTGGCTTCGGGTGTCGCTAGTGGAACGCATTTATCGCGGGGCTGTCGCGCGTAATTGAGTTACCGCTAAGAAACGGCTACGGCTCGCCCGAGACTTCAAGTTTTGTTACTTGTCGCCGCGCCTCGCGCACCGCCGGGGGCAGCCACTAGTGTTATTTACGGACGCCGCACCTTGTGGTACAATTAAATTTCGGGGAAACGCGTCTATAATATAAAGGAAGATGTTATGTTTGCAAGTTAAAACATAGTTTGCTTAATAAATACAAAACAAAAATCAATAGTAGTATTAGTAGTCAAGGATAGAACCGGCAGCCGGATGCCGCTTTCATGTACATTTAAATTTCAACCAAAAATCATTGAGTGGTTAACTATAAATTGTCAAATCCTTACTTATATAGGTGAAAGTTTATGAGTATGGGTAGATGGATGTTTGTTACTCTGTCACGCAAAAACTACTGAATGGATTTTGATGAAATGAAACTTCACAATAATATAGCTTACATATCACACATGGGCCACATTTTATCTCGAAATCCCCACGGCGAAGAATTACGCGGGTGAAACCGTGGGCGTCCGTTAGTAACTAATATATATCAATACTTAAGCTAATAAATTGGTAAAAATATTACAGGAGCTGGCTGGATGAGAAAGGCAGAGGATCGTGTGGTGGCGATTCTCGGAAACGCCTATGTCCAGCAGTGGACTAATACAGGCTGATGCTGATATATCTTTTTAAATTGTTTTTCAGACATGTTTATTAATTTACTTTTATATCAGCTTTTTTACCTCAAATGGAGCAAAATATGTGTAATTCCTGCTATCTCGGCTTATCTGATTTAAAATTCATCAAAAATAAAATTATTATTATAAAACTGCTGCAAACAGGGACAAAATAGTTTGTCCCCGCCTGCAGCAGCATAAAGTATTTAAAATTTTATACAGATATAGTGTATTCTTGTTTTTCTCTTTTCAGTTCATAACTTCTAAGCAGTCGGGTTTTTTGTTTTTATAATAATAATTTTATTTGAGACTTTTTAGTTTTAGTTTATGGTATAGAAATGAGACGGTACACTTATTAACCTTTTTGCCATTTTTTATTAAAAAAGTAATATGAACATATTTTTGAAATGGTCTTTTTACGACCTTTCAATTGGTACCCATATTGCTAAGATAAGAGAAAAAATAAACACATCCCCCCTTTTTTCCCTCATTAACAGCCACCATTTTGAAAATTTATATAGCCTATGTCACTACCACAATTTTGACAAATTCAACGACACCTCACATGTCAAAATCCATTCAGCCGTTTAGGCTGTAACGCGTGCCGAAGAAATGGACATACATACATACGCTCGAAAAACATAACCCTCCTTCTGACGCAGTCGGGTAAAAATATATGTATGTCCAAAAAATTAGATAAAAGGTGCTATAGGTATACAGGAACTGAATAGTCACTTTCTTCTCTCTTTCATTTTGCCGGTGAAATGGAAATCGTATTTAGTGTATTTTCCTCGTGTTCAAAAGTAAACAAATACCGGGGGGTTGGCACCCCCGCCGCGTGACGGAAGCTGACGGACGGACGGTGGACGATGTTATCAATACGGCTTACTTTACGGATTACACTGTAGTGCGCAAAAAACGCCCACCACGCCGTGACTCGGCATACTGATAATGTTGTTCTTCCGTTTGTTTGTATCCAAGCGATATCTACCTACATAGACTTGCCTTAGCTACATACACACACAGCAAACAAATCTAACTAACAGCAAGCTTATTGTAATAATAGACTTACGCGCAAAAGTTTTGTAAATATAACTCTTTGAACGATAATACTGTTACATATAATAATGCCATGATTGTGGACCAAAGCATGTCAAATACTAGGACCGCAATCCGCGGCCCACATGCGTTTTTATGAAAAATCAAAAAACTAAACAAAGAGAGATACATGACTGGTAAAGTGGTTAGCCTGGATTCGATTTATGTAATAATATCTACTTACTGAGTTTTCCATAATTTTTAAATAATTTTTTTGCTAGGATTCGGGAAATTGGTAGCGTTACATCTTCGTGCCTCAGATAGCACAGTCATCATCGTGGTCCTGGTCACTAACATCAATATCCGATAGTGACCGTTAGTGTATTTTATCACCCTTAACCCGCCTCCCCGCAATGAAGCAGTGTGGTAGGTTAAATATTCTCTCTAATGATAAGTCAGGCCCTGTAGTTGGACGTTAATAGGCTGTAAATGATGATGAGAGTAAAATTCATAATTAAACTTCATTATAAAGAGAGGTAGTGAAATTCTTTCACACTAATAAACGCCGGACCTAGGTATGCTATAGGTATAAGTCATACTACGTAAACAACAACTATTGTCCGATTCTCTTAACAAAACAACAGAAACTGTCAAGACACTAGGTATCATTTTGCAGCGAAACAAAAGCCTGTCACGTTCACTAATTTCAAAATAATACTCAAGTAATACTCGGGTAATGCTCGAGCACACAACGCTTTTGATTTCGCGTTCGCACCGGCCGCCCTCGGCGCTAAATTAAAAATAAATGACTCAGAAAAAAGCACGGGACTCCATGATTTGATTAAATTAAGAGGAAAATACCTACGTTCAAACGGCGAGTGTTTCTTACTTTTTTAGGGGTCCGTGAAAAACTCACGGGATCTGTCAACGTCAAGCAAACCCCTAAAATAATCAACACGATATGTACAAATTCTTATATTACCAAAATATAATGTCTACTACACGTATTATCATATAAGCAATTTTTAAAATTTCAATATGGTAAAGAGTCACAAATAGAGACTGATAACTCTATTTGTGACACTTCCGATATCGGATTATGATAATATTCATTTTATCAGAGATACCTCTAAAATGTCAAGATGCACTATGAACTTTATAAACTTGACAACATAAAAAACAACATTAAAATAACATTTTACTTTCTACTTATTTCCGTCGACTATTTTGAACCTGAATTTAATATCTTTACAATTTATTTGGTCATCAGAAAATATAAATAAGTGAGGTCTTATGGCCTTATATTCTTGCTATACGAGAATACCTAAGATACGGAACATGGTGTTTTAGAGTCAAACTCGCGCTTTCGTCGGTTCTTTCTATTATTATAAAGCTTTTTAACGGCAACGGCTTCGCTGTGTAAATACGCCTATTTGCATGATTTCCCGCGCTGCCGACGGGCGGCAATAGCGGACGAATGGCAGCATTACACACGAAACAATGCTAAGCCCGCCATACTCAGCAATACAAAACAAAAATGGTGAATAATTTTAATATTAACGTTACTTCTTTGAACGTGGCTGATGTTAGAAACTTTTAAATTAAACAGGTTCTATTTTTCTCAGAACTAAGTACCTTTTTATTTTTTAAGAACTGAATACTCAATCGTCACTCAACTTCACTACTCACTTCAAGAGCTCCTAAATTTCTGTACCGCTTAAATTTGATATTTATGTCATATTTGAGATGAAAATTAATAAATCGGGTAAAATATTAGGTATGCGTTATGCATCCATCTACCTTAAATGCTTCTGTCATTTCATCTCATAACATCTCATCTCATAACAGATGTGAAAGCTCCATGCACTGGGTTTTGCAAGCTGAGTTAGGTATACTTAGGTGTTATGCATAACAATATATTTCAAAGAAATTCAGACTCTTAAATCGGAACAGAGTAATGATACTTGTCTGTAGGAATTCTAGTAATAGTACTGGACAAGCTATGTCACTATAGAAGCTCTTCAACCATTAATTAATGTTCTAAAACTTACAAAACTGAATCATTGAGTATATTCACAGAATACATAATAATACAAGGTTTAGGCCAAGAGTATAATATACCTAAATAACATTCGTTGGCGAACCTCCATTAAGCCAAGTTACAAGACACGATATCCATTTAAATCCAAAATAATTGCTAGTGGACCTAACTAATAAATTCTTACGCAACTCTAAACTTCGGACATATGGGTGGTCAATTTGAACTTGGACCGATAACCCAAAACTGCAATAAAACCAGCCGTTAACGGTTAATTAGAGACGGGGTGATAGCCACCCCGGTGGGATTGGGTTACAGCAATCGTGACCAAGCCCGATCTTGAAAAATGTGTTATTATTTAAAACTTAGTGAGCTAAAGATAAATAATAATAAGTACTCGTAGGTAGGTGTAGTCAATAGTCCAAAAACGGAGATCGAACCTATGACCTGTTGGTTAGACGTTGAGTAGCTTTACGGTTTAGTTTTTTTTACATTTAGGTGAGGTTAGGTTAGGTTTAACACAGTAACGGATGACAGGAGACGCTGGTATGCACATCTCCTGCCTCTCCTGTAGACAGCAGTGAGTGCATCGATGGGCGCGCCGGGCGTCGCTGAGTTTTAGTGGGTATTCTGGCAAATACACCCAGCGAGTCCCACATACCCGGACGGGGACTGAGCAGCTCTGTATGCGCTGCCTCCGATGCGTAAATGCATTTCCCAGCGTCAAAAAAAAAGGTTTAACGCAATAAATTAACCCCAATATTTCGCTACTCTGGTTGATAAATTAAACATAACTTAAAATATTATTTTAAAGGGCCGTTTAAATTTCCTAGTTTCAAAGAAAAATAATGGTTTAATTTTAGTGTCAAAAAATTGTTACTTTACACGTCCATAACAATCCCGCCCTTGCAATCAAAACGTGTCCCCGATAGAGTTATAATTTAGTAACATGATCCCGCGCCGCGTGGTCACCCGATAGGTCTGCGCTGATAAAGTGTGGTCACCCTCGCCGCGGGCACCGCTGCGGCTGCCCCTGGAGGACACTTCTTAGCGAACAATGTATCAGAAACGTGGAGAGGATGTTATTTGTAGAAGTTTTCATTGACGTGAATAAGTTATAGTAGAAATAAGAAAGTCATAGAAGTATAGTAAAAAATTTTTAACAAAAAATAAAAACGCCTTCAAAACCCACTAAAAAGTAAAAAATAACTACGTCATTTACTTACTTTAATTTACTTAATCACATCTATGAAGTCGGTGCCATCCAAGTTTAGGTAAAGACTTTAAAGTAGAAAGCTCGGGTGGCACCGACTTCATAGATGTGATTAAGTAAATTAAAGTAAGTAAATGACGTAGTTATTTTTTACTTTTTAGTGGGTTTTGAAGGCGTTTTTATTTTTTGTTAAAAATTTTTTATTTTATACTTTTTAGTGATTTATCAACGAACATACTCGTAAACCTACTCGAACTAAACCATGAGTACCAATATTCGCT
The DNA here is from genome assembly GCA_034621355.1 of Mycalesis mineus. Taxonomy (NCBI): domain Eukaryota; kingdom Metazoa; phylum Arthropoda; class Insecta; order Lepidoptera; family Nymphalidae; genus Mycalesis; species Mycalesis mineus. Next base: position 228,811 of record CM067892.1, on the reverse strand, counting down.
AGCTACTTATAACATTCCGACGTCCCTGCAAAAGTGCCTATAAAGTTTGAAGAGTTTCCTCGAGTTTTCGTAGATCTCATCATTGGATCATGACTTAGTAAACATTAAACTAACTGGAAACTATAACCTGTCAAACTTCTCATTGAGACATATTAATCGAGCCCAATCACAAAGTAGCTACTGTAAACCGTTAAAGAGCTCCCTTAACTGTACTTCGTCTTCATCACCAGATCCTCAATGACAGTCACAGCCCCTTTAAATGTAAAGTTCTCATCAAGACAAATTAATCGAGCCCAAACACAAGGTAGCTACTGTAAACCGTTACGGAGCTCCCTTAACTGTACTTCGTCTTCATCACCAGACCCTCAATGACAGTCACAGCCCATTTAAATGTAAAGTTCTCATTGAGACAAATTAATCGAGCCCAAACACAAGGTAGCTACTGTAAACCGTTACGGAGCTCCCTTAACTGTACTTCGTCTTCATCACCAGACCCTCAATGACAGTCACAGCCCATTTTAATGTAAAGTTCTCATCAAGACAAATTAATCGAGCCCAAACACAAGGTAACTGTAGTAAATTGTCAAGGTGTTCTCTTATATATAGATCGGCTCCATCATCAGATCGACTCCAGACCTTCATCAAATTGTAGTGCTTTTAAATACTTACCGAAAAAATTAACAAACGTACTTGTTGTCCCTACAATTTTTGAAAGTTCCCCTCGTTTTCTCCAGGATCCCATCATCAGATCCTAGTTTCCTTATCATGGTACCACCACCGGGCTATCTACTTTCCAACAAAAAAAAAATTATCAAAATCGGTTCATAAACGACGAAGTTATGCGCGAACACACATAAAAAAAAAAAATATATATATACGGTCGAATTGAGAAACGCCTTTTTTTTGAAGTCGTTTAAAAATGCCGATATATTCGAATATTCGAACGAATAGGGATCAGGGTCGTTTTGGATAATCAGACATAGACTGGTAATAAACAAAACGAACTGTCGCACTTAGGATAAACTTTATTAAGATTAAAAAACACAGTTCTACAATAACGAACTTGAACATCTCGATGAAAGTTGCAACCCCAATTGTTTCTCTTTTTATTCTGATCTTTTTAAACGACTACAAAAAAAAGGCGTTTCTCAATTCGACCGTATATATATTTTTTTTTTTTTTATGTGTGTTCGCGCATAACTTCGTCGTTTATGAACCGATTTTGATAATTCTTTTTTTGTTGGAAAGTAGATAGTCCGGTGGTGGTACCATGATAAGGAAACCAGGATCTGATGATGGAATCTTGGAGAAACCGAGGGGAACTTTCAAAAATTGTAGGGACAATAAGTACGTTTGTTAATTTTTCCGATAAATATTTAAAAACACTACAATTTGATGAAGGGAGCCGATTTACATGTAAGAGAACTCCTTGACGATTTACTGCATTTTCCTTGTGTTTGGGCTCAATTAATTTGTCTTGATAAGAACTTTACATTTAGATGGACTGTGACTGTCATTGAGGGTCTGGTGATGAAGACGACGTACAGTTAAGGGAGTATTAATTTGTCTCGATGAGAAATTTACATTTAGATGGACTGTGACTTTCATTGAGGGTGTGGTGATGAAGACGAAGTACAGTTAAGGGAGCTAGGTAACGGCTTACAGTAGCTACCTTGTGTTTGGGCTCAATTAATTTGTCTCAATGAGAACTTTACATTTAGATGGGCTGTGACTGTCATCAAGGGTCTGGCGATTAAGACGAAGGACAGCTGAGGGAGCTCTTTAACGGTTTACAGTAACTACCTTGTGTTTGGGCTCGATTCGTCTCAATGAGAATTTTACATTTAGATGGGCTGTGACTGTTATTGAGGGTTTGGCGATGAAGACGAAGGACAGCTGCGGGAGCTCTTTAACGGTTTACAGTAGCTACTTTGTGATTGGGCTCGATTAATATGTCTTAATGAGAAGTTTGAAAGATCATAGTTTCCAGTGGGTTTAATGTTTACTAAGTCATGATCCGATAATGAGATCTACGCAAACTCGAGGAAACGCTTCAAACTTTATAGGCACATTTGAAGGGATGTCGGAATGTTATAACTAGCTAGTGACTATTGGTACTTATGGTTTAGTTCGAGTAGGTTCTTTAGTATGTTCATTGTTGATAAATCACTAAAAAGTATGAAATAAAAAATTTTTAACAAAAAATAAAAACGCCTTCAAAACCCACTAAAAAGTAAAAAATAACTACGTCATTTACTTACTTTAATTTACTTAATCACATTTATGAAGTCGGTGCCACCCGAGCTTTCTACTTTAAAGACTTTACCTAAACTTGGATGGCACCGACTTCATAGATGTGATTAAGTAAATTAAAGTAAGTAAATGACGTAGTTATTTTTACTTTTTAGTGGGTTTTGAAGGCGTTTTTATTTTTTGTTAAAAATTTTTTTATTAAGTTATGTCTTAACAAAAAATCAGTTTAAAAATTTACAACAATATTAATATAGAAGCACACACTTAGCGAAAACAACAAAAACAAAAATGAGAAAAAACGAAATACATGGAATTAATTTTAAAAATTTTAATTTTATATTAGGACCAATTCGAATAGGACCAATTCGAATAATAGTTCATTTATTTTAAAAGCTATATTTAATAAATAACAACATGCCGTGGAAATTATGAATATTGGTATCTGTAGAGGCGGTGCTATTCATTTAGCCAGGAACTGTACACGACACAAAACAAAAATATAGAGCTAAATGGAGTGACATATCAGACAAGAACAAAGGTGGAGGTGGTCACGTCCTGCATAAATAGGTAAAACGTCTAGAGGAGAGAATGTTTTTATGAAGTATTAAAAAAATTTAATACGGGAACTCCAATCACGTCTCTGTCCCTCAATCGCCAGCACTAGTATCGCAACAGATCGCTCGCACATAAATCTTCTCTGATCAGATCGCGCAAGACGCGACAACACGAATTGGGCAAACCACATTTCTTGAGGAGGGCTCTACACGCCCCAGCCCCGGCCCGCAACACTCGTCTGTACATACGCTCAATAAATTACTCTTCTGTTATTGTTACCGATAACTGAGAACAGATAACAATGTTCTGCGTAAATTCTGGTCACAGTGGTCAACGTGATCAGACACAATAGTTAATGAATACTGCATATTTTCATTTGAAATAAGATCATGCTTCACCGCTTTGTGATGTACTTAATTGTATTCTAAATCGTCGCCTTGGCCTAGTCTGCAGGAAGTAAATAAATAAAGGCATGTGGTTTTAGTCGCTAGGAGTCCGACTTACCTGCCCATGGTAAACGTGTATCCATGAAGGATCGCCACGCAGAAAATAAAATGTTTTAAAGATATTCCAGACATTGAAATCAGGAAATAACCAGGGAAGGACATTCGAATATGGTAGGTACACAAATTTTTCCAAAATATATATGGTCCAGCCCATTTTAAATGGAAAACCTTCTCCTATAACAAAGCAACACTTGCAACGTCTAATTAAGATTATAAATAATGGAGATAGAGTTCCGGGAGTAAGGACTTTTTTATTAGAAATTTCCTCCTCTTTAATGAGCTTTTTTCAAAACTTCTTAAATGTTAATATTTTTTAAGTTATTAACAAAAAACGAAATATCATTTTTTTTTTCATTTAATTTTGTTAAAAACAATTGCAATTTTTAACCTGCACCAAAATCCTTCAAAAACATTTTTCTAGAGGTGATTCCGAATCGAATGAGCCATTGCTCATATTTTTAGGACCTTTATCTCTATTTTTCGTGTTTTTGAATTTGTTGACTAGTAACACGCCCCACAATATGTCAATCTGCGGCCGCGATCCAGTGGCATGTTTACTGGCACATTTAACCAAAAGTGCTAAAAATCAAAGAATATATTATTTTCTCCATTCTCAGTCCGATGTACCTACACTGCTTACTCAAAAAAAATATCTGACAGGAAAATACGGTAGACAGATACTAATTATTATTAAAAACTAGTTAACTATGAGACCCATTTATTCTAGATTTATGTCTGCGACTACAATAAAGTTGATCAAAGTATGCATCTCATCTCTCAAAGTGAATTTCCGTTTGACCGCGGAACCCTAAGCCCTCAATCTGCCGGATATTTACCCAACAACAAAGAAGTATCTGTTCCCGATCTTAGGTACAAATTAACGGTTTGTTTGTTTATATAACTCAAACTATAAGATAATTAGTAATAGCAGTGCCACTAAACGTCAGGCGGCCATTTTGTTCTAAACAACTTCACCGAGGTTTACGAGCTATCTCGGAGGAAGCAGTTAAACGTACAGTAAAAATTTAATTCGTTTTCAAATAAATCAGCGGCTATCCGTCCGCCATAACGTGTCAAACGAGACAACGCGAGGATCTCTTCAACACTCGACACACACGCAAAAAACTTATTGGAATTAACTTCTTTTACCGACTTCTACGAAGAACGTTTTTTATTACATTTTTACGTTGTGTACTTCATTTATTTTAAAAATAACGGCCTTTTAAACTACAGGAACACAGTTATTCGATAGAGAGTGGAAGGTAAAGAAATGGAGTTTAAAACAGGGTTACTATGCCATAATTCTGATACGGCACCTCTACATTCGTTAGTGCCCCTCGTAGCCCACTGCAGGACTAGGACTTTCCTTAGAGAAGAGGAATGTCGAGTACAGATTTACACTAGCATTCCTGTGGTAACTCTGAAAAAGCCGTTTCTGGACCATGAGGTAGAATAATATATTGTTTTCAAATCCCAGGGTGAAGGGGCGAAGTCAGCACCGATAAGGCATGGGTTCATTTCTTGCCCCTTGGACCACTGTACCCACTTGTTATAATACGACTAATTGTAGAAAGAGAATATTGGTCATATAAAACCTAACAAGATATAGCAAGATATAAAGCAGGCGTTAGTTTGTTATAAATAATTGTTAATTTATTTACTTTGCTATTTTCCAAAAAATCCAAGCGACAAATTGTATGAATTTGTTCCTAGTTTCTGGTGAAAAATAGCGAAATAAATAAATTATTAATTGTTTACAACGGATGAGACGCGCTCTGTGGGCGATCGAGTGTCAGCCGATGCCGATCGGCATCGTCGTCAGCACGTAAACGTCATTTTAACTGCGCTGTAAAACTTAGTTTGTCATCAATTATTATAAAGTAAACTAAACTTCGCCATAAAGTAACGTTGCGCCAAAATCATTGTAAATATCATTTTACTGTTGCCTAAACAAACACAACGTTAAACTATTACTTGCCTGAAACCGTATTGTTAGGTTACTTGCTAGCTTATTCGGCAGTTGGTAAAGGTCCTGGGTTAGAAATTCATGAAGTGTATGAAAAAATCTGTCAAAAATAAAATTCATTAGTTATTGAAATAACGTTATGTATATATAAATACTGATTTAGCTCCCCCCACGCAAAAAGAGGGATGTTATAAGTTTGATGTCGACGTCTGTGTGAGTGTGTGTGTGTGTGTGTGTGTGTTTGTGTGCTTAGTCTGTGGTATCGTAGCACTCAAATGGATGGACCACTTTCTACACGTTTTTTAAATTTGAAAGCCATTTTCCTGACAGTGGTTTTTAGTGGTAATAATAATCGTCCCGATTATTTGACATACAGTAAGTAAGACAATAACATCATTCGCAATAACATATTAGTGGGTAAATGTATCAAAAAGATAACATCTTCATATGTGGAGGGACCGCAATTAGGCAATCTGACCGCGCCTGATAACGAGCAATGATCCTTAATGCCATAACATCGGGACAAGACGGGAGATGTGATTTACTGTCTTACGTGATGATGGCAGTCAAGTGGTCAAAGCGAGGGTGGGTTAAATAGTAAAGATTCTTTGTTGACTCGTTGGTTCACTGGTTAACCAGCCTCTATTAGTCCATGTTGAGCTTCTGGTTTCTAGTCAGGCCGTCAGGATCAGGCTATACAAGTCCCGTAATTTCTCGATTATTAGCATCGGATTACAATCGTAAAACACTTACCATCTTATGTACCTCCCTACCTTCTGGTGAATAATGAATAAATCACAGGCAAATCCACTCTATAAAATAAGCTAACGAACGAACGGCAGCGGCTGGTTGATCAGTGATGATAATCAGAGGCATGTGCCTTGTCGTGGGTTAGTAAAATAGGACCAATTATTATAACAATAATGATGATAAATTGTTTATGACGGGACATTTCCGGGAAATTCCGCCGTGCATATGCATTACAAATAGTGCAGTTCGGAAAATGCAGAAGCGTAAAATTAATGTCTCTGTTTGACAGACATGGGCAGCGCATTGTAGGAAATGCTCCTTGCAAAGGCGTCACAAGGTGGGCTGGTAAATAATTGACGAATCCGTCAGTAATTAAATTAGTTATTAAATATTACTTCAGTCATCATCACCGTCATCAGCCTTTAATACAGGGCTCAGAAGAACATCGACGTTGAACTTTGAGTCAATAACAACTACTATCTGATGTTGATTATAATGACTGGGAGGCAGAGCAGCACAATACCGTCGCAAGAAAATATGCAATATTTTTTTAGTTTAATCTCAAAACTCAAAACAGAAATCTACTAGAACTATCGGACCTACATAAGCTTTATTTTATAAAAATAATACAGCTATGCAAAAACTAGCATTTCACCCTTGGCTGTGAACACAGCAGCGCCCCGGCGTGAGGTGCCGGCATCCCGCTGAGGTGCTCTCTTACTATGCAACACTACGCAGCACTTTATGCCGCACTTAAAAATTAAATAAATTCACTTGCTCGTTCTATTTTATCACTGTAGTTAATAGTTGTGCGTTTATTTTCAAGGACGTATATAGTTTTATACACTTATCGAAGTTTGTACATAAGAATTTGACAGAACCAAAGATGTTTTTTGCTGAAAGTTTTTCAGACTTAAGTCAGGCTCTCAGTTGTTCTATATAAGTTTTGACTATGGTTCAGACCCTCAATTTGTCCAGGTAAATCCCGGTCCTCAGTAGTAAGACGTTGTTAACACTTTGTGAACATCCTTAAGATTATCATAATATTGGGATTGCCTTGAACCTATTCAAATCTTATATAATTGTTTTATTCAATTATTTGGATCATCAAGGCAAATAACCAGTTAGCGGATAGCGATCCAACGCTGAGAGTAAATACCGCAGATCCTCGCGATGTCTCCAGTCAAAAACTCTCGAATTTAAGTTTAATCAAGACACAACAATCGAGATCAAGTCGGCTTATCTGAGCGGCGGTTCTGAATCTGAGTTAATTAAACATGAAATTCAATTAATAGAGGACCAGCGAGTTATCGCGTAAGGAATAAAGGGCAGATCCCTTCCCCCTAATTAAAATGTATTGCCTTATTTTACTCATTTTCCACTCACAGCGGCAACGCGCGACCGACAACCAACTTTTTAATCTGTTCGCCGTCTTACTTCGTCTTTTCTTAATACCTACTGTTATGTGAAATTCGTCTCTAAATCTTTACTCTAAGGTTCATTTTGCGTTGTTTCTGGTTCGAGAATAGGAAAATTGAGTATAGCCAGGTTTCAGGCAACGGCGTGGCGGTAACGTCGCGAGTCACAAAGGGTAGTCAAAGAGCCGATGGAAAAAAAATTTGTAGCAAAATACTACTAGCGATTGATAAATATAAAAACTTAGAACTCATAAACATGAAATGTGCTTGCAATGATTATGTTGATGATGAGAATTTGAGATAACTGTCCGACAGTTTCCATTTAATATTTATTAAAAAAAATGTATATAAATTGTACATTTTTCATTTAACTTTTTTGTTTTCTGAATGTAGACCAAGAAGTAGTAGAAGTCAAAAAACAATAAACTCTCATTTAGTTTGTAGTTATCTTTATGTTGTAAAATATAACTTCTCTCAATGTAAGTCCAAGATAAGTACCTATCTGTAGAGTTTATAAAAAGTTTCATAAATGCATATCGATAGTTTTAATATTTGAAGTATATCTAATCAAAAACATTTTAATGTATTACTGAAACCAAAACGTATGAGTCTTGCATTGCAAAACAGCCAGAAGTGGCTACGATCCCTGTTACTTAGAATAGTGTCCAACTGGTGGAGTTCGAACTCTAGTTAGTCTTTGTTTGAGTCCAGCCTCGTAACTGTTAAAAAATATTAATTTTAATTAACAACAACAAATTAGTCCAGAATTGGGAAGTTAGTGTGTGTATGAATAACATGGGCATTGTCATTAAAATCTGGTAGAAATCGTTACAAAGACGCCATTCTACAGCCGAGGAGCGAGGCAGGTTTAACCTTCATATCTCCTATATATGAAGAAACTTGTGGCTTTGTTTGTGAGATGTCAAAATATACAGATAATGATAAATTAACAATTTGACTAGATGAATCCTTCTTTACCACTGGCTCTTCGACTATGGGTATTTGCGGTGGACTTAAGGCTGAACATTAGTTTTTAAGGGTCTTATTTTGTTGTGCCATTAAAAGCGGGAGTCTTTGATAGAATTAGCCGCGCAATCAAATTAATCGGCCGCCGCTCGCGCCGAAGCCTGCGCCGACGTTACTGCTTCCGGCTTTTATAATAATTGCCGTCGCAATTAGACAACTAGAGGAAACCTGGAAATATATATTAGTACATCGGGTATCCAAATCAGTATCCAAAGCTACTCTAATAGGATTCTCTCTAGGTAGGGGAAGAGCAGATGAGTGACTGAGGTGAATGTCACCAAGCTCCTTTTAGACCTGCACCCCTGTCAATAGTCCAGATTTTGGAGTATTTTTACACCTGCAAGCCGGAGACATACAAGCTGACCCCCAAGGCAGCATTGCAGTGAACTATTTAATTCTTATAAGTTTATGACAATGATAATTGCACCTAAAATATTTCTTTTATTTTTAATCTTTATATTATTCTTTAATCTAGTATTTTTAGGCATTTCAAAACCATTTATTCCGTTCCGGGCTGAATGATAGGATATAGTTGTTAGTGTTGGTGGTAACTGGTATGACGGTACAACTGCCAAAAAGATGAAATAAAAGTAAAAAGCAAGTGTCCCAAATGGGCACTTTATTTGTAAGACAGATAATACAAACGCAAATAAGCGCACAGCTAGCCGCGCGTCGGTGACTCCATTAAAAGAATACACCAAAAATGCAAGCAAGACAATAGTTTCCTTCCTACGCCGTTATTTCTTGAGAGTTGCCTATAAAAATGGCGAACTTCAGCGCGCCTAGGCATCCGTTCCAAGTAATTATTAAAACAAAAGATAGCATCAGATATATAGCGGGCTATGTCTGTTGCGGGCAAAATCCGAATTGGGTCATAAACAACTTTGCCCAGACAATATTTCACCTATGCATCAAACTGAAATTTATAAGGAAATGAACATAATTCAAAGGTCAAAGCAGAATAAAGTACGTATTTACGTTATTTATGTACCCTTGAATTACGTTAATTTCCTTTTAACTGTAACAAAAAAACTATTAGTGGGAATTATATATGAATGGTTACCCAAGCGTTCCGCAATACTATTTTCAAAGTATCAAAAACCATCTAGGTATTTTGACCAATCTAATAATTAAATATCAAAACATTCATAGAGGTGACATCAATAATTAAAAAAATGTCACCTCTATGAGTGTTTTGATATTTAATTAAATTAGATAAATCCCAATCGGAACGAAAATCGTTCCGATTGGTCAAAATACCGAGATGGTTTTTGATACTTTGAAGTTAAGTGGGAAGTCATCACCTGAAAAATATGGTATCTACAATATGCTGTCCGTCCACTGTCCATCTGAAGCGTCGGTGGCGAAGCCTTGTACTGATTTCTAGGAAATAAAGGACTTTAATATTTCATAAAGAACTCGAAACACAGACGTTGTCCAAGGCCACATAGACTAACCACTGGACTAATAAGAAAGTGTAGCGTACCTACTATTAAAATGCGATTTATAAACTGCGTAGATTGTTCGTAGACACCCTTGATGACGTAGTCGACGCTGCGTGACCTACTCCGATATATGACGCCTACGTAAGTTGACACGGTGGAGAGCGCTTTAAGATAAGCTTTAGCTTTTAATGAAAAATTATTTTAAAAGTTTAACTTTTTTTTTTATTGACTACTAGTTGGCTCTTGACTGCTATCACACCTGATGTTAAGTGATGATGCAGTCTAAGATGGAAGCGGGCTAACTTGTTAGGAGTGGGACGAAAATTCACACCCCTTTCGGTTTCTACACTACATCGTACCGGAACGCTAAATCGCTTGGCGGTAAGTCTTTGTCGGTAGGGTGGTAACTAGCCACGGCGAAAGCCTCCCACCAGCTAGACCAAGACAAATTAAGAAAAATCTCAATCTGCCCCGCCGGGAATCGAACCCAGGATCTCCGTCTTATAAATCCACCGCGCATACCACTGTACGGAGGTCGTCAAAGTATTGTACATTTCTCAAAATATAATTAAATAAAAAATCTAATATAATTAAATATAATTAAATAAAAAAGCTTAAACTTGGCGTTTTTTTGTCATACATGATTCTTAATTATTTCGCTTCCCGTAAAACAACCAAAACGCAAATAAAACATAAGTTTTAGCTGGTCTTTTAGTTTTATCCGAAACCAAATCTAATCTAATGCTCATCGCAAGGACAGCTCTGCCGGATGCAGGCAGTTCCGAGTATGTCCTCCCGCCGCACTGTCCCCGCAGCATATCCAACACCGGGTCATTACAATGATTCATACCGCGTCCACAGTGCCATGGTAAATGCAATAAAGGTCGTACTAGCAGTCACTATGAAAGAAAACTAAATTGCCCGTGCCGACCTAACTGGCTCCTCTTTGAAAGCTTACCCTTGGCCATAAAGCCACCAGCGTAACTCGACCCGTCACTTTGCTCTAAGCGCCCCGTTGACGTTCAATTTAGCGAAGACGGAGGCGGGGGTGGAGGTCAAGCGTGGGTGGCGGAGGCAGTAACAATTATAAATAAGTAGGTTGGAGCAATAACGGCTGCGACGTGCATTATATCAAGCAAACTGCCTGCGATGCTGCACCACCTAAGAGACACTCGCCATAGACTATGCACATCGTACAGACCTGACAACGGCTATGAAATAACACCTATCTGCTACAAAACAGTAAATTATTTTTTACTCTCCTAAAAAAAACCTGTAAAAATTATGAAAGTAATAGAATCCTAGACAAAATAAACTTGTTCAGGTACCATCACACCTAGGGAATGCAATCCCGATCCCGCGGGATCCCGATCTCGCGAGATCTCGGGTAATTTTTCGGGATCAATCCCGACGCATCATATGACGAGATCCCGTTCGAGATTGACGGGATTGGGCGGCAGTAGTCAGCGACGCTACGGCACGGCCACTCGGGGCGTAAGCGCCGCGAGCGACAGGAACGCCAAACATCGTTAAATAACTATTTCGACTATTTCCGAATATTAGCGATAGGTGACGACTGGGAGTAATGGAACGGATAATATAGAACTGTGTCGAGTAAGTGAGAAAGAAGTATATACCCGCGGAGAGAAAGTCATTGTTTGTTTACGTTGGTCATTGTTTTAGTTGTGCAGTTGTAGTGATTATTTTTTATGTAGATATTTTAAGAAGTTAACTGCTTTCTTAAAATATCTAAATCTTATCTAAATAATGATTAATGATTTGACAGCTCTATGCAACTTGTATAAAGCTGTTCTCAAAACCTCATCCCGGTCTACAAAAGGTTTACACGTCCATATGATGTCAATCCATAAAATTGACACAAAATTGAATGCCAGCGTCGGAAGAACAACAAGTACACTTGAGCCGGATAATATAGCACTACCTTCGACTTCGTCAGGGTCTACTAGAGCGCCATCGTCAGTTGCGCTGCCACCTATTATTTACACTAGAAGATCATGAACATCACGAAACACCACAGAAAAAAATGACAATCAGTGATTATTTTCCATCCGATACTAACGTAACAAAAGAGTTGATAATTTCTCGAATGACAGCCAAAGATGGTTTGGCGTTCAGAGTGCTCTGTACTTCTGAGGACATGAAGAGTCTGTTTGTAACAAAAGATTAAAAATTACCATTTTCGCCAAACATAATTATAAAAAATGTAATGAATTATAGAATGACGCTCAAAATTAAAGTGACTGGCACGCACATTCGGTAGTATGTCATCCGAGTCTTGTGTTTCACTACTGAAGGAAAAACTATACCGGGATCCCGCGGAAAGACGGGATCCCGCGGGATTGATATTTCTAATCCCGCGGGATCCCGAATTTGCATTCTCGAGTCGGGATTGCATTCCCTAATCACACCATTATTGTAAGTATTTATTTTTAAAGGTTCTTTAACTTAAACATAAATTCGATAGTGTGTTACTTTATTATTTATCGTCCATTTTATTAAAACCAAACTTACTTTCTTTTCCAAGTTGTTTTTTTTTACCTGTGAAAACTGCATTAAGATATTAATAATTTCTTACGTTGATATACAACACGTGTACTGATAAGTAACAACTGCATTATCACAAAGTGTCGTATCTACATCCGTGGCAGCTCTAGAGCCATTCATAAGGCCGCCCGGCGCGAACAGACGTTTTTATTTCTCCACTACGACACAGACATAAAAACACCACTCAAATTTCAAATAAACAACGCTTTAAATCGCACTTTTGTAGCTTAAGCTCGTATTAGGTAGTTAAATTTACATTTTGCACATTGATATAGCGACGAAGATACACGCACACATGGATACATGCGGATATTATAATAACGAACAAATTAACCGTAATAAAGGTTCCGTGCGTATATGTAGCTCTACTTGTAAAGTAGGATGGTTTGTGCGAATATTTTTAAAAATTTATCCATCAAAAAGATTTTTAAACAAATTGTGGGTGTGTGAACATCATTATTTTATTAAGGGATTCGTTTGAGAAATAATTATTAACTTTAAACCTTAAAATAGTTTAATTGTTAACTAAACAGCTAAAAAAGTTTTTATTTACGAAAAAATAAAATAACAAAATTCAAACGTAATCTAGGTATCAAAGCATTTAACTTTACCTTGTAAGCCCTACATAAAAGTTAAAGAATGACAGCTTGGACAAACTTATGAAATGTATTTGGTAGAGGAAAAGTCGTTATGAATCCTATTGAATATTATTGCTATAAAGTATCAAAAACACCATTCTAAAATAACGTAAATACGCTATGCGTACACACTTGATTAGTTTTACATTTGTACATTTAATGATTGTCATTTAAAACTTGCACATGTCTTACGTAAGCAAATGATTGTTTGATTAATATTTTTTGTCATGGTATCGATTTCCGCAGCATCATTGACATCTTCGGGGCGGTGTATCAGTGATTTTACATTTGATATTTTCAGGCGTGAAAGTTATTCGCAGTTCGTACGCGCAAATTTATGTGTCGGCGGCGTCGCTCTGTGACATCTCTTTGTTGTAACGCGCCGTGTATTTATGGGGTCATTACAACAATACAATCCAACACAACACAACACACAACAACCGAACACGGGGCATTTTAGCGCTCACAAATTAAATGCAACGACTAAATGTCAATTGCTACAAAATTATACCCGTTTTGCGTTATTTATTTTAATGGTGATTTTTTATACCTTTTTTATGTAAAAAAAAAACTGGCTGTAATCCGCGGATTTAAGTGGATTCCACTGAATTTAATTGAAAAAAATTCAAAGCTCAAAATCATTTATTTGAAGTAGGCTTAGTCTACAATCATGCTTTTTTGAAACTTCATGAAAGACTATTTGAAGTGACTAGTACTAGCTCGGAAGAAAGGTTTCTTTTTTGGATCTAATTGAAAAATTATTTTTGTGTTATCATTAAATTTAAATCAATTAAAATCGGGGAAAATTATTACATCATCGAGAGTTAACATAATAAGTTATAAGTTATAAGAACTTATACTATTTTTTTTTTATTTCTGTAATCTCATTTATTTTAATTCGACGCTGACGATGGCGCGCACGCTGATGATGGATATCGGTATCGGAATACAATTTATAGTAAGTATGAGTAAGAAAATATAACATTCCAAAAACATAATATATAACCTTAATCCTACTGCATGCAAAATCCAAAACGATCGCAAATTCCTGAATATTTAGTTTAATAAGCCCGTATCCGATATTAGAAACGCTCGTAGCAACAAACCGTGTACCTGAGGCGATGAACCGATCCGATCCCTGGATCAACACGCTTAGCCCGGGATCTTACTCGCTGTATGCAACAGTGGGGCTAAAGAAGACAATTTCAGACAAAATAATAGAAATCAAAATCTTTAAATACAATTTTTATAAATCAATAAAAAATGATTATCATTGACGTACTTTAAATATAAATTTTATACAAAAATCATAATGATTTAATTGAATGATTATTTTGATTTATCTTAATATGACAAATAATAGTTTTAAGAAGGAAAACCGATACAAAAACTAAAAGTACTCATTTTTAAAAATAATATTACAAAGCTTGCCCTAATATTGTTATTCATGTTTTTATGGAAATGTTTTTCAGCTATTTAGCAATAGTAAATTTATACAATTAACAGCCTTTAATGTTATACAAATATTTTAAATTTTGTATAATTAGCTACTCTGATTCATTTAAAGATATTTGCATATGTAGTTTTATAAATTGATGATTTTGTTTTGACTTGCTCCTAGTTTTTTTTATACTTGAAAGCAATGCGTAAAAATAAGTGATTGAAACGTTCCATGTTATTTTCAAATTCCTGTGGAATGTGTGTCCAGAAATTTGTAAAAGAGCCCCAGTGGGCAAGGTTCGCGCACATCGCAGCAGCGCCCGAGGCCAGTACCTAATTTGTATTGATTAAAAATATTTAGCATAGTTGCAGCGGAATGCGCGCTCCGCCTTATGCATTATTGCTACCGTTCGATGTGATTTTCTTAGAAAATGTGTTCCGTCCAGCTTATTTATAGCGAATAACTTTATTGATATTAGGTTTAAGGTATGCAGAGCTTATGCAATACGAAGAATTAGATGGATTATTTTCAAACATTCAAGAGTACCCTCATTATTGAAAAATGCCTGAGATTAAATGATCCCTGATAACTCCAGATAAGTTATTTGGGGCTTAAACTTAAATCAGAATGGTCCTAGATTCGTGTTTCCACTAATATTTTTTTTGAAAGCATATTATCTAGTGTTGAGGGAATGATAAAGCGCTTTAATTTATAAAGTTTTTTATAAAGTTTACCACTTTCCCTGAAGTTTGTTGAAGTTTCGTTAACTTGTATTGAACAGAATGGTGGGTCTAAGTTATATCCCCTTTTCTATTCGTATAATATATTTATTGTTAGTATATCCCCTCTTCTACTCGTAGAAGTTGAGAGGTCTGGCTCTGAGCACGTTAAGAGCCGTAAGTTCAGGTTGTTATAATTACGGGTAAGTATTAATCACGGATGTTTATTGGTAGAATACAGCTCAATCCAATACTCCTTGATCTGAAGCCGCGTACTTTAACTACTGGTCCGACGAGGTCAAAAACGTTTGCAATAGATACAAAAGTGGTAGAAGTATATAAAACAGCGCGACTTCTGCAGCGGTCGACTCGTCGCGTGCGGTCACCAGTTAATGGCAGTGTTGTGTAGCGCCAGGGGGTCAGAGGAGGGGGTGTAGGGGGAAGGCGAGGTAGGTGGAGGGGGTGTAAGAGGAGATAACTCACGGCTTCGTCTTGTAGTGTTAAGAGGTCTATTGCAATAAACTCCGTAGGTTTTTGTTGTATGCACTAGTACGAATTCAACTGAATTTTACTAACATACTCGTAAATACTTAGAAAAACCCAAGGAGGTAGCCGAGAGAGCCTGCGGTTTGTCTTGCCGATCTATTTCTATGTTAATGATATAGAAAGGTATCTAATATTTCAAAACGGTAGAGTTTGAGAAAATGTGCATCACTTAACATTTTACATTTATACAATACTAACAGTTCGTCCGCGTGAATACCTCTTAGATACCCTTCTAATTTTAAAGACAGACTTTCATATATAGTGTGCTCATTCCTCGCTCACCCTCTCAATTTCATTTTTTTATAGTTTCCCGTCCCGTGTACTAAAGATCTACATTTTTATTAAACATTGTACGATATTATAGTACATTAACATTAACAATATATATTTATGGCAAACTGATGGGTATAAATTGATATTAAATAGTATATTTCCCTCTTGAGCCTAATAATAATGCCTTCAGAATAAACAAAAATAATTTTACAATATGACACGCAGATCTAGAGACTAGCCGGTTGAAACAAACGAACAAACTCTTCTTTGTATTATATAGATATTTGAACAAAGATCGAATTCTAAATCTATCACCGTATTAACGTTTTGATTATGAAAGCATATCAGTACCAAAATGCTGACCTCTATTCATTACGTATAATATAAAACCCTTCGTTTTATTTTATACGGTCAACTAAATTTAGACACCATAGCGGCATATTCGCGCTTTTTAGAAATTTTGTTATATCTCCGAAAATATATAACTAATTAACATACTGTACAAGACAAATCTTATCTCAATAATATCCTTAAGATGATTTAATAATTTATTTTGATAAGAATTTAAGTTTAGTTGTAAAAAATAATGACGTATACTTAAGCAAACGAATTAAATGATTTATTACAGTGTCGCACTTTTTATAAATTTTGTAATATCTCCGAAACTATATAACTAATTACCATACTGTAAAAAGCAAATCTTATCTCTATAATATTCTTCTGATTACTAAATAATTTGTTTTGATAAGGATTTAATTTTAGTTGTATAAATGATGACGTAAACGTAAGCATATGAATTAAATGATTTTTTAAAACACAAAAAGTTATATATATCGTTTAAATATAAATGATATGCATATGATATATGCTGTCGCGGACTTTTTTATAGAACTTTTTAAGATACAGAAAGTCCACATACATTGCTTTCAATTAATCTCAATAGTTAAGGCAGGGTACGCGCATAAAGACGATTTAACAGATTTTTGCGATCCGACTTGTGCAACAAAAACTATGATAACTCGATTAATATAAACAATACAACATTGTCATATTAATACTATGGACTTCGGGTCAGAGCTAAGAAGTGTCCGAATCAAAAGTAAGCCAAAACGCGAAATTATTTCCAATCGCAATTCAGTCTGATATTAGCTGTCTGACAGAAGACTCGTCAATAATGCCGTACTGTGTAATAAAAACTTGTAAGAACAACCCGAGTAAAGTAAGAAAAAAAGACGGTGTATCATATTTCCAGTAAGTAAATATTTTTTGATGAATTTAAAGTATTATTTTGCTTAGAAATAGGCTATTTTATAAAAAAATTAATAAATTATAGAAACAAATTGCATAACCAACCAGAATGGACAAAAAGTATATATCTGTCCTTTTCCCATACGCTACTCGCGAATAGGATAGAAGGAATGCAATATGTTTATCTAATTAATCACATTTAGTTCGGATCTGCCGTGAGCAATAGAATGTTTTGGAACAACGACTGCATAGAGTCTTGTTGTTTAACATTTGAATTATTTAATTAATTAATTTTTGAATGAAAATAATTTATTTATTTTCAATTCAAAATTTTTTATTTTTTATGTCAACTTTTATTTTTTTATGTCATGAATATTCATGTCATATATACAATCAAATAACTTTTACCATAATGGTATATTATTTTGATAACTATAAGAATTATCTACATGAAATTAGGAACGGTTATTTAAAATAGTGACCTAACGTCATTGAAGTAAAAAAATATATTTTCAGTTTAATTAAAAAGAGGAAAATATCGAGAACTTGAAATTTTAAAGTAAAGAACTATATCGAGTGGCATATCATTTTGTACATTTGTGGATTTGGTTTGTAATTAATTATTATTATAACTAATTATTATTTAATACAAGATAATTACAACAATTATTATTTGGTATAAGATTTATCCCAGCATATAGAGGTCACGGATATGTAAATATAAATTAAAGTTTGTTGTAAATATAATATATAAATATAAGATGCCAAAAAAAATTCAAAGCTACCTACTCCACACCATTTATGTTGTCCTATTTTCACGAGAAGCTGTCATGTCAAAAAAAGGCTGCCATGGCAACCGTCAATCGAAGCTGATTACTACTTATTGCATGCAATTAGATCGTTGCAAATTAGACTGTATAATAATACGATAAGACATACATTACAATGTTATTTTGTTTATAAAAACATAAATACATCCTAATATGTACAAAATATCTTGGGACACTTTTGACGTAAATTTTGCATTATTATGTCAATGCAATACAAATATAAAATATAGCCTATGACACTCACAGATAACGTAGCATTCTTCTGGTGAAAGATTTTTTAAAATTTAAATTTACAAACTTACAAACTTTATCTCTTTATAATATTAGTATAGATATAGATATAGATTATGAAGGTAATAAACTTACCCCACCAAAATTATTTATCAAAATCTGTTCAAAGCTGGAATAGTATCACAAACCCACAGAAAAATTTTACTTTTACACAATTAAAATATATTATAAATTTTTGAACACGTGTCCTATAATTTTAATTGTACTGCTAGCACCTACATTAAAAAAGTTGCGCATAATATAGCTAACTTTTAGTGCTTACAAACTGGCTACACTTAGATAAAGTATAAATTATAAGAATCAGTATCACTCCAAGAGGCAATCGGCGACCTGGGCGACCTGCTAAGCTTCTGGAGCGAGCTGGCTAGAGTGAGTCAGCGGGAGCCTACACGGGTGGATCCACGTACAACGGCCAACTTACTGATAAATGCGGAAAACCACAGGAAGAAAGAAAAAAAGTCAGTATGTCAATTCTTGAAAAAGAACATCACTGTTAAAGCCAAAGTACAACGGTTGCAAAGCGGATGTAGCAGAAATCGGTATTCTCTGATGATTTTTTGTCGTATGAAGTGATGGTCTTACGGTGTATGGTTTCCAGATCACTAAAATACTAATGAAAATCAAATTATTCACAATCAAACATTCGTCTATCTTTAGATTTCTCAGACATGACATGTAATTGTCGAGTCCGAAGTGTCCTCTGGACGCACTTAGACGCTTGTTGAGACAAAGTTTATTAGAGCATCGATGTAAGTTTCAATGTAGACACGAGTTTAGTTCGATTGAAGTTTAAGTTTAAGTTGAGGGCAGGGCTGAGTCCGCCCGCGGCCGCTACAACTTGGCGCGGACGTGCAATTTGTATTTTAGGTAAGTACTTACTAAAATTAGATATATTTGGGATTGAAAACCACGAATTGATTTGGAAGTTTCGGATATTAGCGTAAACAAACGTGGAATTTGTTTCAAACAAGGTTTCTTTTAAACATTTTTTCTTAATTCCTTCTTAACTACCTTGCCTATGTAATTTTTTGTCTTATTTCTTTTTTTATCATGTGTTTAGCTATCTAATTAAATTATTATATATATAACAAATGATTATGTCATCTTTTTAAAGGGTCCCAACATCGCTTTATCAAGTCTTGAAATCTCTCAACCACTAGCTATAAAAAATAAATCAAATCCTCTACAAATCTAAATTAAGATGCTTTTCTATAAATCAAAATACACATCTAATATCCATCGATAGCTGATAGAAGGAAACAACGCATTGAGTAACATATTTCTTCAGACATCAAGAATACAAGGCGATGACGCGGCTGAAACAAGTTTTTGCGGTACGAAGTACATTGTAGTGACTCGTGAATTTCACCCTAAATTCACTAAAGTAGGTAGGCATGACGAACTCTGACGTATTTATTTAGAGGTATAAGATGTAAGGGAGAAAGATGCGCAATAAAGAGCACTGAAATGTGAAAAAATTGGGATTACAAACGCTGAATTTTCTATTAATCGATCTGAAAATTTGAAAAAGATACTTGGAAATTTTATTGATCACTTAAGGACTGCCGCTTTACACTTCGATGTAAATATTAATTTGTAAAGAAATTTGTTTTACATGCTTTGATTTCTAGTGTCCCCCTAAATCGGAATTTAATTAAATAAATTTTGTAGCTATAGATAAACCAGGTCCAGATAAATAAAAACATGGTATTGCAGAACTACCAAAACGCAAATTCCACCAAGATCAGCATATCTGTACATGTTACATTGACACCGAACTTATTATGCCAAATGCAATAAAAACCAAAAGTTGTCCACACTTGCATCGTAAAATCCACGAACAAATCAGAAGAACATTATCACGGTATACTGCTACCTACACGTATCATGTCCCATTTTCGCCCTGTTTAACACTTGCGAAGTTCGCCCGGGCTTTAACGGCGCAACTTGGACAATAACCGGGCGAGATTAGCCGACCTGGGGGAAATTGCCGCGCGGCCATCGGAATCGACATTCAGAGCACATTTTACGGGAGCAAAATATTGACACTAAAACAATTACAATCATTTTAGAAATGCAGATGTATTCAAGTAAGCAAAATTCAAAATCGTTTATTATTTTCAAGTACACAGTTTAGACTGTTTGTAGTCACTGTACCACTGCTTCGGGAGGCTGGTTCAGTTGAGGAGAACCGACAAGAAACTCCACAATTGTTCTTTTTGAACCATGATTAGATTTAGGGACAACGGAACATAATTTTCTGGTTTGATTCCTTACCGATGGAAAAGTTAAAAAAAATGTGTAGTGTCATACTGTTATTGTACGTATTTAACAAATATAAGATTTGTTTCATTGATTTAATTTAAATTCTATTAAACAAAATAACTCCTAGCAATCATTATTTTAAGTATAGTCAAGTAAACCTAAACTAAACCGACGTACTTGTATGAAATTGGAAGAAGCGAGAGAGTTATGCAAGGATCGTAACAAGTGGAAGGACATGGTCTCTGCCTAGCCCTATGGGAATGGGGCGTGAAGGTATGTATGTATAATCAAGTAAAATATTAAACTAAAACTACTACTACTAAAACTAAATAAAATACGCAAGATCAGAAGTAGGTTCCATCTTAAAGTTAGGTAAAGCAGAAATCTACTACACTAGTAACTACTATTCAGATTTGGATTTGATCTATTCTCTTAAAGGTCTCTTAAAGAATAATCCAGAAGTCCAACATGAACTGAATTTAAATAACATAACGGATTTTACAAGATTATGGAAACCAGTATTATTATAAAAGGTACATCAAGTTTACCCAGCGAAAAGCTATAAATTATGTTAAGCAAGAACAAAATTCACAAGTCCAGTAGTTGCAATCAATTTTGATGACGATCCCGATTGGTGATCGCAAATAGTCACAGGATGGGAGCGGGGAGATCAACCGACGCAAGGTGAGGCAAACAATGCAGGAAACATTGAATATTAAGACGGAGTAATGATGCTCGGCAAATAGTTCGCGCACCGCCGCAGGAAATGTGGAATTGATATACGTGTATGTTTCGTAGTTTCGAATCTTCATTATAAACTTTAGATAGATATATGTGTACAGTATACATCTATAAGTTATTTAAGATTTAATAATATTTGAAATTGAGTTTATGTTCGAAAACTATTAACATCTACAACTGTTTAGATTTAGCTAAAACATAAGTAACAACCTGTAAGAAATAATGACACTAAAGAACAAAACTGAATTTGTCAAAATTAAATTAAAAAGATACAGGTAAACGCTGGTAAAGTAGATAGGAATCTACTCTCTTTAAATCTTAATCTTAGTGTGAACTAATTCACCAAATTCAAAGAAGTAAAATTTGCACAGTCATATAATTCATGGGAATTCGATAGAGAATTCTCCGAAGAAGAACCATCTCATCACAATGAAACACAAATAGCCTTCATCAATCTAATTAAAGCGATTAGCCTCTCCCCTCCCCCGCACTCGCGGCTTGTATTTTTTTCCCACTGTTTGTTTCTTGTTTGCGGTCGGGAATTATTCATCCCTAATCCTTTGCTTACTCGCCGCCACCGGATTAACACAACAAGGGAGGTGTTTTCTCCGACATTTTTCAAGAAGCGATATCGGCTACAATACGTAGTGACACCAAGCGGTCGTAAGATATAGGATAAATCCTAACAACATTTTTCACCTTACGCTGCGCAGGGAATTAAAACTGTCGATAGTTTCATAGCGGAACTGAATTCTTAATACAAAGCTAAACTTGAGAGAATTCGCCTATTACAGAAGCTGACGCAGTACCTGAAAATTTTATTCTATATACCGTGCCGTGATTGCCGTGGTTTCCTGTACCTTTAGAGCCGAATTATTTATAGGCTTATTACCTACTGTGTGCTTTAGTGGTTCGAATATCGCGTGCCGTATGCAGTAAATTAATCCACTTTTCCAAAAATATTAAATCAGCCAATGTTTCGTTGATTTAGCTTTCCGGATCGTCTCTCGTACAAAGTTGTAATGCGTCCCCTACTCATGATGCTGTGGCAATATTTCAAGCGTTTGCAATAAAAGAAGAAGCAATTAGTAATGTTTTGTTTTTTGAGGCGATGCGATGGCGGACGACAATTTTTCATTGTTAATCTCGTCTCGCTAATTGTTTATAACTTTTCTTGACGATTGTCATAGCTATCTCAAGTTTTACGGCTAGTGGAACGGGCGGGGTAAAAAATTGTTGATTCTTTCCATTGTTTCAGGACCCTCCGAGAACAAAACATGAACATTTATTTTTACCGCTTCGTGGGCGCCTAATTCGTCAATGTCTTAGTTTTTAAGTGCAAGGCAATTGATGACGTTCATTAGTATATCTATTCATCTACCTATTTTATCGGCCTTTTTCCTTTAAAACATAACTATAATCCACTGGTTTAGAACGTCCAAAACTACTTTCACAACCTTATGCGGAGTTTGAAAGCAACCAGAGTTACCAAGAAAACTATTAGCACACAATTTTACTCCAGTAACAAAATATTGAGTAATGAAAAACCAAACAAACAGACTTGCCTCGTCATTTTAAATACACACCTTCAATAATCAGGATCATCAAATCACATTTCTTATAACTTAAAACGCAGAGGATAAAATTAACTAGAAACTCTTTGATCTTTTGATTCGAATTTATAAATAGTCCTATTGAAATGCTCTCCCACACTTATGCTAAAATATTAAGATTTAAACAAATTATTATTATTACAATATTTTTATACATTCCGTTAAACTAATAATACAATTTATTTCAGGAATGACCACTGATATTATACCGAAGAAGCTATAAACCATATTGGGGGTATGCAAACAATTTCCCTTCACTATCCATCAAATTAATGCGAAAACATTCTGTTTTGGATACTTTGTTCGACTATAACATAATTCTAAATAAATATGCCTAGTGGTTAGTTATTTATGAAGCTGTTGGTTATATTCATTGCTATATCTATAGCTTGGTCAATCCACGATGGCTCGTAGTGTTTTGTTTTTCAAACGCTTACAGTGCAAGTGTGCAATAAAAACTGCAAGAATGTGAGTTCTATTACTACGTAACGAGTAGCAATGTGTGCACACTCACACAAAGTGTCAAGTTAATTATGTCAACAAGAATGTCATGCTTGACTAGCAGTATGCTCTACTTCATTTTAACTCATTTTTTAAAAATGAATATGTCGTGTTGGTCCTGCACAGCAAAATTATATCGTGATATAGGTTAATATATATATCGGAGTATCACCATTCTTCTTGACATCATCTTTAGTGGTTCTTAATCTCTTGGGCGTTTTCTAGGGTTACAAAGACTTTGTCTTCACGAACAGATATATTGCAAGTTCACAATGTCTTGATACATGAAATAGATTTTTATAATTCCTGACGTATTATAAAGATTCAGAAAAGTAGTTTATTTACACCCATCTTACTTTACTCCCTAATTTAATTTACTTCTTAAGAACACTTTTACACTGTTCCAACTCGACCAGTGTAAAAGTATATCCTCTCCGCACTCCAGACACAAACTAACTACCCAACTCCTTTATTCCCCTCAAGATGGTGTAAATACTCTACTAGGACTTTGGCACCCGACTCTTTTATTGGTTGGAGTATTAAAACAAATCAATCATTCATTCATTTATCAAATCAAATTGAATTTAACGTTGTGTTAAAGTTTTAAGTTTAAGCACCTATCTCATATCTCTCATTAAATGATTAACAATTAGTTCTATTTCGGTTATTTTCATAAAAAAACTCGTGACATACCAAAAATAATTACATCCACAGACAGTAACATTTCCATAAACAATGACGTCTATTACAATATTACAACAATCTATTCTAAGTCTCTAGTCTAATTCCTTCGATATATATATTAACCCATTTAACAATATCTTAAAAACACACATACCCACAATCATCTCAGATAGGTACCTAGTATATCTATTTTTCTTTTGTTTAAACAGTTTAATGATTGAGCTCAACTCCCCGCTGTCTTGTCTACCATATCCCTAGTGTTTTTGTAAAGCGTGAACCCATGATATCTATTATTATTTTGATTCATTACAAGTTAGTTTATGTAAACTAAGATGGAAGCGGGCTAACTTGTTAGGAGTAGCATGAAATCTACATTCCTTTAGTTTCTACACGATACCGTACCGGAACGCTAAATCGCTTGACGGTACGTAGGATAGTACCAATCACCAAAGCTATTTTGTTAAGCTAATTTGGAAAATCTATATTGGCAGTAACAAACCAATCAAGTGACCTTTGTAGAAAAATTAAAGTCGAGTCGGTCAACCTGAAGGAATGGGCAACGGAACGATTCTTCTGGCTAAGTCACATTTAAATGTGTAGTTTATCATCATACGATACGTTTTTTTGACATTATAAATATAATATTGGTAAAAAAATTAAGTAGAGCATCATTCCGTTGGGTCATGACACGCAGCGATACAACCTACAATAGCCCGTGTACACCGAGCCGTGGTCGACTCGAGACTGATGTTCGAACTGTACTCCCCGCACCCTTCGGTTTCCCCTCGCGAGAAATAGTGGGGCGCGTCTTAGTGAATTGAACTATCAGTATATGTTAGGTTAATTCATTCGAATATAATGGACTTGTCAATATCATATCTGAAATCAAATATTGGTTGCGAAGTAGTTGTGCAATAT
This sequence comes from Mycalesis mineus, assembly GCA_034621355.1. Taxonomy (NCBI): domain Eukaryota; kingdom Metazoa; phylum Arthropoda; class Insecta; order Lepidoptera; family Nymphalidae; genus Mycalesis; species Mycalesis mineus. The sequence goes on along the minus strand of CM067892.1, from coordinate 203,619 downwards.
GGTGGTTACAGATCAAAAGATTAATATTACACAAAATAAACGAACTCTACATACTAAAAAATTAAAAAAGAGTTCTTTGCCATGTCTATGTGTGTATTCGGGATAAATACAAAATCTGCTGAGCGGTTTTTATGCAGTTTTTATCAATATCTACACATAGTGATCCCTGAATATCAAAATTATGAATCTATAATGTGTTTTATGACTGAAGAATCGCTAAAAAGCGAGCCAGAAAGCATAGTACGCTATATCAATAATAAAACAAACATAATTAATTGATTATCACTTGATTACAAATAAAATTCGGTTGTACGAAGCTAAACTAAGTACAAAAATGCTTCACAAGAACCGAAATCTTAGCAAGGAACCAAATAATCTATCTCACATTAACTTAACCGATGAACTCCATTTACCTTTTATTTCTTTTAAAGATTTCCAAATCTGATCCCCCACTTGAACCGCAGTGACATTGTTTATTTGATGTATTTTCTTGTTGACTGGTGTGGGGTAAACAGGGTGGTTTGTTGTGTCCCTTATTATTATTTATGTAACGACTGTTGTTCTCTTCAGGTGGACTCGCCACTTATGCTAAGTGACTTCGATGCGATGGCTTTTGTTGCTTGTTTCGGATATTCCTACTTTTGCTACTAATGGTGTAATAAATATATTTTGCAAGGGTCAGTTTTGGGGCCCATAATATTTAGCCCATATATATTAACTACATGTAATAACGTAAAGACGTTTAGCGCTTATTAGTTTTGAAATTAATTATTATTACCTACGTATGTATGCGGCTTAAAGTTTTCATCATACAATCTTAAGAGCTAGGTAACTTAATTATGAAACGTTAAATTTAGTCCTTAAAAGGCCTTTTGATAAGTTTCTACATAACATTGTTTTTAATGTTATACATATACTTACAAATCTTTTATAGGTACATACACAAACAACATATGTATGTATGGATATATACCTAGTGTAATCCATATCCGTTTACGGAAATCTCTAATGTATGTGGTTATTTACAAAACTGAAATTTGTTAGAAGCAACATTGATTTTTGGGTGTAAACTAAACAAATATTTTTTACTATGTTCTCCAGGTTCAAATAACATTTATCTCAACCAGTTATGCGACTCTAAACTTTAACCAAAAACGATTAAAGATTAATATAGTAAAAGTTTAACCAAAAGGTTATATTTAAATATTACAAGAGCTTTTTAGCGAGCAGACATTTTAAAGCAAAGTCCTCAATAAATATTATTATTGTTGGTGTTACAGTTTCTTTAAATTATTCTTTTCTTTTTCATTAGGTTGGCCTCCATCTGCATGCCGATAGTATGTTTGAGTCATTTAATAAATATATTAACCTCTGACGTAAAAAGAGAAGTGTTTTAACTTTAACTTTGAGTTTGTCTGTCTGTCGTCAACTTCTAAACGAATAAAATGATTATGACAGAAGAGTGAGTACGTTAAATTCAGAAAAAGTATTGTTCCCTAGGAATAAGGATATATCACTTAGGCATATAAGGTATTTTTATACAGTGGTTTAGTGAGTTCAGAGTCTTTACTTAACAATACGAGTAGGTACAATGTGTAGGGATGTAACGACACACTAAATATCTAAACTGAGAAACTCCACACGTCTATGAAGTCAGTGCCAGCAAGTTTAAGGGACATTTATTTAACGTAGTAAAGCAGTTTGTGGGTTCTAGGTAATGTTCACAAAGTAGAAACCTTGGCTGGCCGAATAGAACCGACTCCTAGATATGCTTAAGTTAATTAAAGCAACTAAATGACACTATTTAGTTATTTTTTACTTTTTAGTGCGTTTTGAGTCGGTTCTATTTTTTGTTACAAAATTTTATTTCTTACTTTTTAGTGATTTATCGCCACGTAACGTACTTGTACTATACTGACATAGTATATTATACGGCACTTGTAGCTAAAAAGCTACCGATACTTACACTAAAAATCGAAATCGCTGCAAGTGTGCCTATAAAATTTGAAGAATTCCTTAAATTTTCCAAAGATATCATCATCAGATCCTAACATAAAGACACCTTGGAAGTGCCCTTGCCCTTTCTAATAAAAAAAGAATTATCAAAATCGGACATCTCTGTAAAAAGTTATGCGTGGTCATACATAAAAAAATACGTGTCGAATTGAGAACTTCCTCCGTTTTTTTCGTCGGTTAAAAATAAAAATTAACATGTACAATAAAAAAATTAAAAACCATGGAAAAATGCTAGCAAAAAAGCCCTTTGCTCTGTTTCACTTTGAAAGTACGTAGGTATCTGCGTTTGTAATAATTAAACAAAATATCAATATCCCCTGCGAAATCCTAAAACGGTTCTTGCAAGTGTATCATATCTCCGTCCAAGTTTATGGTGTTCCACCTTACAACAATAACCCATGGCACGAGCAGGTGGCCGCAGCAGGCGGAACCGGCTGGCTCAAACAGTTTTATGGCCATCCGAACATCATTTAGCGTAAACACATAACACACCTTGTGCGGTACGGGGCTAGGCGGAAAGGGGCTTGTTTATATGGATTTTCAAAATATCTGAAGAGAGATAAATTTAGCTTTCAATTGTTTATGAACTTTGAGAATGTAAAAATAAAAATGATGTATATTATATAGGTGCCTCGTGTACTGGAATAGTTTTATATCCAACAGTTAACTGTATTGTTGATCCAGTGGTTTGTCTATGTGACTTCGGTATTTAAGGACTTGGATTAGAATCTTCATCATTATCATCATCATCATCATTACCAGCCTGTAGACGTCCACTGTTGGACATAGGCCTTTTTTAGGGACTTCCAAACACAACGACAACCGCCTGTTGCCAGCGGCTCCCTGCGACACGTTTGATGTCGTCAGTCCACCTTCGAACAGTGCGTGGATTAGAATCTTACGTCTTAAATATTAAGTTTTTCTTTCTTATAACAAATTTTCAATATGAACTCGTTCTTAAAATGTTGATGATATTACATTAGGTAGATATACCTATTGTCTCGGAGAGAATATTAAGTCGGTAATTGATTAATTATTATAAATTAAATCCTTCCTAACATAAGGAGAAAGATCTGACCTTATTGTATGAAATTAAAATGCTATGAAAGAACCTGCCTCCCGAGCTGGAGAAAGAGTCACTTCAAATAAGACATACTAAAGGTTGTTTTTAATGATAATAATTGTGAGTAAAGTGAAAAATAAAAGTTGGTTTATTTTTCACTACAACGAAGTAATAGTAAATCATTTTTAAATTTAAATCTTCCTTTTCAAGTTAATATAAGTTATTTTGTAGCGATATTACAGTATTTTTAAAATAAACAAAAAAGTGAAATACTAAACGGCTGTTGGTTTAATATTTGTCGCTACATTTTATTATAATTTCATCTATCAGTAATAAAAAGCGTCACAAAAAATTACAAAGACAAAAGCAACGTTTTATTTTTATAAAATCTCTAATCGTCCATGAGATAATCCAACCCTGCGCAAGTGTACGTGGGGTCTTAAGTGCCGAGTCCGTAAATAACATTAAAATAACCCAGTCCGGTCATACGACAGTTGATCTCGTTTAAAGTTTGAAGGATAAAGCAAGGTGTCTTTACGAGGAGATTTGCGAGGAAGCTGTAAATCCAGCGGCGCGGGCGAACTTGCTAAATGGAGCATTTGCAATTCGCCTCATACTCGGCCGTCGCTAACTGATATTTATGGGACAGACGCACTTCTTTCAGACGTCAACTTTCGTACTTACGGGTGAATATTATCTACTAGACGACAATTGCGATTTGACCGGGTGGATGTAAAAAGAATTGTTTTTGAAAAAGAATAATTTGCAAGCAAGCAAAGGTTTGCATATTAATCTAGTAGTTTTGAAGATACTGGAGACTGAAGGTACAAGTTAAAATGTAGTATACACTCAACACTAACTCGTTTGTGTTAAAATCAAGCTCCGTGCATTCAAATTATAGGTATTTATTTCCATCAATAGGTGGCATTATTCAAAAATAATAAATACATGGTAACACCCGGATACTTATCTTAGTGGCATAGTTACCTCGATTTTGAATATGCTTTCTTAGGTTTATTAGTGGCATTATCGGTTAATATGAATTGAAAGTAGCCCGCCTGCAGACCTTAGTTCCATCTAAACGGTATAAATAGGGGCACATATTTTCTTTGTTGAATAATTTTTATCTTGGTCATAATAAGAAAAATGAAGCTTATCGAAAAGTGGAGCAACTACGCGGCTTTTACCTTAGGTTTGAAAAATTGGGAGATATGTTTTAAATACTTCCAATGTTATTTAATATAAGGATAAGAATGGATTTTACTAGCTTAGAAAAAGAAAGAGGTAAGTTAAAAAATAAAAGAAAATACTCAAAGTTATTTTTATGATATTTTTCGAATCAAAAATACAAAAAATAACTACAAAAGTTAAAGTACGGAACAAGGGTTGAATTTTTTCGACCATTTTTTACAAAATAGGTATAAAGTTCTAATATAAAAACACCAACAATTAACCGACGTCCAGCTAGTGACATCCACCAGTAGCGACGTGGCTACCTCAGTGAATCACACGGCTCACTGAATAACAATATCAAAGACGTTAAGAGCTTCAATTTAAAACATTTCACGCAATCTCGGCTCCCGTCGGCGCGAGTCGGTGGCGATATTTAAATTGCCGATCTGGAGTGCTGTTACAGTGAGAGTGGAAGGCGATCGAGTTCACTTAACGCCACCATAAATCTTTCACCGTGCGAGCGGCAAATGAGTCGAGGTACCTTCTACATTAGGGGCATTACGTTGATATACAAAGAAAACAAGACTGTATATATGCGACTCTTAGAATTACCAAAAAACAAAATAAGTAAAATGAAGATGAAGCTGTCAAATATATAAACTACTGCTAAAAAATGTATCAAAATTTCTTACTATCCATTTTATCAGAAATCTCCTCAGTTCCACCACTGCGAGGCAAAGTACATGACAATCTTAACAGGACAGCATACAATCTTTGAAAGGCTAAATTAATTGCTGCTTTCCGAACCGATGGTAAAGTCAATATTATAAATAGATTATTTTTCAAAACCGTTTGTACACTAGACCTGCCTACCTGAAAACATAAACGAATTTAGGACTAGTGGACGCCAGCGACTTCGTCAGCGTGGAACTGAATACAATTTCTAAAATAAGAATAGCCTTTGTTACTCATTACATTAGTAAATAAGGTGCCTGAACATCTCGTCTAATTTGGTCCAGCGGTTTCAGATTTTAGCTGGAATAAACAGATAGAGTGATAGGTATAAATTTTACAAATTGCTTGTCGGTGTAATATATCCAGTAGGTTTTAAAACAGTTTTTTTCAAAAACATATCTCGAAAAATAAAGAACTTTTCATGCAAACTTCGAGCCCCTATAAATCCCTTTAGGGGTAAAATTAAGAAATACCTTAAATCACAATATAGTATAAATTTATTCAGCAGTAATTCCATACATTTTCATACACATTATCTGAAGATTTAAGATTTTTTTTACAAATTTACGACCCTTATGTAACCATTTAGGGGTGGAATTTTAAAAATCCTTGTACAACATTATATTTAACGTGTATACAGTATTTCTTATACTGATTTTCATAAACATTACTTGAAAAATTAAGTCCTTAATTTTTCATCCTATGTACCTAATACCTCAAAATATGAACTATAATTGTACTAAATACTTTCGGCGTGAATAGCAGCAAATTTTAAAAATTACATTTTTGGATTCAGTGTCGATTATATAGTGCCTTCCAATAAAAATTTTGAAAATATATTCAATGTACGGAATCGTACCTGTTACAGTTTTATTATAAGTATATATTAGGTAGGTAGATAAAAGCCACGTGATCGCCGATAGATGCAATGATCGTTATAGTAACTTCTTCATAAATGATTAATGATTAACTGATTGAAAATAAAAGAGCTAGTGATTAAAATATTTCCTTTGGAGTCAAAATTAACCAAGTTTTTTTCTTCCTAAGCCACACTTGTATCAGATTAAGTAACAAAAACGAATAATAAAATCAGTCCATTTGTTTTTCTCGAAACAATAGCAATTCATTTTACTCCGGTTTTAATCACTAGGAACTTTGTGGGTTTGATTTAAAATGGATTGATTTCTAAGAGTACTTTTAACATCCCTGCAAAACCAACTTACTATGTATCTCGGTAACTTTATATCAGCGGGCACAGCGCCCTTCACGACTCATTAGGGTGGTATTTGGAAAAATGCGCACAGCACTAAAATAGACATTATGTAAAGTGGCACAATTACCGTCGTGACTCGCAGAACGATCCGCGGCTGCGACAGCGCTGGCGGCGGCGAGCTGCCGATCGTAAGCACATCGCACGTCACACGTCACCTCACATACAAAAGAAACCTCTATTGCCAAATATCATGGAATATAAAAACATAAAAACCCATACAGAAGAAACGTGTAGTAGGGCCTATCCCTTATGGAGATCGTAACATTACTTGATACAAACAATTGTAAAAGTCAAGTTACTACAAATGTACACCTGCTGCTATCTGCGATCTTACAACAAAATGATTTAAGTACATGATGTCATTATCAGAAGTGATAAAACGCTCGAGCCCCGGTAGCCGTGCTGGGCGGAGCAAGGTGTCGAGAGCACGTAAGACGTCATTTAGCACGGAATTAGCATAAATAATAACGTCATTTCTCAGCACAGCCGCCACCGCCGCCCGATATTGCGTCATTTGCGTTGCCCTTTATAGCCAACACAACACTTAACTCCGACTCACAACACAGACTAATAGAAAAAAGTTGACAGATCCACAAATGAAAAATTAAAAAAATATTTATGTTTTTAAATCAAATCTTCTGTAAAATCATACATTAAAAGACACTACAAAATATTCCACCTGAAATTGTCATAATAATCAAATTATGCAATGTTTATCAAATAAGTAAGCAACTGACGTAAATCAAATCAAATTCTAATTCGGGTAATTACAATAAGTCACGTACAACAAAAATAGGTGCTCTTTAAAAATCAAAAAAAAATTGTAAATTTAAATAAATGAGTTTTTTAAAAGGTAACCAAGCTCATATAGAATTTGAATAACATTTATTTAAATTTAACTTTGTTTAATTTTATTTTTTATTATAACGCTCAAGGTGGCATTATAGTATAACATCGAACTTTTAGGTGCTCTACGACCCTACCACAGCTATATCCTACCACTTACATAAATAATATATCAAATTTGGTTAGAAAGAAAAAACAAATTCAAGTATCTGAAATTGATCAGTAGTTAAATAACGCATAGATATAATTTTATAATGTTTTAAAAATTCAAATATACGTTTTTAAAAATTCAAATATATACTTTAGTAAAGTGTATATTGTCTGCCCAGCAAAAAATTCTGCTAAAGTCCCTTTTCACCGCACGTCATACATATTCTCCTTCTACGACAACCCATAGTCTGTGATTTCTAAATAAAAAGTATATTATAAATTCCTACGTTAAGAGCGACGATTTTTCGCGCGCCCTTTTTTTGGCTGGAGGTGGCAAGCCGCGGCAATTTGCATCACAATCGCCCCCCGCCACTTTACTACATTTCGGTTTCGCGTTTTAATTTCAACAACAAATAACAGTTCACTGCAGACTCACTGGAAATGAACTGAAGACAGTTTGTCGCACTCTTGTAATAGTGACATCAGGACTGTTCCAAAAAATTACAATCTGCGAAATGGATCATCTTTAAGACAACTGTGAATAGGCGTCTTTAGACTGGCGCAAAAATTTTATATTTACGACGGTTCGACTCCTGGATCTGGCTGTAAATATTGAGCTCTTTTTTGTTTTAAGAATTTTTAGTAAATAATTCATAGCCAAGAGTTGAATGATGGTAGTGTTACATCCCTCTCGAACCTCGAAGATCGGTTCGAGATATTAAACTGCGGTGGGGTGTGGTATGCGCTAAGGATTTATACGACGGAAATCTTCGATTCGATTCCCAGTTGAGCCGATAAAGATTGGCTGGTGGAAAGCACCGCCATAGCTAGTTACCATCTAGGACATGGAGGAAGGAGACCTGGCCCTGTACTGGACTATTATAATAGTTATGATTACATAATAATGATGAATGACGAAGGAAGCAGATTGCATTTTGCACGCAACCTGAAATAAATCCGCCCGCTAGTATGCAAATAAAAATTTAGTCGCAACCTTCCCCGGCGTAAGCAAACACTTAATTTGAGCGCAAACAATACTCGGCGCAGAGTGAGAAGTAACGGTGGTTCATTTGCATGTTAGTGGTCGTCTACTGTTCATAAAAACGCGCAGTGGAAATAATAACTGCGAAGGAGTTTATTGCCTTGAAGGTTTTAATGGGCTCGTGCGTAGTTAACACGTCCGATCGAAATGGAGTGGGCTGGCGGGTCGCCAGAGATATTCAAGGGACACTGCACACAGATAGGACAAAGCCTCTAGTACACGTAGAAGTGTGTGATAGAACTACTCGGGCGGGAATGTACCTTGCTGGAGTTGAATCCCGGATCGGGGTATAAAAATTCAGTTTTTTTTCCTTTTAATAAATTCTTCGTAGTTAGAAAGTTTGTGGTGTTATACAGTACTGTCCTTCAGCAACAGCATCATAGTTGTCGTTACAAAGGCAAACATTATTTCATTTAAAGCTCAGTTGCATTGAAGCAGCGCAATGGTTCTTCCACATACCTTCTTCCTATTTAAAAAAAGATCATCGCTGTCAACCTATATTTACTGTTCCACTGCAGGACCAAGCCTCTTGCCCTCAAGGGGAAGGGATTTAAAACTAAACTGATAACCCTTGCTCAAAGACCAATGACTTAACGAGCTTTCTGAGCTGTGTGTATAGCACATCCATAATTATCCAATCACCATCGAAATTAGCTATTAAATTCGAAATGATAAAGTGCTTACTTTTCTTAAAGGTAAGGTTTTCATAGAATATTCCTTATTAAGCTGCACATAAAATAGAAAAGTTGATTTATAAAAACACCTAACCTTGTTGACTAAAATTTAAAGAAAAGCATCCAATGGCCACTCTGAGCGTGGGCCACGCGAATGTATCCTTGGTTGGCCGGCCGCCCGCTCGCAAGGATTTGTTGGCGTTTCTTGTAATAGTTTACTTTATTGTCCAATCTTTTGTCAACTAAAGTGACTCCATTGTAATTTACAGTAATGGCGGCTCGGACAACGTTGCGCCATCGCTGCGCTATCATTTAGATTTTAATGTCGTTTTATTAGTGCCACGATAATTATTATTATCTTTCTGTAAAATATTATATTAATTTTTGGCTGCAGTTTTCCTGCACAGTTTCTTGGTTTTCTTTTCTTTTTCGGGTTACATACGAAAAAATATTTGTATGAAATGTTAAAAACAGTGTCCTTTAAATTTTGATGAGGTAAAAATGTTAAATAAAGTATTTCCTTTCCATGTATATTATTTTTATTTTTGTTAAATTTACGAGTTATTTCTACATTCAAACCATGCTTGAGTCACCGAATTATTATTATTTGCAAAACTTGGATTTTGTGTCTTTTAGTATTAGAAAAAAACTTTTGCGATAAACGTCGAATTTTGGATAAATTCATAACTAAATTTTCGAAATTATCAATTTAAACTTGTTTTAGAAAAGCAACGCAATTACCTTCTCAGTTTCAATTATTATATTATTTGTATAACTATGTATTCAGACGTGTACCCTCAACACACGTCGCAACCACGCAGGGCCATAAATTAAAGGTAGAACAGTCCGCAAGGAAACCGTAATATGTGGTTTTGAACATTCAGGAAAATCTGACAAAAATGTCAACAACAAGTTGTAGGTGATATTATTTCGCAGGAAAGAAATACTAAAAATTAAAACACGACCCGCACGGTGAATGGACTCACCAATGCTAAGATATTTGTCACATCTCAAAAGTGAATAAATTACCTGAAACACCACGCAAACGAAACCGCAACAAGGAGCCAATATTTAAAAAGGTTTTTATCAGTTTTATAGAATTGTGTACATACTAACCTCGGTTTAATAAAGTAAGACATTAGCCGCAGATTTGGTAAAAGTTCAAGACACTGCCACAACGTCTGTTAAAGCTCGTAAAAACAAAGGAGACTATGTGTGATCCCGCGGGTTTCGACGCCTAATGAGTTTGAAGCCGGGCTAGGGGATAAATCTTACAGTTTTGTGACTCCAAATATTCTTCGCTCGGTCCAAGGCACAGACTGCGAGTTCCAGTAAAATATTTTAAATGATTTTATGTATTACAATTGGTTTAATTGTTTTTTAAGTCAATTTCATTTCTATGTCTTACAAATATTTACGCTGTGGCCACAAATTTTAGGTAAATGAGTCATACTATAGATACCTCTATCAATTTCCTATCATTATCAAGCTATTTAACGTGTTCCTATAAGGTACCTCTTTACTCTTAAGAGGCCTCTTGTAGATTCAAGGCTTGTGTCAAAATGCATTTCAAGGTCTCTGATGTATTCCAGGACAATAGAATCTTATGAAATTACTATTTGAAAATAAACATAATATCAAAAATTACGCAACCGACGAGATTCAAACTCGTGTCTCTGTACGGTTATCCGGGCCGGGCCTAATTAATTTATTTACACCGCTAACCCACTCTGGAAGTGTGGTGAATCTAAGCTCCACCAAAACCACGGAGGCTTGGCCCTGTGGCGGGCGGTTGATATAGGCTGATAATAGTGAAACTGTCCCGAGATCTCCTATGACTCGCGCCCTCGACCGCGCCCGTGTTATATTCCTGCTCGTTATAAATCAAAGCACGTTGTTTCTTATAAACATATTTCGTGTGTCGACTCTTTTTTGAATTCGCCTCCGTTATGTTGCAGCTTCACGTTTTTTCCACCATCTCTTATACCGCGACAATATTCCTCTTTTATAATCTCTTTGCAATTTTTTTTGTATTTTATTATGCTTTCAAGTAAATTGTTACCTATTGTTAACACTTATTGTTGCTTTCATGTCAAATTTTGTCGGAAATTTAATAATATAGAAAAGCAATTATTAAAAATAGGTTTTTATTTCCATTATTAATTGAGACCTCGGATATTCAATGTACCTATAGACATTAAATTTTTGCGGAACACGCGATTTATTGTCGTGTCTATATAATCTACAAAAAGCGTAAAAGTCAATTACTGAATCAAAATAATACATTCCAGTACTACAATGATACATTACAGTTATCAAATCTGAGATACTTTTATCGAATCGTTGGCATTTAAACACAAAATTTTTTAACGAATAATAAAACAGACTCAAAACGCACGAAAAAATAAAAAAAAATCTGTGTCATTCAGTTGCTTTAATTTACTTAAGCATATCTATGAAGTCGGTGCCAGCAAGTTTAAGGAATATTTATTTAACGTAGTAAAGCAGTTTGTGGGTTCTAGGTAATGTTCTTAAAGTAGAAACTTTGGCTGGCACCGACTCCCAGATATGCTTAAGTAAATTAAAGCAACTAAATGACACAGTTATTTTTTACTTTTTAGTGCGTTTTGAGCCGGTTCTAATCGCCACGTAATGTACTCGTACTATATTGTCATAGTATATTATAAGGTACTAGTAGCCAAAAAGCTACCGATACTTACACAAAAGCCGAAATCGCTGCAAGTGTGCCTATAAAATTTTAAGAGTTCCTTAAATTTTCCCAGGATATCATCATCAGTTCCTAACATGATGACAATGGGACCACCTTGAAAGAGTGCCCTTTACTATTAAAAAGTTATGCGTGGTCATACATAAAAAAAAATAAGTGTCGAATTGAGAACCTCCTTCGTTTTTTTCGTCGGTTAAAAAATAAGCCGAATTTTGCAAAAATAACCACACCCACTAACAAAACTACAATATAAAGAAACGATGTGATAAATCAAGCATGTTTCACGAGCATAAAATCGGGGGGACAATTAAGCTGGGAGTAGAAGTGACCGCAGCCCGCCTGTCCACGCCGACACGGCGCGGCGGTTGCTTAATTATGCACCGTCTTAACACGTGGCCGCCGTCACTGTACACAGTACGATGAGATCGAAAAGGTTATTTTATAAAAAAAAAATTTAAATAGCAATATGGTTCAAACTACCGAAGTTATATTAACAAAATTGATATTGTAAACCACTAAACATCCATCTCATTTTTCATCTTCATTATATTGTCTTGCCCCTTCAAAATGATTTTTTTTACTATGTAAATTTGAGAATTGCTACTTTTTGTATGTATTTTTCCTCCAACTAAGCGAATAAACGTGGACCCTGCTCCTTCAGTCGCTCAAGTAAACCAAGTCACGACTAGGTGTCTCAGTTTGTACAAACACAACAACAATACAAGAAGTCACAAGTTCTGGAATTGTCCGACTTGGATTAAATTAACATTAGGTGAAAGTGTCCCCCGGGGTCGCGCAGGGAGGGTCCATTGTACCAGCCGGCCGCGGTCAGTGGGCCCGAATTAAAATTACAACATGCAAATTGTGCCAACGTCTTGGGTTTATGTTTGTTGGAACTTAAAACTCACGCTTTCCACCATTGTTCTGCGACCCTTCGCAGGGGCGCAGAACCTTACAAGATGGCCACAGTTTGCAATCTGGCGACACATATTTGTCATACCTCTTTTTTTTTATCGACTACAAGTTGGCCCTTGACTGCTATAACACCTGATGTTAAGTTATGATGCAGTCTAAGATGGAAGCGGGCTAACTTGTTAGGAGTGGGACGAAAATCCACACCCCTTTCGTTTTCTACACGACATCGTACCGGAACGCTAAATCGCTTGGCGATACGTCTTTGTCAGTAGGGTGGTAACTAGCCACGACGAAAGCCTCCCACCAGCCAGACCAAGACAAATTAAGAAAAATCTCAATTTGCCCCGCCGGGAATCGAACCCAGGACCTCCGTCTTATAAATTCACCGTACATTCCATTGCGCCACAGAGGTCGTCAAAAACCTCAGTCGTTATTTCGATTAAAATTAATATATTCCCCGTATTCATTATAGTGTTTTCTGCTTAAAACATAGAGAGTAATTTCTAAATTTTTAAAAAAGAAAGACATTATTAAATTTTGCGGAACTCGAATCTTTTTCTGGACCTTTTGTGCTTCAGTAAGTAAGTATACATACTACATGTATATTCGGATAATTAAGTAATTTACACAACTGGTAGTTAGTAGACAGTCAGATGAACAAACAGACAGACAGACATGTGATTATTTCCAGGGAAATGTCGAATTGTCCAGCCAAACCTTAATAAAGCTTAATAAATAAATAATCACTAAAAAGAAATGCCTACAATTGACGGAGGGAGCATTGGACTTTAGCAGCTCCATCGATACGCACTCAGCTCGGTACTCCGTCGTTGCTGTCTACCACCACCTGGCGTCACCTAACATCTTGGCCACCACAGGGGAGTACATCGTAAGCGATATAAAGATTAGTAGATATCTAGCTAGCCCGATGAATAAATAATAATAATATTAAATAAATATATTAAGTACTATAGGACAATTACACACATCGCTATATAGCCCGAAAGTAAGCGTACTCGTAAGTATTATGGGCACTAGGATAACTGATGAATATTTTTATATATATTATACATAAATACTGATAATACATAGATAAACACCCAGACAAATATCTATGCTCATTACACAAATATTTTCCAGATGTCGGAATCGAACCCACAGCCTAGGACGCAGAAGCAGGGTCACTACCCACTGCGCCACTCGGCCGCCTATACCAATAATCGGCAATAATACTTATTAATTTTGTATTTTTATTCACACTTGCTACCTTTTAGCCGGCACAAGTTATTTACCGTAACTTTGGCCATTGCACTACTTGCGGACGTGTGTCGAAGCTGATTGCTCTCGTTTGCTAACTGTTGTGCCAATATCTAACTATAGCGATATATATTACCTACCATTCAACAGTGGCAAATACCTACCAACCAACAGTCGGGTTTGAACTTCCGATGCAAAAAGAGGACTGTTACAAGTGTGGCGTTGATGTTTGTGTATATGTGTTTGTGTGTCTGTAGCAACGTAGCGCTCAAACGCATGATGAAGAACCGATTTCGATGCGGTTTTTTTTTAATTTGAAAGCCTGGCTTTCCTGGCTTTCACGGCCGTCGCTACAACATGACGGATTACATATTTCTTTAGAACTCCCTCAATAAGGATATAATGAAAGCAGACAAGACTTGACAAGCAGAATATGAAAACTTTGAATCTAAGATGGCCGCCACAATAAAATGGCGTATTACAATTTTATTGAGGGTTTATTAAATTTTTTTTTTTAATTTAATGTATCTGTTTAAGTTACGAAGTAAAAATCAACGAAAGTAAAAATCGTTATACAATAATACGAGTAAGTTCGTAGTTACGCCTAGCAATTAAATCACACAATGGACATGGAAACTAGGACCTCACAGCAAAAGACTATTACAGCCATTAACGAATAAGTACCTTTTGAGCTGGACATCCGAAACCCAAACATAATCGGCAAGACAAACGCAGAGGTAGGCATATCCCTCTAATTCAATAATTTCCACCCGTTTGCAGCCGCCCGCCATATTTGTCTTGGGCTAAAATCCGGGACAAGATTAATCTGGAGTTTTGGAACTTACCCTTGCCCGACCGGGGTAAAGGGTAGGAGCGGTATTTCTGGAGAACAGACTATACAGGATGTTTCAAGGCCTCATTTTATTTTTTCCTACTGACACTGTTTCATTTTATATATAACTAGCGGCATGTAAGTCTAGCGCTGAACGAAAGGTAGTAGGGATGGCTGCGCATCGGTACCCTCGCGTACGCAATGCGTACGCAATACAATATTTACTTTAATTACCTAATTAATAGCCAAATCATGTTACGATATCGTTTTAAGTGTGTGTGTGTGTGTGTGTGTGTGTGTGTGTGTGTGTGTGTGTGTGTGTGTGTGTGTGTGTGTGTGTGTGTGTATGTGTGTGTGTGTGCGCATTTAACATTATTATATTGTAAATTTTTATTTTAGATATAAGACTAGTCTAATCTGAATCAGGCAATGGTAACACGCCTTCAATGGAAACACAGGGTCTTTTGCTTGTTGAGGGTCCGGCCTCAGAGCTGCTACTGTCGTTGGCACTAGCAGCGTCTTCGTCATCAGACTCACCAAGGCTTTCCTCCGAACTATCTCCATCAATACGAATAATAAACTCTTCTGTTACCAAATCCACGACATGGTCACTTTTTGCGTATTGCTCTTCTATATCCTTCACTTTTTTGCATAGCTTTTGCCAATCACATTCACCCATCAGTAAAACTTTTTCTTGAATTAGCTCTGTACATTTAGTGATACTCCATTTCACATTTTTGCTGCCCACATATTGTTTTTTATATCGGACCATGCCATTTCGATAGGATTTAGATCTGGGTGATATGGTGGTAGTCTCAGCACTTGATGGCCTTTTTCAGCTAGGATTCGGTCAATACAAAATGTTTTAAATTTTCCTTTATTTGCCTTTATTAAATTATATAATTGAGGTTTCAATTGTGTTTTCTCGTACTGTATGCCTTTTTCAGTAAGCCAAGCCTGCATATCAGCTTTCTTAGTATTAGAGGTTGGTGCAAGATCCCACTGTTTATTATGATAGGCCGCGTTGTCCACTACTACGACGGAATTTGGTGATAGATTAGGCATTAACTGAGTTCTGAGCCATTTTTCATAGTTCTCGAAATTCATATTGTCTTTGTAGTCACCGGATTTTGTACCTGCTTTAAAAATTAACAATGCATTGGGTATAAACCCAGTTTCAGACCCTGCGTGAACAATAACAACTCGCTGTCCTTTCGAAATAGGTTTTTTGAGGCCCTTAGTGGTACCATCGGTCCAGGCTTTTAAAGACGAGTGCGAAGAATCTACGTAAGATTCGTCGGTATAAACAATAGGCCTTCCCTCTTGGCGATATTGCTTTATTTTACGTAAATATTCGATACGTTGGAAACGTATATTTGAAGTCTCAATCAACACTTTCCGGTTGTTTTCGGTATTTTTCCACCGAAACCCCAAATTCTTAATTATTCTTCGAAGACTACGTTCTGAGCCTTTGAAATTTATGTCTTCCTCTAGCTTTTTTTTCAATTTTCTAACGGTGGGAAGTTCATTATTTATCTGGTGAAAGTTATGAATGCACCTCTTTATTACTCCTTGATCGAAATTATCGATATTTGTGACCGGTTTGGTTCTGGAACGTTTTTTACCAGGTGTTCTAAACACTGTGATCAAATCGGAATTATTGGCTTGAGTGCAAATGTTCCTTACCGTTGCAATTGACGTATGTGTAGACTCTGCTGTCCTTTTTTGAATTTTCCCTAAATCACTGATTATTTCATTTAATTTCACATTTTCTGCCTTAATAACTTCTGCAGTTTGTTTTATTTGGCTTAAATTTCTAATGTTGCTATCCGAAAAATTGAGTAAAGTATTTGTAGCTTCATCAATCTTACTTTTAATTTGTTTTAAAAAATCAATAAATTCAATGGATTCCTTTTTTAAAAAACAATGCACGTCATACACCATTTTCCGTGCCTGGTGTCGCAAAACGGTATTTCTTCTAGGCATATTATTCCCTTTAAATTCACAAACAAACTTAAAAAAACAACAAAATATATAATATATTTAACAAATAATAATAAAAATAATAAATAATATATTTAAATATATTTAACAAACCAACTGAAAATTAACAATAATAACAAAGCAACTCAGAGCGAGACTGTACATTGGAAGTCCGTGGTGCGTCGTTTCGGTGCGGGGGACGGAAAGCGACTGGGAAGCCAATCACCGCTACGTACGCCCGCCCTTCATTCCTCAAGCTCCCCCATGATACCTAAATTTTTACTTCTGCGCAATAACGGTCAGCGCTAGAGTTTCGTGCCGCTACTTGTAGTCACAAACAGAAAACGATGACTCACTTAGAACGGGCACAGATAAAAAGAGTGACAACCTTAGAGCAGTCACCAATATAATTATCTTATTAAATAGATTGTATGCTAGCATAGATTACATTTACCATGGCAGCATTTATAAAATAAATACTGACATAAAAATCCCAATACCAAGACAATATCTTTGCATGTTTATGACGATAAATCAATTTTTTAACCGCTATTGAAATCATTAATTTATAGGTCTCGATTTCTACACTATAAATGTTTTGATGATAGTAAGCAGATTTATTGTTTTAAATTCTCATTACTAATTCTAAATGATTAAAAAGTACACTAAAAAACTACGAATTTTCAGCTTAAAAATTAAATATAGGTATTCTTCTATACAATATTAAAAGATTATTTCTACTAAAATTTTTACATACAACTAGTCAAAATATAATAAATTTTCCTTTGGCTCATAATAGAAGCATCCTGTATAGCGTGTGCCGCGGTCACTCGGACACGGTTCTTGCTCTTGTATTTGGGGTGATTAATACTTAATTTCTTAACAGCCACTTGATCGTTGCTTACAGCTCCGTCAAGCGTTTTAACCACGGCCTAGCTCGGCGTAGTGGCGTGGCTACCTGCCGTCTACACACCACTTGTAATCTCAACCTTAACATTTCAATTTATCTTTTGGAAACTGTCTTTTATACGAGTAAAATTGTGAAGTGAAAAATTAAGATCCTTTTTAAATTATTTTTAAGGATGAATGTGTAACAGAAGTGTAATATACTTATATCATAAATCATTATTCAAGTATTATGAGTATTTTTTTAAATAAAATATTTATGAGTAAATATTGATCAACAAAATAGGTACGTTATATTATGATAAGCAATTTTTTTTAATTTATTACAAGTCATCCCTTGACTGCTATCACACCTAATGGTAACTGATGATGCAATCTAAGATGGAAGCGGGCTAACTTGTTAGAAATAATTAAAAAAGTAAGGTAAAGAGTACGAAAAAGTAACGAAATCTCGCACTCCTTTCGGTTTACGCTAAATAGATTGTCGGTACGCCTTTGTCGGTAAGGTGGAAACTAGCCACGACTGAAGCCTTCCAACAGCATATTTATTATTATGAAAAAAAAGACGTGTGGCACTGGGAGACTGCCGCGGTAAAGCTATTGCATAGCATTTTTTATCAATTCTGCAATTTTTTGGGCGTGAATTGCAAAAAGTCATTAATTTAAAAAAAAAATACTTTTTGAAATATCACGCTTGAAAAAAAAAATTGACCCGTGTCTCTGTGGCAATCCGGGCACTTACAGCGCCTTACCGCTAAGCCACGTTCCCCGATGACGTCGTTGCCGAAATTGTGCTTTTGATATTATGTTTTTAATACTCAGGGGGTGTTAGGTTTTTTCGTTACGGAATTTCTGTATTTGGTCTCCACGCTCAAGGCCCGCGATAAAAGCTATACAATAGCTTATTATTATAATCTATAGTTTGATTGTTTGTTACACTTATAAATTAGTCTAGACAGGTAAACTTTTCGACAGTAACATGATTACTAACAGAAAACAAAATATGATCTCGAAAAAATCTGCAGCCAAGAGCTAGTATATGCATATGCATATACCTGTAGTTATTCCAGTAATGAAATTAAATATCTGATGAGCATTTTCAGCGCTCTCATTAAACCTTCAAGAACAAGATGAATATTTAACTCAACCTGTCACGCTCAGAAAAGCCTGTAATGTATTCGCTTAAAACAATATCAAGTGTCAAAGTTAACGAAAGCAAGTTCAAAGTTGTCAAGTGAAAAAGTGCGGAAATTATTCCGTTGCGGAGTCCGCGCGGAGTTGCGTAGTTGAGTATGCGCAATGCATAATTCATGCCGCCACCTACCGGCCGGTGTGCTGTGACCCCAGGTTAATAGAAATGTTTTATCTCTGTTTATGCTTCTACGAGAGCAAAGTGAAAGCATTTTTCTTATTTTTCTAGGGTTCCGTGCTTATACTGTAAATATAAGTAGGTGTTCAAGTTACGTTTTGTGCCGTAATAGCTTCATGGTCAAGCTGAGAGGTCGTAGATTCAATCCCTGCGTGCTGGACAATTGTTTGATTACGACTAATTGGAGAAAATATAGAAATGCCAATCTTTTTAAAAACAAAACAGTATACCCTTCTATTTTTTTTGTAAAAGCAACTGCTGAGGTTCTTGCCGGCTCTGCTTAGCAGAATCTGCGAAACGACGGTAGAGACGACCTCCGTGGCGCAGTGGTATGCGCGGTGGATTTATAAGACGGAGGTCCTGGGTTCGATTCCCGTTGGGGCAGATTGAGATTTTTTTTAATTTGTCTTGGTCTGGCTGGTGAGAGGCTTTCGCCGTGGCTAGTTACCACCCTACCGACAAAGACGTACCGCCAAACGATTAAGCGTTCCGGTACGATGTCGTGTAGAAACCGATAAGGGTTTGGATTTCATCCTACTCCTAACAAGTTAGCCCGCTTCCATCTTAGATTGCATCATCACTTAACATCAGGTGTAATAGCAGTCAAAGGCCAACTTATAGTCGATAAAAAAAAAGAGACACTACGTACTAACAGTCTTAACATTTCAAAAGAGCTTGCATACAGCCTACTAAGAATTTCATGACAAAAACTCAATAATCTTTATAATTTGTCTGTCTAACAGAACTAAAACCAAATATATCTGTAGTCGTAGCCGACAAGCTAACCATTACACCAATAAGGCAGACCATACACTAGAGGCTGCAATCTCAAACGCAAACGCACCAGTGTGAACAAGGCCTAAATAAATCCCAACATCTCTCCCGCTCGAGCACTGGTCTCAATTAAAACGATTTAGTCCTCGTGTCGTCTCGTCTCCGCAAACTCTCGACGACCACTCGACGGATACTTGACGACTCTTCATTCGTACAAGTTTTGTTTGACACAAAATTAAAAATTCACAAAAATTTTGGGCCACTAAAATATTGCTACATTTTAATTCTAATAAGTAAATACTATGTTATAAGAAATAATTTTATGTTATGGATCCATTAATGGTATAAGTTGTGTTGCTTGTTACAATCTCGAGGAAAACTACTAGCCCAGCTCGTAGTTTCCTTCGATAAGTTGGGAGCCGATTAAATGAGGACCTTTAAATATTGGAATTCTTGTAAATCCGTACAATAGGCATTAGGTATTTTTACTTTTATTTTAAGAATTTCTAGATTATTTAATCTCGAACTGTATAAATTATCTCTAATGCGTGTGTATTTGACTAGTTTTTCATTCAAATCTTCGTCAATTTCTACACAATATTGAGAAAAATATTTGTGGCAAGAATGATAAGTCATTCTCGGTATCTTATAAGAAACTAGGAAAAAATAAAAACGTCTTACAAGAAATATCTGACAGTGTAAAGTAGTCCTTACAACATAGTAGAAATATTAATTATAGTTTGTCTCAAATGATTTGGTCATATTTTACACTGAAATACGTTTAGCCGAAAGCGGCAATTTAGGTGTGGAGTTAGCGCGGTCAAGCCAATTAGCCGGCTAATTGAAGCAGTGCTTTGATGTTCTTGAGCTTTGCCCGCCGATGCGTGACGCGAGCCCTTCGCCTGCGCACCTGCCCGCGCCCGCGCCACGAGTGCGTCTTCATTTCATTATTTATTCTATATTTGGAGGCGGGCTGTGTTTGCTGCAATTTATATACGCAATAATTGCAGCAAGAGTGGCCCAGCTGAAGAATGCAGCTTTTGCTATCCCTACAAAATTTATATGCCCAGTATTGTGATCATTTCGCTACGAATTCATTTTTTATTCACTACAACTTTTCTCTTGACTGCAATCACAACTTCACTTACCATCACTTACCATCGTAAGTGATGATGCAATCTGCGATGGAAACGTGCTACTTGTTAGGAGTAGGATGAAATCCCCTTTCGGTTTCTACACGACAACTTATCTAAACGCTAAATCGGTACGTCTTTGCTGGTAACTAGCCGCGGCCGACGCCTCCCACCAAGCAAACTTTGACTAATTATGAAAATTTAATCTACTCAGCCGGAAATGGAACCTAGGACGTCTGTCTTACAAATTCACCATACCACGAAGTCAAATAAGTTCTGACAAAAAGAGATAATAGCTATTAAAACCTTGTTCATGTTAAATGTTCCTTTAGTCCTCAAGTAGTTTACTGAATAAACATACGTGAACAATTTGAGTGGAGCATCACAAGCAGTAAACAGTGCGCGTGTAGAATTAACCCTAAAGCAGTAGCGACTCTTCCGACACAAGACATCGTTGTGACATGCACGGAAGTGCGCACGGCCGCGCGGTCAGCATCCGTCCCTTTGACCTGACGCCCGACTAATTACAACACTCGCCCGCCGCCGCACTCGGCAACTAGCACTTATCACCAGCTCACAGAGCTCAAAATCCTGTGTTCCAGATCGCAAATGACGCAGTGGCCGGGTATAAGTTGTGAGGAAATTGTCTAAGACGGACCAGTTTTGGGTGACAGCAATTAGGGAGTCGCCAGCGGCCGATCGTGTGGAGTGCATTTGTAAGTCAAATTCACAAACATTCATTTAGGATTAAAAGGAAGCTGTTGTTATACGTAAGTGGGTTTTGAGCTGTGAAAGCATTAATTAAAATATCTGTGAACTCCATTTCATTAGACTATTAGATTGCTATTTTGAAAACTATCTAAGTATTCCATAATACATTATTCTATAAACTTTTATTGCTAAGTAAATGCATGAAAAAGTAAAATCCCTTGCTCTCGATGCTCCTGATTTGCCAATTAACAAATAGCCTTCGTTCAGAATACCGTGTGAGAACAAACTTTGAGTACACTACCATTACTAAGAACCACATCAGGCATGAGGCCTAACAACTAACTATACCTTAGGTTGATGGAAACTAGGACGTACTCTTTGCATGTCTATTTCACACAAAGCTTTGCTACTTTGTTGAATAAACTTAACTTAAACTTGGATGGCACCGAGTTTATAAATGGTTAAGTAAATTAAAGTAACTAAATGACGCATTTATTTTATACTTTAGGTGCGTTTTGAAGTGGGTTAAATTTTTTATTAATTTTTTTTTCTTAAATCGCAGTTACTTATGACATGAATTTCACTGCGATTCTAATAAAACATAAAAAATACTCAAAATCGTAATTTCGATGACAGAAAAAGATCGTTGTTTCCAGTATCAAAAGAAATATATTTTCCAATAGGACTTCAAAGGTGTACCCCACTTAACGCTGTATTTGTCTCTTCAGGCTGTACCGGAAACGGACAATACGTGGCGTGCGAGCAGACCGTGCGCGGCCGGAAGTGACGTCACGCGCGGTCTCGCACACCGCTTCCGACGCTTTGACAAACAGCACCAAGGTCGATAATGGAGGGTTAGGAGGACCCTTTGGAAGGTCCTGGACGTGTTTGTAGAGTTATACGTACAATTGTATTACCTACTGTGTATCTTTGATTGGTTGTTCATATTAGAGTTTATGCCGTTGTCATTATTCTGTGGTGGCATTCTGAAAAATGAAAAGCTTTATAATAACGGGAGGCAGTAATGTGGAAGTATGTTGAACTAATAAATTCTTTATTAATGGATTAGAGTTTATTTGATCTGTTGTATGAGAACCTTGTTACGTGCCATGTAGTTTGAATAAACTTTACTAACTTAGGGTCTGTACACAAAACTACGACGTCGCATCGCAAAAACCTGGGAGCTCGTACGTCGCACGTATTGATTCCGTCACACTTGTTAACAACACTTTAAGGTCGGCTCTGAGACGACGCGTGGGCAAACCGTTTACTTTAATCTACACTACCAAATTTTCCCCATCGTCATCTTCTAAGGATCTGATGACGAGATCCTGGGAAAATCGAAAGAATTCTTCAAATTTTATAGGCACACTTGCAGCGATTTCGGTATTTGTGTAAGTGTCGGTCGCTTTTTGTGTCTGTGTCGTATAATGTACTTTAATAGTATAAAACAAGTAAGTTACGTGTCAATAAATCACTTAAAATTAAAAAAAAATAGTAAAAAAATTTAACAGAATAACGCAGTTATTTTTTACTTTTTAGTATATTTTGAAGTCGGTTAAACGTTTTCATTATTTTTTTTAACTGATTGAAGAGTGCCCTGTTCTTTGGGACACTAGTAAGGAATAGGTACCCTTGTTGCAGAAGGGAGACGCCTTGCCACACGAAATCGCATCGCAGCAATTCGTGTCGCAACTTTCTGCATTGCGAATTTGCATCGCATTGCATCGCAGTTATGTGTACAGACCCTTAGCGGTGTTTTTCAAAGGGTTGCCACAATGCTAACAAAATTGAACAAATATAATAAATACGCTTGCTTGAACGCAAAATAAAGAGTAGGTATATCATTGGTATATAGTGGAGAAATAACCCTAAAATATAATTTCAGCCTTATTTTTAGTATCTTAATCTGTAGCTAGGTATAGTTAGTACAAGTACATAGAGCGGCACGAGTAAGTTGTAGTTGACACTAATTCGGGCACGTAAGCGGTAAGACCGAGTTATGGGCTATTAAGAAATTGTTCGGACCTCGGCCGGCGGGCGGGGTGCGGGGTGCGCGGCGCGGGGCGAGGGGTATTTGCTTACAGTTTGTAGCGCCGTGTGCTGTGGTAGTGCCTTACACAGGATGCTTCCAAATCTTATACTGATGCTAAATTTCGTGTTATCTGCATTTTTCTAAAACAGTCGATATTCTTGAACGCTAATATTTTAAATTATTTGTGCACAGCGATTTTATCTACGTAAATCTCGTTACCGTGTAAGTATCGAGAAATCCCCTCTAAGTGGGCATCTATATCACAGATTGAAGAACTTTGCCAAATTTCTAATTAATTAATGTATACTTAGTTCTCATATGAGTCATTTCAGTACAGCCAAAAATGTAATTGTAATTTTCTTATTTTAAAATTAGGATTTTTACTATGCTATAAGCTATCATTTGACTGCAATGACGCCTGACCGATGATAATGCAGCCTACGGTGGAACGCGCTGACCTATAAGGTACGTATCTTATGAATGAGATTTTCATGAAAAATAAAAACTTTTTTTTATCGACTACAAGTTTGCCCTTGACTGCTATCACACCTGATGTTAAGTAATGATGCAGTCTAAGATACAAGCGGGCTAACTTGTTAGGAGTGGGACGAAAATCTACACCCCTTTCGGTTTCTACACGACATCGTACCAGAACGCTAAACCACTTAGCGATACGTCTTTGTCTTTTCACATAGGTATAACAAACGCAACAATTTATAACAACCAACAGTAAGTTAAACTCCATTACCTAACACTTTCTAACTCTATTCATGCGTAAAGTGTTCGACGTGAATTCCTTAAGTTCTCCTCAAACCCTACATCTTAGTCATGGTCCGGCTTAAGTGTTTCATTACTAATCCTATTTCAAAACTCACCCTGACCCAAAAGCTTTTCAGAATGCCAAATTAAAGTTAGAGAGTCTTTGGTAGTCGTGTATAAAGTTAACTACCTGACTCTCCTTGAAATTTAGTGAAATATTACTTTGTATATTTAGTTCCTAATGAGATATTTATGCCTTTTCCAACTATAAAATATCTAAGAAATAAGACAATTACACACATCGCTATATAGCCCCAAAGTAAGCTTCGGTAGCTTGTGTTATGGGTACTATGATAATTGATAAATATTTTTATATATATTATACATAAATACTAAACACTAATAAATAGATAAACACCCAGACACTGGAAAAAGTCCATGCTCATCACACAAACATTTTCCAGTTGTGGGAATCGAACTCACGACCTAGGACGCAGAAACAGGGTCACTACCCACTGTGCCACAGGGCCGTCAATAAACTAGACTAATAAAATAAATCGACTGAAATACTGTTGCTGTTAAAGTAAGTTTAAAGTTAGCCACAAACGGAGCATACTGTACTGCACAGGAAGTCAAGTCGGCAATCCAAGAGGGGCACCGGGAGAAATGAACGAGGTGTTTAAACCCCGCGGCGTCTTAGGTGCTCTTACACTTGACCCCTGACCCCTCCCCCACCGCCTGATCGGCTCGGACATATCGCAACAAACATTAACGGCATAAGCCTGGTACATACCTACGTTAATAGCTTTAGTAGAATGTAGTAGGATTCTTTGGTTAGATTAATCATAAATGAACTATGTTTAATCTGTGATTTTGTAAGAAAACTCGTCCGGCGAAGTACTTCCATATCACAGTAATTTGGCCTCTAAACGCATCGCTGTATTTCGGTTTAAACAGTATGTTTGCTGGTGGTAGAGGCACTTACTACTTGACAGATATGTCACAGGTTAACGGATGCACTACAAAAAGAACTTTATACAGTAGGTACTTTTTATAGTATTTGTATAGTATGACGTTTTTCTAACATGTACTTCAAAACATAATAACTTTAAAAGTGCATAAAGTTATAACCAATGCGATTTAAATACGCGTAGTTTGGAAAACATTCGAATACTTTTAGGTAAGATTTATTATACTTCTTTTTTCGATAAGATCCAATTCTACACGAACATATGATAAATGTATATTATTATATGAATGCCTTTAATAAATTTTTTAATGATGTAAGAATCAAGGCATGGAAATAATTCTGTATAATGTTCTTTCTGTAACAGTAGAGCATTACTATAAATAAATGTTTAGAATCGTAGCTCACTTGGTAGCCAGTGGGCAAACACATGAATAGTTGCTCACCGCAGCCCCTTCTCAGTTGCGAACTCGCCGACAACTTGCCGACACTCGCCGACAACTCGCATACAACTTGCATACAACTTACGATCTATTTACGTACGAGGCTCCTAGCTAATCCGATCAGACCGTATATCAGTTTAGAGTGCTATGTTTAGAGATACCTTCCGATAATTCAATTAAGTAAAGTGTGGGTATTGACTTACAGAGTTGCTGTATTTGCATTTAAGTTTACAGAATATTGAATTGGTAAAGATAATAATTAACTATACTAATGCCAAACTCGATTGAGAATGCTTGTCAACAAACAAATTAAAAATGAAGGTAGAAATCACTAGTCATTTTACACCTATTTCTTTTAATTAACTAGTTAATGACGAATTCATGACAATAAATTAGATTAGTAAGCTTAAAACTAATTAATATATTCAGTATCTTTTAAATAAGATTTTTTAAAATAACAAAACATAATTTTAAATTTATTAGGCATAAAATGTGTGGCATTTTCTACCTTCATTTTAAATTAGTTTGTTGTCAAGCATTCTCAATCGAGTTTGGCTTTAGTATAGGTTCTAACGTTCAGAAGTAAGATACAATGCTCTACAACGACGGTTATCTCTACCGTCAAACACGTTCGGTGTATACTGTTCTAAATAGAAAGGTTATCTATCTTATGAAATGACGCACGTAAGATTTATCAACTATGCCTCAGGTTGACAAACATAAGGCGAAGCATTGTAGGGCATGTGCCAGTTATCCAGCATGTCTTCAATGTTGCTGCGCTATAGGCCGTTGGCCACCTAACATCGGATAGACCATCGATTTCTGTTAACTTGTTTTTTATTAGCCCTTTATCATACTCTATTATTATCATGAAAGCCTACCTCAATCCTTCTTCCATCCCTTTTTATTTTGTGTTACAAGTATTGAATTACTGTCCGCTACCTTGATGATGTCATCTTTCCACCTCAATGTGTCGACCAAGAATCCGTTTTTCGGGCAACATGTCCCACCAACTGCCATTTTAGAATCACCTTTCATTGCACTATATTAGAGACCTTGCTATGTTTTGTAATCCTCTTATTTGTTGCCCCTGACTAAGATACCTAATTCCTAGTTTTCTTTCTATCGTCCTTCAGGCTACACTAAGTTTGTGCAGAATATCTTCAGTGCTTCCCTAAGTTTTAGCTCCATAGATTAGAATTGGAAAAATGCACTGATTAATTCATATAGGTACGTGCTTTTTGGTGACAAGTAACATTTTTGTAAAATTTTCACTTTGGCCTACAAGATTCGTTAGTATCTGACGTCACATCTACGTTTATTTTATAACTTTTTTCGGGTTTAAAATACCAGTCTTTAGATGAAAAGAACAGTTTTCATATTTATAATCTATCTTAATACGAGTATGTCAATCCTGTACATTTAAAATGCACATCTACTTATATCAATGTTTAACCCGTAGTCCTTTAGATACACAGGATAACAAAATTTCTACAAAAATGTATCAGTACTAACTATAGAGCTGTATCAACTGCAGAATATCCTACGTACCTACTTGTAGTAACAAGCGAGTTGAAAATTAATCAAAGTGGAATACATAAGGTTAAGTTGGTCGGCACTTCTCGAACGCGGCGTAATCTCGCAGGTTAAGTTAACGTTACGGCTTACGGTGGAGTTGGCGAGTTAGAATTTAATTAATGCCGAATAGTTGCGGCGCGGCCCAGCGGACGATGCGGCTACCTTGCTTCGTAGGGTACACCGACCAGTTATCGGCTATGATTGAAATGATAGTATAAATGTTACAAATGATATTTAAGAGATAGTTTTTATTATACATTAGAGTATTTATGAAAACAAATAACTCCGAATTCGATGGGCTACTCATGCTTCCTTAATTTCAAAGACCATCTTCAGATTCTATCACCCGACTAGCTTCAAAGTAGCAGCATTTTATTATATTTTCACTGGATATACGCAACTATACTAGATTTGAATTTAATTAAACATCAGAAAGTAGCATTCAGATAGATGCTAGTTAAGCATCTAGAACGTAGCCCGCACATGCTAACAGGCAAACACTCATAATAGTTTATGCTATATTCAAATAGTTAGCTTGGCATTTGGCAAACGCAAGGCGGCCAAGAGATTTTTAAAAACCAGAATTATTTTGTAAATTTTAAAAAGTTTAAGGAATTTTTACACTAAAATTGTAATTTTTTTACTGATTTATTTTTTTTGTCTGCAGGTGTTGCTGTTAAAAAATAAAAATTTATATAAATGCAGATTTTGGAAATATATTATTAACTACCTAAATGCAATTTACTGACTACTACTGAATATTATAGCTACATTAAATATTACATATTACTGCCTGCCTCGATGGTCCAGTGACTGTCTCATTAGTCTAGTGTTTAGCCTATGTGGCTTCGATCACGAGGTCCTGGGTTCGATTCCTGGGTCGGATCACGGAATAATTCTGATTTTTTTCATTCTTCTATGAAATGTTCAGTACATTCCAAGCCCGGAGTCTGGAAGTTGGCGGTGTTACACCCCCGTGCCTCGGAGAGCACGTTAAGCCGTCGGTCCCAGTCACTGTCATTAACATCTGAGTGTGATCGTTAATAAATGAAACATTATCACCCTAAGCCCGCCTACCCGCATTGGAGCATCGTGGTGGGTGTACGCTCCATATCCCCTCTTCTATAAGAAGAGAAGCCTGGCCCTCTAGTGGGCTGTTAATAGGCTGATAATGATGATGATGAAACATATTACAGGATAACAAATCCGGCAAGGCACCCATTATTTTACTGTACGTAAAATGAAAAACGAGCAAGCATTAGCCCGTGAATAGGTGCATTTACCCTGCCCATCTCCCCGTCTTGCAAGACGTAATTGATTACTGAGAAAAGCTCAAAGTTTGATTGGTCGCTCTGAATTGCGCTTAATCCGGCTCCTTCCAACATGCAGACCTTTGCTTGACTTGCCGCTGCCAGTTCCCGCTACACACGACGGACTTTCAAACATTTCAATTAAGTTTGCGTGTGCATGTAGAATAGCTACCGACATGTACTTATACGTATAAACAACCTATAATCAGTTTACGACGTTGATTAGTGCTATTCAATCTACACAAATCAATAAAATTGTAGGGTCTATTTGTAATTTCAAATTAACAGGTTTAATGCGGAACATACAACAATAAATCAATTTAAATTTTTTTTAGTATGATTGTGTATCGGTATGTTATGATGTATGTTGTATATGTAACTGTCCTGTTAATCTCCGAAACGGCTGGACCGTTTATGACAGGATTTTGACACATAGATAGCTTATGTTATAAGGAGTATCTTAAACTACTTTTTTTCTAGAAATTTTATTTATTTTTATTTTTAACGCGGCCAAAATCACAGGTGTCCGCTACTTTTTAAATAAATGATTAATTTCAATGATTTGCCATTGAGGAAAATAAAAATACGTTAAGCTACTATTTGTTTTAATCTAAGTACACGACAAAAATAAGTCTAACTTCTCGTATTAATCATAGTTACACAGCTATGTCCTATAATTTCACAAGGTGTAGCTATTACGAGCTCACGTAAGACAATCGTTCTCCAGATTTATGTAGCAACACGATCGCATCCGTCGCCCACCCGTCGGTAACGAGGATGGTGGGTGCGCAGGACATGCACTAATAATAATTTAATGTCTGTCCGTAACAATTGCTACATATAGGTAACGTTAGTCAGGTCAAGGTAAGCGTTTTATTGTCATTGTTTATTGTGCTACTAACTATTGCCTACGACTTCTCATCGGAAATCGTTTTTCTTAGGTAAGTTTCCTTCATATCATGCTTTAATTCAAATTATATTTAAAAAGTCATCACTTGTCCTTTAATGCTTTTAAAACTATCATTTATTTATTTACATTTCTTTTTAAATTTTCAACAATGCTATATAAAACAATTATAAAAACACTATTAAAAATTTATAAAAAAAATCATTCCGCCTGCTGCGGGGCCCGGGGGTCCAAGCAACCGGTGGTCAGGGCTCCAGAGTGAGGAACCTCCTCACAATACGCGCCGTTTCAAGGACTACTGCCTTCTGTATCCGACCCTTGATCCAACAATTAAGCGAAAGCTTTTTAAGATGTTGGTCAAAGCTTTTCGCTATAAGACCGTTGACTGAAACGACTATAGGAACAATCATTGTTGAATCAACATTCCACATGACGGTAATCTCATGAGCAAGGTCCAAGTATTTTGATACTTTTTCCTTTTCAGCTTTCACCAGATTATCATCATGTGGAACAGTAATATCAACAATCATTGCACGGCGCGTTAATCGATCAATTATCACTATATCAGGTCTATTGGCTACAATATACCTATCAGTGATAATTGTTCGATCCCAGTAGAGCAACGCACTGCTATTTTCAAGAACTGACGCTGGGTCGTACCTATAGTAAGGCACCTCAGAATCGACAAGGCCATACTGAAGAGCAAGTTGTTGGTGGATTATCTTGGCTACTTGATTATGTCTGTGCAAGTATTCGCCATTAGCAAGATGAGAACACCCGGAAACTATATGTCTGAGGGATTCCCCAGGTTGATGACACGCTCGACATATGTCTAGAGTGCCATCTTTCATAATATGTTTCCGGTAGTTTCTCGTCTTGATAACCTCGTCCATAATTGCACAGACAAAACCCTCGGTTTCCCCAAAGAGGTCACCGAATTGCAACCAAGATACAGATGTTATTTGATCTACATCCGGTCCCGTGAGGGCCTTGTAGAAACGTCCATGCAACTCTTTACTCTTCCATATCGCCACACGATCTGAGTTACTAATTACTTTAGGCTTACGCCAGTTCTCTTTGCCAAGGGATAGTGGGGTAAGACCCTTGTCCACTGCAACGACATCCTTATGCATACCCACATTTATCTTGAGAAAATAATCTCTGAGATTGCACACCTCACGATTATGGAGGTTCTTGGCATTCAAGAAACCACGTCCCCCACACTTGCGTGGGAGGTACAATCTCATTACAGATGAACGTGGATGGTGCATCCGATATGACGTCAGCAGTTTGCGGACTTTACAGTCCAGGGAGTCCAGTTCAGTTTGAGTCCACTTTAGAATGCCAAAAGAGTATATGAGTAAGGGCATGACCCAGCTATTGTAGGCACGCACCTTATTACCACCTGATAAAAGACTTTTTAGGACTTTTTTCAGGCGGCCAAAGAACCGTTCCTGCACTAGTTGTTTCATATTCCCTACCTCAATACCGAGTGCTTCTGACATTCCAAGGTATTTATAGGTCTCCCCTTCGCAAAGTGATTTGAGAATAATAGTTTCTGAAAGTACTATATTCTCAGAGCTCACAACTCTACCTCGCTCGATATTGATTACCGCACACTTGTCTACACCAAATTCCATCCCTATGTCACTGCTAAAGGTTTGAGTGATCTTCAACAATGACACAAGGTCTGAACGCTTTGATGCATACAGTTTGAGGTCATCCATATAAAGCAAGTGAGATATGAGTTCACCACCCCTGCGAAGGCGAAAGCCTAGCCCTGAATCCATCAGCAAAGTACTGAGAGGATTAAGAGCTAGGCAAAACCATAAAGGGCTCAAACTATCGCCCTGGAAAATACCCCGCCTAATCCCTATCGGTTCTGTCAATTCAGAACTCTCAGAGATGCCTGGATGATTAAGGACTGTCATCCACTGACTCATGCACGACTCGAGAAAAGAGCATAGGGTTGCATCGACCTTGTACAACCGCATGACCTCCATGAGCCATGAATGAGGCACTGAATCATAGGCCTTCTTATAGTCAATCCAAGCAGCTGTGAGATTTTTTCTGTTTCGCCGAACCTGCTGGCAAATAGCAGTGTCAATGAGGAGCAGTTCCTTCGTACCACGAGACCGGGCCTTGCATCCATTCTGTGTTGGGGCCAAAATATTATTTGCATTAATATGCATTGTTATTTTTGATGTCAGAATGGATGTAAGGAGCTTATATATGGTAGGTAAGCATGTAATTGGTCGGTAGTTTTTGGGATCCGTGGTACTTCCGGATTTGTATAATAGGAACGAGACACCAGTTGTTAAGAGTGTCGGTAGCGATCCAATGTCAACGGCGCTTTGGAATTGTATTGCCAAGATAGAATGCGCACTGCGGAACCATTTCAACCAGAAGTTGTGCAATCCATCCGGACCAGGACATTTCCAGTTGGAAGCCGGCCGAATTGCACAACCTACGTCTTCCGCAGTTATGGTTATTGGAACCATTTGTTCTACCATCGCGCATTTCTCCTTGACAATATTCATCCAAACGCCGGTTGTGTGATCAATGGGGGCCGACCAGATGCTACGCCAGAAATCTGACATAGCATCAGAAGTTGGAAACTCTCCATTAGTCACACAAACACTAGATTGCTCCCAGTTCCTATATACTTTCCGTTGGTCACTTTGAAAGATCCGATTCTGATAGTATCGGTCATTGCGCTCTTTATAACGCCTGATACGTTTTGCCCATGCATAGACTTTCTGCTTCAAGAAGTCGATGCGTTCCGTGACACAGTCCAAGTACTGGGACGGACGTGTATCAGTCCCAGCAAAAGCCTGGTTCACGAATCGCATGACCCTAGGGCGGTTATTGCCCTCCTTAAAGCAGATTAGCTTAGCAATGAGAGTTCTAGCCAGTGTGATACGCCTTTCGATTCTGGTCTGCCAAGCTGGAGCTTGACCCGTACTCTGCGGGGCCGTGCGTGGTTCAGGGAATCTAACTCCCGCGATTCGACACGCCGCAACGGCTCCACAGTATAGGATCGAATGCGTATCACTTAGGTCCTCAGATGTTAAAAGGTAATTACCTAATATCTGGTCTAGAACCCCCACTAATGCCATATTTCGTCTATGTATAGGCAACCGAGGCAAACGTGGTCTTAAATTAAGAGGCATATACCTGTACATCAGAATCGCATCCTCCAAAGTTCTCCTCAGTTGCTCATCATCCTGGTTACTTACTGTCAGATCGATACCACTCTGTAACTCCTCTTGGATGTTAATTTGCAATGCTGTTGGTATTGCATGCTGAGGTAAGTTACAAGTGGTATTAACCTGTGGTAGAGTTGAACGCAGCCGTTCAAGTAGAGCCTCATCCAGCAGATGACGTCGCTGGATGGCCCGTACTTGATTCGCCAATCGTTGTGCAGTCACGGTCACTGTTGGTTCAAGCGCCTGAAACAGAGACAGCATTCTTGCACGGTACGCAGTGAGGTTAGTTCCCCCCTCTGTCGCCCCGTAGTACGCACGCATGACACTCTCATTCATATTCTGAGACCATCTCATGCGGCGCACTATACCACCGGCAGCGGGAGCATTCGCGGGGACCATAGGCCCCTGTTGCCCCAAGCTGGCTGGTGGTTCGTCGTCCGTCGCCGTTGCTTTGCGCCGTGTGGTGACGCCCCGATGTGTCCTCCGAGCTGGAGAGGGCGTCACATCCCTCGCAGATGTTGGTGGAGTTCCATATTCATCCGACGGCGGCGACGACGACGACGATGTTCTAGTTCTTGATTGTGCGCATGATTTTGATCGGCCGCCACCACGTCTCATTTTTATATAATTTTGTGTACATTTTTAATTATTTTTAGCTATTATTTTAGTATTGTTTTGAATTATTTACATATTTTTCAATATTTTTAAATTATTTTCTTGATTTTTATGTTATGTCAGACTGGTGGCAGGTGACAGTAATAATGCTTTATTATTACGGTATTTAATTAACTTCTTGGTTATCTGCTGTAACATTACCGCTAATCTGTGATCAAATTGAGCATTTAAGATTTTTTTTATGAGATCTGAAACATTTTTAATAATCCCCACATCTCAAATATCTATCATAGTATCCATCCTTTCCCTCTTCTCTTCTTCTTTTCTCGTTCTCTTCTATCCTGCAGCTTCTCCCTATCTCAAAGATCAGTTTGAGTATCTTAACGCTTGCCACAGTCGCTCTCTGTTCTGAAGAGACTCGTAGAAATAAGCTTGACCTTACTTTTTTGTATAAAATTCTAAATTATAAAATTGACGAATTGAATTGAATTGATTGATTGATGTTTTAACATCAGAGTTTCGTTAAGATGCCCAAGAAAACCAAAAACTACTTTTCTTTGTTTTCCTCGTCGGTCCACAGTTAGGGTAGAAACTCACCAATCCCGAAGCTGTGTAAGCTATTGAATAAGCTAAGTGCTACAGATATTTTTATTGATTATTCTCGAAATTTAGTAAATCTGTTAAATTGGAATTAAAAGCACTTAATAGTAATTAGTTTAAATATTTTTTGTTTAAAATTATTGTAAATTAATCGCATGCTGTGTTTACCTATAATTAGTTTTAATATTTTAAATGTTACCCGTAGATTTTGTTTTATTTTTTATTCAATGTATTATCTGTAAAACTGTTGGTAGACCAAATAAAGAGAAAAAAAAAGATAGTCTCAACCTTTAAATTCCTCCTTTATGTAAGTATGCAATACTTATTTTTTAAAAGAAATAAGTATTGCATACTTATTTCTTTTCGAGTTTTCTTCCTACTCCTCGAGTTTTCCAACTTTTTGGTCAAACTAAACCAATATTGTTCGAGATTTTACCTCGTACCAAAAAAATTGAAGACGTCTATGATGAACAGACACCGTCGCTACGGAATGGTTGTATTAAGAAGCCCTTGCTCCTTATGGTGATGTCATTTGGTACAAAAAAGACGACTTAGGCGCTTGAGGTGACCACGCCTCTGTTTATATCTTGTACAAGATTTTACCTCGTGCCATCAATTGAAGAGGTACGACAGCGATGACGAACCGACGGCGTCGCTGCGGCGCGGCATCACAGAGGCCCTTTGTTCCTCACGCTGATGTCACGTGGTATAAAAATAGACGAATTAGGCGCCGCGAGGTGACATGCACGGCTCTGCTCGTGTCTGCGGTTTTGGAACCTATATTTTTATAGTATTGTTATTGTTTCTGCTCTAGTTTATGTAGGTGCTGGGTAATTATTTTTATAAATAGTTGAATATGACAAATAATTTTGTAGTTAGGTATTTTGTCCCTATTTGTTTCACAATCACCATTACTAACATTACAGTACGTATTTCAAAAATAACTAGTTGCAACAAAGCATAATAAAGAAAAATCAATCGTTAAGAAATTACCTACGTACTAAGTACAAGGCAATGAATATATAGCGAATAGCCACATAGATAGAGGTAGAGTTTGTGAGGACAGGCCTTGTAGAGTTAGGGCGTGTAGAGTCAGAAACGTCACTCTACATGAGATCTAGTAACAAGTCATATGTTCTCGTCTTGGCACCAGTTTACGTTAAAATCTTTGTGGTAGGATAGGTTTGATTCCAGCCCATTCAATTACTATCATGAATCAACACTTAATACAGTCTTTAAAAATATTTGAATATGTCTTAAAGAATCATAATATAAAATAAACATTATTGTAAAGCTAAATCAATAAGCAAGCAAGCAAACCGCGTCGCAGGCGTCCGCTAGTTGATACTTTTACTTATTCGTAGAACAACAAAGCTTTACATTAGCAAGTCCCGGTTGCATCATCAAAGCCGTCGCGGGATAATTAAAAAGTAAGTCGCGCAACACATCGAGTGGTGAGTGGCGAGTGTGGACCGAGCAGATGCGCGGGGTTCTCACGGCACCACCGTAGCGCGTCATAGATTATTGCGCAGAAATGGCATCAAGGTGCACAAAGGTTACCTAGTGAACTTTCCACATGGTTGTGTCACAGAATAATGACATTTTGAGCTGAGCTTTTAAAACTTGTCACATGTTTTCTGATCTTTCGAAAATCTAGATATTTCCTAGAGGAATAAAATTCATTGTCAATATTTATTTTTACAATAAAAAGGTTTTTAATTTTCCCTTTCCAAAAACCCCTAACATTGATAATAATTTAAAAGTGCAATAAGCTGCTAACAAATTGAAGAAGAACGTTTCCGGTGGTGGTTATAATTAACACCCTAAAAGTAGTCAAGACCTCCACCGTTAAGCGATCACATTGAAGACCGAGTGGTCCCAGGTTTGATTTCCGCCAATTGGACTACTGTTGTATAGTAGTTACCTAACACAGTCTATATGATTAATTGGAGGAGATGGTGATTATTGATCATATTACAATTATTCTTTTTTTATAAAAAACATCGTTTGATTTCAACCATTTCTATATTCCGCGAAGATTTATATTACAGGCAAATTACAGATAGAAAGGTACCTACTGAACTGTCTCTATTTCTTATAATATTCTTTGTTTCATCTCGCGGTGTATCGAGGTTACATATGCGTAGTGATTCACATCGTTCGTTGGCTCCCCCCTCCCCCTGCCCCCGCGCTCCGCTGCTAGGTGCCCACCGGTCGCCACAGCACATCTGGGTATGGCATCATTCTTATACTCCTACCTACGTGTACATATGTAATATAACAAGACAAGATGTGTCACTTGAGCACGTTGTATACATTTTTTAACCCCGACCCAAAAACAAAGAGTGTTATAAGTTTGACGTCAATATCTGTCTGTATGTTACATCGTCACGCTCAAACCTATGGAACGATTTCGATACTATGTTCTTCATTTGAAGGCCAGTTTATTTGCGGTGGTTCTTTGCCATGTTTTATGAAATATGATCCAAAATGCCAAAAACAGTTGACGGATAAAGCACCCACTTTCAAATAAAAATTTATCTAATACCAGAATAACGGCATAAATCACATCGTTCGAACCATGACGTTCTGTCACTATGACTTCAGTAAAGTTGACCAAGTGTCTCTGTAGTTGTTTCAAGATTAGATGTAGGTAGGTAGGTACCTATTGGAGATCACTTGTAACTTACCTTTCTTGTGGAAAGTTACGCCACTCTCTAAAGTCTAAACTAAGACAAATCTAGTGAAAACTTGAAATCTGTTGTACAAACAAACAATTAGCGTTGTAGAGTGTGTTAAAGAAATAGAGTTACATAAAAATACGTAGAGGCGTATAGATACTTTCTTTTGCAGAATGCAGAATGGGACCAACCTACAAGTTGAGTGAAATAATTGTGGTTATTATATATTAATGGCACTAAGATGGCGCATTTTATCATCCCTATTTTATCAAAAGATTTAATCTTCTTAAATTAACCGATAATTACCTATTAGCCTGTCAAAATCTAAAAGTAAGAATAATCTAAGCAAGGCATCGATACGTTTGATATCTCTAAGACAAGGTGGCAAGCGGTGTCGCAACACTGCGTTCGTAAATCAGACGACGCTGGCAAATGAAGCAACGGGCTGACGACACCCACTCGAGGCTCTCAGCCACTCCAGTTAATTGAGTTCACAGCGCAGCGGGGAGTAACGACCGGCGCACGCGCACCTCCACACACACAGCGGCATACGAGTATGTATGTTCATATGAGTACCTAGTGTACAAATGTCTCTTTCTTGGTATACATTTATCGGATTATACTATACTTGTTGCCTGCACCTTTTTTTCGGAAATCGGAGTAATTCGTCATGGACACCGTTCTTGGGAAGTGATGGACTTCTACCGGCTAAAAACCTCACCTACCTTCAAAACGTTTGGGTTCCTATCCTTCGGCCTACCCTCAGCTTCGGCTTCACCTCTGTTGACCTAACGTCGCAGTCTGTTTCATCTCCGTTGACTTTCGTCCTTCTCCTTGATCCTGATTATGTTTTCCAGAAAGTCCGCAATCAACTCCCATTTCTAAATTTGCAGGCAGGAGTCAATTTCAACTGTCTCATTCAGTTGTTAACATAATATGTGGATACCGATCCTGAGTCGTACTGAGTCATACGAGCTTTTCTTCCTTTCTAAAAATTCCCAGCCCAAAGTCGATGGAGTTAAATCGCCATATCTATAGATGGAATAGATCAGCAGTGGCCTTGATTTTTAGTAGATTGTCCAAAATAAGCTGTTAATAAGGCAGCATTACCGAAAGTTTGGACGACTGCAGATGCTCTGGTAGAGAGAACATGAAACAAACCTGGGGTACAGAATGAGTTTCCAGGTGTGTGTGAGACTAGACATTTAGCTCAAAGCGATGCTAGATTTGATGGAATTTGTGACCGGCAAAAATCAGTCACGCTTCTGCTGTCGTGACATAAGAATTGATGAGCTTCTTTGGTAAGATGATTATTTTGTTCGGCTCTATAGCCGAGTCTATACTTGAAATGCCTTTAACTTCACAAAATGCAAGAAAAGTGGATAAAAATATTAGAGGGAACAAATCTCAATTTCAGTGGAAAGCCTGATTAGTTAATGCTCACTAAAAATTTACATTAAACTACTCCTAACACTGCGCTGTGCCAATAGGTTCAGTGCGATTTACTTGCAACACTTAACCAAACAGCGCACGCTCTGAAACTACGATCTAGTATAAACAGTGTTTGTGAGATAGAAGATGTACCTATTACGTACCTATCAGCGAGTGGTCGTCCAATTGCCAGTGCGCATTAAGCCCGAAGTGGCTGTTAATGATAAAGCGTCTATTAGCCGTGTGTGGAGCGAGTGACGCTGTGACTCATGTGTTGTATGAAGCGCTGCCATAACGCGCCCGACGCTGAATTATCAACAGCACAACAGAGCTATGGAGTCGCCATCGAAACATACGTTTATTTTTTCAACTTTGTCTACTACAAAACGATTGATGAAAAAAAAGAGGCTTGGGGTCAAATAAACGCATTCTCGTTTCACAAGAAAAAAAAGATTTTGTTAATTTCACATTGTTTTAAATTATGTTAAGTTAAAAACGTATTTACAATCCAACTGCTAAGTTGCTTGTCGGCCCTTCCCAGTAAAATTTGCCACTACAAACTTGAAAAAAAATTTGTTAAAAAAACTCTAAAGTCAAGAGTCAAAAGGTATAGTTTTAGTTACTTTATGAACCTATTAAGCGATTTTAAAGGTAAGTGGACTGCACAACAGCACTCATTAAGCGATTTCAAAAGGCGATTATATCTGTTTAATATGACTACTACCGGTTCGTTATAAGTAATTCTAATTTGGTTGCGTAGAGCTGACCAACACTAAGCAGATAAATTTTAAAATAACATAATTTGCAATTATTACTATAATCATAAACAAATATTTATAACTTTTTCAAATATATCGAATCGTCTCGTAGTATTCTTGGGTAGCGTCTCCACAGCGCGCCCTGTCCGTAGGTAGGAGACAATTAACGAAGGAGCGGGGTTAACGCGACGCATACCGGTCAATTCGAGCAATTGCCGCGACGTGGGAACCCGGTGACTCACCTCGTCGCGCACGCACCACCATCAAAACTTAATGAACTCTACACTTCTACAATTACCTACAATCTAGATCATCATTACTTATCTTGTTTTAAAGGACGCTGAACAGTAGGCTTTAGAGGTTAAGGGCAACCACGGATACTCGACCGATACTCTATAATTTGCTCTATTTCTAAATCATAATCAGTGTGAAGATTATATGCAAGTGCGCGACTTATAACAATTCGGTCTTCATACAAACGAAAGAACAATTTAAACTGAAAAACGTCTGAAGTCCCTCTCAGAACTCGAAACCCGAATTATTGATGGAACAAAGATGGCCCACCTGTATCTTCTATGCAAAGCATAAAACACGTCCTACAATGGATTGCCTTGTATCTATCGATGTGGATTTTCATCCTACTCCTAACAAGTTAGCCCGTTTCTATCTTAGATTGCATCATCACTTAACATCAGGTGTGATACCAGTCAAAGGCCAATTGTGTAGGCATTAAAAAAAAATCTATCCATAAAGACCTTTGACTTTACCGGCATATCGTTCATACCAAAATTCTATGACACTTGGCACCATAAATAAGCTCTGAGAAAGATCTTTTCTACTCCAAAAATTGTAAAATCCCGACTAAAATTGTGAGCAATTCTTTAAATTGCACCGCGCCGAGCCAATCATTTCCGAGCTGGCTTAGTTCCTCTCCCCCAACTCGCAATTAAGGGCAGATCACTTTCCATCTAAGAAGGTGATTCTTATTATTTTTCCCGCTCGTCCCGGCAGCAAGAGCCCGTTAATTGGGGCGGTATTTTATTAAGGCCAATTTGTTTCAAATACCTGGAGATTGGCGTTCAGATTGCGCGGCTGGGGCGATTTGTTTGCGTTTCTTTTGCTCCGTTGAACGGAGGGTCTTGTTTGATCTTACAAGTAGAGCTATTTTAGCTTTATGCTAAAAGCTACTTATAGTTGATAATAATCATATATAATGCATGCAATGTTAAGGTACATTTTCAAAGATTACTTAAGTAAATATTAGTAGGTAAACAGACTTCTCGCCAACTTTAGTAGGTACTCATAAGTAGGAAAACCTGTATAAGTAATACCTGAGTATTGTGCATACTTAATTTTAAATTATATTTACGACCCGACAACAACACAGTCATGTAAATAAAAGTCCCCAAGCAAAATAAAAACATAAAGCAAGCCGAGCTGTCGTCGATATCAAGTGAAGACCGTCACTCGCGCCATAATCCATCTAGGTCCTTAGGTAGGTATTATAACCTGAATACTATCACACATAATCAATATTACATTGAAACGAGGTAGTCTTTTATGATCCAACTTTCACACAGATAAGTACTAGTTCCCAAGTAAAATAAAATGCAAAGGTAAGTAAAGATCCTATTGCGTATCAAATAAAGACATCGTACCACGCGCCGTGTCCGCTGCACTAACTTGCATACAAATGTTCGCATTACAGACTATCGCTCGCTGGAGAGTTCGGCGCGAGGAGCACTTGCGTCGGCAAGTGTTCACGTGTCTCGGTTATTTATATTGCGATTTGTACGACTTCATTGAGTTAGCAGATTCCCTGGACATACTGTGTTGAACATAATAGATTCTTGTGACATATGCATTAATGGGTTCTGCAAACATTTTTGGATTTTGTCTTTTCTTTTATAAAACTTTATTGTTTGAAATTTATTCATTTCGGTTTCTTCTAATTATCGACTTCATCGTAACAACCATATAAAAAACTGCAAAAATAATATTGCATTCAGTATGATATGATATTATTATCCTAAAATATACTTTAGACCGAATAAGTGGATTGTAGATCTCGTATAACAAAGTCACAAACTAGTAAACCTATTGGCTCGTCAATCAACACAGATACGGAACTACAAAGTGAGTTAGCGAGTGAGTTAGTAAGTGAGTGAGTCCACAGGTCCAATATCGGGAGATTGTTATCATTCTCAAGTCTCGGGTAGGCTCGTGATTTATGCGTGCAGTTAATCCGACTATTTACTAGTTTTAGTAGAAGGTAAAGAGGCCCTTTTTCCGGTAGCCCTTCGGCCTAATGCGGACCGGCACAAAGCATAAGCCCGCAGCGTTTTTATTTATAAGTAGCGTGTTAAGCTCGAATTATTTTAATAATAGATAACTGACTGACTGAACAATGAACTTCACAAGCAAGCTGAAGCAGTAGTTTCCTTATTGACAATGATACTCACTACTGAACTGGATTATTGGATATTCCAAAGATAAAGGGAGGAATTATCTTTCCCTGATTTCTCTTTATTCTAGTTTAGGTGTTAGATGCGGAAAAAAGTAGGAGATGCGG
The DNA here is from genome assembly GCA_034621355.1 of Mycalesis mineus. Classification (NCBI taxonomy): domain Eukaryota; kingdom Metazoa; phylum Arthropoda; class Insecta; order Lepidoptera; family Nymphalidae; genus Mycalesis; species Mycalesis mineus. Next base: position 162,174 of record CM067892.1, on the reverse strand, counting down.
TACCTGATAGTTTGTTGTACGAAGTTAAAAGCATCAGGGATTCGTACTGCTCCAAAATATATTTGATCATACGACCTACTGTTGTAATGAGACTTATCTTATGTTTTATCTAGAATTATCTTGAGATAGCTAACTACCACCCAGCATCCTACAGGAGAATGTTTAAGGCCAAATTATTTAGTTGCCCGGTACGACTAATTCATATTTCAATATCTATATTTTCTTCCTCTTTAGCTCTGCATTGGAGCTTTTCCAAGTTAAGAACTGTATTCTCTCTGTCGACTTCAACAATCACATGTCGTTCCCGCGTTCAGCTCGTGTATTGGAGCGTTCCTCAGCTAAGGAGAGTTATCAGTCAGGGCGGGTGATGTATGCGTCCGGTGTGCGCTGTCCGGCGCCCGGACACTGCCTCCTCGCAATTATCTGTTCACTTTCCCTAGATTACTTGCGCCCGGACTCTTTAAATTACGATCTTACTCGACTTAATTATATAGAAAACTTTTAAGCGTATATTCAAAACAGTACTTTTACAAAATGCATAATTATTATACATCGATTTGAGCTACCTAACCTACGTAGCAAAAGGTAACTGAAGTGTTAATTTAGTAGTTTATACCACTTCTTCGAAACATATATGTAACTTCGTGCTTAATTCGCACTGCGACGCTAAAGGAAATGCCCTTGCAGTTTCCATTTTGCCTATAACGTTTTCAAGGCACGATGTTATCTTCAAAGGTATATTTTCGCTTAACTTCAGGCATCATTGCTGGTTAGTCGATTAAAATCACACAATACCGAGTACCTTGATATGCACAGTTCACTGTATCCTTTTTAAGATCGCTCTTCTTAGGATTTACTGGCGTAAAAGCTTTAACGCTAATGCTGTTATGCTAGAAAAACTTTTAAGTCATTACCAATAATTACGTCTTTAAATACAACAACACAACAAAGATCCTGTATTGTAAGATCATCGGCTTGCACTTTCAAACTTTTTCCAACCAAATTGGACACAAGCGCCAACAGTTAGCATGTGCAGCAAATTCTCAATAATAAAACCATCTTGCACACGCAGCGCCATCTGCCTGCACATGTCCGCGCCCACTCGGTAAATCATCCGCCGCCAACTCGACTGCTTTACGTACAGTAAAGCTGCAGGCACACTGCACACTGTACACCGATATCTCTGGCCTGGAGAAGAAAGTCGGAAACCTTATTACCCAAACAACTGATTTACTACGCGTGTACTACTACTTTTACGCGTGCCCTTTCTTGCCGTTTCGACCGTCTTCACTACCTTCTGAACAACTATTAGGGTAGACCGGCCTTGCTTGAAACCGAACTGATTGAATGATTGGTGATACCGCCGTGGTGCGGTAGAAGCTCCTCAATCCTGATTACCAAGAACTTAATGGAGAGACCATTAAGTTCCCATAGCAGTCCAGCAAGCAGGCCGGTCGATATTCGGTAGAACCTTCTACAGGTTTATTCCTTTTTAGACTCCCTTTTTTCCAAATCACGGGGAAATGACCGTTTTCATCGTCGCGTTTATGATGTTTTTTATTGTTCCTGGAATTGTTTTAGCTGCTATCTTAACCAGTTCCGGGGCCTCAGTTACTTCTGTCACTGAATTACAGAATCAGTTGTGCCTCGAACTTTATCAAGTTATCAGCGCATCAGGATTTGACTGCAATTTGAAAGCGCGGAGTGTACATTCGCTGATATGATAACTCAATATGGCGCGCGATATGATCTACTACTTCTTGTGGACACTTGCTAAGTGCGACAGTTTTGTACACTTCTGTAGATGGATGGATGGATTACATTAAAGAAGCAGTTGTGCCTCAAGCTTTATCAAGTTATCAGCGCGTCGGGATTTGACTGCGATTTGATAGCGCGGAGTGCACACTCGCTCATATGATAACTTAATATGGCGCGCGATATGAGCCACTACGTCTTGTGGACACTTGCTTAGTGCGACAGTTTTGTACACTTCTGTAGATGGATGGATGGATTACATTAAAGAAGCAGTTGTGCCTCAAGCTTTATCAAGTTATCAGCGCGTCGGGATTTGACTGCGATTTGATAGCGCGGAGTGCACACTCGCTCATATGATAACTTAATATGGCGCGCGATATGAGCCACTACGTCTTGTGGACACTTGCTAAGTGCGACAGTTTTGTACACTTCTGTAGATGGATGGATGGATTACATTAAAGAAGCAGTTGTGCCTCAAGCTTTATCAAGTTATCAGCGCGTCGGGATTTGACTGCGATTTGATAGCGCGGAGTGCACACTCGCTCATATGATAACTTAATATGGCGCGCGATATGAGCCACTACGTCTTGTGGAAACTTGCTAAGTGCGACACTTTTATACACTTCTGGATGGATGGTTTATATTACAGAAGCAGTAGTGCGTCGAGCTTTATCAAGTTATCAGCGACAACAACAATTTTAACATAAGATCGGGTCAAAGTTCACGTTCACACTCTTGCATTTCTGTTACTACCGATATTGAACCCAATGTTATATTTTACTTGATTTATTCTTCTTTCTGTTTGAAAGTTTGAACCGGAAGTGCATGTTGTAGGTCAACCGGAAGTAGCTAAGTGATCTTAGTTACTTTCTCAGACCTCTTCCTATAAGGATATGTCACCATATTGGAGATCGACCAAGCCGTTTGGAAACATATAAATAGTGCGAACAGACAGACAGACAACAAGAATTTAAAGCATTCCGTGTTCAAAGAGTGTAAGCAGGTATACAAGTTTAATCAACAATGTAAAATCTAATAAACAAATATCGAAGCCAGTAGGCACAAGACATTAATTATCTGGCCTCGAGCTGACGTAGACCAAGCACGAGGCAGCAGCGCCTCTGATTGAGTGAACGATAGGCGACTCGAGTTTATCACTACGGTACAATAAATATGTTTTCCTTATCCTTAGGTTGCCTGGCAAAGATCGCTACTTAGCGATGAAAATACTTTTTTGTTTCTGTTTTATTTTTGTGGGGTAGTTAATTAAAATAATGTAATTAATTGAAGATAGTAGTAGAGTATGAGTCATTTGTTTTTTATTTGAATTTCCATTGTAATGTCTAAAAAAGCCCAAAACAGTGGCATCAAAATCTTTACAATTCATGACGCAACTGAATTCAACTCTTGTATTCGCAGTATCTTGAATTCAACCAATCATAACCTTGCCTTTTATAACCAGAACGTGGTAAGGTACAGATCTCAAGCTTAAAATCAAGTCTAAACGCATCAGTAGATATGCGTAATACTGGAGCATGACTCGAGACGCCGGCCCTATCCGTCAGCGGTGGTCACCTGAATGCTCGGCGCCGCGATGTCGCCGAGGGGTGCGTCGCCCACTAGCGGCGGCCCGTGGGGGTGTCGGGGGGTGTTAGGGGTGAGATTAATTACTGTTTGATCCCACAACAACGGGCCCCAGGTACATCAGACGAACGTCACGAGCGTGCTGTCAAGAGCTGATTTACAGCTGGATTCCAGTCTAGAAATTAGAGCTACATCGGATAGCTACTTAGACTGTCAATCTAACGCATTGTATTTCAAAATTCAAAATCCGTTTATTTTAAGTAGGTAAGCTGTGTTTTGAAACGTTAACTTGACTCTACCACCGCTTAAGAAGACATATTCCTACTGAGTATCTAACTATATCTGAAAAATTTAAGACGAGGATTATTTCTAAATTTTTGTACCTGCTGCCACTATTAAGCATAACAGATTGAGAAGCATTTAGACTTCAGCTTTATCTACTTATCGCTTTCAATTTAATGCGCTGAAAAAAAATTGTTAACGATTTAAAATGAACTTTCTGAGCGTAAAAATGTTTTCCTCCTAGGCTCTTCCGAACTTAACCAGCAAGTTGGCCGTTGTGCGTATGACTTGTCCGTTGGCGTTGACTGTTTAAAATTAGATTTCACGTTTTTAGTATTAAAATTTACGAATAAAACTGCTACAATCCTACAAAAACTCCATTTTATATCAACGTAGTTAAAGGTCTACACGTCAAATATAATTTCCCATGAATATTGATTCCGGCCGCAACCCTTGCTCGCCGGAGCCCGCGCGAGGGCAAAAAGGCAAGTGGGTGTAGCGCGTATTAATTACTGACGCTGTAATGGGCTAAGTAATGACCCTTGTACGTTTGACAGCCTACACCGACAGGTGCTTCTACGTCACGTCATAAACCACTGGAAGCACTCGCTTGCTATATTTCGAATACCTACATAGATTATGATTGGGATTTTTGTTTGAAAGGTTACATTATTGAAATGGTTCTTAGGTCCGATCAAGATAAAAATCAATGATAGTAAGTCAGTAAAGTATTCTAGCTAGCAGCTATGGCTGACGTAGAATTTTCAATATTTATAATTTTAACAAGTCAATGTATAAAGTGATATTAAAGTGTGTAGAATCACAGGTGTTCACTGATGATCTGTACACAGACAGTGTTAAAAGAGCTCTGCCTCAGGAAAATTTTCAGTCGCTTTAACTAATTTCATAAGTCCACAAAATTAATTTTTTTTAAAGAAAATATCAAATTCAGCTCAATAAATTGTAGCTAAACTGTAACCATCAGAACCGTAGCACTTACTATTCTGTCATTTAATGTGACAGAGTCAGATACTCGTTGTATTCTTCTCTCTTTCTCTACTCTATCTCTCAATGTAAAACTATCTCTCCTTCAGCTCTGCTTTGAACATGATTTGAATTCATTACATTTTATTAAAATCTCCTAACGTGAAAAACAATAGTAAATAATTGATGTAACGCTGGTCAGTTGATAGAGCTCATCCAGCGCGTCTGCGGCGCGGGCGGCCATTAGAGCGATATGAAAGAACAGGTCAGCGCCGCTCCTAATCGACGCCGCCATCCATCACTCACGTGAATAGGTGAGTCGGTACCGTCCGCAAAAACTAACACCAGGAAAATTCCACTCATTCATCATGTTTGCTCTTTTGATGATACCATCACTTCCTCCGTTATAAAATGTATATCCTTACTAATATTATGAATGCGAAAGTTTGTATGTTTGGATGTTTATTACTCTGTCATGCAAAAACAACTGAATGGATTTTGAAGCAACTTCACAATAATATAGCTTACATATCACATCTTCTTGGCAATGTGTCTATAGATACGAGTTCATAGCCGACTGAAGACAGCAGTAGCAGGCGACGTGGCTTGCGATATGTGAAGGCATCTCATAGAGCGATCAGTTGAGTCGCGGCAATACGTCGCCTGCTACTATCGTCTCCAACCTTCTGCAGACGCGTACCCTTAATGTCGATCAACGTCAGCTTACCAAATTACTTTTTTAATATTAATATAATGGTGAAGGTATTAGTTTTGCTGTCGGTGCAGGGTGTCCCGTGATCGCAATATCCACCGCACGTGGCGCTTGTAATGTGCCGCGTCTACAGCAGCGCCGCTGTGTGTCCACACTCGTACATGATAATACATGACGATGTATCAATATTGATACATTTTTTAATCAATGGTTGCTTGTGATCATCGGCAGCCTATTTGTATAGTGCACTTCAACGTCAAGCCTTCTTTAACATCCTACTTAGGAACTAAGAGAACTTCTTTATGATCTGAGGAGATTATGAGCCTACACTCACCATGTTGGTGAATCACCATTTGGGTTTTCAGGCTTAAGGCTTACAATATTTAACACTACAACATTATCAGCCTATTAACGGCCCACTACAGGGCCCGGCCTCCCTCCTTATAGGAGAGGGGATATGGAGCGTACACCCACCACGCTGCTTTAATGCAGATTGGCGGGCTTAGGGTGATAATGTTTCATTTATTAACGATCACTATCAGATGTTGATGATAGTAACCGGGACCGACGGCTTAACGTGCTCTCCGCGGCACGAGCGTGTAACACCACCAACTTCCAGATTCCGAGCTTGGAATGTACTGATAATTTTATAGAAGAATGAAAAAGGTCAGAAATATTCCATGACCCGACCCAGGAATCGAACCTAGGACCTCGTGATCGAAGCCAAATAGGCTAACCACTAGACCAACGACGCAACGAGCACTATCAGGTGGTAATGTTGATTGTGCTAATTGTGCGGGCTTGTAACACAACCGACTATTCAGCTGTCTACTTGGCTGCGGACTGGTATTTCCTTGGAAAAGCTTAAATATTTCATAGCCTATAACAATTGAAAACGATGCAGTCGGCCTACCTAACGATAAAATGGGAAACAATTGCCTACAAACGTTTGCAACACATTCCCTCCAACTCCCGTGTCCTGGCGAACGCAATTGCAATGCGAGTGAATCCAATAAGGTTACCGAGACGCATCTGTGGGATCTGATTGCGCGCCATAAGGTGACGCTCGCGTAGCTCATCAGCCGGGTCCACACCGGACGATCCATCGCGCTCCGATCGCGCGCGGCAGCAGCGCGATCCAAAGATGCAGGCGGTGTGGACGTGCCGCGCGCGATCCATGCGCACGTATTGGAGCGCGCGCTCCCTACCTCGCGCGATCCGTGTGCGGTCGGTTTTTGTGCCAGCCTCAAAGGTGCCTCAGTTGCGTGATGCGCGCGGTGTGGACGGTTGTGTTGGTTCGCGCGATCCACCTCGCCATGGACATCTCAGAAAGTCGCCGTTTGATATCGCTTTATAAAGAATTTAAATGTTTATGGGATCCCAAAGATTCTAATTACACCAATAGAGGTGTTAGAGATGATGCTTGGTGTCAGATTTCTCGTGAAATGGGGAATAAGTCGATCGAGAACCTAAAGAAAAAAATGCGATCTCTGGCGGGAGGCTACAGAAGGGAGAAACACAGAGAGAAGCAAAGCCGTATAACTGGATCCGGTAAGAAAACAAAGCTACTTTTTATCTGTAGGTATTAAAATTATATATTTTATTATAAGTAATTACATCATAATATTTACTGTGGATTTCACGTGATTTCGCTTTTTACATTTAAGCTGTTAGAAATACACGTGGTTATTTTAATGAGTAACTTGTTTATTTCAGGTGCTCAAGATACATATAAATCAAAGTGGTTTGCGTATGATGACTTCGACTTTATGGCGGATAAAAATGAACCCGGAACCACACGCGATACATTGGAACATGTGAGCTATTAGTTTACTGATATTCATTTTGCCAAACTATTGTATGGTTTGTAACAAAGTGTCTTGCTAAGTGGGACCGTATTGTAGTGGCATTTTCTGTTGCTCTTCTTGGTACGACGGCCATCGGTTGTAGCGATTGTGATGGCGGTTCATTTCGCCAGCTTCCAGGTATTACATCTCCATTCTCCTGTACTGTATCAAACGTTCCTGGCGATATAAAGTTAGGATTACTGCGTAAGTAGTTATATAGATGAACCGTTGCCAGCACGACTTTAGTCGCAGTTTCTGGTTCCAAAAGCATAGGTTTACGCAGGACTCTGTAGACAGAACTAAGTACTCCAAACGCGTTTTCAACTACTCTACGTGCTCTTGACAGTCGGTAGTTGAAAATTCTTTCACAAGAACCCCTTTCCCGTGTACCATCGTATGGTTTCATAGTATAATCATTAAGCTGAAAAGCTTTATCACCTAGTATATAATAGGGTACCTCAATTTTATAGGGAACTTGCAATATCTCCGGTGGAGGAATATTTAGCTCTTTTTTTTCAAGTTTTTTATATAAATTTGTGCTTTTGAACACGCCTCCATCTGATATTCTGCCTTTAGTCCCAACATTCACATACAGGAACCTATAATTTGCATCTACTAATGCAAAAAGAACAATACTAGGAAATAATTTGTAATTATCAAAGTCGTTGCCACTATTAAAAGGCGATTGTATAGCGACGTGTTTGCCGTCCATCGCTCCTATCACGTGTGGGAAATTCCACTTATTCTCGAATTGCTGAGAAACTGTACGCCATTCTTCTTTAGTTGACGGCACCTGAAAATAAAGGAGATCTTAATTATAAAATAAAGCTGAAAATAAGAATAAGCAGTAAATAGTAATAATAATTGTTGTTACAGGTAGAATCTGATACGACTGATGGGGAACTTGAAGTTAATACTACAGTGAGCGAAAACGAGAACAGTAACATTACTAGTGACACACAACCGGAGAGAGCCAACCACCACACAGATCAGAGTAGAGAGCAGAATGATCAGAATGCACAATCCAGTGTCCAAAGAACAAACAAAAGAACAAAAAAAAGAAAGAAAACTACTTCTAATAATGCAGATGACATATCAGATGAAACTCTTTCAGAGGCTTTCCAACTTCTGCAACAATGTGCTCAGCCACCACAACCGGAAACTGATTCTTACATTGCTTTCGGGCAGTATATATCTACTGAATTGCGGAAATATGATGCAGTAACATTAGTTAATGTCAAAAATGCTATATGCCAAGTTATTTTTCAAGCTGACACAGGAAGATATGGGGATAGCAATTATGGATATTACACTAATTCATACCCTGGCACACCAATAGCATCCACTTCATCACAGTCCCAGTCTCTACAACCTCAAAATTATCCAGCTCCAATTCCACAGACATCACCGTCTGCTCATCTAGCCTCCAATTCATCGCAGTCCCAGTTTCTGAAACCTCAGGATTATTCACTTCCACAGTCACCACCGAATTAAATAAGTACCTACCTATATCATGTTTTCAAAAAATAATTAATAATTGTAAACATGTTACTTCTTTAAATTATGATTGTAATACACTACTTTTTTATTGAGTAATAAAGTATGGTTTTACTTACCTTTACATAATCATTTAACAGGTCAATGATGGCTTCACAAACTTCAGGAATAATTATCGATATAGACTGTTTGGAAATGCGGAACAGATACTGCAAACTGACGTACGAATCTCCAGTTGCTAAAAATCTCAATGTTAGTAATAATCTTTCCTTCACAGTAATGGCATCTCTATAATTTGTATCATTCTTTCTTAGCTTGTTATTTAATAATGAACACAATATCTCAAATTGATTAGCATTCATTCTTGCAAAATTGTGTTCAACTTTATCTGACACTAACTCTGCGTACAGCTGAGTCCCAGATTCCAAGCGATTTTTGTAAATTTGTTTCACCCAAAACCGTCGTTTTCTTTTTTGTGATTTTTTGCGCAAGCATTTAAGCAAAATAAAAGTTACTGCTGCAACGGCAAGACGCCGCCGTTGTACGTGTGACTCCATATCGTACAAGAGTTAGACTGGCTGAATCACGGATCGCCATAGGATCGCTTGGAGCGCATATTTGGGATCGCAAGTTTCCAAGAGTGGATCGGCATAACACGATCCACGATCCACGCTCCGCGATCCTGGATCGCGGATCGCGGGATCGATGGATCGTCCGGTGTGGACCCGGCTATCTGCCTTTAATCCATTAGCCACCTCGTTCCATATTTAATTTGCCTCTCTCCCCCCGCGCCGCGTGTATCACCCCCGCGATTGTCCGCCACGCACATGTCGCTGCCCCACGAACGTATAAAATTTGATAAATTGCACCGTCAACATGTGAACTACCCTCTTAGCTTAAACGGTGCGTACTTCGTGGCCGATTTCCCGCGCCCATTGCAACTTGAACCTTTAAATCTCTAACTTTAGGGATCAATATTCATTGTTGTATACAGATAGTGGTTATTTACGCTTATTGGCGCTTATCTTTAAACGGTCTTAAGAGACATTATGGAATATGTATTCTAAATTTAAGGATGAAGAAGTTGTTTTCGCTTGTCAAAGTCGTAGAGATAATTGTAAGGTTTGACGGGCAAAATGGCAAATGCACTTTAGTGAATGCCCGTGCTGTTATGCAGCAACTGATTCGAAGGGACGCTGCAGGCTGTAGGTAAGATAATGCAGATGTTTGGAGGGACGAAGGTGGCCACCCTTCGTACGGGCGCTATATTGATGACGCTAGCAATTCTGTTTAACGTTTTCAATTAATATAAATGCCTACTTCACAGCCCCACGCGGAATTTAGCGTAAGATCGCATTAGTGTCGTATCGCTCAAACTTGGACAGGCCGCTGGGTTTATATTGATTTTAAGTTTTAAAATTTACTAATAAGACTGATTTCCAACGCCTTTACAATATTTTTTTCAAACACGTCTATTTAGTCTCGTCAATTTAGCAAAATGTTTGTTTTTTTGCATTGTTTACGTATTATAGCCGTTACACCAGATATGGAGATATGAGAAGCTTTCTTCACTAAATGTGTATAAAAAAATTATATTCTAATGTTCTCAAACCTTTCAGTTATATCAGGCTTATTTAAGTAAAGTTGAGCAAATTTCGTTAAATCTAATTGAAATAAAATTAGACTAGGTATGTACAAATTGCAGATTAGATTAATGTAGATCAAATAAACTGTTGCAATTGTTTAAATTTTATTATTCCGAGCCTATTAAAATGGATATATTAATTTGTTAAATTATCTCTGCTTACTTTAGGAATAAATTCAATGTAATCGGAACGACGCCAGGTAAAACTTTTTGTAAAAAAGTCATCTCATATATTCTGATGTTTAATAATACGACGAAATCGAAGTCGATAAATGCAAAAGCTCCGCCGAGTTGCGCCATCAAATTATCATCTGGTAGGTACACTGGTACAGCCACCTACAATATAACAAAGAGCGCTCTCCTCTTGTTTTTACATCCCGAAGATTAAATTATGCGAGCCGCAATCCAATTTAGTTCATAAAAACTCGAATTCGGAAGTTCGCTCACTCGTTTACAGTTCGGGGAATGAATAAAAACCATCCATCAATTGCGAATCGTACGGCACGGGCGAAACTTTCACCGGCGAAGCGAAATCGATATGAAATTAGCTAATGGAAACTTGATAGCCGACAAAAAACCGAATCCCCGCAAGCCGAGCATTCGCGACAATAAATCTCTGCATTGTGTCGACAGATGGCGCATTGCTCCCCCTCCCTACTCCACAGGTAACTCTACACCGCACCATGTGCTCGCGCTGCCGCAGGTATCGCACTGTAACTGCATTAGACACGTACAATGGAATATTCAATTATGCTAATACGCGCGCCGCGACATGTGGCCGATTGTGCGCACGCGTCGCCCGCCATTTTGAATCGTTGGCGCGTTCCGTGTGGTGGGATTATGACGCTCGTTTGAATCTCAACGGCTGGATTGTGGATGTAATCTAATCACTGTACTATTTACGATTTATTAAATCTCTGTTTTTTGTTTCTGTATAGTTTACACTTATTCCTTTTGAAATACAAGATTTTACTTGCCTTGCTAGGCCTTAAAAAACTAAATGAAAATGGTTCTTTCCATGTTCGATTGGACTCAAATTAAGTAAAACTGCTTCTAACAGGTTGAAAATTCTCTCTGAATCTATATGGTACGATAAAGGTGGTTTGATGGTGGAATTAAGAGTGGAGGAGGCACAGAAAACTCGAAATCTGAATTAGTCTATTCTGTGTTATTTGTCTTGAAAATTTGCTAAATAAAAGATTATCAAACTTGTACCTATTTCCTATTCAAAAAAAAATTAGAAGAATAGGTAAAATAATTATCAAAGTTATAAAATTATGTATGAGATAAACTTAAATCTACAATTTGCTTCAAGGAAATATGTTTGTAGATAACTAATTTACCTTAACGGTATTTAAACACCTTTATTACTTTCTTGAAACAATAATAATTTAGAATACTATCACTTTGTAAACAGCTACCTAACTAATTGGTTTGAATCTCGACTAATATTTAATGAAGATAACGTAGCCGACCACCGTCTAACGAATGGTACTTAGGTGTTATGATTGACTTCTTTGTGTTGATTTGTTTGTTGTTCACAAAGGACACTGACTACTTTTCATAAATCGCTGGGCCCAAAATTTGATTAACCGTTACAATGTCCAAATAAGTTTCATTCGGTAAATAATAATATCAATTTTAAACATGTTTAATTTCAGTTTAATAAAGAATTGCGTAATCAAAATATGAGCACAAATACACGAGTTAGGTTATGTGGGTTATTTGACATAATATATGTACGACTTTGCAATTATCAACCTATTTTTATAGTCAGAATCTGACGAATAATTGAGTTTCAATACATTTTCATTATATTATAATCTCAGAATAAAGATTTAAAGATAATTTGAATTAAATTGATGACATGCTATTGACATTAAGAAATGGAACGATTACCAGTGTTGCCAGTTTCAATTATGGCGGACCCACTATTATGTCATTATTTGCAAAACAAAACCTAAAATCTACACTATATTTTTAAATGTGTTTGCAATTGTGAATTCTAATTATGTTTAGCGATTTTGATTTGTAAAAAAATAAAGAATTTTGGAAGATACATTTTATTGTTGTAACGTGTTGAGCCCAAAATGGTTAGCCTCCTTTCTCGATTCTAAATGCGACATCACAAAAATTATTTTGACAAGGCAACTTTTGTAGACAGAAATAGAATAAATTCATATTACTTTATTTCACGTAGGCTTAGTTTACTAGCATTTTCGAAACTTCGTAAGACTATAATATTATTTAAAAGAAATGGTGATAATTTAAAGTCGGAATCTTAAAATTATAGCTACAATGCTTGCGCCTTGATCGTTAAAGAGCCTACAACAAACTTAGCCAGGATTTTATTGTTATAAATATTTTACTTTATAGTTCAGAGCTAAATATGCAGTCAAATAGAGCAATTTATTCATTGCATTATAATGAGATCTTTCTATAAACTTACATTTAACAAAAGCTTTAAACATTTGGTGATTGTGATCTACCAAGTAAATATTGTGATATCATAACTATAAAGTATAAGAAGCAATTATAGAAGAAGCCCGCGGTTTCACACACGCAGATCCGGTTCTGTGGGAATTTTGGGATAAAACGGGCCTTTGTGTTATTCTGATAAGTTAGCTGTATTACTGAAAAATTTCATAAAAATTCGTTCAGTAATTTTTGCGTAACAAGCATATGCACTAACACACTTAAAAACTTTCGTACCTTATAATAATAGTAATAATAGGAGTTTGAAATATACAATTTTTTCTTTGATAATAGTGTGTGCTGAATATTATGAACTACAAAAGATAAATCAGATTAATAAATTCAGAAACTAAATTAGTTTATCTGATTGCATTAAAAACTTGATACACTGGTATTACAGTAGTAATTTTTCCATTTTAATTAAGGAGTCGGTGGAATTGTACGAAATGGCGGCAGATCAAATTTCAATTTCAACTTTTCGCATTAACTCTCTGCACGGGGCTTTAAAAATACGCCTCGGGGAGTAATCGCGCAATATCCTAATGACACTTGAGCTGAAGTAAACCGCGGATTAGCAACGCGCCACGGCGGACTGGCAGCGTTTTGTTCACTGTAAAATACAGAACAAATACTATCTTGAGATTATTAAAGCAGTAGTGGAAGAACAAGCTACTGTGGTAGAACAACTAGTAGTAGAGCTCTTTGTGCCATAGCTCAGGGAAGTAACCGTGCAATATCCTAATGACACTTGAGTTGAAGTAAACCACGGATAAGCAGCGCGCCGCGGCGGACTGACAGCGTTTTGTTCAGTGTAAAATACAGAACAAATGCAATCTTGAGATCATCAAAGCAGTAGTGGAAGAACAAGCTACGGTGGTAGAGCTACTAGTAGTACAGCTCTTTGTACCATAGCTCAGGGAAGTAAGCGTGCAATATCCTAATGACACTTGAGCTGAAGTAAACCGCGGATTAGCAGCACGCCGCGGCGGACTCACAGCGTTTTGTTCAATGATACAGAACAAATACAATCATGAGATCATCAAAGCAGTAGTGGAAGAACAAGCTACGGTGGTAGAGCTACTATTAGCACAGCTCTCTGTGCAATAGCTCAGGGAAAAAATCGTGCAATATCCTTATGACACTTGAGCTGAAGTAAACCGCGGAATAGCATCAGGTTTTGGCGGATTAACAGCGTACGTTCACAAATGTACAGTATGACACTAGACACTTTTCAAAAGCTCTATATGTCAGAGTATATCAAGTACGCTATGCTTAATTCTGCAGCCAAGCAGAATCGCTTGAAGGGTGTTCACTATTGCCCGTGTGATACAGATTGCCTGTGTATTATTTACACATTCTAATTATGTTAAGGCTTATGAGGTTAAACTTGTATTTGAAAAATGGTAACAAATCACGACCGGAAGTGGCTGAGACTTGCTTTTATTAAATTCTAATTCAGTAAGTAATATGCCTTAATTGCAAGTGCGCCTTTATCGTCGTAAAAATAAAGCCCAAACGAAAAATATCGTCTAGCATAACAAAAAGTTAATATTCACTTATCTGTGGTTGTAATATCAACATAATTAAAAAAAAGGTTCTGAAAAATGTTAATATTCACAGAACGCGTTATGAATACCGCTCTCAATTTGATAATACCTTGGAAGGTTACAGCTCGTAATCATTATTACACGCGCTCATTGTGGCTGTAATTATGCGGGGAAGGGGGGAGGGGTGCTGGGGGTAGGAGAGGGGGTGGATAAAATTGTGTTTTTACGAGCCGAGTGCTTTAGACGTTTATTGTCATTCGTTTTATAACGCGATTGTTATGAATTGACACGGCAATGGGTGTACCAGTGTACCAGGGTACCAGTTACACACTGGATTACATTTTTTAATCTCCATCGTAATATAAACAGGTTTAATTTACGGGGTTTCTGGTTTGGAAATAATATGAGCTGATTATTATTTGGTATTTTGCTTTTTATTTACAAATGATGCGGTGGATCTGGACTGACTGATGGTATTAGTTTTCTATGCATGAGTCTAATCTTTGGATGAGAAATGCTTAACTATAATCACAACAAACATTGAGGATGATAGTAATTAATATTAGAAATCTTCATCATCGTATCATTATGCTACTACGTTACGAGTAGTTAAAGAAGTTCGTTAGCAGAAACTAAAGAAAACTAAGTTTAAGAACAGCGAAATATTTAGAGTAGAGACACGTATAACAATAAAAATAAAAGTCGGCAGAGATACAAACTCGTTGGAAATATGAAGAGTGTTATAATAAGTCTCGTTAGCGAGCAAGCGGCGGAAAGGCCGAACGTGCCCGGCGAGCACGCGGCGAGCTAAGCGCCATGTTTGCCCTCACAGTACAGATTGTGTAATCGCCAGATACCGCTAATTGCCTCGACGCGCCGCACCTATAAACCACCCTGCGATCACATTATTATTGTTACCATTTAGGATTTCATGATTAGTGGGTTATTTAACAAATAACCATAGCTGCCCTCTTGAAATCAATACGGCAAAGGTTTCTTGCAATCAATTTTATAAACTAATCATTGAATGAAATGGTGACATACTTTCATACATCAATCTTCACAAACTTAATATATTATCCTATAAATCCTATCCTAAAAGTAACCTTTACGTTAGGATTTATAGGATAGGAAAGGAAATAGGATATACGAGTAGGTGTAATCACTACATCAACATCTCGATAACGAACGGAATAAACATCAGTTAGTGCACCGACCACATGAAGGGCTCTAACCCAGCGCTCGCAAAACTATGACGCTCGACCTGACTGTTTGACTGCGAACAGCGAATGCGTTGAGACCCTGATTTGTGCATTATTTTTAAAATTAAATTTTATAATATATTTAGTACTACTTTCTTCTTCTTCCTAATTTGTGATTATCGTCAGTAGATCATCTGATTGAAGTTTGCATACTAAATCCTTTGTAGGAACTTCTTATCTACTGCCTGATTCCTTAATGTCTTTAGTCCAATAAATAGACAAAAATTTTCGAATATAAACTAATAAATAATCATCGGTGCTTGTTTTGGCGCTAACTGTATTTAAGTCTGCTAGCGACTCCAGCGCCGGCCCAGTGCCGCGCTTGGTCGCGAATGCACCTTGTCAGCTTACAAATTGACGTGAATTGTTGTCGGGCGATCTTTGTCAGGCCGACTGCGCCGCACGCCCGACCCACTGCTGCACCTAGGCAGATAGAGTTTACGCTGCTGGAAGTGGTAATACCCAAAATTCACTTGTTTATTGTGACTTTTTCATATAAATTGCTACTAAGTTAGTAACAATGCCACGTAAATTGGAAGTAGTTCGTAATCCACATATTTCGTAGAACCAGCAAGATCCTAACGTCTAAATGTGTTGGTACGACAACCATGCACCAAAAAGCGCAGTGTTGGTCGACTCTTCCTCTACTAGATGGACCAAGCTAGATGGACCGTCATTCGGGTTGTAGCAGGCTGCGCGATGCAGTGGACTAAAAAGGTGCTTGGAAGTCTTTAAAAAAGGCTACAATGAAGCAACTTTGTATTGACCGATTGCTGACGTAGTCTCCAAATGAACACAAACATATCTGGGAACTTTATCATCCAGTAAGTGACAGTTCCTTGTACAACATTTTAGCAGCGGCCGGAGCGTGGCGTCGCTCGATTTGCCCCTGATCTGTAATTAATGGTCTATTATTCACCTCCCACTTAGCCGCACAAATGGAAATCATCCAAACCTGAGCTAGGCGCACAACCATCTAACTGTACACAGTAGTGCAGTGAATCACTATCAATAGTTAAAATTATTTAAAATTATTTCTATCTAGCAAACTTGGGAAATAAATTAAATAAATAAAATTTCTAAAACTAAGTTTGTTTTAGAACTTTTATTTATTTAATTTTAATACCGTATCGTACTAAAATCGTGGAATAACCGTTATTACATGCCCAAACCATCTAAGCATTCCTTTCTCGATGTAAGTCATTATATTTTCTTTTACACCACACCGTTCTCTTATCATACTATTGTTAATTCTGTTACTCAGTTTGAATCCACACATACTCCTCCGTGCTCTTATCTTTACCGCATTTATTTTACTTTTATGATTCTTCAGCCAAATCAAACTTTAACTACCAGATATAAGTATGGGCATGTGCTGATGCCCACACTTCTAACATTCACTTCTATACACAGCCAGTCTTGCCTGAAACTTCACACAAACCATTCTTAGCTTGAATTTTCAAGAATCAAAACTTGCATCTGTCTTTGTTCTAATCTATAATCTAGCATATACCTTTCTTGTAGTATAAAGCACAAACAGCACTGAATAACAATATAACATGATAGTATCTACATGCGATACGTCCGTCCGCTCTGTGCACACATACGCTCAAGCATTCGCTCTAAACGAGCGGACAGATCCAAGACGATACACGACCAATAATCCGTTTACTTTTATCTCAACCCCTTGTTCAACTGACCAATACCTAGTGCACTCACACGCTACCGTGAGACAATGAAGTAAGGTCCACTATCGCTCAAGACGGCTGAGAGGTATCTTTGTCGGTTGTGTCCATCAAAGACGTTATTACCTGAAGGATATAAAGATGGCGGCGGGCAAAGGACGGCCCCGGGCAAATGAAATGCAAATATCTGTCGCGAGGACGGAGGGATGCGCTGTTTGAGCGGATAATTTCTTATTAGAGGAATCTACAGCCACTTTGTGCTAAGACGCTGAGCTGTGCGCTGCTACAGACCGAGTAGGTATACTGTACTACTTAACTATACACATCTACGAGTATGCCGACCAATTTTAGAAAGCTGGAAAGATTGGTTTAACTATTTGTTGAAATGTGCAAATCTTTGAAACTACAATCAATTGCACAACCAGTACAACATAGTCAAACTACTACCAAGATGAAAAATTGCATCAGTAGGTATTTGGTTGCCTAAAAAGTAGTTTAATAGATAGTAAAAGCATTTTTTAAAATTTTAAGATGGCGATCCTAGTTAATCCTAGTTAATAACTAAATATTTTCAAGCGAGTCGCTCGCAATTGGTAAATGCAGGTGTGTTTTGAAGTCATTTGATGACGTGACAGACGTGTTTGGTGAATGATGGATCATAAAGTTGAAGAAAATTTTGTAAATTTTTTTAAATTTTGACGAACATTAAATTGTTCGTTTGGCGGGTATGTTATCAGTGCTATGTTTAACTATACTGCTATACAGACTGGGATTCGCTGACAGCGCTGTGAGCGCGGTGCGGGCGCGGGGCGGTTTACGAGACCAGTAAAAAGCGCAAACTGTTTGTTTACGCGCGGGACGATTGAAACCGACGCTATAAACTGCTCCTTTATGTGCGGACCAAATTTTTTAACCTCTTTAACGTGATTTAACTTTAGCCGAAGTAATACTTTCAAAGAGCTGAGTTTGTTGTGGCCTTCTCCTCAGAGCGGGGCGTGTTTTCTTTATTCGCTGCTTTTCTTTTAAGTTAACGCGTTTGGAAAACTATCATAAACACTTTATGTTGAGGAGACAATTGAAACTTTAACATAAAGGAACGTAATCATTTCAAATAGGACAAGTGGTTTTGAGCATAAGTAACAAACAGAAATATGTATTAATGCAAAACATTAAATTAAAAATTTAAAAAACCCCCGACCCATATTAGAAACATGAAAAGAACCAGTCAAGACAAATTCAACGAGCCCAAACTCGATGGGTTTACTTAAAAGTTAGACCTGGGTCACGTCTCTTACCTTCGAGCCTTATCATCAGACCAGCACAGTGGTTCCAGAAGACATTAGTGTGTCAAATGACACGTCTATACATATATACAATGATACACAAACACGTCAAACTTATAACACCGTCCTTTTTGCGTCGGGGGATTGAGATTTTTCTTAAATAGAGTATAGCAAGCTACCCTTAAATGATAGTAGCTCTATTGAAGAGGGAAATCCTTTCATACAGTGTTTTGTTATATCTTCGTATATAATGGATTAAGCAGAATTTTCAATGAATCGCCCAGTCGGTGCGACACTTCCAACAACTATCGTCATATTAGAGCCAATTTGTGCTAACGGTAACAAATTATAAACTAAACCTTTCTCAGGAATCAGTCTGTCAATTAATGATAACCTCAGGAAAATACATTCAGCATTCTTTGAGTTTTTCACGAACAGGAAGATAGACAGACATGGCGGGGGACTTTGTTGTGTTATATGTAAAGAAGAGAAATTGCTGAAATTTTTGGCAGCTTTTAGCAGCACAATATTACTTCATCATCATCATCATTATCAGCCTATTAACGGCCCACTACAGGGCCAAGCCTCCCTCCTTATAGGAGAGGGGATATGGAGCGTACACCCACCACACTGCTCCTGAGGGTTGGCGGGTTTAGGGTGATAATGTTTCATATATTGATGATCACTATCAGATGTTGATGATAGTGATCATCAATATACCGGGACCGACGGCTTAACGTGCTCTCCGAGGCACGGGGATGTAACACCGCCAACTTCCCGACTCCGGGCTTGGAAAGTACTGAACATTTCACAGAAGAATAAAAAGCTTGGAATTATTCCATGATCCGACCTAGGAATCGAACCCAGGACCTCGTGGTCGAAGCTACATAGGCTATCCACTAGACCAACGAGGCAATATTGCTTATAAACCATTAATAGTATAAGTAAATAGAAGCAGTCAAACTTTTCAATAGTAGGTAACATACCAATTAAATCAACTAGAAATAAACGATATCTGAATTGAAGTCATTCTCACCGCTAGGAAATTTCCAAGCAATACAATTGAATTGGATATAAATAAAAAAGTGTCCACAAAAGCGGTTTTGTACGCGATCGAATATATCGGGACGGTCGTCCCGGAGCGCTGCGGTCCCGCGCGCAGTATCGGGACAATTAAACGAATATATTATTTAACAAGTCTCCACCGCCGCACAGTTTCGTTCGCAAATATCGGAGGAGCTGTAACAGAGACTTGTTACATGTATGTGGAGTGTTGTCGGACCGTTCTGTCGCATAAAACTGTTACTTGGCTCAACCGACACAACTGTTTCGCGTTCAAAAACGATTCTCCGAAAACGTATATATCTCAAGCCCCGAACGCCCGCGTTTTCATCGGCGTAATTCCTATTCCCGTGCAAAAACAAAGCTACCATTTAATGGTTATATCCAAATCTCAGCAATCCGCATTTCAACAGCGTGGTAGGCATAACCTACAATGCCCTCGAAAGTAGATGAACGGATGAAGTATTATTCGGCAAAGTGTGAAAGGCTAAGACAACGTACGCGAATGTGCTTACAACAATTATTCCCAGCAAGCCTCAATAAATCTCAGCTAATCCATACACATAGTTCTTTGCTAGCTATCCATAAGACTTATTTAGACAAATGTAGTTCAACAATACAACAGGCCAGCGCTTCTCAAATAGAGAGTGAAACATCCAAAATTACACTGAAGATTGGTACTTGATCGACCTTCGATTTTTATCGATTCGATCATTTAATTCTCACTTGCACTACAATGAACGACGTACGTTTAATAAAGAAAGAAAGAAAAAAAATATTTTTATTTAATCAGACTTATACTAAATTATACCAAGCAATAAAAGTAATAAAGTAAAACAAAGACTGACCAAATAAAGGTTTCACACTCAGCATTGTCCTACAGCAAGCTGCAGCGCTGGTTTTCAGGGATACCTTTAAATGGGTTTAAAAAATTAACAAAATGTTTAAGACGTATTACTGTAACAGAAGGGACAACGTTTTCAATACAAAAAGGCTCTATTTATATATTTTTTTTTTAACGACTACAAGTTGGCCCTTGACTGCTATCACACCTGATGTTAAGTGATGATGCAATCTAAGATGGAAGCGGGCTAACTTGTTAAGAGTAGGATAAAATCCACACCCCTTCGGTTTCTACACGACATCGTATCGGAACGCTAAATTGCTTGGCGGTAAGTCTTTGTCGCTAGGGTGGTAACTAGCCACAGCGAAAGCCTCCCACCAGCCAGACCAAGACAAATTAAGAAAAATCTCAATCTGCCCCGCCGGGAATCGAACCCAGGACCTCCATCTTATAAATCCACCGCGCAAACCACTGCGCCACGGAGGTCGTCAAATTATAAATATATGTATTATATGAACAGTACAGAAAGACACTATGAATATTAGCAGTGCCTTACAGCTTCACTTCGAATTTTTAAATGAAAGTGCATTAAACGTTCTTTAGTTTAAAGGTAAAAATGACTAGACATATTCTAGACAAGCACAAACTTATATCTCATCATTACACAAGATAATTGCAGTCAAATGCAAGCTTACCAATAAATAAAAGATATTACATAGAAACCAATTTCAATTAAGTACCTGCCTGCAATTGTATGTAGCTTTAATAGTAAAACAATTAATGGTAGTTAAATTTTTTTTACTAAGTTTATTTTATATACAAATTATAATTAGGCCACCGTATAACTTTGAGAAACACTGCATTACGCAATAGGATACAATATTGTAATGAAATAATAGAAAAACGTACGCAATTCGTTATAAGGGAGATACATAAATTAACCGACGTCGCGGACGGAGGCGGTGCCAATGTGTTGTCGCAACTTGATTTACAGCAATGAACTACCAGTACATACGAATGAACTGATAATATGCGCTTAGGAATTAATAGAACTGGCTTTTCGTCATAGCGTTTCTATAGATTTACGATACGCTACTATAGCCAGATATACTTTTTTTTTATTGACTACAAGTTGGCTCTTGACTGCTATCACACCTGATGTTTAGTGATAATGCAATCTAAGATGAAAGCGGACTAACTTGTTAGGAGTGGGGCGAAGATCCACACCCCTTTCGGTTTCTACACGACATCGTACCGGTACGCTAAATCGCTTGGCGATACGTCTTTGTTATTAGGGTGGTAACTAGCCACGGCGAAAACCTCCCACCAGCCAGACCAAGACAAATTAAGAAAAGTCTCAATCTGCCCCGCCGGGAACCGAACCCAGGACCTCCGTCTTATAAATCCACCGCGCGTACCATTGCGCCACGGAGGCCGTCAAAATCATAATCAATTCGGCGTTTAGTTGGTTTTGATCACTTTCAGCGATCATTTGATAGTGATAATGATAATGATGATAGCCAATAGACCTGATATAGTGATAGTCGATCGATCAGTACGCAATCATTGTTGATATTACTATTCCTCATGACGATAACCTCGTGAAAGCCGAAAAGGAAAAAGTATCAAAGTACTTGGACCTTGCTCACGAGATTACCGCCATGTGGAATGTTGAGTCAACTATTATTGTTCCGATAGTCGTTTCAGTCCATGGTCTTTTTGCGAAAAGCTTCGACCAACACCTTAAGAAGCTTTCGCTTAATTTTTGGATCAAGGGTCGGATACAGAGGGCAGTAGTCCTTGAAACGGCGCGTATTGTGAGGAGGTTCCTCACTCTGGAGTCCTGACCACCGGTTGCTTGGACCCGCAAAGGCCCCGCAAAGGCCCCGCAAACGGAGGAGAAGATTTTTTTTTATAAATTTTTAATAGTGTTTTTATATATATTTTTGTATTACTTAAAACATTGTTAAAAATTTTTAAAAAATATGTAAATTTAAATATAAATGAGAGAAAAAAAAATGATGATTATAATTCGCTAAGCCAGAAAATAATTAAAATTATAAAAAAAAATTTAATGATAAATATTTATCAATACAAATCAAACGTGGGTTCGTTTGATTTGTATTGATTAATATATCATCATCATCTCGATCGATTTACTATAAAATTAATGACTTTATTAACGATATTCTACGCTCTATGATATCTTAATAATTTCAATTAAGTACCTACCTGTAATCGTATATTGTATACATATGCATACATAACAGCTCAATCAGAAACCGCGAAGTGGTACTTACAAGATTTGATAACAGTCTCCAGGACAGGTGAAACTATGAACTAGGAAAATGCTCTCTTCTATAGAGTTATAGATCTATTGGCGGGTAGCGGGTAGCGGGCACAGAGGCGGCTAATGAAGGCTGTATCGGCTGTAGTGGCGGATGTGTCCGCGATACCGCGCTAAGACAACGCTGTACCACGCAGCCTTCGCCCCACGGACGTTATAATACTCGTGGATGGGGTATCGCGATATTTTTTTTTTATTGACTACAAGTTGGCCCTTGACTGCTATCACACCTGATGTTAAGTGATGATGCAGTCTAAGATGGAAGCGGGCTAACTTGTTAGGAGTGGGACGAAAATGCACACGTCTATCGGTTTCTACACGACATCGTACCGGAACGCTAAATTGCTTGGCGGTACGTCTTTGTCGGTAGGGTGGTAACTAGCTACGGCGAAAGCCTCCCACCAGCCAGACCAAGACAAATTAAGAAAAATCTCAATCTGCCCCGCCGGGAATCGAACCCAGGACCTCCGTCTTATAAATCCACCGCACATACCACTGCGCCACGGAGGTCGTCAAATTGTGACTATTACACGTAAAAACGAAAAACAGTACAAGATCATGGACGAGAGATCTGTAAACCAAATTTACAATTATTAACATGCTTAAAATCAGTTAAACGTAAGAGCTACTAAAACAAAGTCCCTGACTATATATTCTAATAGGGTTACTAATTGCTTCGTATCGATGAACTAGGACATCTAAGTAGCCGCTACCTTCTCTAATCCGTTTAACACGTTTTGAAACTGAGACACCTTCAAGAGAAACACACAGAACTTTATAACATTTTAATAAGAGTACCTATGTCGTCCTACTCATATTATGTAAAAAAATTAAGTTGGGATATTTCATAAACGATAAATAAATAAACAAACATTTTGTCCAACTTACTTACCTATATCAAATTTGTTGTAGATCGACATGGGACCAAATAGGTGGTTTAAAAAAGTAAGTAAAAGTACCGCATCTACGCAACAAGCATTTCGCACATCCGCGCGCCGACGCTACTCACATAAATAACTTATAGGGCAGATCGGATCTGGGTGATTTGTTGTGTTATTTACGTATTGGTCACGTCTGCTGCCCGCACGCTACCCGCATGCTGCCCGCACACTGCCCGCACGTTGCCCGCACACTGCCCAGTCAGCGCCACTTGAGGAGTCTCTCAAGCGACAGACGTTTCACCTAAATTATATTTGGCGTAGGCGTATGTAATACCAATTACTAACCTTGGCGTGTATAGATAGGTCAGCGTCTAATTTTCTGTAGGCAAAACTAGACAGATTTATCATCTTTAGGATAAGATCTACGATTTATAACGAGAACCTGTGATGGTCAGACCATAGTAACATTATAAAAGCTGAAAGTTCATCTATTATCCTTTAGCCGTATTGTAGAATTAATCATAAAATCTTAAATTAACAAGATCAAATTGAAATTTTAAAACGCATAGTGTAAAGTATTCAACTAGTCAAATCCTTCGATTTGATACCCATACTGAGGGAGTTGTGAAAAAATACATCATCCGCCATTTTGTAGCGGCAATTATTCTGGACCGATTTTCGTCAAACAGCTAACCACCAAAAAAAATCACTGCCCGAAAATTGGCTTCGCACGTCAAGTAGAGAACTATGCAAAAGGTCTCATCAATATACTGTGCAGATCAGTGTAACTATTTCCCTAACTACCATTTGCAAGTTGCAAAAGCCCATAGATTTGAACTCCAATGAACCCATCAAATTAGTTAATGTCATCTAAAAGGTAATAGATGCGTCCCATCACATCCCATCGCAATAAAGCCTCTCCATAAATTCCCTATTTATAATATAATAAAATTTATAACCGCTATAATCCGCTGCGCCATTCCACTCCTAACTCATGCAGTACCATACTACAGTTAAGAGTGCGCTGGCCATCTGCCCACAGGATGAACTTGGCTTACAAACATTCGACAAAAAGTATACTGACAGGTTCATTATTGCACTAATTATTTATTAAAGGTATTTCAAAGATACTTATTTGACATTATGTTCTGAGGACCCAAATTTTGCTGCGTCAATTATTTTAATTGATATCTAACTCCTACATTTTAAAATAATAAATTTCAATACTAGTTACTACTACACTAGACTACTTCATATACTGTATAGTCTAGTCAGTCAGACAAAAAATTAATAATATAAATTTTAATATTAATATTTTATTTTAAAATAAATTTTATGAAACGTATCTAATTTTTGTGTAAAAAAAATTAGTCGTAATTAAATTTCATGATTACGACAAAGTAGCACATGTATAAAGTGGGATAGCGCATCCTTAACAACTCTCCAACATTGCACGTACTACTACTAACCTTATGTTTTTTGTCGACCTGCCTTAAGTAACCCCCAAAGCTTTGACACCAAAGAAGTCTCTATACATAAGAAAATAAAGGTTACTTTTGTATAAAGTTTTTCTCCAATGAAAGTAAATGTAATGCTCAATAACCATCGGCACAAATAGTATTAACAACAATTGATTTACATACAAATTGCTTTACACAGTATTGCTGACGGAATAGCGCGCGTGACGCGGGCGCGTGTGCGGCCACGGAGCGGGCCGAGGCGCAGGCGGAGGCGGCGGCGGGTGGACGCAAGATTGATTGTCCTGTTGTCGCGGAAGACAATCCTAAAAGATCTATCGCTCTTATCGCTATGTGATAATAGATCCGACGGACTTAATTATCACTGACGGTATTTATTGTGTCGTTGATTCATTTATTTTTTTGTTAGTCCAATGGATATTTTCGTTGTTCAAACGGAGACGATATTTCGTCTGTTACTATACTATCTACACAAAATTTCTATTTTTCTCACTTTTTTCTAGTGGCTTAACTAAGTACCTAGTATTTTTTAATTTAAAATAGTTTCCAGAGAGCGTACATAATTTTAAATTAAACCCAAATTTAAAACTTAAAATCTCAGAAAACTACTATCATAGAGTTACGATAGTTTCTGGTAGGTAATTCTATTTACTTAGTAGTTATAAATTACTAAAACGATTGTAGCCATAAAGAAAAATATTTGAATCGAAGTCGCGTCGTTCCCATGAGTTTAGACACGCGTTTGCCGCTATAATTCAAGTCTCGCTTATTCCATAATTAATGACATATTTTTGACGTGACAACGTCTTATAATTCGATAGAGCCGACTGCATGCACGAAAAAACATGACGTCATACGTCGTTACCTCGCTTTGAGGCGTTCCATGTAAGGCTTGAAGTGCAAGCAAGAGCGCGGGACGAGCGACAAAGAAGCACAATCGGCCTTTGCGTTCGGCAGCGTTCGACATCCGTCTATTAAATATAATTATTAAATATATTAATTTTAAATTAAAAATTAATATATTTATTATAAATTTAAAATATAAATTTATAAAATCAAAATCAATTATTTTATTAATTTAAATTAATATTTATAAAAATATACTTAAATTAAAAATTTTAATAACCAATTAAATGCTACCATTCCATCAGTATTTTCTTGAGACATTGTCACGTTCAACTATCGTCAGTAAACCGACTTTACAGACAACCAATTTTTAATTTGTAGGTATGTCATAGACATGATTAAGGCCGCGCGTCTCATAGCTCGTGTACAAAAGGCTACGTTTCCCCACACGAGGGCGCCACTCTCGGCTCACAATGACAGCACCTGATTGCGTCTCATCGTTCCATTGGAAGCGGCCGAATTACCTTCCGACATGTGCATAAGAATGATACGAGATGTCATTTAGAAAACATAAATCTCGTTTGAATTTATTATCGAATGATTGAAATTGCCACGCAACTTTGTATCGTAAGATTAATGAGAAGTCTTGAGCAAAACGTAACCAATGTTTAATCTGTGTAGATATTGTGAGAGCTTTTAAAGGTAGGTATATAAAAAGTTGTTAATTCTTGTTTTTGTATTGTATTATATCGAATTGAATTGAATTATCTGTTTGTAGTGACTTTATTGCCGGTTCAAAAGACAAACTAGCAAGCTTACTTCGAAATACTTAATTCTAACATAGAATTAATTATGAACGATGTATGTTTAAACTAAAACGACTTTGACTTAATGACATCCTGATTTTGAAATTAGTTTTCAGTTTTCAAAGTACGATAGTAGGTAATCACACCTTGAAAACCTCAATAAGAAATTAAGTGAAGTTGGGTAGATATTTAACATGTTGATGTAGGTACAACTCAACCATCATCGTGAAACTTTTCGTACACGTCATTGGCACACTCGTGAAATGAAGGCATCCATGGCGCTGTGGTATGCGTAGTGGTTTTATAAGTGGAGGTCCTAACCCAGGGGTTAGATTCCTGGTTGGGCCAATTAAGATTTTCAAATTGGGCCAAGTTCGGTTGGTAAGAATTTTCGGCCGTGGCTAGTTACCCTCTACCGAGAAAAAATGTAGTATTCTGGTACGATCTGGTTTAGAAACCGAAAGGTGTGTGGATTCTATTCTACTCCTAACAAGTTAGCTCGCTTCCATCTTAGATTGCATCATTATTTACCATCAAGTGTGATTGAAGTCGAGGACGAACTTATAATGTTCAAAAAAAAAAGAAAAAAAACGAACAAACTAATGAAGCGGCACTGGATAATCATTTCCATAAAAAATTTTAACAAAAAATAGAACCGACTCAAAATGCACTAAAAAGTAAAAAATAACTGTGTCATTTAGTTGCTTTAATTTACTTAAGCATATCTATGAAGTCAGTGCCAGCAAGTTTAAGGAACAATTATTTAACATAGTAAAGCAGTTCGTGGGTTCTAGGTAATGTCCTTAAAGTAGAAACCTTGGCTGGCATCGATTCCTAAATATGCTTAAGTAAATTAAAGCAACTAAATGACAGTTATTTTTTACTTTTTAGTGCATTTTGAATGGGTTTTATTTTTTGTTAAAAAATTTTATTTCTTACTTTTTAGTGATTTATCGCCACGTAACGTACTCGTGCTATACTGTCATAGTACACGGCACTTGTAGCCAAAAAGCAACCGATACTTACACAAAAACCGAAATCGCTACAAGTGTGCCTATAAAAGGAGAATGCCAGATCCTAACCCAGAAATAACACAAATTATAAATATACTAAAAATATCCTATTATTATATAAATGTTTTACAATAAGCCATTTTTACTGTTAGACCTCGGAATAAAATTCCATTAAAAAAAGTAATTAAACTATCACCTTTTAATGTACACTCTTTACCCAAATTTAAATCTTTATTGTTGCACTGGGTTCTAGCCTTTTAAATCGTTTTTATTGTGTTTTCATCAAATGTGGGCTTTAAAAGGCTAGTATCCAGAGGCGTTAAGCCTGTTTAAAATGTATTTCATGAAGCTTGCGACTATTATGTCAGTTTGACAACTATACGGAACAACAATACGGAAATGGACGATACCCAAAGATTGGTCCTTGTCGAATACTCCGAGTTCTAGAGCTTTTAAATGTAATTTATATTAAATAGTAAGAAAAATGCAATAAAATGATGCATAATACATTGTTGTACAATATGTTTTTATTAGTGGGTTAAAGTCCTATACATTGTCTGGCATTCTCCTTTGAAGAGTCCCTTTAATTTTCCTAGGATATCATCATCAGATCCTAACATGATGACATCTTCACATCTTGGAAGTGTACCCATTCTAATAAAAAAAATTATGAAAAGAATTATGAAAATCGGACAAATCTGTAAAAAGTTAAGCGTGGTCATACATAAAAAAATATATATACGTGTCTAATTGAAAACCTCCTCCGTTTTTATAACAATCACCGTATGAATTATGAAATATTTGACCAAATTCTCTATAAATAAAAACTTAGTATGATTTACGCCCCAGAGATATCTTACTGTACCAGTAGCAGCACACAATGAGCATATCCTTTTAGTTTATGAGGTCGGTTAAGTGGCAGTAGGTAGTATAAGTCGGCCGCAGCGACTGCTCTCTATGCAAATACGATGGACCTTATCTGCCTTCAGCCCAATAGGTATCGCGGCGATCGACCTTACGCGCAGTACAGACAACAAAAACTAAGCTAACTATTCATATATACAAAATTTTTAAGTGATTAAAAAATCATTGAAGCGTGAGTGCTAGTTATCCCTTATTTTGTTAATTCATCCGTTATTAATATAAATATTAAGCTACATGTCAAAGTTACTTTCATTAAATCAATAGTAATAACATTGTTATAATTCATAACATCTGTAAAAATATTTTATCTATAGTGACTTTCAACAGAAAAAATTATTTATATTAATTACTTAAAAATAAATAAAATAAAACTTTATTTAACCTATTGAAAGGTAAACGACGATCTTTTATTTATCATACTAATATTATAAAGGCAAAAGTTTGTGTGCATGTGTGTTACTTCTTCACGACTCAACGATTGGAGCAAGTAAGCTGATGCTAACTCCAAGCCAAATATCCAATATCTGTATCAACAGATAGTGATTGCATAAATGCGAATTAGTTTTTATGCAACCACCATCTGTATCAACAGATAGTGGTTGCATAAAAACTAATTCGCAATTAAAATTAATTTTAATATCAATTGTTGCGTTTTCTGCAATCGCTACCGTCCTTGGTTCGCGAATTTCATTTTTTCTTACTTATATGACAAGCAGCCCGGATAACGCATATGTTAATAGGCGGGCACAATAAAAAGATACGACAATAAGACATACATATTGTCTTGTTAATACAATGGCCACCGTCAAATCGTATTAAGGGTTTTTCTTAATATTATGTAATATGAAAAATGGGTTAGTAAATCCTCAGCTATGTTCATGGACGTAATAAATAACAAATATTTCATGCATACTGACAAAGAATTAGCAGTGGTTTGGGCGGAGTCTTTTGGTTATTTTCCCTCTCGTAACTCTGGATTAACCCCCTTATTTTAGCCTTATTCTAATTCTGAATGTGCCCATTTGTTGTTTCTTATTTCATATATTTCGTCTTAATTTCTATAAGGAAGTTGATGTTTTTGGCGCTGTATTCTCATTACTTAAGTAGCTATCGTGCTTATTTAAAAAAATGTTACTTGTAAATAATTTGTTTTATGCACGTTACGTATAAAATACTTTTAGAACCCAGACATAAAATTAGCGCTTTAAAATAGACTTTTTCGCTTTATAATATTTGATAAAAGAAGAAGAAGAAGAAATACTTTATTGCACATAAAAATAGATATAACAGAAACATGAAAAAAAAAGGATTAAAATAAACATGCAAAGGCGGCCATTATTGCTAGAAGCAATCTCTTACAGGCACCCTATTGAAAAGACATTTGAGTATCGTAAGCGGGGTGGTGCAATGAGAACATTTGTTATTTAAAAAAAAATTACTTAAATTTATTATAAATATAATATTTAAAAATAAATAAATAAACTACATAAAATAGTAAACATAATATAAAAGTGTATATAAATAATATCAATATACATAAAAAAAATTCATATAATTATTTTCTATTTAACGTCAAATAGTAGCTTTTCAAGCGAGACTTAAAAATGGGCAGCGAATTACTCGCGCGGACCTCGGATGGCAGATTGTTCCACAGCTTAATAGATTTGGAAGTGGAAGAGTTACTGTAAAATTTCGAATTAGAGAAAGGTAATAATAATCGATTCTCATTACGAGAACGGAGATTGTGAGAATCAACATCGCGAATGAAACGGAAACGGTCTTTCAGATAAGAAGGAAAGAAAGGATTATAAAGGATTACCTTGCTAGTAAAGAAATTTTAAAATAAACTATAAAGAAATTAATAATATTTTAATTCCAACAATAAGTTCTATAGTTCTATTATATCGGCTGGTTTCTTTTATATCTTTGACGACCGAGTGGCGCAGTGGGTAGTGACCCTGCTTCTGCGTCCTAGGCTGTGGGTCCGATTCCCACATCTGGAAAATGTTTGTGTGATGAGCATGGACGTTTTCCAGTGTCTGTATGTTTATCTATATGTATATATTATAAGTATATATGTATAATACATATAAAAATATTCATCAGTTATCATAGCACCCTTAACACAAGCTACTTATAAGTACGCTTACTTTGGGGCTATATGGCGATGTGTGTCCTATAATATTTATTTATTTATTATTTTTATTAATTTATATCATAACAAAATATTTAAGGCAAAATCAAATACAGTCTTTTATCATATCATCTTGAATCATTTGAAAACCAGATTAATATCTGTTCTGCCTGTCACAGTTTTACAGCTTAAATGTAACACCGATTTGACTGAATTTTGTTTCAGAGATAAATGAGATCTTAGAAAAAACATGTCCTACATTGTATCAAGAAAACACAAAATGAATTTTCTCGCGTGTAGAGTAACGATCGTCCGCTAAACGATAAATAAGTAAGTATGACTGTTTACCTTTTAACAAAGATAACAGTAATATAAGTTGCAGTATGTCGCAGCGAAGGTGCAAGAAAGCAGCGTGAAACGTGTAAGAGGCCATTAATCGTGCGGCGATAAATTCTCGCGGGGCCATAAATCGCGCGGGCTGGCTCGCCGCTGCGCTGTCCGCCCACACTCTGGTCGCACCACAATATTGTTTTCAACTCTCGCTTTGCATTCAGTTTCCTGTTGACTAGAATAAACTTGACACTCCATATAATATTGCAATCTTAAATCTATAGCGGTTGGTATTAGAGATTTCATTAACATTATTATTATTAATTCATTATTTTAATAGCTGTACTCTGTAGTTGCAACTGTGGCAGTGTGACAGC
Source organism: Mycalesis mineus (assembly GCA_034621355.1). Classification (NCBI taxonomy): domain Eukaryota; kingdom Metazoa; phylum Arthropoda; class Insecta; order Lepidoptera; family Nymphalidae; genus Mycalesis; species Mycalesis mineus. Next base: position 130,574 of record CM067892.1, on the reverse strand, counting down.
TGTTTCTGTAGTGATTGTAGAAAAGTCACTAAACTTCATCCAAATTATTTCTTATTCAAAAATCATAATAGAAGGAATGCCTATCAAAAGGCAGTAAATATTTACAGTAAAAACACACACTATATTCTTCATCATCCTGGGTCTTTTTCTAGGTATATTGCCACCTTAACTGAAAAATATAAATATTTTTGAAGTGATAACTTCTTGTGGGATAAACCGATTCGATACGTAACGCGTTATGGCGCCAGTCTGCCTGGCTTTCATTTTGCTCACGTATAAGGCAGCGGTAGGCAGGCGCCTCCCCTCTCACTCTTACCCACAGCGCTAGTAAATAAGTTATTACTTCTGTCGAGCGTCAGACGTAAATTTTTTTCTATTTAAGGAGAAAATCCTTAAACACCTACGTTTAACGAATACCGAAACTAGACAGTCTATTGTTCGTTTGTGGTTTTGAACTTAAACTATAACTTTAAACAAACTTACCTCGCTATTCACCACACCACCTGCTGCGAATCCACGCGAGGAGCAACTCAATGCCTCATATCAAAGGTTATACAGGCGGACCTCCGTCAATTTGACTAATTGGCTTTCCACAAGTTGCGACGGCTCAAGGAGCCGCTGACCGCACAAAGCGAACAACAAATTGAACAACTTTGCTTGAGGCTCCGCCGCCGCCGCCAACCGCCGCCCGCCGCCGCCCGCTAGGTTAGGAGGCTCCTCAAGTTAGCCTTTAAGTTATATTATTTTCAACTTAATAAATGCTTATGTATTAGTAACGCCAAGATTACCTAAATCATCAACAATAGTCACTTTTAATGGCCCACTGCAAGCCCCTTCTTATGGACGGAAATTTCCTTGCAAATCGTATACAGGAGGGCGAGCTTAGAGTGATAATTTTCTCCTGTTTGATTACCACTATTAAATGTTAAACATTGATGATTTTTGTAATATTCGGAATCGATAGCATACCGCAATTTGCATGGCGTATTCATACCAAGTTCCTAAATCCGGGAATTTTTGCAGACCCCCGCTCACTTGCCCACTCGCCTACTCGACCTACCACCCAACAGCAAACAGTAAGTGTCGGACAAAAGGTCTTATTACACTTATTTCTGTCTACTAGCCCTGCAGCATAAGCTCAGAATGTTTAAAGCTCAATATTTCCCAACCCGACTCATGAGTAGGACTTTTTAATTTTAAGTTTTTTTTTTTATCGACTACAAGTTGGCTATCACACCTGATGTTAAGTGATGATGCAGTCTAAGATGAAAGCGGGCTAACTTGTTAGGAGTACGATGAAATCCACACTCTTATCGGTTTCTACACGACATCGTACCGGAACGCTAAGTCTCTTGGCGGTACGTCTTTGTCAGTAGGGTGGTAACTAACCACGGCGAAAACCTCCTACCAGCCAGACCAAGACAAATTAAGAAAAATCCCAATCTGCCCCACCGGGAATCGAACCCAGGACCTCCGAAGGTCGTCAAAATAACTAAACAACCATGACTATAAGTGACTAACTAATTGAACATAATAATAATAATATAATAAAAATATAACCTTTTTCGGTATTTTTCATTAAAATACAGTCACAAGAACCTGTCACTATAATTACATAACATAGTGAGTCTTATACCGCACCGACCGGGCAGTATAGTTTAAATTGGCGTCCATTAATACATATGAATGAGGCAACTTTGATTGCGTGCACTCTGTAGACTGTATACAGCGTGCTCCTGTACGAGTGTATACAGCATGTTCCGTGTTCAGCTCACGGCGCTAGTGCGCTGGGCGAGACTTTGAATTACTGGTGCCTTGAATTAATTACCATATGCCTTATATTAAATATAATTATTTTAACTATTGATATGCGATTTTATGGGGACTTAAAATATGTTTAAAATGATTATTATTTTTGATTATATACTCTCATTGCATACCGTAGTTTGGACAGAACTTAGATTAATATATTCTAGAAGAAATCTAAGAAAGTTAGATTAATATATTCTCATCTGTACAATGTCTGTAAGAAATACCTAATGAATAAAAAAGAATACAAACAAATCAAGCATTAGACAATTTTCTCACATCACCAAAAAATAACTAAAATCTTAAAACCACCATTAGTTACTTATCTACCGTACTCATTTATTCGTGGAATATTTAAGTTTCAACATAGCAGGAATGCACCCAAGCGCATCCAATGGAACCGTAAGTAGGTAGGTGGGACTGTAAGCCACACCGCGTCCACATTCAGCCGGCTTAAAGTGCTTAATTCAGCACCGGTGGCTTCATCTCACGCCACGGCTCGCACACACAAGAAACTTTTTAATTTTGCTACAGACAACAGGCGGATTAACGTCCACTTACCTAAGGGACTTAAAAATGCTATTATGAGCTTCAAAAATAAACGTAGTCCGATTTGAAAAGTTTAAATGAATATTCACATGCAATATTATTTTTACAAAGTCATTTTACAAAATTGTTACTTTTTCCAATCTCAAATTATGTTCCAGCCTTTTGGGGTTCATATTTTACAAAAAAAATTTAACTAAAAATAGAACCGACTCAAAATGCACTAAAAAGTAAAAAATAACTGTGCCATTTAGTTGCTTTAATTTACTTAAGCCTATCTAGAAGTCGGTGCCAGCAAGTTTAAGGAACATTTATTTAACGTAGTAAAGCAGTTTGTGGGTTCTAGGTAAGGTTCTTAAAATAGAAACCTAACACCTTAAACTCCTAGTTATGCTTAAGTAAATTAAAGCAACTAAATGACACAGTTATTTTTTACTTTTTAGTGCGTTTTGAGTCGGTTCTATTTCTTTGTTAAAAATTTTTATTTCGTACTTTTTAGTGATTTATTGCCACGTAACGTACTCGTACTATACTGTCATAATATATTATATGGTATACGTGGTCATACATAAAAAAAAATATACGTGTCGAATTGAAAACCTCCTCCGTTTTATTTTCATCGGTTAAAAATATTGTAAAAGATCAGTAATTCGACACGAATCAGTTAAATCTTACAAGAGCAATTAAAAAATTCGTATTGTAAACTTTTAATTAACTTGTGATTAAATTATAAAGGCTTTGATTGATTGTTTGAGTTCCAATCGAATTTGTAAGTAGCTTATGCCTACTTTTCTTAATATTTCTCAACTATTGCAATTAGCTGTTTTTTACACGATAATGTACATTATATCCAAATAACCAATACAGAAACTGTAAATTCGAACAGGGTTTGTTATGGGTAGTAGTACGAGTGTATTGTGTTCTCTGCATCACTCAATAATTCCATCTCAATAAACCTGCTTCCATCTGTTAGCATACTCGCGGAGCACGGAGCACGGAGCACGGAGCACGGCGCACGTAAGAAGCGAATTTCAATCAAACAGCCATCAAGACGTAACGCGCGGCGTCTTATTGTGAGGAAAAATGGCCGGCAGGCAAACGACCTGGATTGAAGTGCAAATGGAGTAATTTCGCCTTCTGACACAGACTAAACCAAATGGATAGACGAATTCGCGACTGGAAGCGAAGGGATCGTATCGTCAACTTGGTGTCATGTCATTAATCTATCTACTATCATAATAATCAGTGTTATAACAACATTGCTTCACGATTTATTTAATGTTCTAAAGTTGTGCAGTAGTTGTAGTATTGTTTAATAGTCTAAAGGATGATGCGCGATTTTGGTTAAAATTTTATTCAAATTCATTTATTTAGACTTAGTTTACAAGCAGTAAAAAATAATTATTGCAGTGACTTTACCGTCGCCTCAGGTTCTGCTCAAAAGAGCCGGAAAGAAATTAACATTGGACTTTTCAAATATTAATTCCTTATAATATTAAACATATTATATTATTATACATAAAATTATTTTTTAATGCTACGTCATATGTGATGCGTGTTCGTGAAGTCCCAATGAGCCGATTTAAATATTTTTGTATCATTCTGCTATGACGGGAAAAAAATCTTTTCTATCTGACTGTCGAAATATTTTCAAAATTTTTAACATTACCTTCTGAAATACTCTTTTGTGAATTTTTATACACGTCTTGTGCTGTCTCTTAAACTAGATAAACTTATGACGTATTTATAATATCTACTGTGTGTTCCTTCTATCGCTCTCGACAGTCTTTGCGCCACTCTCGCGGGGAGGCTGGGGTGTGCTGAAGACGAACAAACATAAATTTGATTAGGGCAGGTTCCGTAGCAATCAACAAAGCGAGCGATATTTTGTTTGCACGTGGCTTGATTGAAACCCAAGTGACGGGAAGATGTTTTGTTTGGCGGTACCTATTACCTACCCCTATCTACCCCTACCTACCCCTAGCCACGTGTGGATGCGAGGAGGTACGGCGTATCACGAGACGCTTAATTAAGCAGCGAATGTGTAGCGTTTCAGTGGATTTACATTTTGAAATATTATTGTGCAAAATGTGTACTTTATTGAAAATTAACATGTTAATGTTTGTTTTTATATTTGTTTATGTAATTTTCCTGTTTTATGCTTTCTTACTTTTGGATTAACAGCATCTTTATTTGTCAGTTACACATTAGAATTTTACATTACAGACATAAACTCTCTTCCAGTAGAATACCTATTCATCGATGACTACTTGGATACTAGGTATTTTAAGAAAACACTTTTGTTTAAATTTTGTATAAAAATTAGTGCACAAGACCCGACTTTCCTAAATCATACATTTAATTTAGCTCATGATATGACAAAAATTTATTATTTTAACAAACCTTCGACGTCAAAAAAGGTGTGTTATAGGTTTGACGTGTCCGACTGTAGTATTGTAACTTCTAATCAAGTAAACCGATTATGATGCAGTCGTTTTGTTTAAGCGCCAACGTGTTCAAGCTGGCTTAGGTAAAAACAATAAAGATCCGATAAACCAATTCAACGTTTTTATATATTTTACTAAATTAATGTCTATATAGCTGTCGGGGAAAATAAACAAAAAATTAACTTGTAAAGAAAAATATTAGACAACAAACAAGCGATCGTGTTCACTAATAAAACTCCCTCCCCGTGTCGACAGGTACGAGCACACGCTTCGGTATGATTTTATTACGTTTGTACAAATATTTACATCCCCCTACCCACCTTACCTCACCTCCTCCTCGCTCGTCCGCTGATCAATCTACACCGAACTCAGCAACGACTTTAGAAAATTACAAGTTATACTTTGGTTAATTGATAAAATGAAATCACGACAATTTAGTTATTTTGCCCCAAAAATGAAAAGAACGGCTTAGTATTACACTTTTTTTATTAGGAACGAGCCTTTATAAAAGTAAAAGGCTTAATTAATTACTAGCAGTGACTCGTGGTTTCTCCCGTGTAGATCCCGTTCCATTGGAAATATCGGGAAAGCCATTCTTAGTCCACATCACAAAATGAGTAACTATTTCAAGTCAATAGTTGGATAGCCCTACCGTGTACCTAGTTTCATAGACAATAAAAAATATCCAGAATGATATCTACTGTTTTTAGTAACAAAACACACGCCCGCTATAATTTATTTTTTATCGACTACAAGTTGGCCCTTGACTGCTATCACACCTGATGTTAAGTGATGATGCAATCTAAGATGGAAACAGGCTAACTTGTTAGGAGTAGGATGAAATCCACACCCCTTTCGGTTTCTACACGACATCGTACCGGAACGCTAAATCGCTTGGCGGTACGTCTTTGTCGGTAGGGTGGTAACTAGCCACGGCGAAACCAAGCCAGACCTAGACAAATTAAGAAAATTCTCAATCTGCCCCGCCGGGAATCGAACCCAGGACCTCCGCCTAAATCCACCGCACATACCATTGCCCCACGGAGGCCGTCAAATTTGGTTTGTATCAACTGCCTCTTATATCATGAGTCATTATAGCCCTAAGATACTCTCTACAAAACGATGTAGATACTCGTGTTCGCCATAAAGATGTATGATTTGAGTTGAATGATAGCAACATTGTACGGGTAGGTATAGTGTAGGTATTATGAATGAAAGCAGATAAGCGACCACTCATTGTTATAATCTGCAGAGCTACACGTGGCTGACCCGCAGATTGCGTTCCGTGACGCGGCGTAAGCACTATGTCGTTCCTATTTACGTAATTACTGCGCAAAATAATATGTTTTACGTTATGTTAATAAAACAGGAGAAACTGTCTGTCATTAGTTTATTAACCAAGGAAAACACGGAGAATTTTCTCTATTCGACGCGTACTTATATGGGATATGTGTACTTCTGAAATATTTAGTCCAAAAATCATCATGTTAGGGTCTGATTATAGGATTCGAGGAAAATCGAAGGAACTCTTCAAACTTTATAGGTACTTTCAGTATTTTATATATAGCGATCGGTATTTTTAAAATAACGTATTATGATACTCATAGCTTAGTACGAGTAGGTTTTACGTATGTTCGTTGTCGATAAGTCTAATATAATAATAATAAATTTTACGAAAAAAAATTCATAGATACTTATAGCTGCAACTATTGTCTAGTCTATTTCTACTCCTCTATGAGAAAATAGGTCCTTATTTTCTCATAAAGGAGTAGAAATAGAGTTTTAACCCACCACGCTGCTCAAATGTGGGTTGAAAGTCTACCCGCGTACATACATACATAAACATCACGCCTTATTCCCATAGGGGTATGCATTGAATACATCCCTCCATTTGCCACGGTCCTTGCATACTTCCTTAGCTTCTTCCACTCTCATTAATCCTTTCATACAAGATCGTCGATTTAGGGTACTCTTGACCTGGCCATTATTTAAAATGTCCTGAATTTGATCCAGGAACATAGAACATACCCGCGTAGTTACCGATTAATTAACGGAATATTAAAAAATTAAATCTAGGATATGAGATCTCTCTCTAGAATATCATCTATTTCAAATTTCAGCCTAATCTAGACAATAGTTCCAGCGTAAAAGAGAAATAAACATTCATTTCTACGAACTTTCGCATTTATTTTATTAAATAGGATTAGTGAAATGTAGAAGAAATGTGTGATAAATAACATGAACGCTATCCTATTGTTTCATTATCAAGCTCGGTTTACATCGGTAGAGTACAGAATGTAGTCTGGAATACCGTCAATATATATCCAGTATAATACATACGTACTTGCCTTTGTCCCGACATTCGCACAGAAAATATACCTGCAAACACGCTACCCACTTAAATAAAGATTTCACTACACAATAATTTTAATGTTTCCACATTCACGCAAACTAGAGCTTAGTAGGTATCTCACTGTGATACTTATTTCTATAGTTTTTCACAGTTTTTTACAGCCTTGTTAATAACATTTCTGTGTTTGATATTTGTAGAGGTGAGAATAGAGGGAGAGTGTCTTCCATTAAAAATAACAACCCAACCGGGACTCGAGCTGTAAACAGTTCCGAGGCGTGAAAACAAAAACTTAGATATGCGATACGTTACTTAGTAAATAAGTACAGAGTCAAGGGGAAAACAAAACTACAGTTCTGCTGTAAATCTTATGGGAGTGCTTCCTTTTTACCGTTTGCTTTGAGCGTAACAGAAAATAATTTGAGCAATTTCCTTACATCAAATAAAACATTAGTGATTGTACTGAAATTTATTAAAACTAAAGAGTTGATAATTTAAAAATATTATTATCAAATAGTCAACACTTTGAGTAATTATTTTGTTCATTACAAGTTTCTCGACTGCAATCACACTTGATGGATAGCAGTGATTAGAAATAGAAAGAAAAAAGTCCTAACAGAGTTACCGAAAACTTCAATGTTTGCGACGATAAAGAATAAGTCAACAAGGCAGCAATACAAACAGTGTCGGCAATAGTTTTATTATGGCTGTCGTCTCGTCTGCGAGCACCTGTTTCCATTAAAATTTCAATTACACTCAGCGCGGCGACATTACCGCGGCGTGTTTGCTCGCACTCGGCGCCCACGAGCTGCTCTCTACGCCACTACACGCTACACGCGGTACCGCGTACAGACAGCATTTCATTTTAAATAAGTAATGACACAAATAAACAGAACAATCTGTAAAATATAATCTAAATGTGACTAATATTTAAAAAATTGCATACATTCTACTATGTATGGATGAATTTTTTTTTAAGAAACCGTGTCCGGAAAAATCTTTGTAACACCAGCGCTGTCATAAATTTGACGTCGATGTCTGTCTGTGTGTGACAACGTAGCGCTCAAACTGATTTCGATGCGATTTTTTCATTTGGAAACCAGTTTCCTGACGGTGGTTCTTACCTATGTTACGTTATAATATTAGTCCAAAATGGCCTACAAAATAGTGGATTACATATTTTTTACAGCTCCCGCAAAATCGGTATATAAATTCATAGGGCTTGATTTGTTGAATACACTATGGAAAGTTACAAATCCAAGTTGGCTGCCAGGAAAAAATTACCAATTAAAATTAGATCGAATTTTTGTTGCCAATGTTATGTATGTTCGCATTTGATGAATTATTTGACTGTCGGTAAAATTATAGACACGTGAGACTTGACGCCTGAGAGAAATAGACGCTGGGAAGCTCTTTATAGAAATCGCTCTTCTAACGAGCTATGTGCTAGTCTAGTAGATGCCTCGCGAAATTTGCTCCATTTATGGCATTTTTCTACTTAACTTCAGGTGTTTGTTTCCTTTCCATCAACCATTACTTTCTACAAAAATAAATACTTACTTTATGTCCTAAATAAAACATCAATGATTTGCGTTTTAAAATTTGTTTAAAAATAAAATCAAATATTTCGACCAATTTTATTCCATGCTGACGCGTTACATGGCGCGGTTGGTGAAGCTTCAATTCCGAAAGATGGTACGAAAATAGAAGCAGTTTGGGAAATTATGTAAAACGCGTCGGGTCGGTCGGTCGGGCGGCGGACCGGTGCCGGCAAAAACTGCCTCATTGAATATACCGCGGGAAAAGTAGCCGCAGAACATGCTCACACAAGCACGGTGCCTGACACGCTCGACGTACTAGTAAACGATCTATCGAAAATGCACAAGATAGAATTTATTTCTTCTCTGCAATGTTCTATCTTCTGGTGTAAAACAAAGTCGTGTTAGTTAGTGTAGGAAACACTTTAATTCGAGAATGGTTGGATAGATTTACATAAGCTTTTTTTTATTTGTTAGATTTATCATCAAAATAACAAAACAATTGTGACGGAAAATCATTTACAAATAAAGTACACATTTTGTGGTTCGACATGAAGTGGGGCATTCCAATAGGTCGATAGGTAATGTCGTTATTACCCAAAGACAATATTTTTTGTAACATCTGGTAGTCGAGCGTGTACCAGCCCTGCGGCAGGGTCACTCGGAGAGGTCAACTCTTCAGCGCTAAGACGGCACCTCCTATTCCGTGTCGCGAGGGTTAAGTGCGCAAAAACACCCGCTCCGACCCGCGGCACGCCCCGCGCCCTTCACACGAGGAGGCAATAATTTTTCCCATAGGTAAGGGATTTTGTTTACCAAATACCTAAAATATACTCTACAATTGGAAACAATTTGTTTTTATTTTTCCTTCCCTTTAATATACCTACCTACTAGCTACTATAGTTCTTACGACCACAGAAGTAAGTAGTATAAGTGTATCTATAAAAAAGTAATAAATGTTACAAATTCCTTGTCTGTTAAACACCATTCATGATAAATGCCTCAGTTAAGCCATCGGTCCTGATATGCAGATAGCATCTGATAGTTTCATTGCAAAGATCAATCATTATTGTCATTCTAAATATGCCATTCCGCATTAGAATCATGAAATCCTCTCCTATTTGAAGCCCTGGTGCTAGGCTATTAAAATAATGAGTTGCTGTTGGGACCTTAAATGGAAATCGTCTAAACAAAACACCATCTTGTTAGGTGCATTTGCAGCCAATTCAAGGACACTGCCGTGTAAGCGACGGCCTAAAAACCGTGCACACGGCACCACCGCACGAAGCACTGATACTGCAAGATCTGCATGCAAGACTCACGTGAACCGCTGTTACCTCTAAAGTTAGAAGCCTACGAGGATCACTTCTTGATCGACCGCCGATCTGTAGTCACCTTAGAGTTTGCTAGAGATTAACTTCTTGTTGTAAAATGTAGAAGATCAATCGTTGTTATTTTACTCGGAGACTGCTGCGGTAAAGCTATTGCACAGAAGTTAAGCACATCGGCGCGGTCAGTACTTTTGATGATGATAGCTTTTTTAAATTTTTTATTTTTTTTATAATCATATATTTATGAATTTAAATTAAAAAAATAAAACAAACTAAAAAACTTTGGATTTTGGTGAAAAAATTTGTTTATTCATTAGCCATCAAAACAAAATGGCGGTGTTCCCATCAATAGGGGATCAAATGAAAGGTCTAAACAAGTAGAATACAATTTACCCATGCCAAATTCTGACCGCGCACCAAATGGCTGATAACAATTGTTTACAACACTTCGGTAGTACAGGACAAGAAGAATCCGGTGCATATTCAACCTCAATATAAAGCGCAGCCACTAAATGGCGTATAATAATGGTATGAAGACGTTGGCGAACAAAGATGCGAATAAAAACTAGAACAATAGTAAAAAAAATCTTAAATAAGTATGTTACTTAAAAAGTTTTTTTTTTCTAGTTTGTAATTATCAATCGTTTTACTTAATTTGTATTGTTGTTATAATTGTAGATTAATATTGTAGACATAGTATATATTGACAACTGTATTTTACGATCAGATCGTTAGAAGTTAAATGCAATAGCTGAATAAATAAATAAATAATTATTTCTTTGGTAAATAATTATTATGTATCGTTTGCATTCTTTCTAACCCCTAGCTGCCTCCAAAAACGTTAGTCACTAAAACACGTCCTACAATGATTCTCTCGCACTCAGCAACCTGAGGCACTTATTTAATGGCCCTTTAAAATAAAATAGGCTTATAATTCAGTAGAAGCTAGTCAACTTGACACAGATTCCAAATAGTACAAATAGATCTGCCCGCATCGCTGGTAGAGAGGCGGCGATGAGTCCCTCGCGCGGCGTGCTCGAGAGCGAGCGGGCGCTTTGTAGGTGCACATACGTGACCCACTCGCCTACTTGCGACCAGCTTGCACTTCGTGATTTGATGATTAATCAAATTTTGAATACGAGAGCTTTGGGCTCGTCAAGCACCATGTTGATTCGATGCGGCTTGGTGTGTGATGATACCTCTATCATCATCATATTAATCCTCAGCAGATCTAGGCCAAGCTTTTTCCATATCATCATTATCAGCCTATTTTTAACCGACGAAAAAAAACGAAGCAGGTTCTCAATTCGATACGTATATATTTTTTTATGTATGACCACGCATAACTTTTTACAGAGTTGTCCGATTTTGATAATTCTTTTTTTATTAGAAAGGGCACACTTCCAAGGTGGTTCCATTGTCATCATGTTAGGATGACAATGGGACTAAAAAGTAAAAAATAATTGTGTCAATTTGTTGCTTTAATTTACTTAAGCATATCTAGGAATCGGTGCCAGCCAAGGTTTTTACTTTAAGGACATAACCTAGAAGTCCTGGAACCCACAAACTGCTTTACTATGTTAAATTCATCATTATTAGCCCATTTTACCACTACACAACCAGGCCATCTTCTATGTAGGAGAGAGGATAAGGAACTTATCCACCACGTTGCTATATGCGCTGCCGCTGTTGCTGTCCAATGTGGGTATTCAGGCTTATACAGGCTTTAATTTATTAACGATCACTATCAGATGTTGATTATAGAGACCGGAACCAACGGTGTATCGTTGTTTCATTACATTTATACGGGTGTTACACCACCAATATTGCGACTCCGGACATACACAAATTTTACTGAGAATTTTAGAAGTCAAGAAAAACAAAAATTCCACAATCTAAGATTCGTACATACATGGCTTTGAACACATCCTCGTGATCGAAGCCACATAGAGTAAGCAATAGACCAACCAGGAAGTTATTGCAGTACCTATATACCGAGACGTCAATATTTACCAAGTGAATACACCGCGAGCATAAAGCGCTATGTGACGCAAGGTTTTGAAAATCCTACCTTAAAGTACACCTGTCGTAGCGAGTACCTGTGTGAGGCGGGGTGCGGGCGAGGTGCGGTGGGCGTGGCGCCACAGGTGCCGCCTCACCTGCGCAGGTAGCCCCGCCCACCACCTGCCCACCTGCGCTACGTGCTATAGGTAAGAGCACGACACTCGCTCTGTACCTGCCTACTTAAGGCTTTATTATCTCAACAGGTAGGTACCTTAGAAAATAAATTATTACCTACTTAACAAGAAACAGGCTTTCTATAAATGTTTTCTAAACTACAAAATATAAGATTGTTGAGATGATGTTTGATTAATGATAATTTGTAAGGTCAACTTTAAACTATAAATACCATCAGTCAGACAATTTAAAGTTTTGCAACCAAAGATAGACTAGAAGTAAGACTACCTAATTAGAAGCAGTGATTCTAGATACTTAGTTTGACTAGCACACTTTTATATTATTGTAACCATAAGGCAAATAAAATGAAAGTTCGTAATGGGTAAGTACTTATTTATGTAATACTTGCTGTCTACTGAGCAGGTGTTTGCTTTGCCAAAATTTTTGGCAGTTCCGCTAAAATATTATAAGCAATGTATCCTTATACCAATTCTTAACAACATACCTACTTCTAAAGGTACCTAGATTTACCTAAACATAATTCAACCCGCACACATAAAATCTACAAAATTAACAACTGATTGAAATGTTTGTTTGGATGTCTAACTTTCAAAAACATTCTAAATAGAAGAAATAATGTGATATATATCTACCTAATATAAAAAGTTATGTTTGCAAGTGGCTTTCCACTCGACATAATGAGACGCGTAGCATCGACGCGCCGGCGGCACGTAGTAATGTAATTAGTTCATCGCCGCAGCACCTACTCGCTAATTAACCTCAATGCTGAGCCGTGGAGGCTGCGAGCAGGCAGCAACAGGCCCTTTACGTACTTATAGACTTACCTACTTAACCACGTAAATACATACAATTGTACTTAATTGAAAAACATGGCTTTTGGATGCCGATGGAGTAAAAACACGACGGTTTTGGGCCGCCTATAGGGTCGACCAACTATTTGCGTTGTGGGGTCATAATTCCAGCACCTGGAATCTGTGCTACGGCCTTTCGCTACGCCATCGCTTTTTGAAAAAACACATTTTATACAAAATAGTATAAACTATCCACTAACTGATTTGCTTATTTCCAAATAAAAATTAAAATACCAGAATGGCGCAACTCTACCTACTAAACAGCACCGGCACCTCGAAATTTTACATTTAATTTGAAACGAGCCGGCGGCCAACATCTGGCAACACCTCAACCCTTCCAAAAATTATATCATAATAAAACACTAATTGCCCGACGAGTTCCGATAGCGGCAAGACGCCGGGAAATAATAAAATTAATTAATTAAAAACAAAACGACTCGCCGCCCTCTCACTTTTTTCTTCCTACAAAATGCGTTGGAGTGACAAGGACAGTCGCGGCGTTCAATCATAGCTAAGAGAAGCTAGGATTATTTCAATGTTTTCAAACGAGACGATATTTAAACATAAGCTGTCTTCAACTTAAATACAATAACTTACCCGAAAAATAATTTTCAATGATATATCGCACCATGCGACGGAAGTGATATAATTGAGAGAGCGAGAGTAAAGTAACGTTGTCGTTAATTCAAATAATAAAATTAGATGATTAAATTTGTTAAGTATTATCCGAGGTTCGACGCCCTTAGAGACTTTACATGTCTCCAATCTCTACCTAGCCCTCAGGCTCTATCTAGCAAAGCTTCTGTATTCCAAATCCCCTAGTAAGTAAGTTTGTGGTTCGCTTTAACTAAACAAATGTAAGTACAATCGGAAAAATAATGATGAACCGATAGATAATAAAATGATGAACAGTATCAAAGGAGTGCGGCCGGCGACAAAGCTTCATTGACGCAGAATATTATAATAAATATTAGCGCAAGATTTCCGCGCACCGATATAATTGGCTGAAAATGAGAAAACTTTTTCAATTTCCACACAATACACAGTACAGCGCCAGTTTTAGAGTTTAGGTCGCGGCGGATTAGTCGCGACACAATTACTTCTGATCTGAATTGTAATTGCTACTTGCTGATTACTACTTGCTACTCGCTACTTGCTGGTTGCTACTTGCTGAGGGCGACTAAACGTTATTGTTTGTGTGGATCGATTGACATTTGTAATTTTATCTAAGTGAAAATTATAAAATCGATCTAATTCAAAATTTAATAAAAATAAACAATCCAAGTCAAAAAGAAAATAAAAACATTTTTATAGTACTGTAAAGGGAGCTAAAAGATAAAATTACCTAACAACAACTGTTCGACGGCCGAGTGGCACAGTGGGTAGTGACCCTGCTTCTGCGTCCTAGGCTGTGGGTTCGATTCCCACACCTGGAAAATGTTTGTGTATCACACAAACATGCATGGATGTTTTACAGTGTCTGGGTATTTATTTATATATTATAAGTATTTATGTATAGTATATATAAAAATATTCATCAGTTATTATAGCACCCATAACACAAGCTACAAGTACGTTTACTTTGGGGCTTTATATCGATGTGTGTAATTGTCCTATAATATTTATTTTTAAAAAAACAACTGACAAAATAAACAATTTTAATTAAAGAAAATATAAATTAAATTATAAAAAAAACTTAGTTTTCTTTCTCCTAACAATAATTTTTATCAACCCCATTATAATAAAATAAAATGAACCGTTAGGGGTATAACTTAATAAACCAAAATAAAACTTAAATAACTTTTAGCAAATCTTTCGACCAACCTTTCTAAGCAACACCGCTGAACAAACTTGATTAGAAAATTTAAAATGAATCAAAGAAAAGGCGGCACCTAGTGTCGAAGCGACTGAGTTTTATAATCCCGATTGCAAATTGAATAATCTGAAACAATAAGCGCGTCCGTTTGTACAGTGCCTACCGAGCCATTAGCATTCGAAGATGGGGTGAAAAATTACTGAATTATGAGTTTACTTTTCAACCGAGTTTTTTTTATTTATTAAAAGTTAGCCCTTGACTGCAATCACACCTGATGGTAAGTGATGATGCAAACTAAGATGGAAGTGGGTTCATTTGTTAAGAGTAGGATGATATCCACACCCCTTTCGCTTTCTACATTACATCGTTCGGGAATGCTTAATCGCCGTTAATTGTTGGTAGGGTGGGTACTAGCCCCGGGTGAACCCTCCCAGCAGCCAGACCTGGATCAATTTAAAAATCTTAATTTTCCTAGCCGGGAATCGAACGTAGGACCTCCATCTCACAATTCCACTGCGCACACATATGCGCCACACAGGTTCCACAGCAATTTCCTAACACCACAGTCTAAAGCCACGTGCATCCCGCTTGGTGTTTATCACTCCACTTGTTTGGAGATTCTTAAACTTCTACTGACTTCTGACAATGATAACAAAATCTATATAGATAGTTACAATTTTAAGTTACTTCTCTCAATATCTAAGGGGTCAAAGAATTGATTAGATCGAAAGAAAGAGACTCCGATGGACGAACCATCGCGTACAGAAAGCAGTAGACGCACTCATCTCAAATATCATTTGCACCGCTGCTAATATGAAGTATTGGCGTAACACCATAAAGAGAGCTTTGTCGTTAGGATGCCGCAATCCTCAATGCTAAGAAAGTGACTCGAAAAGAAAAGTCGATATTTGTATACAATGTCGAGTAAAAAGAAAGCTGACCCGAACCGAAAACACACAACCAAGATTTCTTATCTGGAATTTTGTATTTCCATACAGCAATAACCCAGCTACTGCTACACCTGAAAGACCTTTAGATCTATACAAAAAGGATCCTTTCACGAGATAAACTAATTTCACTCTCATCCAAACTCTCGGCAAGTACAAAAGGGTTGTTACACGAAGTTGCAAAGAAACAAAAAGCGGTAAGCGGAGGGCCCTCGGAAGACATACAACAGGCAGATCAATAATAGCGAAGAGACCTGCCTTGAGCCAATTAACGGACTTATCTTGAAATAACGCGATCCGAGGGGAGTGGAGAGAGGGGGTTAGCTTGGCTGAGAAAGGAATCAATCTTTCCGGCAGGTTCGACCGGACGACGACCTTTATATGTAACGATTTTGCTGGTAATGTCGTATCCTCTTTTTGTTTCAGTGCTTCGCCGACTAGCGACGGTTGCCAGTCAGCTTCGTCAACTGCTCTCTATCTTTTGCGAGACGAAATAATTATGCGGCACTCGTGTTCCTGATTCACTCTCTGATGTTCCTCAACCAAGACTTCTTTCTGTGACCAAAGACTTTTCTACCGGCAACTTCTACGCCACTTTTCTCAGTCTGACGATAAGCAAAAGTTTGCGTTTCTGCTTGATAAAAAAAATCGTATTGATAAAGAAAAATCTGCTCTGAAACGCGAGCGAGACCACTGATTTGTTTTAACTAATTTGTTAACCAACCTTATCAAAGCTCTACTTAATAAAATCACCGGCTGAAGAAGATTGGTAGAAAATCAACTGTAACCTACGCTGTTTGAGATTGAAATTATTTATAAGAGCATAAAGTGTGGTGATAAATCAATAAAAAATTTAACGTCGTCGGAAGTCGTAAACGCTATACAAATTTTCAATAGCTCATATTATTTCACTTACAATATTAACAGACAAATGTCGTACAGTATAAAGCGGTGCAGAAGGATCGCCAGCGGCGGCGGGTCGCGGTTCTAATTTAAATATCAAAACTCATTAGGCGCTCGCGGTGCGCTTTGATTGCCGACTTACGGCGCCGCTACCGGGGCTGATGATGAACAGCTCCAGTACGTGACGGCTTCCAGAAGGATTGGACCAGTATCCGTAGTGGATCGATAACACGAAGGTCATGGGTTTGGTTTCTGGCTAGGCATTTCGAGGTTTTGGATTGACTACTCCAATCTGAAATGGCTAAGGCTTACGATGTTAAATTTATCTACGATCACCATCACATATTGATGATAATGACCGTTATCAACGGCTTAACCTGTTCTAAAGACACGGGGGTGTAATATATCCAACTTTTCAACTCCGATTCCAGAAACTGGCAATCATACAGCGCATTTTTTCCCAAACAAAATGAGCTGTAAGCTGTTGATGAAAGAAAAATTATTATAGCGGAAAAAAGTCCTGATTTCGTGGCATCCTTTCGTGGTCCGGAAAAATGCTAGCAGTAAAACAAGTTTCTTGTTGGCTTTTCTCAGCAGAAGCTGATTTTCAATGCCTTCGAACTAAGATTTTTTTTCATCTTGGATTTGAAATCTTTTCATAGTGTACTCGTCAAACGCTTTCATTTGATACACATATTGTGGGACTTGTGAAAAATATTAAAAAAAATTTAACCAACTTTAAAAAGTAAAAAATAATTACATCATTTAGAATCTTTAATTTACTAGCATATCTATAAATTTAAGTTATTAGTAATTTGTCGTCAGTAAATATTAGAAAACCTGCTCGTATTAAACTTTAAGTGTACCATTATACGGAACTTGTAGCCAAAAAGCTACCGTCACCGAAATCGCTGCAAGTGTGCCTATATTTGTAGAGTTCCTTCGAAATCCTAACTGTGAGACCGTTTAAGAATACCCTTTCTAATGAAAAAAATATTATTGGAATCGTATTACCTACTCTGCAAAAAGTTATGCGTGATCATACATAAAAAATATACACGTCGAGTAGAGAAACTATCGAGTCGAGTTAACTAATTAAGTTACTCAATCTAAAATGAAAACAATGAAAGTGTAAAAATAATGATCGAGTCAGTTTTTAATCACAGTAGCCGATACCCCTCTCCGTGGACGGAGGGAGGCTGCGCGAGGCCGCTCGTAATTAGCAAAAATCGCGACATTTCATCCGCTGTCAAACTTCTGCGCCTCAAGAACCTTGTACATTGGGGGATAAACGTAATCTGGAAATAGACCTTCTAATATGAAGAAAAGTGACATTTCGTGATTTAAATACAATGTATTTGTTTAATTTGATTTTGAACGAAAATTTGTCCCTGCACTGAGATCATACCCCAGTGCAATTAGCCTTAAAATTAACATAAAGTACAAGAAAATCGCAGTAGAATGAAACCCATCAGAAAATGAGGTGAATATCATAAAAATGAAAGGAAAAATAAATTACGGGCGGTCTGTGATCGAGAAGGGGTAGGGGTTGAGGGTTTAGGGGTAAAAAACGGATTTTCTCGATTTCCGGCAAAACTAAAACTCTTTTTTCACATAACCTCAAAATTTATGTGAAAAATTCAAAAACCAAGTTTTTCGTTTTATATTTTTATCTTTGACAAATAAAATTTTATTTTCATAAAATTTGGTGAAAACTTGCCTTCGGCCAATTTTTCGGTGGAAAATTAGGTTATTTTTTCGATATTCATTCAAAATAAGGTGAAAAAATAAATATTTCAAATCAAATAAATGTTTGGGTTTGTGTTTGGGACATAAGAAGGCAAGGCAATCGCCCGTAATTTATTTTTCCTTACATTTTTATGATATTCTCCTCCTTCTCCAATGGGTTTCATCCTACTGCGATTTTATTTGGTTTCAAAAATTAAATGCACTGGTCTATCATCCAATATTAACAGCTGACAATTTAGTCAAAGATTACTGCAATTCCACTTGGCAAAGCATAATCATGAATATGTCTTGATGGCGAATAATCATGAATATATGTCTTAAGTTTAAAGCGTCTTGCGCATAAAACCAGACCATTCACAAAATATAAAAGTCTAAAGTATAGAACTCAGAACTTTGCAACTATAGATCCTTGCACATACTATCTATATATCTTTACACAGGTATAACTTAACTTATAACTATAGATCTTTACACAGCTCCTACGGCTTTGAATACAGTGACAATAAATGAAAAAAAAAACAAAAACTTCAAAACAATTTTTTTCAAGCTTACTTTACCAGCACTTTTTAAACGTTATGTTAAACTACTCGTATTTGTGGTGACTCTACCACAGGCTCTACTGTAAACATGGTACCCATATATAATATATATAGGTACAAAAAATAAAATAATAATTTTATTTATCCCATTTAAAAAGACAAAAATAATATCAATTTTGACAGCGCTATAACAATGTTGCAATGGACAAGGCTCTTTATCCAAACGGAACTTTCCAGTTAATTTGTTTTGCAGCAAATGACCGGCCCTTAATGAGAATTAAGGTGTTTATGGGAAGGGCGATAATTGAGGGAAAGTGGATTTCATTTCATTTCAGTTATTAATGAATTAGCGACGGCTGCTAGTTTCCGCCGGAAGTTATGACCCTCGACTTTATAATGTCAAATAATTCGTCTAATTGAGTTTAAGACAACTTATCATCTGTACTTAAATACAATAAAACAATAGCAAAGCAATTACCGAAGATTAAAATAGGACGATAAAAACTTCAATCCGCCCTGCAGGGATACCTGGCATGGCATGTAAGGGGAAGAGATATTTCTAGTCGATTGTTGTGAACTTTTGAGTTTCTTGCTCTTCTCAGCAAAATCTGCCTTGCGTGCTGGTGGTCGAGTCACTACAAATAGTCTAACATAACTTTTCAAAAGTGTTTGTAAATTCCACGATAAGCAAGACACACATTTCCGTTAAACACGGGTAAGTATGTTATAACAAGTTTTACTTTGCCCGCTTTTTTGCTTGACGGGAATTCAAGCTTGTTAATCCTAGTTTTAATTATTCATGCAAGTTAAAACCTCCTTAAGACAATTCACAAAGACGCAAGACGTTTGAGGGGCGAGAGAGAACTGAAGATGCAGCGTGTACAGGGAATAATTGAAGTAGGTAGGTATTTACCTAGCGCGGTGAAGGCGGCTCGAACAATGAGCGCGGAATGTTTGAAAACTCGGACAAACGGAATAATTCAGCGCAACGGAACCTCCTCAAAGCGGCTCTGAACATCGCCGCGCGGAGATTTTTCCGCGACGCGAAGTCCAGTCCAGGTACAAGCGACCGCGGGATTTTTTATAACTATAAAAATTTTCGTAAGGAAAAATGTGTAATTTAACTGGTACCATTAAATAAAATTAAAAATAAACACTTTTAATAATATATCTGAGATACTTACACAAATTTTCATACAAGACTTGGTTTTTCTGACATTTGACATATTTTAATATAGGCAATACTGTACAGTAAACGAACAAGTGTACAATCTTATAGTGTTTGCCATAGACGTATGAATGCAAAAGATTAATTTTCTCGCCCAATAGTAAAGAGACGTCCTCTTCGAATACAAATTATTATGGTCGTCAATTGATAGTGCAATTGCTATATAACTCGTAAAGTAGTGAGTCTTAAACATTGAAGAAACTATGGGAAGATAAATCCCTCTTTGATGAAAATCTTTAGGATTAATAAAAAGTTTTTATGATCAAGCTACAGTTGTAATGATTATGATATGAATGGTTTGTAGTTATTCATCTGCGGTGGAGCGCGGCCGTGGCCCGGCGGTCGATTCGTACTTAAGACGGAGCGGCAATTACCCGCCGAACTGGAATCATTGCCCTCCACTAATTAATTCCTCCCTCTTTTAATGTTCAAAAATCGCGGCCTCTAATTAGGTTTTAATTCGTTTTATTGGGCCCAGTAATGAAATAATGGGCGGCTAGTGCCCGCGCCCGAGCGCAGACCTGTTTTATTGCGAACCTTTCGGATATTTGCAGTGCGGGCCCTGCGCCGGTCTGCGCCTAATGTGCCAAGTTCGAGCGGCTTCGGCACTTTCCTTTCTAACGCCGGGTTATTGTTTATCGGTATTGCCTTGGAACGGGCCCTTGGAAGGCGAAACAACTTGCAAGTGCTAATCTTAATTTAAATACCTAACAACAACGATACAAATAAATAACAATTGTATGGAGGTACTTTATAAAATGTGTAAATCATAGGTAATCTATTGCATCTATGCTATCACAAGAACGTCACTACTAAACAATACTCACTATAAATTAGCATGCGTATCTCTTGGGTATATAATTTACCCAATCGCTTGAAAAATATATATCTAGAGTCGTTTATAATTTCCATGCCTTAATTTACCTCTTTTGTTCACTTTTGTTTGAGGTAGTTTGGATTTCACAACTATAATTTGAAGCTAAGAAATAAAAATCCGATTTGGGTACAAAAGAGCTCGAACTCCTTGGTCTCGGTGCGGGGAGAGGGTGGAGGGTACAAAAGACCGCGATCGAGTACACTTGGAAGTTGTCCCTCGGTCCGATCGGCCGGAGACTTGTACTAATCTAATTACGCGGCCTTTGTATCGCCGCGTGTTTTTTCAGACATATTTTTTAATATTCTTTCTCTTGGCGTTTCCGCGCTCAAAGGCGGAGCCGAGTTATGAAATTGTTGGAGCGTTAATTGTAGACGTCCAGCGGCGAATATTAAAGGGGCTCGTGTGCGCTCGGCTTCGTGCCGACACTGATACTTGCAGCCGAGATACTGCGCTTCTTAGCGAGAAGTACCTTCAGTTGACAAGAGCGGACGTGGCCTAGACGCCGCGCTGACGTCCAGCGGCGAATATTAAAGCGGCTCGTGTGCGCTCGGCATCGTGCCGACACTGATACTTGCAGCCGACATACTGCGCTTCTTAGCGAGAAGTACCTTCAGTTGACAAGAGCGGACGTGGCCTGGACGCCGCGCTGACGTCCAGCGGCGAATATTAAAGGGGCTCGTGTGCGCTCGGCATCGTGCCGACACTGATACTTGCAGCCGAGATACTGCGCTTCTTAGCGTGGAGTACCTTCAGCTGACAGGCGCGGACGTTGTCTGGACACCGCGCTGACCTTCCGCGTAAAGAATAAGTGTTCTATAGTCGTCAGAAAAAAGGTAATCAATAGTTTCGAAAGAGATGGGAATATAACCCATGTAGCGCAGTAACAGCCTACCTGATATCGCCAATCCAAGCGTAACTTAACAATTTTACATGAGAGTAATATATGTGTCAGTATTTAATGCATTTACATGATTATTAATAATCAGGTTAGGGTATATATCGTATGTTAATCAGTGTTTAATATAATACCTACCTACGACTATGTTACACCGCTCAGCCAGGTGCAATTTCTAAATACGAGTATCTAGTCAAACTCAGAGTCATTTTTGTACATTCCATCGATAGTAGAACTTAGGGAAAGAAATATAAAATATTTTAAAAGGCGAAGATCTGGTCAAGCTACATATTTGGACTTAAGCAACTTTGGTTTTTGAAGTAGATAATACCTTGTAGAGTTAGAGGCTTCTGGCTTCTTTAGAGGCATCTGCTAACTTTTTGACAATGCGAGTCATTAGTGCTTGTCTTGACATCACTTTACATGTAATCGTTTTAGTAGGATATATTTTTCCACATGATTGCATACTTTACTTCGCTGAAATTCGTATGTCCTTTCATTTCTAGGGTCCGTGCGTATGTCCACGATAACTAGTTAACCTCAGTACATGGGGACAAGTTTCAACATGGCGGGAAAAATAATATTTAATTTGCAAAGTTGGCAGTATCTTCCCTTTGACTGCGATGAGCTGGCTCCGTATATTTCTGTAACTCAATTGCTGCTGAAAAAAGTTCCCAACTTCACTCATTGAATTTTTTATATCGCGTTTCTGGATGCGCGTGTTTAAAGGTTTTGCTTTGGCATATGACTTTATAAACATTTACTTTTTGTAATATCTCTGCGTAAGCGACTCACTGATATTTAAATACTGTATACCTATCCATATTAAATTATATAAATTATTGACATTTTACTTTTAGAAACTGTTTATTTATTAATATTAAGCTATGAAGTGAGTATCACACCAATTCTGCAGAATAAATACAAATCTGATATATCGGATAGAATGCATCTCGTGCATAAAAATTAGAAATAATTGATTAACGCAATTGATGACAAATATTAACGACCGCGCAAAGCATGGGTTCCACTTTACCAGATAAATTAATGACAAATTATGTTTCCTTTGTGAAAACCACAAACACACACACCAAAAAATGTCTTTAATACTAAGCACTCAGCCCTACCTACTTAAATAGTTGTCGTTAAAGCAATGAAGGTTAAAAAACGTTCCTTCATCGGCACAACAAACAGCAAAAAAGCAAGTATTGTTTGAACGGCCAGTGAATGAGATGCCATAATCCGCTCACACAAAAGAGGCATATTTTCTCATTTTTCCCGCTCGCGTCACCTCGCCGCTAACGACGCTGTCCGCCTCATTGGCCGCCGATAAAAAACAAAGTGCGGCTAATGAGCTGCCCGATTACCGATCACAGAGCCCTGGCCACTGCTCACTGCTTTGCCGTTACTGACTCGAATCACCTCACTGGCTTTACTTACTTTGGAACCTCCGACATAAAAATGACAGGGCGTTATAAGTTTCACGTATGTGTTTGTCTGTCTGCGTTGTCGTAGCTCTCAAGCGGAAGAACCAATTAATATGTTCTGTTGCTCTTTTATTGGCTATACTCCATATTATTTGCATGCTCTATGGTTTCCATCTGACGCTACTGCTTTCAGGATTAAACAGCAAAGACATAAACAGAAAACAAACACTATAAAATCCTTTATCTCCTAAGTAAGATGTGAGCATTCGACCGCAAGTGGTACGTAGAGTTTAAACACAAAACGGCAATAACCTTCATCTCACCCATGGCACATGATCGGTGGGCGGCGCGGGAAGGGGTAGGTGCGCGGCGGGGGAGGGGGTAGGGCACTAATAAGATCGCTGGTGAGGCGATAACACTCACTTTTTGTGTTGGGACGCACCTCGCGGCGGCTTCCACTGGCGAGCTAGTCCAGGAGATCACACTTAATCTGGAATGCGCTTGTAACAGATTATTATTAATGGTAGGTGTTAAAGTATTTTACTTTACTTCTTCCAATAAATTATATTCCACCATGGGCTATATAACTTACCATCAGGCTCGACCTCAACCAAGCTTTAGTATATTTAATAAAAAGCCCTGCAACCCAATAGCCTTACTAATTATATAAAACCTTAAGATACATAAATGGATTCTTAGATATTTTCACTGGAGACACTAAAAGAAGTAGAAATTCATATAAAATATAAATAAATAGTATAGAATCGAAACTGAAACAAAGAGCCGATGGATTACATACATCGAAAAGTAGTCGCAAAAAGCGTGTTACAGACGGTGCACGACGGTTGCCCAAAGTGACCCAACCAGGTTTATTTATTATTGTCTACAAGTTAGCCCTTGACTGCAATCACACTTGATGATAAGCGGTGATGCAATCTAAGATGGAAATGGGCAATCTTTAGAAGTAGGAAGACACCCACACCTCTCGGCTTTTACACGACATTGCAGCCAAGGTTCTCCGTTAATAACTCCATCATACATACGGCCACGCCACGGAAGGCGTCTAAAAAGTTCTTGAAAAAGGCTGCTTTCTAACAGCGCAAGCTCTTGACACCGTCTCTCACACTATTCGCCTTTTATGTTCGCCAGCGGCGATCGAGAAATTCGAAAATTCGCTGTCACCGGCTTTTCCAGATTGTCACGGAGAATAATCTCCAAATCTAACGGCCACTAAAGTGGAATAACTTTTTACGTATAAATCGCTTTATGCGCTTTATGAGCGTGTCGATCCCTGAACACTTTAATACTTTGTAAATGGTACGACCGCGACAACTTTAAGTGGTTCATTTTTCAAAATATAAATGAGAATACAGGCTTCTATTACAATAATTTTTTTGACGATCTCCGTGGCGCAGTGGTATGCGCGGTGGATTTATAAGACGGAGGTCCTGGGTTCGATTCCCGGCGGGGCAGATTGAGATTTTTCTTAATTTGTCTTGGTCTGGCTGGTGGGAGGCTTTCGCCGTGGCTAGTTACCACCCTACCGACAAAGACGTACCGCCAAGCGATTTAGCGTTCCGGTACGATGTCGTGTAGAAACCGAAAGGGGTGTGGATTTTCGTCCCACTCCTAACAAGTTCGCCCGCTTCCATCTTAGACTTAACATCAGGTGTGATAGCAGTCAAGGGCCAACTTACAGTTGATAAAAAAAAAATTGTTATCCGATAGTCGTCACGCAACTCACAATTGCGCTGGACCGACTAAATGAGAATTTCTCTGAATAGAAGACTGAATGGTCAAAGCAGTGGAGATTTACCAGCAGTGGTTCACAGCCAATATGTCCAAAGCAGCCAGAGCAGCCAGCTGTTATTTATTTAGTATTTATCTAATTAGACTATTCCTATTTAATTCAGTCAATCGGAATAGTCAAATTAGAAAAGAAGCTAAAAATCATCAGTAGGACAGTAAGCAGGCTGATGACATACACAGAATTATTACAGTGTGGAGATAGGGGCGAGATAGTGTTGCAGCGCCGTGTGTTGGGAAACCTTTAACTGGGTCAATTGAGTCTGTACTACACTGATAACGTGTACCAGTATCAGTACATGAGCAGTAGGTACTACCTACTGACGTCAAGCGACTAGATTAGTATACTGACGGATGTCTGCGACTTTGTGCAACTAAAACTTTATTCCTACATTGGAGTCTCACTTAGTTTTTTTTATCGACTTCAAGTTGGCCCTTGACTGCTATCACACCTGATGTTAAATAAAGATGCAGTCTAAGATGGAAGCGGGCTAACTTGTTAGGATTGGGACGAAAATCCACACCCCTTTTGGTTTCTACACGACATCGTACCGGAACGCTAAATCGCTTGGCGGTACGTCTTTGTCGGAAGGGTGGTAACTAGCCACGGCGAAAGCCTCCCATCAGCCAGACCAAGACAAATTAAGAAAAATCTCAATCTGCCCCGCCGGGAATTGAACCCAGGCCCTCCGTCATATAAATCCATCGCGCATACCACTGCGCCACGGAGGCCGTCATTATTACACTTCGCCTTACTTAAGGTGTTTATATAATTTTCGGGCACGATTTCATATAACTTATGCATTTGCCTTTACATAGGTATTAGATACATAAACATACAATCTTTTGCGAAAATTTTGAAAATTGGATAAATATTTTATTGTATTGACTATTTATAAATTATTATTGTAACGAATCATCAATGTATTGCATATCATTAAAACAGAAAAATTCAATTCAAAATCGTTTATTTCAAGTAGACTTAATTTAAAATAACTTTTGAAATTTCAACTTAGACTATTTGTTGTGACTCCACCAATGGATCGAGAAACAGGTCCAATTGAAACAAGTATTAAAAGAATTAAGAATTCGTTAATCATCATAAAATCAAAGCACACTACTAAACCTATCAAGCCCTTACCTTCTTCGCAATATTAAAAGTATCAATAGACTGTGAACTCGTAAAGAGAGTACAAGCATAATTTTCATTGATATAGATATTACGAGTACAGAGTTATAGCAAGGTAAGGTAAACGCTGGTAAAGTCGACAGTGTCCCAATAGCCGTCATAATATGGGAAAAGGCCTGTTATTTATTTCTTATAATAACTAAGTAAAATTTATTTATTCTAACATATTTGTGGTATTATACACGATAATTTGTATGCAAAGTTTTAATCAGCACTTTATTGGTGTTTGAGAAACAATAAACGAAAGTTTGCGTTTTTGAATATTTGTATTTTTTTACAAGTTTAGGCACTGAATCGCAACTCGCCATGCTTGTATACGATGTAACTTTTGTAACATTTGTTGTCAACTTTTGATATATCCAATTCTTTTATAGAAGAGTCAATTTAAATTTCTACCGAAATAATTAAAAAAACCATGTTATATTTCTTTTAATTTTTATTTTGGGCGTGTGACGTCTACTCGTACTTTGAATTCCCAACTTGAACCAGAACTCGTCAAAATTTTGACGACCACTGGGACCTACACAGCAAATGAACGTAAATCTGACACCGTTTCTAGTTTCAGCTTTATTGCGTGGGGATAAGGGTGAAAGTTGCATTAGGCACGGCCTGGTAGTGTTAAGTCTTTAACTTAGCTTTAAATTTTAAGATGATAATATATTCGTTTAATAGTTACAATGCCTTCATTTTTAACTTAAGTCAAAATTGAAGTTAAATATGATTTTAGGTTAACGTGTTATATATAAATATCAGCTTTACTAGTCAGTATCGTTATGCTGCTTTGTTTAAACATATCGTTAGATATGTATTTTTTCATCGCTATTAAAGCGGGCAAACCAGCTCACCTGTGGGTCACCTGATGAGTGATTACCACCGCCTATGTACATTTGCAACACTAGAGGTACTGGTAATGCGTTGCCAGCCTTTGAGGAATTGATTGATTGGATTGCCCCTTAAATACCCCTATGATATAATTGTCAGAAAATTCCGCAGCAGGAAGTTGGTTCCAGAGTCTGCATATGCGCGGCAGAAATAATCTAGAAAATCTAGAGGTTGTAGATAGCCAGCCATCCAGATGGCGTAAGTGAAACAGGTTTCTACGCCGCAAGTTCCGCTGAGAGAAGACAGAGGGTAGTATACGTTCTAACAGATCCTCTGAGCACTCGCCATAATAAAGACGATAGAACACACATAGAGAGCTAACGTCCCTACGGTGTTCTAAGGTCTCCAACTTGCTGGTGAGTTTGGAATTGTCAACAAAGCGAACTGCCCGCCTTTGAATGCGATCAAGTGGAAGAAGTTGGTATTAAGGTGCTCCAGCCCATAGATGTGAGCAGTACTCTATGTGCGGACGTATTTGGGCTTTATACGGCAAGAGCCTATGTTGAGGCTGAAAGTAACGATTATTCAGGGAAGTCTCAATTTCAGACACAGGTCTGGACCTACACTCCTTCAGCTGTTTAAGAGAAAGCTGTACGCTATCATTGTAAAGGGCGTCGCCCGTGCTATCATTCGTATAGCAACGCATGTTGTTGCTGGAAATCATGTCATTTATGTGCAGTATGAACAACGTGGGCGACAGCACAGAACCTTGTGGAACACCAGTGTTAATTGATTTAGGAAGGGAGCACAAACCGTCGACTACGAATTTAATGCTCCGTTCATTTAGAAAGCTGGCGATTCAATCGCATAGCTTCTCCGGGGGTCCATAAGAAGGTAGTTTGGGCAGAACTGCCTTATGCCATACTCGATCAAACTTCTTCGCAATATATAAGCTCGCCGCGCGAGCTTCTCCTTTACTCTCTAAAGCTTCTGCCCAACGGTGAGTGAGGTAAACTAGGAGGTCGCCAGCTGATCGGCCATGGCGAAAGCCATATTGAGAATCGCTGAGGAGTTGACGTTCTTCTAGGTACCCAAGAAGTTGATAATTTGTTCCATCACTTTGGAGTGCAGGGAGTTTATAGAAATAGGCCTATAGTTGGATGGAATTAACTTATCGCCTTTTTTGGGTACTGGGTGTACCAAGGCAGTTTTCCAAGTGGTCGAAACAGTACTGGAGGAGTAGGATAGTTGAAACAGACGTGTCAGGATTGGAGTCTGCTCTGATGCACAAGTTCTCAACACAACCGCTGGGATACCACCCGCCCACTTGCCTTGTTGATGTCACGCAAAGAGCTATTACACCACGGGATGGTAGGCGGTGTATTTCCCCGATGATCAAGCGTAGAATTATTCGAGTCGGTCGCTGATTTTAGTTTAATAACTTTGTTTCGGAGGGCAGTTCCTTATTGTGCGTTCTGAACGGATGGGAACGAGACCAAATAATGTTGCCTATAACAAATGCTTCACAAACAAATTAGCATCGAACTCGATGAAACATAACAACTCACAGTCAATCTTATTATATTTGATTTTGTCTCTTCCCATAACTAGTACGTCACATTGCAAAATCTCTGTAGGATTTGGTTATAGTTCGATCGATTGGCAAGACACGGTGCTCGGAAATTTACCATTAACAAGTACCACCAGATCGACTACATACTATTCCCCCATTATGACTACAGATTTTCAAAGCTGGAGTGCTAATATCAAAACAATCATATCATATGTATCGAACTAAAAAAATAATGAATAAAATGAACTTTATGTCTAAGTCAATAAAGTTCAAATTCTTTTTAAAAATTGACGAGTTCTGGGACATTTTGACGATAATTAGGACAAACCTGACGGATACTGGTACAAATCGCTCATTTTGAAATTTTTTTAAATATTTAGTTACATTATATTAACTAATTAATACCAAAATTATATTTCTAAAAAATTAATTAATTTTGCTCTCTTGTCACGTAATCAGTTTTTCTCTACTATGACTAGTAGTAATCTGGCAAGGCTGCAAAGGTAGCGAAGTTCAGAAACTGACGACTATTGGGACGTTTACCTTACCTACTATAGTAAACAACATTATTATGATCCAAGTGCGCAAGTGAGTATGCGTCGTAGCCAAGTAGTGTAGGTGGGTCGATTGTAAACATGTTTATGATATGGCGCTGTGACCCGCCACCCCGCTGCCCGCGCCGCACCTCGCGCGAAACTAGGAAAACCCAACACGTTCGCGGAATCGTTTTATTGTTAACCTTCCCACACCTTTCTGTAGATAAAAAGGTGTTTTGAAAAACACTAGAAATAATTCAAGTGCTACGTAACGCTGATATGACACATATATGATAATTCACTAGGAAAGGGCGGAAAATTATAATTTATTGTAATTGAAGTGCTTGTGTTTTCTATCACCAATACTTATACTATACCGATATCTATACCAATCAATACAAATACTATTCGCCCGCCCGAGGTTTCACCCGCGTAGTTAATAATAATAATAAAATTGAACCTATGTCCCAAGATTTGCATGTGGAGGAGGACACCGAGGGAACAGTCACCCTGGACTTAGAACGGATGAGAAGGATTTTAGAAGAGACGATTTCTGAAATCCGTACTGCTCCTCTTAAGGACCGTCCGCGGCTCTCCCGTATTACGCTGAATATAGCGACGCGGGATGTCATTGAGGCTGTCAACCAAATGCTTCACCAGCATTTGGCGGTCAGCACTGGCCTGGACGATACGGCTTCTATTCTCTTCGGGGCAGCCCTGGCCGTCCATCGGTTCATTGGTATCAAAGTCAAGGAACCTGGACGGCCGGGGCGTTCTGCTAATAACACCAGAGCAGAACCAGCCTGGAAGAGGAGAATAGAGCGCCGTATCAACCATGCCAGAAGACTCATTGGCAGACTGCAATGCTTCAGGTCGGGCAACACAAGGCCAAGGATTATGCGCTCTGTTAGGATAGCCTTTAATGGGCTCGGGGTTAGGCTGGATCAAGCCGACATAACCCAAAAACTAACGGAGCGCATCGACGATCTGAAGCAGAAAATCGCTGCGTGGGGGAACCGCATACGACGATACTCGGAAAGAGTCGAGCGATTTCAGCAGAATCGTCTTTTCTCGAGTGATCAGAAAAGGTTCTATAACAAACTGGAGTGTCCTGCGGTCTGTTCTGCCTCTCCACAGCCGAGTCCGGCCGACCTCATCGCCTTCTGGCGAAGTATCTGGTCAGGAGAGGTAGAGCACGATG
This sequence comes from Mycalesis mineus, assembly GCA_034621355.1. Classification (NCBI taxonomy): domain Eukaryota; kingdom Metazoa; phylum Arthropoda; class Insecta; order Lepidoptera; family Nymphalidae; genus Mycalesis; species Mycalesis mineus. Next base: position 99,995 of record CM067892.1, on the reverse strand, counting down.
AGGGCCCTTGGATTGTGGCGATAGAGGAGGCATGCGCCGCAATTGAGCCGATGAACCCGGTCGCCATCTCTTCGGAGGATGTAGTTGGTGCGGTAAGGCGGGCTGCGAACTGGAAAAGTCCGGGGCCCGACGGACTGCACCACTACTGGCTGAAGGCGTTCTCGGCTTGCCATGTCACCTTGGCTCGCCAATTCCAAGAGGCTCTCGTGCAAAGGACGCTCCCGAACCTTTTCACCACCGGGATCACTCACTTAGCTCCAAAGACCACCGATACCGCGGACCCATCTAAATACCGCCCCATTACGTGTCTTACTACCATCTACAAGACACTGACATCCGTTCTGAGCACCAAGATAACCCGTCACGTTGACGAAAATAACATCATATCTGGAGCTCAGAACGGATGCCGGGGTGGTAGCCGCGGTACTAAGGAGCTCCTTCTCATCGATACCGTTGCGGGCCAGCTGGTCAAACGCAATCGCCGGAACTTCGCCGCTGCCTGGATTGACTATAAAAAGGCATTCGACTCGGTGCCTCATTCGTGGCTCTTGAGGGTCCTTGAACTGTACAAAATTGATAGTACAGTTCAAGACTTCCTCCGGTCGTGTATGGGGCAATGGAGCACGATCCTTTATCTCCATGGCAAGCGGCTGGCGGCTGCCGATGACCGGATAAGGATACGGAGGGGTATCTTCCAGGGCGACTGTCTGAGTCCACTGTGGTTCTGCTTGGCCTTGAATCCTCTTAGTACATTACTAGAGAATTCGGGGACAGGCTTTCAGTTTCGGAGAGGAGGGACAAAAGTGCCTCACCTTCTCTACATGGATGACCTCAAACTGCTGGCACCCAATGCTGCCCGTCTGAAGGAATTACTGAACCTCACCACGGGATTCAGTAATTCTATCAGAATGGAGCTTGGGCTAGACAATTGTGCCGTCTTGCATGTTGAGAAGGGAAAGGTTACTCATACGGCCGGGATCAACCCCGGGCCAACTAACATCAAGACCCTCTCTGAAGCTGAAACATACCGGTATCTGGGCATGTCACAATCCGTAGGGGTAAATGAGGCGGACATGAAACAGTCAGTTTGCGAGGACTTTTTTCGACGTCTGACAAAGATCTGTAAAAGTTACTTGTCAGGCGCCAATAAGGTTCGAGCTTATAACGGCTGGGTCATGCCCGTTCTCATGTACTCCTTTGGCGTGCTCAGATGGACTCAGTCCGAACTTGACGCCCTGGATACAAGAGTCCGCACGACTATGAATCTCCACCGTATGCATCACCCAAAATCGTCTGTCATGAGGTTGTATGTCCCCCGAAAGTGCGGTGGCAGAGGCCTACTCAGCGCCAAAACCATGCACAATCGGGAGATATGCAGCCTCAGGACCTACTTCGAGACGAAAAGGGAGTATCCGATGCATGTGGAGGTCATAGAATGTGATAAAGGACTCACCCCCTTATCCTTGGCCAAGAGCGATTGGCAGAAACCAGTGGTACTGAGCACCTCTGACCGAGAGACCGTATGGAAGGGGAAGGAGCTGCACGGACGCTTTTTTAAGGCTCTTCATGAGCCCCATATTGATAGAAAAGCGTCCGTGCAGTGGTTGCGCTTCGGAGACCTCTTTGGGGAAACCGAAGGGTTTGTCTGTGCGATACAAGATCAGGTGGTTAAGACGTGGAACTACCGAAAGTACGTTCTGAAGGATGGCACTCACGACATTTGTCGAGCCTGTCGCCATCCCGGAGAGTCACTCAGACATGTGCTTTCGGGCTGTTCGGCTCTTGCCAACACTGAGTATTTGCACAGACACAACCAAGCAGCCAAAATCCTTCACCAAGAGCTTGCTCTGATGTACGGTCTCTTGGATCAGCGGCTGCCTTATTACCAGTATACACCGGTGCCAGTGCTAGGACGCGACGGAATCCGGCTCTATTGGGACCGGTCTATCATCACGGACAGGACTATTCTAGCGAATAAGCCTGATATCGTGGTGTTAGACCGGGCACAGTCGAGGGTGTTTTTGGTGGACATCACAATTCCATATGACGAGAACCTTGTGAGAGCTAAGACGGAGATAAAACGTAAGTACCTTGATCTGGCTCACGAGGTTACCGCCATGTGGCATGTGGAGTCCACTGAAATCATCCCAATCGTTATATCTGCCAATGGGTTGGTCCCAGTCAGCCTCGCTCACCATCTGAGGCGGCTGGGGTTCCGTGGCGGTTCGCTCGCAGGCAAGATGCAAAAAGCGGTTTTGTTCGACTCGGCTAGGATAGATAGTAGTTATTATTGAACCATTAGAGATATCAAGCCCTAGTTTCTTTTTTATTTTTTTATTTTGTTTTTTTATTCGAAAATTTTTTGTTGTTCCAAGAAGTGGCTTTTTATGTTTTTCTTGAATGAAAAAACAGACTTTAGTGTACGTAGCGGGGGAGGAAGATCGTTCCATATTTTACAGGCCGAAAACTTAAAGGAACCCCGAAACGATGCACTTCTGTGTTGCGGCATTGAAATACGAGGGGCTCCTCTTGGCTCGTATTTTTTACTCTCATGGGCCCATTGTATCTTTAAACGCAAATAGGCTGGTTTTCCTGTGACTATTACTCCAAATAGCAGTGTAGCTAAATGAAGTTTGCGGCGCGATTCCATGTTAAGCGTATTTGCGTTATTAATAAATGGACTGACATGAGAGCGAGGTGGTATAACGAAACAGAATCTGGCACACGCATTTTGGACCCTCTGAATCAGTTTTGCTGACCTTGCTAGGAGGCATGGCCCGTAAAACGTGTCCGCGTAGTTTAATTTAGAAAGTATCAACGCTTCACATAGTCGAATCCTAACATCGGTGCTAAGGTAAGGACGCATCTTATATAAAACTTTTAATCTATAGAAGCAATTTCGGACAATGTTTTTAATATGTGTCTCAAAATTTAAATTTGCGTCGAAAATTAACCCTAAATTTCGCGCTTCATAAACTCGGTCTACCGTCTCGTTTCTAATTTTTATTACCGGTTTAAAAGATTCTATTTTGCGTAATGTACTTTTAGTTCCTAGTATTAGAAGTTTAGTTTTGTGGGGATTCAAATGCAGTGAGTTTAAGTCCGACCACTTGGCAATACATTCAAGATCCTCCGAAATTTTCTTTTACCGTCCCCGTAAAAATTTAGGAATAAAAAATAGTCCATATGTTAATTTATAGTGTCAGCTAATTCTATACAAAATTTTATTAAAATCGCTTCAGCCGTTTAGCCGTGAAGAAGTTACAAACATACACAGTCACAAACTTTAGCCTATATAACGTGAAACTACTTTCTTCTAAATCCAGATACCTACATAATTTGTAAGTACATAAATATTACTGCAGTATGTTACAATTCTAATCCTGTAACAAAACTTTTGTGTAGGTGTTTGTAACAAAAGTGTCAAATACTGGCAGCCCAAGTGATCCAGCCCGTATCAGCCTACCTTGCGATAAAGGGCATCGTTCCCCCGACGCGTCAGCTCAGGCACATAAACCCGAGCCGCCTATTTAGATCATCTGGAACGCGTTTATGAGTCCACCGCCACACGGAGGTGAGGACCAAGATAAGTTTTATTGGTATTGCTTGAACGCTCAACGACAGTACGCGAAGGAAAATATTGAAGATAGTTTAAGTTTTCCTATCTTTCCTTTTTTTATTTATCAAAACCTTGGCCGCAATTTCTACTGTTATATACCAATTATCATGGTATGTGATAATGCAATCTAAGATGGAAGTAAGCTAACTTGTTAGGAGTAGGATAATATCCACATTCCTTTCGGGTTATATACGACGTGTACCGGAACGCTAAATTGCTTGGCGGTATGTATGCCGACGGGGTGGTAAGTAGTCAATGCTGAAGCCTCCCACTAGCCTGACCAGGATCAATTAAAAAAAACCTTAATCAGCCCATCTGGAAATCGAACCGCGAACTCCGTCTTATAAATCCATCGCGCATGCTACTGCGTTACAGAGGCCATCAATAGGCCCTCGTGGTTATAAGACAACAAATATCTTGAAATAGTTAGGGCGCAAATTTTGTCTTTATAAATGGGCTATTCTGAGTCCATTATTGTAAAGTGTAACAGTTGTCAGATTGATATATTGTATGTTTTGTCAGATTTGTGGCGTGTGAAGCGTTTTGACGTATTATCATATTTTTTGACGTGATATTAAACTTTTCATTTTTATCGACTACAAGTTAGCCCTTGACTGCTATCACACCTGATGTTAAGTGATGATGCAATCTAAAATGGAAGCGGGCTAACTTGTTAGGAGTAGGATGAAATTCACCCCCCTTTTCGGTTTCTACCCGACATCGTACCGGAACGCTAAATCGCTTGGCGGTACGTCTTTGTCTGTAGGGTGGTAACTAGCCACGGCGAAATCCTTCCACCAGCCAGATCAAGACAAATTAAGAAAATTCTCAATCTGCCCCGCCGGGAATCGAACCCAGGGCCTCCGTCTTAGAAATCCACCGCGCATACCACTGCGCCACGGAGGTCGTCAAACAAGATCTTGCTTGACTCGTCCCGAGTTGTTCGAGTATTTTGGGTCCGTGTAAATAATTTGTACAAAAGATATGTTAAATAAGACACGGGTATGTTTCGATCAGGCTTCATCCATATTCAAACGGAATAAATCTCGGGCTTGACCCGCACGTTCTTGCGGGGTGCGAGTGTGTGGGCACGACCCGGCCGCTAGGGGTGTAAGGGGCGTAGGGGGCTCAGGTGCGTGTGACCGCCGCTAGCTCATCTGCTGACTACTTTGATGTACTCGATTGAAAGGGTGCAAATTATTTCTCTATCTACATATGCTTCAGCAGATATACATACGTACTACGATTTATTTATGCAGTATTTACTTACAAAGTTACTTGAAGAATTAAAGGAATCCTCTTGCCTCCATATTCATGTCCAGTGGTCAGTAGATACCGCTTTGGATAATGAAATAATTCAAAATACTCTCCAACAACGAATAAAGCCTGTACATTTGTATTGACAATGACAGCACGTACTTTTTGACCCGCGATTCACACAAACGGGATCTGAGCAGGTGAAACCGCGGGACACAACTTACAACACATAAACATAAACATGACGTAGGTGAAGTAAAGGGATGCAGCCCGGTGGCGGCGCTCCCGGTAATATCTCGTGGCGCTAATTGTTGTTGGTAATTCGTTAGCGCCTCCGCATCGCGCGCCGTCATATTTTATCGCGCCCGGTCGTCCACTCGGCTGCGCGCTCACACACAAGACTTTTTATCGTGCGATTTGTCGCCAATGACGTCATCGTATTCACTTCATACATGTGTATCCTTCGTAATTTGTTGGAACCTCTCAGGCCCATGACAAGTAAAATAAGTTCAACCTACAAAATTCACAGGGTTTTTATCAAGACTCCAACATTACATATTTTCCTCGCCCTCAGATAAAATTCGTTAAGCGTTCAAATTTTGAGGTTTTGCATTACAGTTTTGAGTTTTTCTTTATCCCAAGAAATTTACAGCCACATCCAGGAAGTAAGTAATGGTACACCTCCGCGCCTCATATGTAAAGCTGCTGGATTTTTTATTGTTAAATGAATATTTATTATTTACATGTAATAGTGATCGCGATTGAAATATTATCCACTTGATTTCGCCAATACCCAAAGCCAGAATCAAATGTTTTTACCTTTAATGTGGTCCTGGATCATTCGAACCGTATTATTGTGTTAAAAAGAAATGGTCTTAGTTTATATCTATACGAAAGCCAAACTCGATTGAGAATGCTTGTCAACAAACAAATTAAAAAGGAAGGTAGAAATTATTAGTCCTTTCACACCTATTTTTTTTAATTAACTAGTTAATGACGAATTCATGACATTAAATAAGATAAGTAAGCTTAAAACTAATTAATATATTCAAAGTCTTTTAGATAAGATTTTTAAAATAACAAAACATAATTTTAAATTTGTTGGGCATAAAATGTGTTGCGTTTTCTACCTCCATTTTAAATTTGTTTGTTGACAAGCATTCTTAATCGAGTTTGGCTTTAGTATAGATGTTTTCGGTGAGCGCTGCTTCTATCTGCTAGGTGACATTTTATCAACGGCGCATTTAAATGTAAATGTACAAAGTTTGACGACCACCTACGCACATCGTTTCCCCTTGTCCGGTTACAGTCCGGGCCGTATGTCCGCCTCACGATTATGTCACGTTTTCTATATTATTCAATTGGAATTTTTTTCTATTCTTTTTTTTAAACGACTTCAAAAAAAAAGGCGTTTCTCAATTCGACCGTATATATATTTTTTTTTTTTTATGTGTGTTCGCGCATAACTTCGTCGTTTATGAACCGATTTTGATAATTCTTTTTTTGTTGGAAAGAAGATAGTCCGGTGGTGGTACCATGACAAGGAAACCAGGATTTGATGATGGGATCCTGGAGAAAACGAGGGGAACTTTCAAAAATTGTAGGGACAACAAGTACGTTTGTTAATTTTTCCATTAAGTATTTAAAAGCACTACAATTTGATGAAGGTCTGGAGTCGATCTGATGATGGAGCCGATCTATATATAAGAGAACTCCGTAACGTTTCACAGTAGCTACCTTGTGTTTGGGCTCGATTAATTTGTCTCAATGAGAACTTTACATTTAGATGGGCTGTGACTGTCATTGAGGGTCTGGTGATGAAGACGACGTACAGTTAAGGGAGCTCCGTAACGTTTTACAGTAGCTACCTTGTGTTTGGGCTCGATTAATTTGTTTCAATGAGAACTTTACATTTAGATGGGCTGTGACTGTCATTAAGGGTCTGGCGATGAAGACGAGGGACAGCTGAGGGAGCTCTTTAACGGTTTACAGTAGCTACCTTGTGTTTGGGCTCGATTAATTTGTCTCAATGAGAACTTTACATTTAGATGGGCTGTGACTGTCATTAAGGGTCTGGCGATGAAGACAAGGGACAGCTGAGGGAGCTCTTTAACGGTTTACAGTAGCTACCTTGTGTTTGGGCTCGATTAATTTGTGTCAATGAGAACTTTATATTTACATGGGCTGTGACTGTCATTGAGGGTCTGGCGATGAAGAAGAAGGACAGTTGAGGGAGCTATTTAACGGTTTACAGTAGCTACTTTGTGATTGGGCTCGATTAATTTATGTCTCAATAAGAAGTTTGAAAGGTTATAGTTTCCAGTTAGTTTAATGTTTACTATGTCATGATCCAATGATGAGATCTACGAAAACTCGAGGAAACTCTTCAAACTTTATATTCACTTTTGCAGGGACGTCGGAATGTTATAAGTAGGTAGTGAATATTGGTACTTATGGTTTAGTTCGAGTAGGTTTATTAGTATGTTCGTTGTTGATAAAGCACTAAAAAGTATGAAATAAAAAAAATTTAACAAAAAATAAAAACGCCTTCAAAACGCACTAAAAAGTAAAAAATAACTACGTCATTTACTTACTTTAAGCTTTACCTAAACTTGGATGGCACCGACTTCATAGATGTGGTTAAGTAAATTAAAGTAAGTAAATGACGTAGTTATTTTTTACTTTTTAGTGCGTTTTGAAGGCGTTTTTATTTTTTGTTAAAATTTTTTTATATTCATAACAAGTTAACCCTTCACTGCAATCACAACTGATGGTAAGCGATCATGCAATCAAGGATGAAAGCGGCCTAACCTGTTAGGAGAAAGATGAAAGCAACACCCGTATCGGTTTCTACGCGACATCTTACAGGAATGCTAAATCGTTTGGCGGTACGTCATTGCCGATAGGGTGGTAACTAGCCACGGCTGAAGCTTCCCATAAAATTGACCTAAAATAATTTACAAAATCATATTTTATAATTAACATATACAATATACTTATACCTCCTGTTTATATGTTAATTATAAAAATAACGTATAAACATTGCTAAGGTCATCAACTGACCGTCGCTCTATTACGAATCTTTTGACTTTTATCTTGAAAATTTTAGTTCTAATATTTGAATTAGAAATATTCTTTTAATCTTAAATTCAAATTCAATCCTTGCCAGGCAGGAATCGTGAAACTTAATAGTTTCTTGAATAAGAAACAGCCGTGATAAAAAGTAGCAACGCTCTAAGGTCAGTTGGATCGCACCGCAGTCGGTAGGGACCTTAATAGCCATTGAAATTGAACAGAACGTGAGTGGACAAATTGGTCGGCCGGGTCACGGCAGGGCACAGGAAGGGAAACCTCCATAAACAACAGGCGACTCGCTCCCGATTAATAAAGCAGCCGACTGAAGTAGCGCAATTAATTCTGTGCCTTCGCAGATTTTAATAGTTGGCATAAATCAGCGCCGGCCCGGTCCGGCTCCGGTCCGGTCGACCCGCGGCTAATCGACGTTTAATATGCCGCCCTATCGGCATCTTCCTGCGATCGGATCCGGTCAGGGCCCCTGATAAAGCACGGTGCGTTACGTCCGTTACGTGCTCTACTACTATTCGATAACAAAACATCCTAATGAAACTAAACATTCATTCATTGGATATGTACGTATTATGCCTAATATAGAAAACAGCTACAATAACTCTAAGGTGACGAGGTTGCACTTAACCAGAAAGTCGTTGGATCACCTCCCACACGTACGTTTTTAGTTAGAGATGAATGCCTAAATAACTAATTACGTTCTATCGCAATTAAACATTTGAAATAGGTATCTACGAGTCCATTTTTATATATTTTTTAGAGATACACATTATACAGATATATTTAAATTATAAAAGGTTTCACATTTAATTTTCAACTTTTTATGGAACAGATACTATAATTTTTTGAATGTGATTCTATCCTATTTCGAATCTTAAACATTTTTAATATTCCAATTTGGTGTGCCTTCCGCGACGCGATAATGATTTTAATCAGCCAAACATAGCATAAACTAAAACCCATTCTAAGCCAGTTAGCAACAATGTACCCTTGTAATGAGTCCATTAAAGCGCGTCGCAGCAGCACCTGCCCTCGCTGGAGCGGACGGTGGGCGCGTTGTCTGCGATTCAATTATATTTCGGACACTGCGAGGTAACCAAATTCAATCGGAGCTAGACTTCAGGCGCGTTAAGTGGTTATATCCCTGCAGCGGGGGCAGCGGACACTAAACACAAGGTGCGAGGGGGTAGGGGCCAGCGTACACTTGCTATCATTTAACTAAAGTGACAATCTATATTTTCATAAATGACTAATTATAATTTCATTGCGATGATTGAAATAATGTAGAAGATAATATCTCAAGAGGTAAATATTTACGATCTTTAGATTAAGCGTTTTATAAATGTCTTCGGTTGACAGTATTGCAAATTATGACGAGGTATTTGTGTGAGGATACAAAAAAAATTAGATATGTTACCCTTTTGTGAAAAAGAGTCCTATACAACTTACCGATGTCTTATAGGAAGTCTAACTTGATTTCCTGTGAGATATCGTGTAGCAACCAGTCTTGAATAGACGGTAGATAAACCATTATTTTTCCAATAAAGTTAATCTCCGAAATTACCAGTCGGATTATAAAAACTCGTTTGTATATGATAGCCAGACTCATGAGAAAAAGCTTCTAGATTAATTTTGTATAGGGGAACGGAAACAATAATACTATGAAATGTTTCAAATTCAAATTGGCGAATTACATTTGTGTCAGGGTATTTAAATTTGTAATTTAATCTTTTTCAAATAGTCTATGATATAAATGTCCAGCAAGCGGTGCGCAGCGGTCCTAACACACGGAGGCGGGGGCGGGCGCGGGCGGCGGAGGCTCTGGCGCAGGCGGCGACACCTCGGGATATTGAATTTGCGGCCAGCGCCTCAATTGTTATCTGCCGCTGCAAGGTCGGCCGACACTGGCCAGGTACTAACGGCCCTTTCTTTTACCGTAGGGTTGCCTCTCCGGATTACAGCCCACGTTTATGTCACATCTACACGTAGAATTATGATGTCGTTTTGAAATATTTTGTTTGGCGATGAGAATTTGACGTATGTATATGTATATATATGGTTTACTACAACTTGAAAATTTCACCGCGTAGTTTTAGTTAGTATGTTGGAATGACAGATCGCTTAGTCAAATAAATATCTTAACATTCCATAGATTCATCGTGCGAGCGCCGGGTCCGTCGTGTAGCAGAGAGAAAAACTCGGAACAGAGTCCGAGACTTGTGGCAACGGGTGTATGTTTCAATTCAAATTCAAATTCATTTATAGAACGTGGTAATACATAGTTTTTCGAACATTTCAAACTAGCTATGCACATTCTGTCTGATAGGTATGCAAACAAATTAACCTCGTTTTATAATAATTTTACATCATTAATTTCATTTTCATTATTAAGTTAATAACCATAAATAAAAGGAATAAATTGTACAACCAATAATAAGTCGTTCCAAATATTGCAATATTACATTATGTCAATAAATAACAAAATATTTGTCCTTAAGAAACTTGTCAAAAGCATAATAGGTTTTATCCAAAAGTAGAATTTTTCTTCTGAATTAATAACGTAGCATTTAACTTTTTTATATTTCTGATCTAAAGAATTTTTTATCGATACAACAACTCTCACCTCCTCTAAATGTCTTGCTCTCCCTGCTGCGCTAAACTTGGTAAGTTTCTGTAAAGACTTCGACAAAAATAATCAAACCGAAAATACAAACCTAAAGCACAAAAATTACCTTTTCAAAAACAGGTGAAACTCTACCATCTTTTTAAATTTAGATAATCTGTAGATATAACTACAGATTATCTCTAAACAATTAAATATTTAAACCTTCACCATCACAAAATACCGCAAAAAACGTCCATCCCTGCGCGTGGCGGCGCCCGGCGGCGGACAATGGTCAATTTATTTGTAGCGGGTCGCAGTTATCATGATTGAATTAAGTAACTCGGACGCTGCACCGTGATTTAGATTCAACCGTCGTGAACTCCGGAACCGTAAACACCGTTAAGGCCGTAAAGTCCGGAGATAGAGGCCGGTGAGTCCGGAATGCCCGCAAAAAGGGAATTCGGAATTTTAATCGTGGGAATGTACGGCTGTCCGACGTTTATTTAAGGTTAATTTGGGCGGTCAGCTCTCGACCGATCGGGGGTCACCGAACATTGATTTGTTTATTTACCCGACGATACTCGGCCTCGGATAAAAGTAACTGTTGATTTTACTACTTGTTGAGAGCGTGCGGAAAGTTAATAGATCCACACGCCGCCGTAGCTTATCATTACACGTGCGAACAATTATCATCTACATTACCTTGTTATTTTAGTTTTCTACTGCGGAATTGAATAAATTATTCCATAGCATAAGTTTATGATTATTACATAACTAGCTTATTAAATCTATTAGGAATAAGTTGATAAATGTTTTCGGTAAAAAGCACAGCGTAGGTGAAAAATATACATAATTGACTAACTATTTCTACTGCTACTAATAACAAGAATGTATCGGCCATTTAGATTTTTTATAGTGAAGTATTCTATTTGTCAAGTCCTTTTATTTGATACCCATATTGAGGTAGTTGTGTGTGGTTGTTGCGAACGACTTTCATCAAAAATATCTCAGAACTACCGCTCGAAAACTGACTTTCAAAACCACCTTGCATATTCCTTCAGAACAAAACAAGACAATGCTGCTGCACAAAAACCCGAACCTTAATTTAATATCTAAACATATTTCCGTTACAGCTACGCCGTAGCATCGCCACGTAGAGTCGCGTAGGCCTTAGACCGTAGCACGCGAAGGCTGCTAATTATTTGAACCCGGCGGAAGGTGGTCGCCAATTGCTAACAAACTTCACACTCTAACTACTCGGGCTTGACCCTTGTCATCGCAGTAACCAAACTTCGCTTTAATAGCTGTAACAATATTTGGTGGACTTATTAAACTACGGGTAAGTTATGACCAAGCTTTGTTATGGCATGACTACTCCATAGCCTTTGCGAATTAGACGGTCGCTCAAGTTTCTTATTGTAAAAATCTTTATTCTAGTTGTCTTATATTTTCTATACGACTAACAGGAAAGCATAAAGTGTTTTTGTATGTATGGTTGGATGTTTGTAGCTCTTTTACGCTAAAACTAATAAATGGATTTTAATGAAACTATACAATAATACAGTTTATACATCATAACTATAATATATTATAACATAACACATAGGTTTTTTTTATCCTAAAAATCCATCGGGTACCGGAACTAAGCGTGTGTAACCGCGGGCATCCTCTAGTATTTAATATGTCACTGCCTTTACTGGTAGCATTAACATTATTAAACGTATTATAATCATTTTGTGCACTATTTATTAGCTGTACTTTTATAAAAACAATCCCTTATTCGTATGTACTATTTACAGAGCAATCGAACAACATGGCAAGTGCTCGAGTAGTTCGGCGAAACAATCCGCTCATTGTCATTCAGAGCCGCCCCCGGCGAGCAGTAGAGCCGTAGCAAGAATAATCTATAATTTATTGTAATAACTAGGAAGCCATTAGCATACGATATCGATGAAGGAGCTCGGCATAAAAGTGAGGCATCGGCGCACGGCGGCAAATTATTCCATTCCATTTTAGAGGAAATGTATACAGAGCAAACATGAAAAGAGAACAAAATTAAGCATTACAACGGGCGCAAGACACGAGTGGCAGCGGGGCTCGCTTGCTGTAGTTAGAGTTTCAAGTTCAACATTGTGTTTGAATGGCTCACTGCAAGGCCAGGCTTTTAGGATGCTTGTCTTTGTAGAAGAGACGTTAGATCTACGACACTGCATCATTGTTAGTAACATTTGAATTAAAATAACGCAAATAAAGCCGCAACGTCTCGCTTCCTTTAACCTCCCATAACTGACACAAAACCTGTAAAAATCTTTTATGAAAATATTTGGAAGGAATTTTTATGTAACCAATATTTAAATTTTCCCTCGAGGCTGGGTCTCAGGATGGTTACAAAGAACGTGTATTTTGCTTACGCGCATTTTTGTCAATCACTCGGTAAGTTATACACTTGATTAAAACATAGACTTGTTATAATATATAACCCGCGACCTCTGCTATAAAACAACATGGTTTTAAAAATGTAGGTTTAGTTTATCGTCATTTTACGTAGAATAAAAACATTCCTTGTGTCAGTTTATCTTGTAATATTGTACCTTAAATTAATTTTGTCTTTACTATCGTCTTTTATAGAGATATTTTCGTCAGTGATCACTACGACGTCCGTTTCCAAACTTAGTTAGTTGGACATCCTGGTAACGCTCGCCAAACGCCGTGAAAAGCGCGTTGTGTCCGCTGCCACTACCAGCAGTAAACCCTCTGTCGCTCCCGCCGTCAGTGCGGGCACACGGCGCGGGTGCGGCGCGGGGTCGGCGCGCGGCGGGGGACGACATCAATAATCCTCCTTGTTATTCTTATGCAAATGCCCACCGTACGATAATAAGTGGAACGCGAATCACCAGACGTTATACAGATTGGAAGAATTCGCCGCCGCCGCGCCGCGCCGCGCCGCAAACCAAGCTGAGCGATTTTCTCCTACTTTATCTTTTTACCCGACAGTACAGTAATAATTGTCGGAAAAGAAGGAAAAGGCTTAGAAAATAAGTGGCCAATGGCCGGCTGATATTTTGATTTTTATCACAAACTAGCAGATGCCCATGACCACTCTCATACAATAATTTGTTGTATTTCATAGGGCTTAGGCTATTGTTAATGATGAAAAGCACAAAATGAATGTTTGGACGTGCACCGTTTCACGCGTTAGTTACAAAAGAGTATGTCACTTTTCATACATCTGTATATCCTACATAATACATTACAATAAAAAGAAGAATTTTAACAATCCTACTAGTAGTTTTAGAGATTAGCTGGAACAGACAGACAACGAAATATAAATTATTGTTTTCTCAATGTACTCATAAGAACCTTTCATTCATACTTATTTGACGGCCGAGTGGCGCAGTGATTCTGGTTCTGCGTCCTAGGCTGTGGGTTCGATTCCCACATCTGGAAAATGTTCGAGTGATGAGCATGGATGGTTTTCAGTGTCTGGGAAAATATTCATCAGTTATCATAGTACCCATAACACAAGCTGCCTAAGCTTACTTTGGGGCTATATAGCGATGTGTGTATATTTTCCATTGTGCTATATAGCGATGTGTGTAATTGTATAATATTTTTATAAGTTTTTATGTATAATAAATTTGAAACTAAATAAAATGAATATTACTGTGATTGAATTGTCTGTCTGCACTTGAAATGAAAATTATTAAGAAATTTGCTAAAAAGTGTCATAAAAGTGTCATTCAAAACACAGCACTTATAATGCGTTTTAATAAACATTATTAATTTCATTAATAATATAATGTACGTCAATCTATCGTCAGCGGCGTACCTTTGGCCTCGGTAGTAAACAGCGCTATCTGATGTCAAGTGATCACCTTGCGTGACGCGGAAGATGTGTTGTTGTGTACAACGTCCTCATTAACGCATTAACTCGACTTGTTTCTGATATCGAGTAAATATGTTGTCAGAAAAATAGCGAAGGTTTATCTGTTTCTGTTACACACGTTTATTCAAACTCATTTATTAGAAGTAGGCTGTCGGATAAACACTTTTGAAACATTATATTTGACAGTGCGTAATGACTCTAACACTGGTTTTGAAGGCAGATTCTGCCGTGGTCTGTAAACAGGTCTGCGATACCCTTGAGCCAGTGGAGAATATTGCTTTCAAGTTTTACATAAAAATTGAATTATTATTTGTGTCGTTAATTTAAATCTATACTAATTTTAACAAATCTCTGGATTTACTGATCCAATTTTCAAAAATATTTTACCAATAGTAAACCACGTTATTGTGGAGTGTTATAGGCAATAAAATTTCCAAAATTAATTACTCATCTTTACTTAAATTTAAATACTAAACACTATGAAATTACTTTTTCATCTGGGGACATTTAAGTTTTCAATTTAATTTTGTATTTAAAGAGATTACTTTTAATTTTTTTTATAAATATTTAAATACATACGTAGTTAAAGCAACGGTAGTGCTAGAATCATTATTATCACAAGCTGATAAGTCATTGTAAGTGTCACAACGATAGGCCAAGGCGCACTCATTAGATCTCTCCGAGTGCAACTGATAGTGGGATCAGTGAGTTTATCTGCTCAATGAGTTGGCTCCGAGGATTAACTGCTTCACCTAATACACGTGTCGTGTTAGAGAGACGTAAGGTAGCAGGGCAGTATGGGGCCTTAAAACCCCTTCTCACTTTCTTTTTAAATCTTAATGTGTTTAGGAACTATGAATAAAATGAATCTTTGTTTAATATTCATTTATTATTCAAATCAATATAAAACGGATATACCTGTGTGCTATACCAGACTATAGTCTATGTCTATGCCTCATGCAGATCTATTCACCCATTTGGCCGTCACTGAGTAACAAACTTGTTAAGTTGTTTAAAACAAACCCGTTACATAGAAAACATTTGATAAATTTTTTTTTTTAACTAGCAGATGCCCGAGACACCACTCGTAAGCAAAATAGTGTATTACAGGATAACATTACTAGGACATCAAAAAGCAAGAAAATCAAAAAAATCAAAATCATTTATTTCAAGTAAGTTTGACGACCTCTATGGCCCAGCGGTATGCGCAGTGGATTTATAAGACGGAGACCAAAAGTTGCTCAAAAGCAATAAACATCCATCCATATATACAAACATTCGCCTTTCTAATATTAATAATTATGTTTCGGTCATTTCTCTAAAACAATGATGAATCTTATTTCGATATAAAAAAAGTATGTACAAATTCAGCGTTGATAAAGTTCTTAATAAAAATTTTTTAACAAAAAATAGAACCGACTCAAAACGCACTAAAAAGTAAAAAATAACTGTGTCATTTAGTTGCTTTAATTGCATTATCATAGCATAGCCAAAAACCGCACCGAGCAAAGACGAAATCAACAGTTGTTCAAAAGTAACAAACATCCATCCATCTATATATACAATCATTCGCCTTTATAATATTAATAATTATGCTTCGGTCATTTCTCTAAAACAATGATATAAAAAAGTATGTACAAATTTAGCGTTAATAAAGAAGTTTTTAATTGATTCAATTTCCACGTTAAGCGCATTGACATGCGGACACAAAAGTGGCGATGTTAGCGGTGAATGATCGGTGTGTGTGTGTGTATGTGTGTGTGTGTGTGTGTGTGTGTGTGTGTGTGTGTGTCGTGTGTGTGCGCGCGCGTGTGTGTGTGTGTGTATGTGTGTGATAAGTGTACATTTATAGTGAACGAATGCGGCCGTTTTACCTTACCGATAACACAAATTACGTCTGCTATACACTGTACAATCTCAATTATAATTTAATTTTTTATAATATTAGTATTATCAATTGAAAGGTCGTAAAAAGACCATTTCAAAAATATAAATATCATATCATTTTTGTATTACTTTTTTAACAATAAAAGGCAAAAAGTCTACTAAGTGTACCGTCTCATTTATATACCATAAACTAAAACTAAAAAGTCTCAAATAAAATAATTATTATAAAAACAAAAAACCCAACTGCTTAGAAGTTATGAACTGAAAAGAGAAAAACAAGGATCACTATATCTGTATAAAATTCTAAATACTTTATGGTGCTGCAGGCGGGGACAAACGTAGTTTTGGTTGATCTTTCTTTTCGTTAAAATATTTTGTCCCTGTTTGCAGCACCATAAAGTATTTAGAATTTTATACAGATATAGTGATCCTTGTTTTTCTCTTTTTAGTTCATAACTTCTAAGCAGTTGGGTTTTTTGTTTTTATAATAATTATTTTATAATATTAGTATTTCAAATTACTAAGTGTTCAGACGAAATGAAGTAACTACCTAGTAAGATTTCTCGTCATGTCTACAAGTTGTTCTCCAGAGTCATCACAAATCTTCTCGCTCGTAGGTTTGACGACTTCCAGCCTCCCGAACAAGCCGGTTTCCGACAAGGCTTTAGTACCATAGAATACAAAACACCTGAGAGTATAACCGGCCACTTTACTCGGCGTTTGTGAACTATGAGAAAGCCTTTGATTCGGTGGAAATCTAGGCTGTGTTAAGGTCATTGCAGATGTACCGAATCGACTACCGGTACATCCAAGCGTGGCAATGCCTGTACGAAAAGCCACCATGTCAGTCCGTATACAGGATGAGACTACGAGAACCGCCGCATTGGAAGACGTCTTTAAGCACTTGGACTGTAACGGACTTGGCATCAACATCAATGGCGAGTACCTCACTCAACTGCGCGATGTAGTGATCATGGCAGAATCTCTAAATGACCTGTATGCTCAAAGACCTCAGCAGAGTTTCTCAACAGGTGGGCCTTAAAATGAACATGAGCAAGACAAAGATCATGTGTAATGCTCATGTTTCGCCCCACCCAGTTATTGTTAAAAATTCTGCACTCGAAATTATAGACGAGTAGATATACCTAGGGCATATGGTCCAGTTAGGTATATCCAATTTCGAGAAAGAGGTGAACCACCGAATCCAACTCGGCTGGGCAGCATTCGGAAAACTCTGTGACATCTTTTTGTCCAAAATTCCTCAGTGCCTGAAGACGAGAGTCTTCGAACAGTGCGTGTTGCCAGTGATGACCTACGGATCCGAGTCTTGGTCGCTGACTGCGGGCTTCATAAGAAGGCTCAGAGTCACTCAGCGGGCGATGGAAAGAGCAATCTTCGGAGTATCTCTGCGTGATCGAATCAGAAATGAGGAGATCCGCAGAAGAACCAAAGTAATCGACACAGCTCAGCGAGTCGCAGAACTGAAGTGGCAATGGGCGAGGCACGAAATTCGAACAGCTGAAGGACGTTGGGGGCTCAAGGTGCTAGATTGATCCCGCACCGGAAAGCGCAGTGTTGGTCGTCCACCAGGTGGACTGACGACATCAAACGTGTCGCAGGGAGCCGCTGGCAACAGGCGGCTCGGGATCGTTGTGTTTGGGAGTCCCTAAAAAAGGCCTATGTCCAAGAGTAGACATCTACCGGCTGGTAATGATGATGATGAAGATTCCTCGTATGAGTTCGAAACGCTGAAGAGATAATTACTGTTATGTGTTTTAGTACACCTACTTAACGTGAATAGTCTTTGCAGATTGGGTTCACCAATTTTTTGTAACAGTTTGAATGCTTATTTTCGTATAAAAGATGTTGACTTCAGTTTGAATTACTGGCCATTAAACAATACTACCAATTGTATGCCACAGGTTGATGAGCCAAATGTGCGTCAACAATATGTGCACCACCCAATGGTCTTCGTAAGTGTTTGCAGATCAACCTTGAACTGATATAATACCAATTTGACTTACACTATGCCTAATCATTCGGAAAATAAGTACCTACCTAAGAAGTAACAGGATAATTGCTATGATGTGATATGAGACGAAGCAATTATTAAAAAATATGGCTTACATAGGTTTTTGACATTTTCTCAGAAAGCAAATGATTTCAGGCATTTAGTGTAAAGGGTAATAAATTTTTGTCTCCTGAAATCAATTGTTTAATAAATATTTATGCCAAGTTTCCTTTAGATCTTTACTACCTTCTGGCCGGAAACAGGTTACAAACAAAGTAATGTCATTATCCTACTGTTATCTAGATCTATTGTGAAGATAACTCTCTCTCTCTCTCTCTCTCTCTCTCATCTTCACTTACCATCAGGTGTGACTGCAAAAAAAGTCTAGCCTATATACGTAAATAGTATTTTAAAAAAATATGTTTATACTAGCTTTTGCCCGCGACTTCGTCCGCGTGGAATTAGTTATTACGGCAGCCTAATTTTTCTAAGCTTTGAATGTCATATTTATTAATATCGTAATCAACTGCTTAGAAATAGTTCTTAAGCTTTCAAAATGACGATACTTTCATACAACATTTCATCCCCCCTTTAACCCCTTACAACCCTTTTTTCGCAATTAAAAGTAGCCTATGTCCTTTTTCAGACTCTAGACTTACTGTGTACCAAATTTCATTTAAAGCAAGTGTCAAGTTACACTTATAATATTAGTTAAATTTCATTTTATGTAAAAAACATTGGTCTCTCTCTCTCTTTTTCGATATAAAACACTACTGAATACACACGTTCACTTACTAATAAATAATTTTAAAAAATATTTTCGATATATATATACACACGCACGCTCACACACACACACACACACATACACACACGGATAATGTGACAGTAGTAATACGGTAAGTAGTGTGTAAGGTTATTGGCTTTTTTTAATTATATTGCGTAGTATAATTTGAGAAACCTCGGCGCGGTGGAATTGAGGCCGGCGGGCCGAGGCTGCGGCTTGTAGGTGCACAGTATCTGCGCCGCGCGTCGCGTCACGCGAAATTAAACCTTATCTCACGGAGATAAGGTTTTAACACTTAGATGCACTATACTAGGTACGAAAGACCCAGTAGGTAGATATTTACAAATCTTATATCATATGGCGTGTTCTACTGCTAACTAGAACAAAATTATAATATTTTCTATTTTAATTAAATCTAATTAAATTGGTGTGAAGTTTGTTTAAGCTGCTCATTGTATCTGCTCGTAAGGAAAATGTGAGGTATACCTGTAATTTTAGAGTTAGTAAATAATTAATCATATAAAATTAATTTATTTCCTCATCACCCCAAACGTAAAAGATTAAGCTGTATAAAACATACTTTGATAATTGTAAAAACACAGCCTACCTCACAGCCTTTAACTACGAAGTAATGAAATTTCATAATTCAATATCCCATAAAAAAAAAAGAGACCATTTTAAAAATATATCAAAAATCTTATTCTCAACTTTTGCAATCTGTTTGTTTTTAATTAGGTACTAGGTACATCACGTACACGACCTGACCCATGACCTCCCTACTGGCGTACATACTGTTTGGTATGCGGATGACACCATAATGCTTGCCGAAGGAGCAACGTTTGCAGAGACTTCGCAACTCGCGGAAGACGGAGTAGCAAAAGTAATTGCCAAAATCAATGGACAGAAGTTTTATGGTTCCATAAGTTTCCAAGGCGTCTGGAACCACCAACTATCACAATTCGGGTTGGAGATGCGAACGTCCAAGTGGGTAAGTTCCTTAAATATCGGGGCTAGACAGTCGCTGGGGTTTCGAGGAGCACTTTGATCGATAGTTCGGTCGATTGCTCTATACGGAGCGCCAGTGTGGTCACAGAGACTTTCTGGGGTGCAACGTCTAGGGAAAGCTCAACAGCGTGCAACGAAAAATTGCAATCCGGGTGGCAAGAGGTTCGAACAAATCTATACTCAAAGTCGCATATCGCACAAAACAGATCAACATGTCGATGCCTAGCTAGCCAAGAGAAATTTAGACTCACTGTTTCGGCGAGTACCTGTTCAGAATTGGACGTGAAGCGACACCGCAGTGCCACCACTGTGACTCCCCTAATGATACCGTCAGATCAACATACTCTCGAGCAATGCTCAGCTTGGGAGCTAGAGCGAAGTGCCTTAATTCGTCACGTTGGTAGGGATCTCTCTCTGTCTGCCGTGGTAGCTGCTATGCTCAGCCTGGGAGGCGGCAGTTATTTTTTGCGACGTGGTGATGGCAAATCGCCGTAGCGCCCCGCAACCTTATGTACAATTTTCCCGTTCGTAGGGACAAGCTGAGATGAGCATAAGGGTAGAGTGTAAGGGAGGCACCGGTATGTAATTCTCGACGGGTCTCATTATCAGCCTCCCTCCTTATAGGAGAGGGGTTATGAAGTGTGGACCCGCGACGCTGCTCCAATGCAGGTTGGCAGGCTTAGAATGATAATGTTTGATATATTAACCACTATACTAAGGCCAAACTCAATTGAGAATGCTTGTCAACAAACAAATTTAAAATGACAGTAGAAAATGCAACACATTTTATGCCTAATAAATTTAAAATTATGTTTTATTTTTTTATAAAATGTTATTTAAAAGATATTGAATATATTAATTAGTTTTAAGCTTACATATCTAATTTATTGTCATGAATTCGTCATTAACAAGCTAATTAAAAAATTAGGTGTAAAATGACTAGTGATTTCTACCTTCATTTTTAATTTGTTTGTTGACAAGCAATTAGTCGCTGCAACGAGTGGGAGTGATAGGTGTATGCGCAAATGTTATCCAAACAGGATTCAGTGGGGTCTAATGTACCCTGATTGAAGTAAACGCTGCAACGGGTGCGATGCTGTGGTGTTAAATCGGACGGTATTTATAGGGTGGGTGACGTCAATCGGTGTTTGCGCGCACTATCTGAGGGCGGAGGTGAAGAGCGTCGACGCAACGTTCACGTGTCGGCGATCACTTCTAGGAACTGCTCGCTGATTGATAGCTCTTTGTGTACGGTGCCCCGACCCGCCGGGACCTGCTCGCGTGAGATGTCGTTTATTACCTTTAGGGTTTGACTGTTTTATGAGGCACCTGTGTAGGATGTAAGCGTAAACTAATCTGTATCGTCGGTACAGTGGTTAGTGGCTTCGGCTCTCTCTGCAGTCGTTCCTTCATGACTGAAGGTCGTGGTCCTGGTACGATCCAAGTCTCGAACGACTTCACTCCACGCCTTCCACTTCTTCTGTTGGTGGCCATCTTTGCTAGCGAGTAGAATGACTGCTTGGGCTCGCTCAGCTCGCTCTTTTTCCTCAGTGTACTACCGTATCTTTAATTATTGCTACTAAACACTACTGTATTCCGATTTTAAGACCTATTGAGGGCAATATAAATAAATAAATATTATAGGACAATTACACAGTAAGCATACTCGTAAATAGCTTGTGTTATGGGTGCTATGATAACTGATGAATATTTTTATATATACTATACATAAATATTTATAATGTATAGATAAACACCCACACGGGACACGGGAAAACATCCATGCTCATCACACGAACATTTTTCCAGATGTGGGTATCGAACCCACAGCCTAGAACGCAGAAGCAGGGTCACTACCCACTGCGCCACTCAGCCGTCAAATATATACAAGTATATGTACAGAAACATTTATAAATAAACACTTTTAAATCCTTAGTCTAATGCAGTGCAGAGGTACGAGCACAGAGGGTAGCTTTATGTGGCGTGAACGCAAGTAGCCTCACATCCACATCCACTAGTCTGCGCCCCTGTCGCCGCTTCCGCTCGGCGCTGAATTAATGCCCGCTTCTTGGCGCGCCGCAGAAGCCTTAAAAGTGTTGTCGTGTGCCGCGTCCAGCAGTGGACACTCTCGTAAACATTCTAACATATTACTTTAGGAACCTTAAAATCTACCTCCTAATTTTATAGCCTTTCGAGAACTGCACATTGGTGTTATCTACCTATGTATGCATAGATTTTCCATCAGCTTTAGTGGAATAATACAATAATTGTAATGTTGCAATATCACTTAATTATGAGCATTGGTAAATCATCTGCTTGTAAACTCCATTCATGTAAACTCTAGGATTACTTCTTTATCTCTTCACATTTCTCTCAAATTAATGACCTCGTTGATCGCTATGATTAGTGATTTTGCCAACGGACCTTGACGTTCTCGGTTGGTACTTCTTCCAAAAAATTGTCAGTAGCAAACCAAAAGTCGGAAATGTTGTGTCTAATCTATTATTAATCTATGACACCTAGTCTATGGATAAAAGTATTGTTTTGCATCATGTTTTGGCGGAATTTAAAAAATATAAAACTAACACGTGGCCAATTTCTAAGAGTTTCCCTTGATCTAGTCAAAATATTAGTAAAACTATTTAGAACAATGTGTCTTAGCGAGCATGTTAAATCTTGACAGAACACCCCAGGTTTCTTAGCATCAAATCCCCTCTGTAATAAGAATGAAGGCCTGACCAAAACAAAAAATACTCTCGTACATTATTCTAAAATCGTATTTTTACAAGAATTATATTTTGTATTCGCAACAGCACTGTGGTGGCGATTGTAACAACAAGTCTCGGAATTCCAAATAAAACAACAACTATATTTATTTTCCTACCGCGCACCTCCCGACCGCGACGCTGATAAAAATACATAAAAGAACAATGGCAGCTCATTACCGCAGGCTCAGGTGCAGCCGCACTGTTATCAGCACAGCACTGCGCCCAGTGAGCTGATATACCTTCTAGAGACGGCGAGGGACAATTTCTTCTGGAAATCTTCTACTGCAGTTTCGCATACCGCAGGGTGGCGTAACGGTACTTATATTGAAACCTACGGTCTAGTAAAATACACTATGCGGAGGTCCATTCCAGTTATTATTGTTGAGGGCGTTGCCCCACCAAGGTGGTCAGCACATAATGTAACTACGAAATCAATTTCTATGAAAAATCAAAACACTAACTTTTTTGATTTACAATTATTGACATCTCATGGTCAGGAGACCTATACATCTACGTGTCGTAACATCTGACTGGTTAAACCTATACCTCTATTTTTATAAAATACTAGCAGACGCCCGCGACTTTACATCTCAAATAGATTATTCAGCAGCGCTTTCAATAAAAGCTCCCAGGCAATGCGACTCTTCCAACAATATTTGAGCTAATTTATAAATACTAAAACAGGTTGGATGTGCGAAGCCAGGTGTAATTGAGTAGTGCTAGCCGATAAGTAAAATGTAGGTAAGCAATTACATATAAATGTTACCGTTCGGGTGACCGCAACCGCATCCTGTTACCCCGCACTACCTACCTACTGTACCTGCGAGCTAATAACTGACCGAATTCGACCGATAATAACAAGCGCTAGGCACACGTAGCATTAATTAATGTAACTAACATTAATTAATGCTACGGCTGAAATTGATTAGTTGCTAACTCTATATATTTATGATTATTAGCCTATTGTGTTGGGCCACTGAAGAACTAGGTGTTCTCTCCTTACAGAGCGGATATGTAGCTTAGATCCACCACGCTACTCCCAATTACTTAGTCATAACTTACTTCTTAGGAGAAAAAGATCCTCATGGACATCCTCGTCGGATAGTGCCAGATTCTTACCGGCCAAAGATTCTCTGCTGCTTCCGCGGCACTGCACGCGCACACTCTTGTGACGATCACTTTCAAAATAAATATAAAAAATAATAATAATACTACTATCGAAGTACAGAGTGCCGAGTGTGAGTTTGTTACCGAGCGACTGCGTAAAAACGTAACGCAAATTTGTATAGAATTTTAGTAGCGCCATCTAGTTATAGCGAGAGTAAACGCTTTTTTTGCTATTTAATTTGACGTTATGAGTGAATACGTTTTTACGCAATCGCTCGGTGAAAAACTCACACTTGCCCCACAGGTGCTCAACGTAATCTCCTTAGCGAGGACTAAAACCACCAACTTCTCAATTCCAGACTAAAAATTTTTACTCGGAATTTGTTTGGCGAAGAAAAGCTCAACATTTTATATCCCAACCCAGGATTCAAATTTGAATTCAAAATCATTTATTTAAAGTAGGCTGTTATACAAGCACTTTTGAGTGACTCTACCACCGGTTCGGAAGGCAGATCCTGCGAAGAAGATCCGGCAAGAAACTTGCCCTTTTTAAAAATCAATGTTACAATTTGTATTTTAAAAATTACAATTTTGGTTATCCCGTCTTGTGTGTAGAAAGAACAGCTGATTGCTTCCAAGTATCTTTGTCGTTAATAAAATCTTTAACTTTATAGTAACCTTTACTTAGTAAATGGCTTTTAACATTTTTTTTAATTTTTCTAAAGGCAAGTCCAGTACTTCCTTCGGGATGAGATTATAAAATCGTATACTCGGTCCCACAATAATGATTTTTGCACCCTGCTTAAGCGCAGTACCGGGGAAACTAATTTATTACTCTGTGTAGAGATTCGTTTGTTAGTATTAATTTTCCGTTTATAATGGCTGATATTTTGTTTAACAAAGACAACATTGCTATAGATATATTGCGAAGCGACAAATTCGTACTCAAGACTTGTGATCTGAAGCCCTATAGGCCAGAATATGGTTGTACACAGTCTTAGCGACGTAGTTATTTAACTAGAGAATTTTTCTTAACAGAGATGTGATAGGAGTTTGTATAACTACAAAAATAGATTACAAGTTCAGCCAGGATCAGGTTAAAAGATTCGGCCAGCAGCATTCATTACTATAAAACTCTTTAATCTATTTTATCTGTAGGTTTTAAAATAGTTTTAAAGGTAAAATAGATGAAAATTTGTAAAAAAGTAATGGAAAATATAGTAGGTAAATGCATATCAATAGACAACCCCTCCAACTAAATTTAGTTGCGTCACGGTGCCATAAAGGCCGCGCCGTCATTAATTAACGAATAACTTAACAATAGCGGCGCTTTACGAGCCGCGACGATGGCGCCACTTACCGCGAACTGTGCTACTAGACGTGAAAATTACTTTTCCCTTAATTTGTACATATTTAACATTTACATCCCCTTCTAACTCTGCCGGGGGCGCAGGTAGTAATGAGAAAAATGACGACACGGACAACGAGAGGTTGACACACCACTGGACAGGCCCTTAGGCAGAAATCCTCAGCCTGTATAAAAGAAAATGATCAGAGGAATCAAGTACTTCCTTCTGCTACCTCCAACATGTCCCAGGCAGGAAATTGGTCTTGAGGCCCATAGCCACTCCAAAAGATAATATGAACTTCAAATGTAAAAAACTCCATCAGCTCTTCCTTTTTTTTTTTATTGACTACAAGTTGGCTCTTGACTGCTATCACACCTGATGTTAAGTAATGATGCAATCTAAGATGGAAGCGAGCTAACTTGTTAGGAGTAGGATGAAATCCACACCTTTATCGGTTTCTACACGACATCGTACCGGAACGCTAAATCGCTTGGCGGTACGTCTTTGTCGGTAGGGTGGTAACTAGCCACGGCGAAAGCTTCCCACCAGCCAGACCAAGACAAAAAAAAAAAGATTCCCGGCGGGGAATCGAACCCAGGACCTCCGTCTTGTGAATCCACTGCGCATACCACTGCGCCACGGAGGTCGTCACAATCTTCCTATAGGGCCTGAATTTCTTATTAGAAATCCGAGTTCTTACGGAATGAACGAGGTCCTCTAAATCTTAACATGATTACACAAAATTTCATGTCTATCGATAAGACAGTTGGTAAACAAACTCACATCCATATTTATATAGATTTCCAAGGTTAAGGATCTTCTTTACAATGCGAAGAGCGTACTCCGCGAGTGGTGGCACCGATCGGCTACGCTGTGACAGTGATGCTGTGTGATCGCATCTGGCTTGGCGCGGGTTCAAGCGCCGCGGCGGGTTGTTAAACTGCGATTATTAAAACTTATTAATACTATCGAGTTGGCTGCGACCGTTCATACACGTTAATTCGCACTACTTATCTACTCTGATACCTACTTTATTATCTAAGTTTATTTTTATTTAAGTCACAGTTGCCAAGTCTATAGGAAGCTTAATATCGAGGTCATAGAAATAGCATCTTCGACTCGAGCTGGCATGAATGTCGCTGACAAATAGCTTTTCCTCTTTACAGGGAGGGGATATGGAGCACAGGCCCACCACGCTGCTTCAGTGTAGGGTTAGCGGACTTAGGGTGACAATGATATACTATTTTAACGATTCCTTTTATGTGTTAATGGTAGTAACCGGGAGTGCCTTCCGAGGCACGGGGATGTAAACCACAAACTTCTGAGGCTTACAAATTCTGAGAAGAAAGAAAAGCTTATTTCTGAGCCTGACATAGAACTCGAATCCAGGGTAAAGTGAATCGAAGCCACATGAGTTAACCTCTGGAACAGCGTGGCAGTCGTTTCCACCTCCGATTACGAAGTAGGTAAAACAACTAGTTTTACCTACTTTTGCAAGAATATAAACTTGTTCTCTTTAATGGCAATGAAACATAGACGTAGAACCTTTTCATCGCCACGGCTATGGGAACATGTTTAGTTTACTATTGAACGTCTCCAGCATCCACTGGACATAGAATGGACCGTAATCTGTACCACATGCGCCCGCGCCGGTATCAATGACAATCGTATTAAAAAGGCATTGTGCTTTGTTTTTTTGTTATCTGTACAAACAAGGGATTTACGGCGTTCCTATCATTATCGCCAGCGCTGGCCGAACGTTAAACCGCCTGCACACGTGCCAACAAGTTGGCTCACGACATTTTTTTACTAATCAATGAATTTCGTTCTTTCCAAATGGCTAAAAATCCAGTCACTTTTTATAATATTTTATTTTACACTACAATCAAACCAAACAAATCATTACATATTATAAAACAAAGTTCCTTGCCGCGTATGTCTATATGTATATTAAACTCAAAGGCTACTGGACGGATTTTCTTGCGGTTTTCACCAATAGATAGTTTTATTCTTGTGGAAAGTTTTAATGTATTCAAATATAACGATAATTGACAAAAAGAATTACGCTGCTTGCAAGATTTCTTTAAAAATAACGAATCTGCTGCCTAATCCATTTGAGATAATTGCGACAAAATAATGTATGAAGGGACAGTCCCTTTTTATTAGGACTGGTAGAAATTCCACGACGGCAAATATTTTTAAGGATAGCTTAGCTTAGCTATACACATTATTGTATTAAAAAAGGGTCACGTATTTCTTGTTTCATTTCTTAGTATTATTTGAAGATTGAATTACACTTTTTGCTTACGGGTAAAGTCACGGATGTCTGCTATTATTTAACAATAATTAATTGATATAACTACACTCTAAAAAGTTTAGCAAATCAAATGAAAGCTGCATTTTGCTGCATAAAACAAACCGACTTCGAGCTCTTCTTAACTCGTAATCAAAATAATTTTTTGACAATTGACGTACCACCGCAAATATGAAATAGAATAAAGCAGTTAGAATAAATGATAATAAGATAGTAGCAAAGCATCTGATCGTAGTGTGTAGCCAATACCGAGAAAAGTTGTCCGCCAACTCAAATAGAAATTGGTCAATTGGCTCGTCTATTGATACATCACTGCAATTGCTTTGACACTTGTAGCATAAAGCGTTCTTGTGGCCGTGCAGACCATCTGGCACCAGGTTAAGAACGCTGTGCCAGAGGGAATTGAACCTTATCCCGGGAGTAGTAAGGATGTATTTATGTGCACTGGTGTGTCTCCTGGGCCACGAGCAGGAGAACAATTATCGTCTGTGCAGTGAGCGGCTGGTGGCCACATGACGGGCGGACGGAGGTGCGACATCCGACACAATACACAACAAATGTGTTTTTGTTGCAGATACGTGGCTTTGTCTCATTGTCTCAGTACCTTATACTTGTATTAATTTATGGGTAGGAAACACTTCTTTAAGGTATAATATTTCTTTCTAGACAAAAATTGCATTATTGAACCCAGGACAACGATTCGAAGACGCACAAATTAACCACTTTACCAAAAAGGGAATTATTTACATAATATTGTAATTTCTTTCTTTGTATGGTTGAGCCATCGAAACAGAAAATCATTCTTGAAAAACTTACATCATTTTCGCTTACGAAAGATAGGTAATACTTGTCCGATTTCACATATTGGCCCTTTTTATTCTATTGATACCTGAGCCGCACTAATAAAAAACTACCTTGTGATGATTGATACATAAAAGATATGGTTTATATTGGAAGAACCCTTGAAACTTGTTACTTAACAAAGCCACTAAGGTCTTAATTTCTTAGTTGCCTTCTGTAGGTACCTAATGAGTGCTGATGCCGATACTTACTAATATTATAAAGGCGAAACTTAGATGGATGGATGTTTGTTACGCTTTCACGCAGAAACTACTGTATAGTTTTGATGAAACTTCAAAATAATATAGCTTACATATCAATATAAGGGTGCATCCCAGTAGTACCCCATACCGTAGTTCTATAGAACTGTTGGGATATTTTCTGTGCTGTCAAATTATATCCCAATAGTATAGTACTGTAGTATAGTTTTTGCTCTTGACTTTACTTATACCATATAAGTTAGAAACTTTATATTATTTTGATTGATATTTCATTTTGTTTTTAACAAAAAAATAACGACATAAGCTAAGTTAAAACCAAGTAGTAGTCGTGTCTAAAAAAATATTCTCTTATTTTAGAAGTTACAGGGGGGGGGACATTTTACCACTTTGGAAGTATCTCTCGCGCAAACTATTTATGTTTAGAAAAAAATTATATTAAAACCTCAATACGATTTTAAAGACGTTTTGTGCAATTTAAGAAAGCTGTATTCGATATAGTATGTTTATAGATACTCTCAAATTTAAGTGGACATTTATTATTGCAATCAAAAGAAATTCCATATAAAACTTATAAAAACTATAGATATTTTATATGTAACGTACAAACAAGATGTTGATATCGACACTTCTTTAATTTTGTCCCATTCGTTCTATATAGAACTAATGGGACACTTAGCACTAATATGGTATATCAACAGTTCTATAGAACTAAATTTAGGGGGTACTACTGGGATGCACCCCAAAATAACACATATTTGTAGGCCGAAATACGGGAACGAGAGCTACGAGAGTGAATCCACGGGTGTCCTCTATTATAAAATACTACATGTATTATATAGGACGAGATTGTCTACACATACAGACGAATCAAACACGATGGGGTTCCTATGGCCCTTCCACTTCCAGCATCAGATCAGCTCCATGTATTGTACCTAATATTGCATTGTCACGCGATATACATATGCATGAAAAATTTAAGCTCAATCGGAAAGTGGATCAAATTCGGCTTGAAAACTTTGTTAAAACTTGTCAAAAGTTCTTCTAATCTGTAAGTTAATCGATAACCTTTGTCACTTTTACTTTGATGTAGGTAGTGCTAAATATGGCGACCTTGCAGTAATAACAACTAAATGTACGGTTTTTTGCCCAATTTTAATCTTACGCTAGTTCTTGGGTGTAGTGGACTGTAAATGAAAAATATTTGCGATCTTAGGCCCTAAAAACAAGCAATTTTATATGACTACCGTCCGACCAACCTCGTGTCTCCGACGATGCTAGATGCTCGCACGGCGATATCTGGATGACGGCGACATGGTGAAATTTTTTTATTCTTGATGCTTGAGGAATTCTCGGAAAACGTTTCCTTCCTTAATTACGGAGATCACAGTAAAATATATAGGGTAGACCAACAGCCCATTAACAATATAAAAAAAGCGTGGGTCTATGACAACTATCTCACTTCACGTCTGACTTGGCCATTCCTCGTTTATGATATTGGCAGAACCCATCTGGCAAAACTAGATGCAAATGTCATAAAAACATTGAAGTCTTGGTTTGGTCTAGCACTCTCGGCTGACCCTTCAACTCTATTCAGAGATTACAATAATTTTGGGTTAAAACTAAAAAGGCCATCGGAACTCTATAAACACCTCAGGGTTACCAGAACGCACATTCTAGTTAAGTCCCAGGACGAACTAGTTGCATCACTTCCTAAAGACGAGGGTGCCGGAAAACTTGACTCTAGGCTTCAATTTTACAAACAATTTATGGCAGGGGCTCAGGTAAATAGAACCGGGTTGGGTGCAAGACGTAAAAAGGAAGACCAAGACATAATAAAATCTTTTCTTAAACAAGATGAGGACGACAACTACAAAGTGCATGCCATGAACCTAGAAATGCAAAACGAGTGGTTAAACTTAGGCGAGTTCTGCATCCCTCTGGCTCTGAAGTGGCGCGCCTTGCTGTATGATTGGTCTCCTGCCTTATTGAAATTTTATCTTAATGCCTTTCAACTGACTCTCCCAGATCAGAGTAACCTAGTAAGATGGGGAAAAGCCTCGGAAAAATCTTGCTATACCTGTGGTGAGGCAGTGGGCACTGCAAGGCACTTATTGGTAGGATGCAAGGTGCTCCTGGACAGGGGTCTCTACTCACGCCGCCACGACAGAGTACTAGAAATCATACGTGAAGCTATAAGCCTTTCAGTAGCTAGGGCTCAAAAAGGGTTGACGACGAATAAAAGACAAACTAACTTCGTTAAAGCAGGCTCAAGTACAAATTCCACCAGCAAGCCTTATTCAATTCTGGGCTCTGCTCCTGATTGGACTATATTAATGGACACGTATGATAAGCACTATAAAATCCCGGAAGACTTAGCTATTACGACATCTAGACCGGACATATTTCTTTTTTCCAAACAAATTAAACGTATAGTACTTGTCGAGCTTACAGTGCCGTGGGAAACAAACATCCCTAAAGACCATGTATTCAAAGTGAATAAATACTATGACCTTACTAATGAACTAACCAAAAATGGCTATGTGGTTAGTTTATACGCGGTAGAAGTGGGTGCGAGGGGTATACCAGCGAAGTCTCTCTACAACCTGCTAAAAGACCTTGGCCTTACTAGAAGCGCAGTAAGCTCCATATTGGAACGAGTGTCCAAAGCTGCACTAGTAGGGTCCTTCCGAATATGGTTGGGCAGGGAGAATAACTTGAACAGAGGAGGTGAGTGTTGACGCGCGTCACAAAGGGTACCCTTAAACCTACACCCGAGTCACAAGTCTCGGGCTCTGTTCGGAGTTTTTCTCTCAGCCACGCGATGGACCCGGCACCCGCACGGTGAATCCATGGAATGCTAAGATATTCGTCTCTCTCTCGCGGTACGACCGGCGAGAGTTTCAAATTTCAACACGTTTTTTATATATTTTATTTTGTTTGTATGTTATATTTTAAATTTTAGCAAAAATCAAAATATTAAATTTTTAAATTATTTATCCCCTTTTAATATTCAATTAAATAATAATAAGTTATATTTGTCACATTTATATAATTATATTCTTCTACGGTACGATATTTATATAGCTAATCGAATGATTGTTTTATTTAAATTTTGTTTTCCAACATGATAAAAATTTTTATTTATTTATTTTATTTATTTACCTAATGTAGGATTCACGTTTTATTTATCGCGGTTCTATTTGTACGTATAGTAGGCAGATACATAGTTTCAGTAATTCCGTTATCTACAAGTCTCTTATCAGAAGTTTTTACCTAAATACAAAAAACTCATAAACAGTGTCATCTATGACAGCATCTTTTTACAAAGGGTTGGCACCGGGCGCGGTGATAACCCGCGGGTCTACGCTATACTAAACTATAAGGGCTACCGCACACGAACAAAGTACTAATTAGCACTCGCCCGCGGATTCACTCGCGTAGCTATCTAGATAGATAATTAGGGTATCAGGATATAAATTAGCCTATTTCACTCATCATAAGCCGATAATACTACGCAGTAAACAAACAACCGATATAAAATTATCATAAAATAGTAGGTATAAGACAAAGTCGCTTTTTTATGTTTGTCCGTATGTAAATAAATCTTTGAAACTACGCATCCGATTTTCATGAGGTTTTTTTTATCAGATAAAGTGGTTCAACAGGAAGGTTTATGTGCATAATACATGCACAATGTAGTAGAGACTTTATCTTTTACTTTCAACTAACAGTATTGGCTTTTTTACGAAGTGATTTTAAGCAATAGTGATAATATATCCTTATCCAACTGAGTATTTTAAATACTTAAAATGCAGGGACGGCCGTTTGGGGATAGCGCGATGCGTGCGTGTGCCGCCGTTGGTACCAGCATTGCACCCAAGCGAAGCTGGGGCGGGCCGCTAGTAAATAATAAAAAAAGAATAAAGAAAGCGTATGTGTATCATCTCAGGCTGAAGCAGTTAGTGAAACTGTTAATGATTACTTACTTGAATCGAATTTTTCAGGACTGTTGTTGGTGTTTATAATAAATAAAAATTGTATAAATAGTGTATTATTATTATTAGTTGACATGATGAACATTACGATTTTTTTATATGAAGTTTGCGTTATTTTGAAGTAAGGAACACATTAGAGTCAATTTGAAGGATTAGTCCTTCATAATGATTGATTCCTTGTTGCTTTATATAGACTCCTTTATATAGATTCCATTATGTACTTGTAATTAATTAATAATACTTATTCATATTGTAAATTGTAATGTTTAATACTGTAAGGAAATAAAGCTATTTTATTTATTTTATTTTATTTTATTTATATAGATTCCATTATGTACTTGTAATTAATTAATAATACTTATTCATATCTAGAATTATATAGTTAGTTTTAGCTTTTAATTCATAAAGTTGTTTTTAAAACTTGTTGCATGCTGATAAGGCGGCGCCTGTACAATATTTTAATTTTATATTTAACAACTACTATTAAGTTTCCCAAATTCGCATTAAAATTTATTTGATTTGGTACAACAAGTAGATAAATGACTAATATGTGTGTAGTGAGCGCTCGCCCTAATCGCTTGTAGTGAGTTGTTTATCATTCGTCGAACACGAAACAGATAATTCCGAACGAATATTCGTTTCCTGCGACGCGCGACGCGATAAGCTTGATTGAGGTTTGTTTTTTCCACCGCTCATTTCAAACGACGGGTTTCACGTCTAGGTAAAGATCGTTACGTTATTCAAGTTATTGTTAAAGATAGATGACTATTATTTGCCTATTGTAATGTAATGTAATGCAGGGCAAAAGTCTCGTCCCTCCCATAGGTAGAACAAGGGCATTCGGATCTCAGACCCACAACACTGCTCAAATATACTTAGAAACATAGTGTTTGACTTTTTTAACGAAACTAACGGTGTACAACGATATTGTTTGCAACATATGACTTATAACGTGCTCACCGCGACATGGGGGTGTAAAATCACCAACATCCTAGCTGCTACTAAAAAATTTCCTAAAAACAAAAAAAGTTCAATATTTATATTCCGATCAACGAGCGTAGCTATAGCTTGCAAATGGAGTTTCGAGGATCCAAAACTGTTGTCTCACTCAAATCATATAGCTTCGCCATGTCCACTCGTCCGTCTCTCTGACGACGGCTTATAGACTATTGATACTCAAAAACATCTCAATAATATTTAATAAGCGGAATTTAATAAAAAAAAGAAAGGGATTATAGACAAATCATTTTATTCAAACTTTCTTTACTTAAATCAATTTAAAATACAAACGGTAATTAATAAATACAAACAAAATTAACAGCAATCACTCAATAAATGAGAAATTAATAAATGATAGGGCTCCCCACCTGCAGATTGTATCGACTACCGTCAGATCGACTGCACGACCGCCCGCGACGGCTCGTAGCACCAGAGTGCCTCGAGCGGTGTCGATGCCGTATTGAAGGTGGTTCGTCGGATGACATCACCTCCCGCAATAGTCCACAATTTTTATTTTCACCGTATGATTCAAAGTAAAGGACCCGGACCCCCTAAGCCCCCACATGTACTCCCACGGTCCGATTCAAAATTGGACCCCATTACTTTACCAGCCGTAATTAAAATGTATAGCCACTGAAACAAAGACAGGCGTCCGAACTGTTTTAAATAGATGTGCACCTCTACATCAAAATATGCAATAATTAAATATGAGGTCTACCTACCTCAACCTCATGTTTGAGGGATAGCTAAAGCAGGTATAGGCACCTCATGAGGTATAACTTCCTCAAGTAAGTAGTTATAACGTCACACGTAATCGTCAAGTGGGAACTTTTTGTCGCCGCATTCAATAACCGCTAGGTTATCACAAATGATAAGGTTAATTATAATTTGGGATACGTTTGTATTATCCTCATTTTGTTTCAAAGGAAAATTTCGTAGCTTTAATTTTAAACTTGTGTTTACCCACGGCAGAAAATTTCCTACATCGAATAGTAGGGGAGACCAAGAGGAGAAATACTCGCGCGTCACAGATGAACATGAGGGAGGATACCTTTCGTGTTGGTGAATACATACACCAAGTATGAGACCTTTATACTGGAGGGACGTTTAGGGGCAACGCGTTAATATTAGGGTTACTTGATAGTTAACTAAAAATAGTACATTCCGAAAATCTAACAATTTTAGTCTAACTTGAGGGAGAGTTAGACTGACAGACAGACAGACAAAGCTGCAATTCTCCCACTACCTGAAGTTAAGGACAAATCATCAGATTTTTTAAATGGACACTTTTCAATTTCTACCTATGTTATCTACCCTGTCTTAATCTGACATACTTGTTAAGTATTTCTGATTAAAGGCTTACACTTGGTGGATATATCCAACAATATGAAAGTCCTTTACGTTCTTCTGTCGCTCCAGTATTTCCAAAAATCCCATCTTGGTCTCTCCAGCTATAATCATTAACCTTGAATACAAAAATACCTATATTATTTAATATACATTAATTAAGTAAACATCGATTTAATAATAGACGAGTAAGTTAAGTAAGTAAGCAATAAAGTAAGAAAATAAATCTGTTTACTTGTTACGTTAGGGTATATAAACGGCACATAAACTCTGGTGAAATATAAATTGTATACGGTTAAAATCGGTGTTAAGAGTATTCATAAAAGTATGATACTTTTTATGTTACATTCATAACTTTCTTAAAACTTTTATAGTAAACTGTAACTGTAAAAAGGGAATGAAATTACACTAATTTATATCATGAATAAAATCGCTTACGTCCTCAAGCATTTATATTATTAATGAATCCCAACACAATATCTTCAATACAAAGTTCCCACAGGATCAACAACCGTTGCAATTAACAACAATGCGTAGGTACAACAATACTAGGTAGAATTAATAGCTCCTTCATTGTAGGTGAGCACTTGATAGTATAGGAGCGGTATATGCGGGCTATTTATTTACTATCGATATTGATCGCCCACAGGGATCTGATATTATCGATAGATCGCTTTACCTAGATAACGGTTCTATATTGTTCTAATAAAGAAGCGATAACTACTTAGCCAAAAAATCTATTTCTGTAAATTAAACTTGAAAAATAACAGAATTTCATAAAAACTTTCAACCCTAATTAGTATTTATTAAACCATTATTTTTAAAATTTATATTTATTAAATAATTAATGAAAGTGCCAATTTTCAAATACCCTGTATCTTTAGTAGAGAGAGAGTAGAAGTACCTATAGTACTTCTATTTCTGTTCACGATAAAAATAATCATTTAACTCTAGGTATAAATAAATTATTAATATACTGTATTCTCCGTTATCCCCAGCTAGAGCAAAATTTTAAAGCTTTTGCAAACAGTTAATACGTTTAAAATTTATTCATGCAATTTGCAAAAAGCTCTACCCAACGCATCCAGGATTAATTATTTGCGTTTATAACATTGATGGTCACCTTCTTCACAAGCTCAAGCGCAGGGTAAACGAGTATCTTCGCTATGAAGCTGCTGTCTAACTGAACATTTCAACAGTATCTTATCAACTACCTACCTTTTTAGTATCAAGGAGGGATGCCTGGCTCTGTAGAGGGCCTTTAATAAAGGCAGATAATGATTTATTTATTTATTCATTTTACTGCATTTCAAACTATACATAATATGTCTAGTTATTAAGCGTATATAGTACAATAAGTATGTCAAATTGGAACCTCTTTAGGGGCACAGCGATTGCCTCAGGAGGGAGACGGCGCCATAGTATCATTTAAAAATTTATCTATTGAGTAATACGCTTTATTAATAGATATTTTTTTCTATTTCCTTAATATATTACTTTGCGGGATTTTGTTGTATATTTTTGCACAAATAATTATAATACCCCACAAAATTTCCGTCCATCTACAAAAGGTACATAAATATATTTTCCTGTTACTGATAACGGTGAATCCATCCCGGCCCCGGCTGATATCAACTCGACCGAACTTATGATACCTACACGTTTACCAAAACAATTTGACATTTTGTACTGTTATAATGACTAAGTAGGTACACCTGCCTCGTTTACTATTAGCCTCTTAAGGTCCCACTACAGGGCCAGAAACCCCTCTTTCTAGGAGAGGGGATGTGGCGCTTTGACTCACTATGTACACTGCTCCAAATATTATTTAATGACTACTCTCAGATGTTCATAATAATGACCGGAACCAACGGCTTAACGTATTCTAGTAGCAACAACACTAACTTAGAATTCGAACTCACAGAACATATCTTAAAACAGATAAAACCTTTTTACATTACTCGGCTATGGAATACGGGACCTTCTGATTTAAAGCCACATAGATCACTGGTTCAAGGAAGCAGTCTTCCTGTCTCGTTAATTTTTTTTTGTATCGACTACAAGTTGGCCCTTGACTGCCATCACACCTGATGTTTAGTGATGATGCAATCTAAGATGGATGCAATCTAACATGTTAAGAGTAGGACGAAATCCACACCCCTTTCGGTTTCTACGCGACATTGTACCGGAACGCCAAATCGCTTGGCGGTACGTCTTTGTCGGTAGGGTGGTAACTAGCCACGGCGAAAGCCTCCCACCAGCCGGACCAAGACAAATTAAGAAAAATCTCAATCTGCCCCGCCGGGAATCGAACCCAGGACCTCCGTCTTATAAATCCACCGCGCATAACACTGCGCCACGGAGATCGTCAAAATTTAATTTTAATTTTCCTTAATCTGTGCTGATAACATTATTATAACGTACATCAGAATCAAAAGTTATAATTCAGTAAGAGTAACATTGGCCCGACTTATTTTTGTAAATTTGTTTCTTTCTTAGGAATTCCCGGCTGTGAATAATAGATACATAGAAAATATTTACAAGCTATAGATATAATAAACGATACCTACCTACATTACTACAAGCTGACCATTTATAACGTATTAAACGATTCTGACATAGCTAAGAGTACATTAGAAAAACAACTCGACAAACAACATTGTAGGTACCTAAGTACTCATATTAATATCACAGGAATGTTGTGAGCTTTTTGTCATAAAGATAGTCTCGGGAAGTAGGTACCTAACTATTTATTTGTAAGCAATGCGTTTTTAAAATAACAAATCAATTTGTTTTTTTTTATTGAGAAAGTATATTTTATTCATTTGCCTTTTCTGCGATAAACCGATAAATCCAAGCGACATACAGATCCGACGAAAAAAGCTTAGTAGTACATTTTCACTTCAGAATCAGAGCATCTTCAGGTGTTAACTCTACACTGTTTAAGTACGGAAAACTGCTAGATCCGTTAACTATTATACCATTAAATATAGTCTAAAGTCTTTTCAAAATTACAATTTTTCTGATGTTCAAAAATAATATAATATCTTAGCAATTAAGCCAATTTGTATAAACATATTTTGTTTTAATTTTTAACCGACGAAAAAAAACGACGGAGGTTCTCAATTCGACATGTATATTTTTTTTTATGTAGGACCACGCATAACTTTTTACAGAATTGTCCGATTTTGATAATTCTTTTATTATAAGAAAGGGCATACTTCCAAGATGGTCCCATTGTCATCATGTTAGGATCTGATGATGATATTCTGGGGAAATTAAAGGAACTCTTCTAATTCTGGCGCACGCTAACAGCGATTTCGGTCTTTGTCTCGGTATCGGTAGCTTTTGGGCTACTAGTGTCGTATAATATACTATGACAGTATAATACGAGTACGTTACATGACGATAAATCACTATAAAGTAAGAAATAAAAATTTTTAACAAAAAATAGAACCGACTCAAAGCGCACTAAAAAGTAAAAAATAACTTTGTCATTTAGTTGCTTTAATTTACTTAAGCATATCTAGGAGTCGGTGGCAGCCAAGCTTTCTACTTTAAGGACATTACCTAGAATCCACAAACTGCTTTACTACGTTAAATAAATGTTTCTTAAACTTGCTGGCACCGAACTCACAGATATGCTTAAGTAAATTAAAGCAACTAAATGACACAGTTCTATTTTTATTTTTTACTTTTTAGTCCGTTTTGAGTCGGTTCTATTTTTTAGTAAATAAGATTTGATTATTTATAGTAATGTTAATAAAATTAGAATGAAGTTCTCTCCCCACTGAGGTTTCAAAACAAATAATGAGTCAAAGTATTTACCGACAGCGCAGATAGCAGGCGTGGAACATTGACGGAGTTTTCAATGTGTCCCTGACTCACGCCTGAGGTATCAAACAAATGTATTGTGATTCATTACACCATAATAACTTAATATTTCAATGTTCGTACCATTATGATTAACCTATCTATACGAAAATAGATTCACAGTAGGTGTAGGTATATATCAATGTTAACGTTGTGAAATTGTCTATATTTCCCACCGTAAGGAAGAACTCTTTTACAGCAAAGGTTTAAGTCTATTTCCAAACAGCATTGCTGTGTTATGATGATGGGAACGGTAATCATCAAGAGCAGCAATACATGTTTGATGCCCTGAGAAGTAAGGTGTTAATATTTTATATGTGATCGTTGTTATTGTGGACTCAAGGGGGTTGAAAAAGGTTATTAGTACATATTTTAAGTAGGTAGGTCGTCACAAAGATGATGACTTAATTCTAAACAAGCCAGTCTAGTTAAGATAAACTTCATCAAGTGATCATTATTCATTTGTTCAGCTAAAATGGCTTCAACTTTTTGTATATTTGGTCATATTCAAAAAATATGTTTAATAAAAGCTATAAAAAAATATAACATTTTAATAAATTTCCCTTTTATCCTTTTTTGACGGTCACTATGGCTCAGTGGTTACACAGTGGGTTTTAAAGTCGGAGTTCCTTTGTTTAATTAGTTTCTCCGGTACTGTGCTTGAGCAGAGTTCAAAAATCATTTGTGGGACTGAGTATACGATTTTATAATCTCATTCCAAAATAAGTACTGGATTTGCCTTTGAAAAGTTAAAAAATGTATTAAAACCAATTTACTAAGTAGAGGTTACTATAAAATTAATGGCTTTATTAAAGACAAAACGTTACCTGGAAGCAATCAGCTGTTCTTTCTACATACAAGACGGGATAACCAAAATTATAATTTACGGAACACAAATTGTAACTTGGATTTTTAAAAGAGCAACTGCTGAGTTTCTTGCCGGCTCTTCTCCGCAGGATCTGCCTTCAGAACCGGTGGTAGAGTCACTACGAACTGACAGAGTTGACGTTTCAAAAGTGCTTGTAAAACAAATTATAAAATAAATGATTTTTAATTTGAATATGAATTTAATTCCCGGCTGAGACAGAATAAGGTTTTCTCAACTGGTCCAGGTCTACCGTGGTAAGTTACCATCCTACCGACAAAGACGCACTGCGAAACAACTTAGCATGCGGTGCCATGTCGGGTAAAAGCCGATAGAGGTTCGGCTTCCATCCTACTCCGAACAAGTTAGCCTGCTTCCATCTTAGATTGCATCATTACTTACCATCAGGAGTGATTGTAATCAAGGGATGATTCGTATTGCATCCGCTATTTGAAGCACACATGTGTGAGTGTGTGTGCGTTTGTGTGTATTGCCACACTGGCGCGTATACGTACTTGCGCGTTATCGTCGGTGAACGGACGCGTGCGCAGATAGTGCGCGTAGGAGTATCCGCTTCACCGTGTAGCCTGTAGGTGTCACCGTTGACAGCGGCACTAGGTACTGGGCCCGCTGCTGATAACGATACTGTCCGCTCTACCTAGCGTAGGTGTGGGCACTGAGTGGGCCCGGTGGTGATAGCGGCAGTAGGTACCTGCTCCACGTACCATCACCACTTCGTAGGTGTTGGCTATGAACATTGACGCTGTGCGCGGTGCTGATAACACTGCTGATGTTGGTGTAGCCAGTGTGACTAGCACCTGTAGGTACGGCAGGACGCATAATACATTAGTGCGTATACGCATACGCGTTTGCCCCAAAATAAAACTATAGTTACGTCCTTGTGTTGGGTGTATTTTAAATTTGGACTTAAATATTTTAAATAACTACAAGCACCAAATTTTTAGTTTAAAACGCTAATCGATTTGTTGATTAATGGAATCGAACTCCAGTGGAGGAATGATAGAAACTTACAAAAAATATTTGGTACAATTCTTATTAAATCGATTGAAGCTAAATCGAAGTAAGTTCAAACTCCTTAATGGACTATGACCGTATGTTGTCTTAGTAAAGCCTTAACGAGCACCTACGAGTACATAATTTTCAAGAACAGGGAAATATCGGTCATGTGAAAAAACACATGCGTAATATACCTATACTAAAGCCAAACTCAATAGAGAATGCTTGTCAACAAACAAATTTAAAATGAAGGTAGTAAATGCAACACATTTTATGCCTAATAAATTTAAATTTGTTTTTTTTTATTTTATAAAATCTTATTTAAAAGATATTGATTATATTACTTAGTTTCAAGCTTACTCATCTAATTTATTGTAATGAATTCGTCATTAACAAGTTAATTAAAAAAAATTGGTATAAAATGACTAGTGATTTCTACCTTCATTTTTAATTTGTTTGTTGACAAGCATTCTCAATCGAGTTTGGCTATAGTATAGGTCTCTAGTTTTGACCTTTAACTTGGGACGTCAAATAAACAATCACGCCACTGAAAAAATGTGGTAATTTTTGCTGAATGACGTTTTGTTATAAATCGTAATTCAAAACCACGTGTTTTGACAAATGTAAGCTATATAATAAAATCTACCTACCAAGAAACGAAGTCTAGCTGTAGGTACGTTCGTATGCAACAGATGTGCCAGATGTGACAGCGCATTGTTCGGTGCAAGTGCACAACACCTCGCTTCAAACAATAGCCGCTGTAAAATTATAAATTACCCTCACAATAGCGAGGTGTTACTTACAAACTGTCGCATCTCCTAAAGCTTAACGCGCTTAACTAGTAGGTACTTTAAGAAGTTACCTACATACAACAAACAATGTAGGTATTTAACAGATTTTCCCACGATAATGCGCTTTGGTAAATATTTATATAAGACTTCCCACTATTATGTTACTCGATTAAAAATCTTTTAATAATAATACTATTAAATGGAAAATTTAAAAAATTCCCAACACAACTGTAATTTCCCATTTTTTCGTAGCGATTTTCACCAAACAAATAAACCACGGTCAGGAGACTGACTTTCCAATAAAATAAAAATGTGTGCGTGTACTAGCGTACATTATCAACATTCAAGTATTAGAAAAAATATACAAAACACTGAGGTTAATTTTAAAAAACGTGGAAAAATAAATACCATAATTACACCTAAGTATTAGAAATTAGAAAAAGAGATGTAATTACTTACTTTTTTTAGAAATTCACTGGAATTAGAATTAAAATAAACCCTTTGATTTTGCTGATCACTTCAATATAACATATATATATATATATATACTTATCACGTCACTTCCATAAGTCAAAGATGGCACGTAACGGAAAAGTGCCACTACAAACAGT
Organism: Mycalesis mineus; assembly: GCA_034621355.1. Taxonomy (NCBI): domain Eukaryota; kingdom Metazoa; phylum Arthropoda; class Insecta; order Lepidoptera; family Nymphalidae; genus Mycalesis; species Mycalesis mineus. The sequence continues at coordinate 57,754 of CM067892.1, read as the reverse complement.
TACACCCATGTGCCACACACACACTCACACCCACTGCACGCACGCAGTTCTTTATTAAGTAATAGTATTTCTCGTACCCGTGAGAATTTATTTAGCGTATGTGTTATTCTCATATGTCAGCTTTATTATTGCGAAGTTTCATCAAAATCCATTCAGTACAGTATATAATACATACAAACTTTCGCCTTTATAATATTAATAAGAAACTTAGTATCTCACCTATTAATTAAATAAAAGAAAGTTCAAATGTTTAATCGTGTTTACAATTTAGCAAACTCGACCGACCACTTAACCACGTTAAGCTTACAAATTGTAAATATAAAGAACTTTAAAGCGCTATTGAATCGCTTTAGGTGTTACACTGCGCTCAGTGTCGTCCACACGTGGGGCCCACGTGCGAACAAGGTGCTATTGTCTTTGACTGTAAAGGTTACACGACGGATAAATTACAGGCATAGCTCACACGCAACTATACACTCTATTGTGTTTGATGTTAGGGTTTGAAATCGAACGCACCACTCTGACAATGTAATTATGCCGGTAGCGTAACGTTACCGACTCTTGGTGGGCCTTGTTCATTATTTTTTCTCATTCATTTTTAATTGTTTTTTACTTTTTTTTCAAACTGTAGAATTTTACGTAAAAATACTGCAATCACACGGTATGATGGGTCACAGGTAGGTAATGTAATAAAGCAATCTAAGATGGAAGCGGGCTAATTTGTTAGAAGTAGGTTAAATCCACACCCCTTTCGGTAGGGTGACAACTAGCCACGGCCGAGGTCTCCCAGCAGCTAGACCTTAACCAATTTTTATAATCTAAATCGGCCTAGCCATCATACGAACCTTCGTCTTATAAATCGTCAAATATTTTATTCGCCGTCAAATATTTTGCGTAAAAGTATAGAAATATTATATTTTATCTTTATTACACCATTTTTGACGGCCTCCGTGGCGCAGTGGTATGCGCCGTGGGTTCGATTCCTGGCGGGGCAGATTGAGATTTTTCTTAATTTGTCTTGGTCTGGCTGGTGGGAGGCTTTCGCCGTGGCTAGTTACCACCCTACCGACAAAGACGTACCGCCAAGCGATTTAGCGGTTCGGTAGGATGTCGTGTAGAAACCGAAAGGGGTGTGGATTTCGTCCTACTCCTAACATAGCCCGCTTCCCTCTTAGACTGCATCTTCACTTAATATCAGGTGTGATAGCAGTCAGGAGGCAACTTGTAGTCATCATTGAGGTACTGTTTTTTCAACTCTGAGCTACAGTTGATTTCTTGGGAAAAAGAAATAGGTACTCGATAGCCCGATCAGGACTCAAACATAGCTGACCTAGCTGGCTGGCCACTGAATATTGATGACATTAGACGTGAAATAAATATGGTTGCACAGGTAAAACATCTAAGTACGTACTCGTATTTATTCCGTTCATTAGTATATAAGAACAATGAACTTTCAACTTTTTGTTTAATCGGAGTTCTAAATAAAATGTATAAATCTATTTAATTTTCTAAATAGATATGTATAAAACTAATTAAAATTTAAAATTTTCAATACAGAATATAAAGAATGTGAGGCAGGTAGATCATTTACTTTTTCTTATTTTTTTACAAGTTTTTTAAACATTATTATTTTAAGAATGTTGTAGGAAATTCTCCACACTATATTAAATCTGCTTCGCGCGACGCCTAGCGCCATCTTGTGATAGGAAGCCGAAACACACTTCAATATAACGTTGTTTTTTTAATATTAATAATTGGTGTGATATAAACGATTTAAGATAATATATTTAAAAACATATTTTTTTATGCAATGTGCCAACCCTTTGACGAATGAACTTCATTATGAAATGGTATTATAATAATAATTTTCGGTTTTAAACAAAGTGCTTAATAATATACACGGTAGTACCGCATTTTATTTACAGTTTCTACCAATAATAATTCATTAGTTTAATATTTTTTTTTCAGTGGTGTGTAACGGTAGAGTTAAATAGAAACAGGTAGATGAATGGGAAGGTGGAGCCAGCCGCCGATGTATAAATAACATTGAGTTCGTACTGCCAAACGGCTCTACCTACTTCTCATACGTGAAGATTTAGAGTTAGTTTTCGCTGATTCTTCAAGTTTTCTATCTACTACATTGGGTCTCTATTTAATCTCTTTGATAATTTACGAAAATTCTCATGAACCTACAAGTCATAGCAGCATCATTATTTTACATCAGCAGAACATAAATGGTTGGTACCTACCTGGGCAGGTAAACACAAAATGAGCAAATCGAAGAAATTAATCATCAAGGCGAATAGAGCACCGCTGAGTGTTGACTCTTCTCAAGTATTGTAGAGACATAAGAAGAGTGCTAGAGTCCTGCAGGCGGCGGCGGGTGTCGGCGTGACGGTGGTCGGCGTGACGGCTCACGGCAGAGCCGCGGCCGCGGGACACGGGCCGGCCGCTCAGCGGGTTCACTAATTAAGTATAGGTGGGGGGTGGCGAACGCGGCGCGGGGCGCGGGCGGCGGCAGGGCGGGGCGAGAGGCGGGCCGGCTTCATTCCGCCGCGCGCCGCGCCGCGAGCCACACGTGTGAGCGCGGGTCATGGTCGCGAGAACCGATGAGATGTTCGGCTGCTATGGTGACAGCTACTCGTACCGCCTGTGGAGCCTGGCCAACGTCTGGGGCGCCTGCCGATGTGAGTTGGGACTGTAGACACTCCTCCGCGTCGTCGCAGTGCCAGCGTGTTCGGGCTAGTTAGTGCGTCGCGGTACTCGGTTAACGAATAGTTAGCGGCCAAACCGCAGCCGCCACTGCACATCGCCGCAACTACTAGCATAAGATAAACACAAAAGTTTGATTCGGTGCGGTCCGAGCACACTAAAATAATTTTTAAAAAAATTCGCGCTCCTACACTCGTCAGGGTGTCTGGAGGGTTTACAAGTTAAAGTGCGTCGTAGCCAGCTGCCCGGCGATGTAAAAGTTCAAGTTGAGTTGGTGCATCGTAAACGTAGCGAGTTGTGCGTCGGGCGTCTGTCACTCCGCAGTCAGGAGTGTGTTGTGGCTCAATGAAAGTGCATAGCCAGCTTATGGGAGTCGGCGGATGGTACGAGTGGCTGGCGGCCGACTGGCTGGCCGACATGCGGAGTAAGCAGGTGCCCACTTCCACCACCTCGGCCAGGCTGGCGGCCTTGAGTAAGCTTCCTTTTACTTTCATTTTTGTTTGCATATTTGATTTAATCTTATATTCAATATTTTATAATTATTTTTGATATTCATTTTGAATTATTTACGTTCCCATTTGCGCGCTACAGACGCCAAGAATCATAATCGTAACACTTGTCCAAAATATTGATAAAGTTCTAAATATTTTGACGATATTTTTTTGGTTCCTTTATCTTACTTAGTGTGACTAATATCACTTATTGTAGTCTATGATGATTGATTAGATGTCCCTTGAGTAGATTTCCATTTAGAAATTCACAATTCACAACTAAATCCTGAACTCTCAACTTTGTTAAAAAAATATTTATGAAAGTACAACATGTACTATATTTTAATATTTTTGAAAAAAACACCTGTCAATATTTTTACAATTTGTTAAATTCTGATAATAAAGAGAACTGTCAAAATTTAATAACAGACATGAAATTAGCAAATCACAGAAACAAAATGTAACAAACAAAAGCTGGTCCCGTAAGAACTTAAACAGGTGAGACCAACACCTCTGACGCATTAAAAATAAAACCGTACGAACGTCTTCATTAGAAATAACCTTGGTGTTGGTCCCCTCGCTCCCCCGGGTATAACTCATCCACTTGAGGCTCGGGAACAGGTATACACAGACTTGAAAGAAAGTTTCGTTTGTCGGGCCTCCCCTCGGCGTCTTAAATCGTAAATGATTATGTTGTTTTAATTCATTTGCTTTTACTCAGTTTATTTTTTCTTTTCACTTTACTTTTTACTTTATTCTCCTTGGTGCGCCGCCTGTCTGAGAGATTCGTGATACGGTGAATGTTGGCTCAGTGAGATAAATAATGAAACACTTTTTGGAAATTTGAGCAATTTTTGTATTAGTCGGACAAAAAAGAAACTCAAATAGAAAATATAACTTTTGATTAGGTAATTTAGTACACTTAATAAATATTTATAATTGATTTTATTCGCAAACATTTCTGTATTTATTTATCAATATCTGAGATTATACAGACTTGAGAAACGGTGGATTCTCGTGCCAACTTTCATTTTCTACTTATAATGTTCCGATTAAAGGTAATCTTACGGAGTTTAATATAACTGTATCTTTACTAAAATGTATTAAAATTGGTTTAATGGCTTATTCATGGTATAAACACAACAAATAGGCGGTTACTTTCTACGACCTAATCACAATTAATCTACCTTAAATTATTGTTTCGTAATATATGAACATTTTTGACAGTTAGCCATTCTTAAACTAATCTTTGTATTTACGAATACTTTATCCGTAGAGTATATAGACTGAATAACAAAGATCCTGAATATATTTAATTAAATTTTTTTGGATCTTTAATCAGGATTTGTAAACTAAGCAGGGTTATTTCGATTGAGAGTCTTATTTTGTAGCGTTAATCGGAGTTCTCTACCATTTTTCACCAAACTGCTCTATCTCTATTTTGTTTTCATTAACAACTCTTATAGATTCACCCTCTGAGCAGCAGTAGAGCTGCTTGGTCCGTTGCTTGAAATAATTAGGTCAATTTATAAATAAGCAAATGAATAAAATAATAAACTATGGAATCTAGTCGTCGGTCACCTAATTATTATTTTTTTAATGATTAAGTATTTTAACAGTTGTCTCGATAGCTAAATTCAAAAACTTATTTATTACTACATTTTATTTCCTACATAATAACCAAAGCTTTGAATGATTTTGACTATTTAAATAAAAATTACATTTACTCGTAAATACTGATAGGTAGCTCAGAGTTGAGACGTCAGTGGTGTAACTTTGATTGTGATAATCGCAATAATACCCTCGAAATAACGTGGTAGATTTAATTAAACTTTAAATGACACTCTCTTACCTCTAGGAGAAATAACGCATGTGCTTTGTGTAAACTTTGATGATGGTAAACTGTAATTAGTGTACCATTTCAAATATTTGTAAACTATAAGAAACCACGTGGTCGACATTAGGTAACCACCTCATTATTAATGATATTTGTTTGCGCGAGCTACCTACTAGGTACCTATTAGCTTGTTAGTTCAAGATTAGCTTGTACTAATAAAAACGAACTAGGTAGGTAATGTTGCTTAACTATTTTCTAGCTAACTATTGCCAGCAATATCGTTCGCATTGAACGAAATATTTACCATTACTACAAGCACTGGTTTATTTTGATGTTTTGGTTTTATAACTAATAAATTGCTAGATCATTGCCAAATCTTAGAAATTACCTACATTATAATATTTTTTCTTAATCCAAAACCAATATTTGGAAACTAAAAGGAAATTATACCTACCCAAATATAAATCTAATTTAAAAAATCTGTCTGGACAGATGCAAGTACTATGATTTAAAATTTATTCAAGTAAAGGAGATGGCCCACCGCCCATACATTGTTTGCCCCAGGAAAAATTAAATGTTTATGCGTCTGAAATAATTGTTTTATTATGTCATACCTACTTAGTGTTATCTTTACAACCGAAAACAAAATGTTATGAAGAAAAATTATTTCTTTATACATTTTGTATGCAACTGTCGATATCAACTACGACTTAATAGGAATTAAAAATAATACCTTATTTAGGTTTATTTTAAAACCCCACTAGTTCTAATATTTCTATTTAAGTATATATTTTAAAATTATAATTATAAAGCTATTTTATTTCGTTTATTTTGTTAGGTCTCTAGGTGTTTTTCATATAAAATCACCCCCCCTAGGGGTTTAAAAGGAGTTAAAGGTTTTTCCAAAAAATATAAATCAGTTATGTTTGAAGTTACATTTTTGGAAGCTCTAATTGTCAAATTAACTTAATGTGGCTATAATATAATTTCAGTTAATATAATTGCATACCTTTGAAAAATCAGGATTCGTGTATTCGCAACTATTAAATATTCGATTCAAAGATATGTCTGACACCACTTGTTTAAATAGTCATTCTTTTAATTTTTATATTTTAAAGCGTAAAAATCATCAATTGCGTTTATTTTCGTAAATCTGTGATGCATTAGTGAGTAATTTCTAATTCATTTGTTACACCGCTAGTTTAAATAGTCATTCTTTAAAGCGTAATCAATTATTTCGATATCTACTGTTTATTTTGTGCTTAAAGACTTCTGTGATAGCAACATAATGAGTATTTTTAATTCATATTGTTTTTACGATAGCAATAAGGTAGCCAGCTTGTACCTATCAATAACCTTTTCCTAAATCCTACATTTACTAAATTTCTAAAAATTTGTTTGACAGTTTGTATGTTTAATCTTTACTTGTACTTAGTAATCATTAGTTCCAAGATAATTAAAATTTCGATCTGCTTTGAATCTCATTAATTAAATACTTCAGTAATAAAGTACGTGGGACTAACATAACTTTCAACTATACCTACCTAGTTAGCTGGGTAGGTGCTAGCGTGCGTTCGAACGTTTGGCGCTTGTCACGCCACTAATCACTTGTTTGCATACATTAGAAGGCTCGTTAAAATCTACAAACTTCTCGATCAGTTGGTAAACACAGTCTGACTAGACTACTGCTGTGCATACCTTTACATTTTCTACCTAAATTTTACAAGACTGTTGTTGCAGTATGTGGAAAGTGGTAATTATAAAGATGTCTATAATTATAGTAACCTGTATAAAGTAGACTTCAATCGGTCATTATTAACAATTTTATGCAGCGAATAGGTACATTATGATATATACAAAACACAGTACCTACCTGCCAATTTTACATAAAGTTATGTTAAAAATATGTTTGATGTACAGAGATGTATTTTGTATAGCGCTTGATGCAACTGTACTTATCCTAGTGCACTTTTGGATTCTGTATTTTGAAAAGAAATATAATTTTAGTAGATATATTATAGGTTTAGTAGATATATATGAGTAGTGTAAATCTATAAAGTAATTAAAAGTATTGTGTTTATTATTCAGTTATATGTATTTATTGTTCAGTTTAAAACAATTAAAAAGTAATTTCTGTGAATCCAATGGATTTTCCTACCTTTACGTAAAATTATTCACTTACCTATACTTATTTTAATATCTATGTAAACTACATTAATTTTTGGCGAATTAATGATTAATAACTCAATTATTAGATCTCAATGAAAGTATGTATTTATGCCCATGTATACACCTACCAGTGTTCTAACGTGTCGGTTATCATACACACCGCTCAGATAAGCAGGTACCTGCCAGTACCACTCGACACATGAGCACGACGAGCGACGATTGGTTCGCGGCCACACCTGTCAAGAGGCAGGGGGGGGAGTACTAACAAAAACCTTGAGACCCACTTCGTGATGGCGTCTAGTTAAATGGTACACGCGTAGGAATTGATTGACCGGCCACTACTGTGTGTGTGTGTGTGTGTGGAGCTTGTTTTGTAAGCTTCTCTGGGCGCTGTGCTACTGAAACTTTAATTATATATATATTAATTATACGTATAGTATCATATAAAGCTTTGTTACCTCTTTTTGAAGTACTGAATATAATAGAATAGACGAAATTTTCCGTAGACTAGGTTATTATATATATCGCAATAAGTTTCGTTATTTAGGTTTTAACTTTCAACTAAAACGGTAAAAATTATATTATCTATATATATGTAGTTACACTTTCAAATCAATATTTTCAGATTCGATGTTATCAACTTTGTATGTAACTTTTCGACTCTACGTACTACTAGCGCCATCTGTTGTCGAGTAGCACAACTAATTCCACACTATGTGATTAATGTTATGATTTGAGTATCACATTTTGTTTGTTTTAAGCAATATTTCCCTGATTTAATAATATTTTACAAGTTTATTAGGGATCGGCACATTTTGAGTCGATAAATTCATTAAAATATTTCAATACTTATTAATCGGTAGGTAAATAGGTACATCTTATTAAGATCATTAAATATAACGAGTATAAGTAAATATAAGTACCTAGGTACCTATAGATATATATTTAATATTTTATTTATTTATTAAAATTAAAGTTAGTCAAATTATTGACTAACTAAACTAAAATTTTTGCTTGCGAGAGATAGAAAGAGAGATAATGGCACTCGTTCACATTCACATATTCGTCCTTCGTATACGTTGTATTCTTTTGATAAAATGAACAAATTGTACTTTCCCACATGTACGCTGATGCATACACAGATGCAGAGGTGGATTACGGACTAATTAATAAATACTAGGTAGGAGCGCGCGTTGCGTGTTTTTCTCTTTATTAAATTTGATTTACGAGGCGCGGCGCGGCGCCGCGGCCGTCCGCTCAAAAACGATATTACGCGGCAAAGCGGCCATTACCAAAATAACCGACTCCAAATTGAATTGTTGTTGTTTTCATAAGCGTTATCGTTTAACAAGCAGCCTCGCGTTCGCGTGTCAGCGACACTCCATTACGAGCACCTACATCGCGATTAAACAAATGCGAATAGCGAAAGCGAATCGAACCTACAAGAAGATTATCGCATCGGGCTATGCATTGCTGAGTGTTTTTTTAAGCTGGGGGAGTTTATCCTCGTGCTTCGGGGAGCACGCTAAGGTACCCAGTCACTATCATCAACATTTGATACTGATTTTGTATTATTTGTTAATTAACACAAACATACAAACCCGTACTGGAGAAGCGTGGTGGGTATATACTCCATATGCCCTTTCGTACAAAAACAGTACAGTACAGTAGTCGGCCGTTAATAGGCTGTTAACGATAACTATCGGAAAACGATTAAAAAACTTCTATAAGTCCTATAGGTTTCTCTCAACACCGTACCGTGTGCTCGGCTGCCTACGGTTGGATGGTGTATCTACTGCAAGGGACCCGCACCCACTCCTCATATTTAACACGTATCGACGGCACCTGGTGTGGGCGCATTATGTATTTGTCCGTTTATATTGCGTTGGATTACCTAATATTAAATCCGCCTGATTTACGACTGCGACACTGTGTAATCCAAAATGGCTTAATCAATTAAACAAAAAAAAAACAATTATTTACTAAATTTTATTTTGTTACTGTTATTGATTATTATCTTCACCTAACGTAGATAGGCAGGAATGCCACCAAGAAGTACATACAAACAGTAAATTATTAATTAATTAAAAAACTATACATTAATGTCAAATAAAAAGAAAAGAATTAAGTATGTAGATGCAAATGTTATTTTAGAAATTACAATAAATAACTAAACATAAATAACGATCGATTTAAAATAAATTAAATAAGACAAATTTGATAAATAACTTTAAAATAAATGGATCGCTGACGCTGGTACACTGCAATGGTACGGAAGTGGGTTTGTTGTGCATCTGATCGATAAATCAATAACTTAAGTGTTTTATTACAGCAGTAGAATAAGCAAATAACTCAACTGATCGTAAGTGAAAACAGTTGTCTTCTGTGAAAGTATTTCCGATGCGTTTGCTTTAGTAACCCTTATATAAAGGGTTTAAAGTCTCAGCTTTTTTTCGCTGGAAAATGCATTAACCCGACATATGGAGATTGTGGAAACTTCGAGAGACTCATCTATTCCCAAATACCCGAACTTTAGCGAACTAAGTATTATTGTAATCATTGGAACATCAGTGGATATCATTCGCGTGCTACTGTGACAAGCACATGCCCCTAATTTCATCAGCAGCCATATTTGTAACAATATACTTAGCGTAATTATGTTCATAGTCAAGTTATTAAGCTTCTGGTTGACACGGTGTAACATAAAGATATTCATTTATTTTCTTACTAAAAACGGGTTGTACTTTAAAACATTGAGGTATTCCTTCTTCGAGAAGAAGTTGGAGTTAGGAATTCTGATGGTGTGATTTCCAGTAACTTAGAGATTCATAGCATATTTGTATCTGATAGTTATCGTTACAGATTCAAACATTATATATATCAGTCAACCAGAATTGCAGTAGGTATCGTTGAGTAAGCTTCTTCCATAAGGAGGGAGAATTGGCTGATAAGGTGCTTATCGTTGTTGTTTGTCCTTAGTCCGACCGCTGGGCGGCGCGGGCGGTGGCGCAGGGGGCGCGGAGAGCAAGCCGGCCGAGGAAGAGGAGGAGGACCGCTCAGGCTCGCCGCTGGGCCCCGGCGGGCCCTACACGTGCAGCCACTGCCGCGGCACCTACCCCACACGCGAGCAGCTGGAGCGCCACGAGACGCTGCATGCGCCCAGCACTCAGGTGGATAACGTCAAATATGTCAGTGCCCTTCTATATACCACACACGGGCCTCGCGCGGACAGCCTCCGCCGTCTTGTCGAACCTGTAGCGGATCGAGCAGCCCGCAGATTGGGCGATCAACACAATTGAACACAGTTAAAGCTTATATTAGTAGCATTTCTTCACGTGGACCGATCTATTAAAATTTTTACAACTATTCATCATGCATTTATTAAACATTTTGCGCTACAGGTTCGAGAACATGGTGCAAAGTCACAATTTTTCAATCGCACGATATTAAAAGCATTACGACAGTCTAAAATGATAATGTGGTCTAAGATGGGACGCACTTGACTACAAATTGCTTGTTTGTGATTGCTCATGAAATATCTGGATAGAATCAGACACTTTAGCTAAAGCAACTTGAATTTTCGAGATGGAAATATCTCTATCTATCATGGACTGTACGTGGTGAAGTTTTACCCCGTTGACACCCAATAAGAAGTTCCAATACAACATAAATCGCTCTCAGTTTAAAATAATTAAGAGATTAATTGTAACAGTTGAAATGATTATAAATATGATTGTATGAAGATTGAAGTATGTTGTTTGTCAAACAGTAAGTATAACCGAATCATTTCCTTGTCCACAGTCGTGCAAGATATGTCCGAAGAGCTTCGATAACGTGTACCGTCTGCAGCGGCACATGATCAGCCACATCGACTGCGCGTCGATACGCAAGTACAAGTGCAACGACTGCGAAAAAGCCTTCAAGTTCAAACATCACCTCAAAGAACATAATCGAATACACAGCGGCGAGAAGCCGTTCGAGTGCGCCAACTGTGGGAAGAAGTTTTCACATTCCGGCTCGTACTCCTCGCACATGACCTCTAAGAAGTGTCTCGTTATGAACCTCAAGATGGGGAGGATAAAGCCTAACAACCCTGCACTCAACCCAGACCGAAACTCATCACGCAAACGAACACATGCCTTGGTAGCATCGCAGCTGAATAACAACGTAGCCCCGAACAACCCCTCGTTTTTGCCGATATTACCTAAATACAATGAGGCCGCCGCTGCATTTTTTGCATCGATGTCGCCGCAAGAAAATAATTTCCATCGACCGCCCGTGGGACAACCGGGAATGAATCCTTTCTACATGCCACCTGGCATGCCCATGAGTCCCGCTAGCGGTATAGCCCCTTACACCTTTCCCGCTTCGTTGAGCCAACTATTTGAGCAGCTAGCCTCACAACAGTACCAACAGAGAAAAATGGAAACTCCGAGTCCGAAACGAGTGAGTCCACTCGGTCCAAACCCTGAAGATTTAATAGAAGAAGTTACTGAGGAAGAAGATAAAAGATCCGAAGGCAGCGCCGAGTTAGTGATGGATATCGAAGACGATGACAATGTTTCAATCAAAAAGGAGCAAGACGACCGAGACAGCGAACAAATATTACGATCTCGCGTCTACGATTCCGTCCCAACTAATGATGACAATGGAGCTGAAAGTGATCAGTCAGGTTTCAACACCATTTTAAAATCTGTAAATGCTTCTGTAACCAAACACTTTTTTAGAGCAAATATGGAAAGTCTATCACCAGCCTCGGGTAAAGTATGCCCTACTGTAGAGTCGCCCCCTGCACCCCATCTAACAGTGAAAGAGGAACCAGAGGATCCACAGGTCTGCTTAAAGTGTAATCTTTCATTCAGTGACAAAAATGACCTTGTCGAGCATGAAAAATTATGCGGAAACATGTTCAGAAAACATGAAGGTCTGGCAGCTCAAATGGCTGAAACGGTAGCTCTTAACAGATTGGAAGCTGAAATGCGGGCGTCGATACAGAGTGGAGTAAGTGCAAGCGAAGACGAAGACTATGGAAAAGATGACATCGAAGATAAAGTGTCCTTGCACGATGGTGACCGAAAAATCCGAGTGCGTACGGCGTTGAGTGAGGAACAACAAACCGTATTAAAAGAGCACTACGCCATAAATCCTCGTCCAAATCGTGAGGAATTTAAAAAAATAGCTCAACAAATCGGCCTAGACAACAGGGTCGTACAAGTATGGTTTCAAAACAATAGAGCAAGGGTAAGGAGAATGACGCAAGTGGTTCCAATGCCCGACCAACCTCTAGATCTATCCACAAAAAAGTGTAGTGCGTCCGTCACATCGAGTCCGGCGCCGTCGCCGCCCTGCAGCATTTCAGTTACACATTCCGATTCCGAAGAAGCCGTTAATTTAAGTCAAAAATCTTCGCGGAGCACCACGCCGCACCGCTCTCATTATTTAAACACCTACCCACATTCCAATTGTTCTTCCTCATCGTTTATCGATTTTAGATTGTCGCCTTCGCCGGGCGAAAATATAAATGGACAGAAAAGGCTAATGTCTCAAAAGATGCCTGTCAACCCTGTGATGCCGATGGACAAGTTACTCCAGTACAACGACATGACGAACGGACGGTCGCCGATTCTCAACATGCACATGTCGGAGAACAGGCACGAGTCCAGTCCGTCTTACGATCGGCCCACATGGAGCGATGGCCTACATTCGCAGAACGATTACGACGACGAACCAGTACTTAAAAAAAGCAAACTAAAAAGTGACTACAAGGAGGGAGAGGGACAGTTCGTGTGCGACCAGTGCGACAAAACATTCGTCAAACAGAGCTCCCTCGCGAGGCACAAATACGAACACTCAGGTCAGTTACTTAATATAATCTAAAAACGCATTCCTAACATTTCGCATACCTAAAATCGAATTTGTTCTGGTGCACTGTAATGCTTCCGACAAGAATGAATATTTTGTATAAACTGTAGTTTTTTTTATTTTGATTCTAATTTGATTTGATTACTTTTCAATACTAAGAGTTATATTATGTTGTTATCTTGGCAACATTTAGCATGAAAATCATACTATCCTATTTTCTAAAAGAGCACATATTTTTGTGACTAAAATTAATAAAAAGTAAGACAATAAATTTCCTAATCTAAGATATATTATATAGAGATATAATTAGGCTTATACATGAATAAACAATACCAGTTAAGTAAAACAATGAAAACACGAAATTGAACCATCGTCTCTTTTTCCAGGACAACGTCCCTACAAGTGCGCAGAATGCGACAAAGCCTTCAAACACAAGCACCACCTCACGGAGCACAAGCGGCTGCACACGGGCGAGAAACCCTACCAGTGCTGCAAGTGCCTCAAGAAGTTCTCGCACTCCGGCTCCTACAGCCAGCACATGAACCACAGGTTCGCCATCTGCAAGCCCTACAGAGACTAATTACCGTAACCTAACTCTTAGCTAAATGTTTAAATCTTTCAAATTCTTCTATTTTCAATTCGTTGTTCGCATTTGAGACATCGGAAGCGACAGAAGTGACTTAAATGATAATACTCAAGCAGAAAGTGATACAGGTCTCAAAGTAATGTTAACTCATTACACGGTAATTACGATAGACAAATTAACAAACAAATATAACAAGTTCTTAATAACTTTAAACTGTTAGCTTTGGAGATTGTTACATTACTGAAAATAATCACACGTGGATTTCAATGTATGGTAATATATAACGAAATTAAATATTGGGTATACATACACATTGTTTATAAAATTGAGCAGAATGAAAAAACTATATACACAAAATGTACTGTTATATAGGGCACATTTGATGTGCTGTAAACATTCTGCTAATCTGTAACAGTATCGGGACATGTTGAATAGATTTTCAAAATTGTTCCTCCTATGTTAGACATAATAGTAAACATTATAAGTGACAAAAGCTTAGTGAGTTCAAGTATTCAATTAACTTATGTTATATGAAAAATACCCGAGAATCTGCTAGTTATATGATAAGGCTGTTACTTAGTAATAACTAAATTACTTAGTCTATAAACAATGCCGTATTTATCAAATATCTTTTACCATTTTGACGAAGCTATAAATTTTTATCCAAACATGGATCGATGTTCTGTGTTTACATTACAAATTGTTCTTCCATTTATTACTATCCATTTACAAACCAAATGAAATGGAAATCGTAATTGGTAATTTTACATTTAGTTTTACAATTTGTCTATGCTCGATTAGTGCCAAATATGTTTACCAAAGAAACGAATGTGCCATTTGATATGCCAAAAATATAAAAATATTTTATTTTTTTAGTTAGTAAGTATATTGTGAATTAAATTTTAGTTATTACTGAATCGCAAAGGCCGGTACCTGTAATATAATACTCATTGATATTACGATTGATTTAATATTTTTACATTCATTAGTTACACATATTATATTATTTAGTTTATTTTAGAAACATCTTTTCATCGTCATTATTATAGATATCAATTCTTGGTGGCTGATGGGGTTACGCAAGGAGGTCCGCTTACGCCTACTTTTCTAACAGCTTTCAAAGTTCAGAATGCCCTCACAATAACCTATAATATGAATTATATCATACCAATGATATAATTCATCTGACGCTCTAACTATTTAATGCCTCAGTTTAAAACATCGTATCGGCACCTATGTTACAATAAATTTCATCTAAAACATGATCACCAAATTAAGTGCAAATAAATGTGCAGGCTAACAGGCCCAGCAACCTGGCATCAAACATGTAATGGAAAGTATGATGCTACATGGATTAGTATCTAAAGATTATGATATGAATAAAAGATATCCATAAAGATACCAAGTGCAGACCATTATAAGAAGAACTAACACAAGTTTGATGACCGGTAGCTGTACGACTATGAATGACAAGTCCATGCTGCGTATAGTTCGCACCAATCATCGATTGCCCTCTGAACACGGGGCCAGTGCTATGATACTTACGCAGCTTGGCGTGTTGCAACTTCAGGGGGGACTTGATCAGTGGTATGAACTATACTGTAGGTACACATCACGTACAAAGAGCGCGGGGCCACTTCAGACGTGTAATTTCATGCTTCCGCCGTGGAGATTGCTTTCACTGAACCGAGAAAGCTTCGGTCACATTATTTTCGTATTAGCGTCAGTATTTTACAAATTTAGAACGAAATTTTCATATACCGATGACTAACCGAGAGCTAGTGGAAATCTTTTAGTAGGTAACATGACAACTGAAAAGCATGACAGTAATTTACAATACAGTATTTGAATCTCAGCAAGCGTAACTATCTCAAAACATTACAAATGAACTAACTATCGTATCTAGGATTCCGTACTTTGATGTAACGTAATTTACGTTATATTTTGAAAAATTGAGCACTGAAAGCCGAAAAATAAATAAGCGGTAAAAACATCTGCATTATATGAGTTTGCATTAATTTAAGTTTGATATTAATTTAATAAACCAATGGCCATTAATATACAATAAACAAAAGTCATATTGTTTAATTTGAAGTATGAAGTCCTAAAATGGCGACGGTGATAATTTAACCATTTTTCGGATTTTTTATAACGCAGTTTGAGCAGTTATTGTTACCACTAAAACGTTTCCGTTTCTTCGGCCATAACATAACATCCTAACATATATAACAAATTACGTAATTATAAATATATGTAAGCTTCTCGTATTTTAGCGTAAATAAGTATTTACTATTTAGATAGTTTATAATTGTATAAGTTTATGAAGCATTCCATACTACTCCTATGGGATCTCTGCTGTGTTTAAAAAACTTTCTCGATTTATTAGTTAATCCAAAGATGAAGTAGTTAGTGACGACGAGGACGGGGTGTACATACGGCTACTGTAATGTAAATATTTTGAAGATTTATTTGTAAATTTGCGCTTAAATTGTATTCGAATAGTTATAGATTTACCTATTAGTATATTAGTAATTAAACATTAAGCTGTTCGTACATAGCATCATGATCCGCACATGACGTCACTAGCGGCCGCAGCGAAAAATATCCGGCAATTAAAATATGAATTCACAGAAATAAACGAAAAAAGAACATAAGTAACATCAGAAAATGAATTGATCAATTTGTAAATTAAGTTGAAAGCGTTTTTTATTTAAGCGCAAATGAACAGCGCTCTCTTTAGACTTTTAAGACATGTCATATTTACGAGGTAATCCTTTAAAATAGACAACTTTTATTAATTGCTAAAAAACTTTATTTAAATGAAAGGCTAATTGGATGACAGGTACCTGAAAATAAGAATGACAAAGTACGAGTACGTGCGGTTACACATGCGGCAAGTGAGAGCATCGAGTGCGACGTGTGATGTAATGTACGACCAGCAACAAGGGCTTAACGTAGTGCCAATTGAAACAATGAATAAGAGACAATAAATAAGAGTTGAACATCTGTTTAATATAGTAAAGCGATGGTACATAATATTTATATAATTATATAAAATTTGTATTTATTTATCTCTATTATTGGAATTTCCGAAATTGTTACCAGCTATTTCAGTTTCAGTTATTTTTTGGAACTTACATTTAATTATTAAATTTTTTTATATTTATCAAACATTTGCGTGACAATAATGTGGCATAGATCCTTTCCCATTTATTTTAGAAAATTTGTCAGCGATCTCATCTGATGTCATCGTTAAGATTAATTTAAATTATGTCATTTTATTTGTTAAAATATTTTATTAAGATGAAATTTAAATTAACTACGCTATATGAATTCTATGGATATTTTTATTACATAATTTTATTTACCATGAGTGGTTTTATAACTACACATTCAAACGGTGAGTGGTCACGTGAATTTGTCGGACATTGACCGAATTTTGGTTGGAATAGTTGGAATTAGATTTTTCTAGATAGGCTTTCAAACAGCTTTGGAATTATAGTGAGGACCAATCTGATGAATTTGCCAAAGTAATTACGTTTTTAAATTTATGCAACTGTTTTAAACAAAATAAAACTTATTTGTAATTTAATTATTCGATGTACTTAAAATGATACCGTTATGACTTAAGGAAGAGGCTTCCATGTTGACATACAGTAGAGTCAAGAATTGGATACCTGAAGAGCCTTAGAAGAGATTTCAAAAATTCAGTAAAACTATTTGATTTTGAATTTAAAAGAATTTTCTACTTATTGGAAACCTCTTCCACCATACACGGCGCATTTAATTTGATAACCAAACCATTTAATTAATTTCTCATTATTTATTTCATTAATGAATTGTTCAGTATGTTAGAACAGAAAGTTCCTAAGCGAAATATTTTTAAGAGATACCTAATGATTTATATCTGTATTTTGTAATGGTAAGTAGGTAAAATTATAATTAATTTGTAAAGGTTTCTAATCAACGAATTACGTTAACTATTGCTAGCAGTGGACTCGATTAGGGCAGTGCCGAGAGTGTGTATATAGTACAAGAGTACAATCACTTCCGGATTATTATGTTGGCAGCAAGGAAATTTGTGCGAGAATATTTCATATGTCGAAAGTCTGGTATAGATTGATAATAATATTTTAGTATAGTCCGAACCATACAAATTGGCAATAAAGGTCGTTGAACCCTCGAGAACAAAGGAGATTGGCAATGTTAATGTTGCCAACAGAGAAATCTTATTATTTGGGTGTGAGATTCGCGCAGTGGAGTGCAAAATATATAAGTAAGAGAGAGATAGATAATAGTTTGTCTATTCCTTTTGCTCTCAAGAGTTCAATGCGTTTTGTTGCCAATTTATATGGTTCTGATTATAATAAAACACATAATTATGTATCCAATTAGTTTTTTTAAAACCTAAATTGATCTAGATCATTCGATTTTCTTATGAAAAACATAGATAACTTAAAATAATGATAATTTGAAATATATATTAAAAGTATTTTAAACTATTTGTATACATCGCTCGGTACCTGCTGATCTCAAACTCTTGAGCCTGATCAGTATTCTGCTGACGATTTCAAAACGCTCGTATTCCGACACGTCAACGTTATACTGTGTAATTATTATAAAGTAAATATTATTGTAAATTTAATAAGAAACAGATTAAGTGAGCCTGTTTGATATATTTCATATTTTATTATGAGTAATTTTAATTTTAAGATCCTGTTGATCGGTGGCCTGCGCACGCGAGAGAGGCGAGTTTGTAAATGTACCTACACAAATGCTCCAAATACTTACTTATATTTATTATAAATATAGGTAACACGTTTGTGTCGTTGCTTATCCGACTAATTAGGCACTCTAAAATGCCTGCCAACGCCCTGATAGAGCTGACGATTTACGAGTAAAATTTTTTTGGAAAATTAAGTCGGTAATTAAAAATGAAAACCAACAGTCTCGATGCGTGTCCGGGCCCCGCGTGCAGGCGGTTCGAGTGATACGGAACGATCACCGGTGGGCTAGCTAAACCAAAGATTAATTACGATAGTTACTATGATGTGGAAAACTGTAATATATAGACCTCCCATCGTTAGCTCTTAAGTTTTGTGCCAAAAATTTAGCTTCGTATAAATTATATATAATATACTTATCTACTACGTAATGTAAATGTTTAGTTGGGCATCCTGTACTGTGGCATCGGTTAGTTAATTTCTCGTGCAATACGGTATTGCAACGAAAGTATTTTATTTTATATATTTCGTAGGTATAGTGTGTATTCTTTGTGACTTGCGAAAGCTGATGACCATGTGATCTTGTTTGACCTGAACACTTTCTTTCGGTTAAAACGAAAATCTAATAACAATAATATTATTATTTATCTACAACTGCAAATAATCATCGATACCTCCGAAATCAAGTATTCAGTAAAGCTTTTAAAAAGCTCTGATTTGTTTGTTTCCCTCCTTCTGTCTATGGCCCAGTCACTGGGATTTATTTGTCTTTCATTCTTTTAATGATGACCGCCGCTAGTAGGTACCTGTATTTTTGTGTAAAGAAACCTAAACTTCGTTTTACCAGGGCAACATACCAAAGCTCGATTATGAATTTATCGTGAAATTTCTGTCAAGGATCTAATATAGATATAATTTGCCTAAATAATGGCACATTGAAATATCAAATCAAATCATTTTTATTGCGAACTTGGGTAATTTAAATTAGGTGTTATAAAATAAAAATAAACAATAGCCAAATTCCGCCTTGTGGGCACGCAACAAACAATTTTAAGAAATAAAAGCTATAGGTAACTAATTATTAGATATGTCGCATTTGTTATTGTTCTTAATCTCTGATTCTTATTTTATTTGATAAAAGTAACCTTAACTGCAATTTCCCTTAAATATAATATCACCCACACGATTTGTTGGCATTCGCAAGTCACAAAGACTTATGTTAGGCCAAAGTGAATTCCTATTGCCATAATAATATTTGTTGTAAATCCGTGGAGCGAGTCCTGTGACGTAAACCACTTGTTAAACTTAAGGTAACTTTAGATTGTTAAACTTAACCATAGATTAACATGTGTTAAAAATATTGCCTATTATAAATTATAGTAATTCATTTTACTTGATATTATAATGTATATTGAATTTATGAATATTAAAAATATATATATTGACATTTCAATGCAGTGGACGTTCTTTTATTTTCAACAAGGCTGATCACGCCTGTCCTATCTAAACGAAGAGGAAGCTACACTTGTCTATCCTAGATGATAAACTCATACATAGCATAATGTTTAATGGTATAAGCTAGCACTTGACACAAATCTCGCCTGATGGCGAGCGACGATGCAGTCCACGGTGGTGGTACGCGCTTGCACAGAACATGCCTATTCACTCGACCTAAAGGTACCCATATTATAGGGGGTAAGAAACATAGAAGTCTGAAATGAATTCCAAATTGTAGCAGTGGTAAAAGGAATGAGGAACCAACCCACTTAGTACACGTTCAATTGATATCGACTACGTAACTAGATATTTTGATACAACAGTGGTGGAGGAACGAAATCAATCATGTAATAAACATCAGCATCATCAAGTTTATCAACAATCTATTTTAATGGCTCAGGTTGGGTTAGCACACTTCTTAATGAGGCAGGGGTTTCGCGGGGGTTTATAATATAACTATATTATCAATCATACTGATTTTTTAAGACTTACTAATTTTTTTGCGAATTATAATAACGAACAAATTTAATTTAAGTTCAAGTTTTCCGATGAGAAGTCAAACCAAGCGAACTAGAAATGGCAATTGGGGTTTCAATAATTTTGTAGACGCTACGTAATAGCAGGTATGTAGTAAGGCCCAGTTGAGGGTCTGCCACGGCGGACTCCACTGATTAGGTTACGGAAGATTTACGATGCTCCCGGGACCCAGTCACAGGCGATCCGAAGGAACACCGCTGGGTTTTAGTGGGTATTCCGGCTGGTTCTCAGCCGATGAATCTTATACACCCTCTGAAATGTTATCGGCCCTATATATGTGCGTAAACATATTTCCCAGTGTTAAAAAAAGTATTTAGACCCAGTGAGGTCCATATCCGCCCAGCCTCTTCCTCACTTCTCTATGCTGACATTGAAATGTGACCTTTTGATGAGCTAAAATTTTTCGTAGGTCACTCGTGAGTAAACTTACGTTATCCTAAAATTGGCATCTACGCCTGCTATTTCGTTGCAGCTGTAAAAACCGTTAGACTAGTTTTTGCATTTTTTGAGAAAGTTTACTATGGTAACATATATATTTTTTTTTCCATCGTAAAGTAGAGATTTCAAATAATAGAACGCATACCAACTTTTTGAAAAAGCTGATATTTTGACGGCCGAATTTTCGGTTCAAAATTAAGTTACTTTTTAATCGACAAAAAAACGAAGGAAGTTCTCAATTCGACAAGTATATTTTTTTTTATGAATGACCACGCATAACTTTTTACAGAGTTGTCCGATTTTGATAATTCTTTTTTATTACACAGGGCACACTTCAAAGATGGTCCCAATGTCATCATGTTAGGATCTGATGATGATATCCTGGGATAATTGAAGGAACTCTTCAAATTTTATAGGCATACTTGCGGCGATTTCGGTTTTTGTATAAGTATCGGTACCTTTTTGGCTACAAGTGCCGTATAATATACTTTGACAGTATAATACGAGTACGTTACGTGGCAATAGATCACTAAAAAGTAAGAAATAAAAACTTTTAACAAAAAATAGAACTGACTCAAAACGCACTTAAAAGTAAAAAATAACTGAGTCATTTAGTTGCTTTAATTTACTTAAGCATATCTAGGAGTCGGTACCAGTCAAGGATTCTACTTTAAAGACATTACCTAGAACCCACAAACTGCTTTACTATGTTAAATAAATGTTCCTTAAACTTGCTGATTTTTTTTGGTTTAAAAAATTAACTGCACTGGTCTATATTACCAAATATTATACATAAAATAACGGGAGCAACAATCTAAGACCGTGTTGGTGACATAACTAATATATTTCCAACGTACCCACATACAAAACTTTATTACTTTGATATAAACTAGGATATTATTTATTGACCGATAACGCTCTATATAATAACGATAAATCTCTAACAAACTAGCGAAAAGTCTGAACATGAACCCGATAAAGCACCTGTAAAGTCTTTTCTTACTCTTTCTTAGTAACTTTCTTGATATTGTGGCGGAATTCGAATTTATGGAGTGAAAGTATTCATGGCTTGTGAAACATACCTTACATTTGTGATATTAACCATCAAAATTAAGAAGGTATATTAAATGATTCAAGGTTCTTTGTTATGCACACTTAATTAAGTCGAGTTACTTTGTTGCAGTCCTTTACGAGGAGACTCCTCGTAGCATCTCTATAGGATACTTCAATTTTCCGTGTGAACTCTAGTTATAGATCTAGTATTCAACTCTATTTTAAACTTCTTCTAAGATCCTTCTTTGATCTGAATAAAATGAAAAAATAATATTATGAACGAACGAATGAGATGTTAATACACAAAATCTTTTGAAAAAGTGACAGAAATTCAAATTTCTGAATAAAAACTATGTTGTACGATAGCTACCTTTCATGTAAAAGTATTTATAATATTTTGCGTTTTAAGCTTGTGAAAACATAACCTTACGTTAGTGGGGCTAACCTTTAAAATTAAGAAGTTATGTTAAATTATACAAGACACTATTTATTGTCGTTAATAAATGAAACATTATCACCCTAAGTCCGTCAACCCGCATTGGAGCAGCGTGGTGGTTATAAAATTTGTGTCAAATGTAAATATCTAAAATCAAAAATAAGAAGAGCTACATATGTAGGTATCTACTATACGTCCTATAGTTATAGTTATATATATCAGAAAAGTAGTTTCGCCACCATTCACCAGACGCGCTGCTTTCCTTGTTCCAGTTCTATATAGAGATTGACGACTCTATACTCTATATACATCCTACTCTATGATATCTATGGGCTATGGGATACTTACTCTAAGTTCGTTTGTCAGTGTCGATGTCAAGTTAAAAGTGGTTTTGGTTTTGAATTTGAAGTTTTGTTGTCAACTTGTGATGATGTTGTGATCAAGTGGTCAACCCTTTATTTTTTTCTATGGAAAAATTAGAATTTCATTACAAATACCTTAATATTTAGTTGTCTAGTACTATAAAAGAAATATATCTGTTTAAATCAATGGGTGGAAAGACTAAAGCAAGTCAAAGAACAAAGAATAATGTTCGCGTAAGTCCCCACGTATATTAAACAAATCCATTTTCATTGCCTTAAAAAGTTAAGAAACTTTAAAATGCAACGATTTTTTACTATCTAGATAACCTATAAATCATCTAGTTATTTAATGTTATGGCTTAAATAGCAAAACAGTTTGTGTCTACTACGGATGTAAATCTGTACTTAATTAGCAGTTTGTACACAGTTAACGTATTATAAAATCCTACGATTCAGAAATGACATTTACTAACATTCGAATACTCATAATAAACATAAATGTACCCAGTTGGTACAACTAGAAGCCATAAAATTAAAAATCAAATTGACTAAACTTAAACAAATTAGGAAATATTATTCTTACGTTAAAAATAAATAATGATAATAAGTGTTCTGTTCTAACCAACGCGATTGTAGTCTAAGCTTAAACATTGATTTCCAGCCATCGAGCAGTGGCCGCAGTGCCGAGCTTCTGCACAAATCAAGCAACTTGGAACAATATTTTGGAGCAGGCACTGGGAATGTGCCAGTTCTCTTCCCTTCCTTGGCCACAATTAATATTGATCAGGGGCTGACCCCAGAATATTCACTGTGTTTTAAGAAGTTTAATAAGAAAGATCCCATTACTAAGATTAAAGTAAGTTACCTATTATTTATTTATTTATTTATTTATTTATTTGTACCAAAAAAACTTAACGCTAGGAATTACAAGAAAGAAACATAAAATTAAATTGTACAAGGAATCACTTATCTCTTTAAGAGATCTCTACCAGTGACCCTTAGCAGTGGGAGAAGATTACAGAAAGACGAATGTTATGTTATTATGTTATGTTATGTTGGTAAGTTATTTATTATATTATGAGCAAATTAGTAGACGAGATTCTCAGGTAGTCTTTTGAGTATCACTGCTAGCAACTATGTTGGTTTTCTATATTAGCAACATATCTATATATATATAAAAATCAATGCCACTTTTTGTTGTTATTTTATAACTGAAGAAAGAAAGAAGAAGAAGCTTACCTCACCAAACCAAAATTTTAGGCTTTATTTGAACTAATTAGCAGATAGTTTGCTCATAATCTGTTGAGTGGTTCTTCATTTATCACATTTTTTCCATGTTGTTATGTCATTCATGCGGACATTTCAATTGTCAGCGATAATAATTATTGTGGCTTTGTGTTTATTTTTAAATTTGTGTTTATATTTAAACATAATTCTTGTTGAGTGCATTTATACTAAGAGTTTTTTATATGAAGGAAAAATGCCACGAGCCAGATGAGCAAATATCTGAAAATTAGTTTTTTGATTATAGGTGTTATTGTGAAATATTAATCCACCAAAACTATGTAATGGCACCAGATTGGCAGTGAAAAAGTTATTGCCAAATTTGATTGAAGCTATGATCTTAATCGGTAAATCAAAGGGAGAAGTTTGTTTGATACCACATATCCCTATGATACCAACTGATATGCCATTTGAATTCAAACAATTACAATATCCTGTGCATTTATCATTTGCGATATCCATCAACAAGGCCCAAGGGCAATCACTTTGTTTGTGGTGTGAATTTGGAGGAATCATGTTTTTCACATTGCCGACTTTATGTTGCCTGTTCTAAAGTGGGTACCCCCAGCCGTTTGTGTTTGTTCAAAATGGAAAAACAAAAAATATTGTTTATCCAAATAAATAAAAATAGAAGATTTATAAGATTTCAATTAATAAAATTTTTTTATTTGAATAATTGAATTTGATGTTCCAATTACCTAATATTTTTTATTATTTCACTTCATATGTTGCGAAGCACGTACCGGGCCACTAGTCTTTTATATAACCCATAGTACTCCTTACTATGGATTATGTAAATGATATTTTCAATGCACATGTCTTTTAATAAACACTTAGTTTCTTATCAGATTACTAGATGGGATAGATATGAAACACTAGTGGTAATAGTTTATTAAATAATTTATTAATTAAAACAAGGTCAAATCGAAAATTAAAAACCCCCAACAAAGTTGTAATTCGCCACTTTGGTGTGGCGGCTATCTTGGGTTTCATTGTATTCTACTTGTCAAGCCCTTTAATTTGATACCCATTCTTCTTCCCGGGGCCTTTATCGCACTTGGTCATGATGTTTGCTGTTGTGTATGATTTCTCCGGTGTAGGTCCCCCCCTCTGGTTTATTCCAACCAGCCGAGCTCGCTCCAGAAGCTTAGCAGGCTTGAAGTGTTGCTGAGAAACCAATGTAAGCTGCTCGTTGCTCCGATACCCCACTGCATCTAAACATTACATTTATCAGTGTATCGTTCTCCTCGATAAGCTGTGTACAGTAAGACTGTCAGTCATACCTACAATTGAAAGGTGTTTGTTTAACATGCAATGGCCGGTTATAAGTCCTACTACTGTTCTCAACTTTATATGACTCTTTGTTAAAATTGGGTTTAAGTTTGTAGATGTAAGTTTAAAATTATCAGAATGACACTGCAGTGGTTGCCCCAATCAACGAGAACTCTGGGGAAGTACTACAAGCCATTGATAAACAAGAAGTCCTTAAAAATATTTACAAATTAAAGTCTGACAAATGCTCAGGACCTGACCATATAACTAATGAGGCACTCTGTTATGTTGGCCCATAGCTCAACATGGGCATTTGCAGTATGTTTATGTATCCAAGATTTGTATTCACTGAATGGTATGGGCACTAATGGTTGTGGGCCAACTACCTTCAGTGTCGCAGCTTGTTTTGATATCTTGTCTGCCACCTGGTATTTCACTGTGACCTCTCAACCATTGTCAACTCACTGTTTCCTGTTGCTACAAGGGCATGGTGACAGTCAAGCAGTGGCCCTGAAGTTTTGCTAGAGCTCTTAATACTGCTTGGCTGTCACTATGGCTGATATTGATACCCATATTGAAGGGGTTTTGAAAAATGTGTAATCCTTAATTTTGTAGCAGCTGTCATTTTGGACCAGTTACCATCAATCATAGCTGAGAACAATCGCCAGGAAACTGGCTTTCAAATTACAAAACTGCATCAAAATTAGTCCATCCTTTTGAGGTGCTACAATGCCACAGACACACACAGACAGACATCAACATCAAACTTAGAACACCTCACTTTTTCTGTTGGGGTTAAAACAACAGATCTTAATTCAAAATTCACCTAACAATTAAGTTTATTAAAGCATAAATATTATGTTTTCAGGCACTGCAGGAGTTGACAGAACTGGTGAAGACGGGTAATGCGGAAGATGCAGAGACGGCATTGCCCAGCTGGACACACCACTACCAGTTCCTGGCAATTGACTCTGACCGAAGGGTCAGGGAGGCTGCTCAGGTACTAAACATAACATTTCATACTTATCTTCCTCCTCCATTTTCAGTTGGTTTTCTCATAATGAGGGTCGTAACCACCTCCATTTTTCATTTAGTCTGATGTCAAGCCATTTCATTCTTCTTCTTCCATTTCATTCAGTCTTTAGCTACCCAGGGGTCTTTGTAGATCTTAGAGTCAAGTGTGGAGCAGATCTGATCAAACAGCCTTTTATGAAGCTGAAACATGGCACCCCTGGACATGATACTCATACTTAACTTATTTGTCTTAATAACAATAAAGATTCTTGAAGGGAACCAGCTCTTCTTTTTTGTAATGCATCCAAGACTTACTTGATTTGTGAATTATAAAGTACACTTTGTAAAATGAAAATAAAATAGCAACTGCTGATTAGTTTAGTGTGCTTTAGCGGCAGAATCTGCTTTCTTAACTTGTGGTAAAGGCATTGCACTCTCTTGCCTTTTAAATGTATTTATAGCATACATTTCATATTACGTACATTGAGGATGGTCAAGGAAAAAGTATTCAGATACAAAATTTGTGTTTCTCTAATACTAACTGTGACTTTCCACAGTAGCTAGGTTTCTTCTCTATGGTATTTTTTATTTTTTTGTGTTAATAATGAGTTACAAACTTTGTGAAGCTAGACAACTTTAATAATGTTGTTTGCCCATAAGTAGTAGATAGAAGACTATTTCCACAATCTGTGATCTCAGAGGGTATGATGTTGCAATTGCAACATTCACTTATCATACTTGCAATGTAGACATATCCTTTGAGGTAATAAATGTGTTGTTAACTACAGACATGTCACGGCGCCATGGTGCGCGCGTGCGGCCGGCGCGTGGCACCGCAGCTGCGCCGCCTGCTGCCCCCCTGGCTGCAGGCGCTGTACGACGAGCACGCGCCCGCCAGCTCCGCCGCGCTCGCTCACTTGCAGGTGAGGTGACATATGGCTAAAGTAAATAATATTTGGTTGCAATTAGATGTAAGGAATTTCCACGTTTTTATAATAATATTTTTTTTTGTGACAGAACACTTTTCCCGAGGGCAAGCTAGCTGAAGCATTGACCTTCTGCAAAACTGAAATTGTCGCCATGATTAATGAAAACCTCACAGGCAGCGCTGATCCTGCGAAAGGCAGAAAGTTTGTAACATTTTTTGTTAATTTAGCTGTATGAATGCATAACCATTTGGCAATTGTGGATATTGTCCAGCTTTTCGCATATTGACCACCAAACTTTGTTCGGATGATGGCACCAACTGACATCTAGACCGGACATATTTCTTTTTTCCACACAAATCAAACGCATAGTACTTGTTGAGCTTACAGTGCCGTGGGAAACAAACATCCCCAAAGACCATGTATTCAAAGTGAATAAATATTATGACCTTACTAATGAACTAACCAAAAATGGCTACGTGGTTAGTTTATACGCGGTAGAAGTGGGTGCGAGGGGTATACCAGCGAAGTCTCTCTACAACCTGTTGAAAGACCTTGGCCTTACTAGAAGTGCAGTAAGCTCCATATTGGAACGAGTGTCCAAAGCTGCACTAGTAGGGTCCTTCCGAATTTGGCTGGAGAGGGAGAATAACTTGAACAGAGGAGGTGAGTGTTGACGCGCGTCACTAAGGGTACCCTTAAACCTACACCCGTGTCACAAGTCTCGGGCTCTGTTCGGAGTTTCTGTTCGCACGGTGAATCTATGGAATGCTAAGATATTCATCTCAAATATATGCATCGAATTGAGAAACTCCTTTATATCGTCGGTTACTAAACAGAATAGACGACGAGGACGAGAGGCAGCAGCTATTGTCGCGCGTGCTGGCCGGCAACCTGCACGTGCTGGCGCTGCTGCTGGCGCGGCTGCCGGCGGCGCACGAGCACTGGCTGTGGGACGGCTGCGTGCTTCACTTGCTGCAACACAACTACTTCTGGGGCATGGCGAAGAATCAGCAGCATACGCGGTGAGTGTCATGCTCACTAGAGCACAAGGACATAGCAGAAGACGAGGACGTGACGCAGCAGCAGCTGGCGCGCTTGCTGTCTTTTTGTTAAAAGATTTTTTACGCCCAAAGTAAATATTTATCCAATAATTAGTCCACAAGTATTCAGCCAATGATCCACAAGTAGAGTAATATTGTTGATTTGCGTGGTTAGGGTCCGAGGGGCGTGGTACGAAGCAGTGGGCGGTATACTGGAACGGTTCTCGTCCCGCATGCCGCTGCAGCTTGGACAGAAGACGGCCAAGGCGCTGCTGGCGGAGCCGGAGAGGAGCGCCGCGGTCGCCGGGCAGCGCTGGGCGGCGCTGCTGCTGCTCATGAAAAACGTTGAGGTAATCGTTGTTCACTGCAGGACATAAAATTTTTTCCTCATTACCACTCGCTGCCATATTCAAAGCTTTTTTATAATCCACAATTCGCGTTAATTGTGGGTAATCGAGTCCAGTCCTCTCTCTTATGTCATCCAGCCATTTGCTGCTTTGACGACCAGATGCTGTCTTGCCCAGTGTCTTTTCTTCCAATATTACTCTTAGAGGCACATTGAGCACTCCTCTGTAGGTGTTCAAAGTAGCTGAATTTTCTCCGCATGATTTATGAGTTTTTCAAGGACTTTGGGGACGCATCCTCGTGTCTCAGTACATTTCAATAATTTGGGATTTTTATCTAAAACAGCGGGCAAACGAGCACGCAAGTGTTCTCGTCCATCCATCCATATTTACAACTGCAGAAGTGTTGTTAATGCTTTGACGTTTTTAAGAGAATTTGTTAATTCATCTCTTAAATAATTCTCACAACACTATTATTAAAAAATAATTACTCCTAATGTTTAGGAATGGAACACTTGGCTGGAGAAGAAAGACCTCCTTATAACGCGACTACTGGACCTCATAGAGAATGGTGAGTCTGTAAATTTTTGTTTTGACAGAAGGGCAAAAGCTGTAAAATTTCAAAATATCATATGTATAATTTTATAAGTCTAACTATGAAGTTTCTATTAGATTTTCGTAGAATCTTTTTTTAGAATTCCTAAGCTGTGACACTTACTATGTATAAAGGAGATAGTCCATTTCCGCTTCATTCTTGTACCACATACCATTAAAATGGAAAAAATACAAGGATTTTATCAAAAACAAAATTAGCGAACGAAACGAACTAAATAAAACGTTGGTTAAAAATGAAATTCCTAGTTTTTGAGGTATTAAAAGATGGCGTCTTTCTAATATTAGTCTGTAGGTAATAAAGATGCGGTGACATTGATTTGTCAAACTCATAATATCAAAATATGTAATTTTTGACTAGTCTTTTCTTCCGTGTTCCGGGTTTTGTTTTTAGCTATAATATATTTTAGACATAGACATCTTAGCTATAATGAGAACAAAACAATATTAATATGATTATTCAGTAATCCGTTAGATACCTATGCCTAACCACTAACCATCAAATCAAATGGACCATACGTCAATAAACACTAACAGCAAAAGTCAAAACACCATTAATCCGCCACCTGGAGAATGTCTACCATAGATAATATAACTTATCTAGGATCCGCCATTATTCTACGTAAAGTGTTGCATTGTTTTGGAGAGAATAAATAATATTTCGCACATATAAAAGTGAATTCGGAGATTTGTCAAATCAAAACTAGATTATTAATACGTGTAGTTTTTTTCAACTTATGTACAGAAAGTGTGTCTGTGCTTCATACAATTTTGGACCATCTCCTTTGCTTCCATTCTTACTGTCAGTAAGCATCATGTCATGTTCTGGTGTAATGCAGCCACATGAAGCTTTACACCCATGGTCCAAGTTGATGAACAGAATGGCACTTTGTACAACTTATTTCTTGCTTGCTCTGCGAAGTGTTGGTCTGATAAGGCGACGGTTTTCCACTTACCATCAGGTAGACTATCTGCTCGGTCTATCAATTATTATATAACCATAAAAAACAGGAGCGTGGGGCGAGGCGCGCCTGCTGAGTGGCATGCTGGTGCCGCTGCTGGTCAGCTTGCCACAAGATTTGCTGACCAAGCAGTTTTATGTCAAGCTCTTTGACGCCATGTTGACTGGGTAAGTGAGTAAATTAGTTTTCAATTCAATTTTCCGCTCTGTAGAGAACAAATGATTGTGCATTACGTAGTAACCAAAACAACGAGCCGGAAAAAATGTCTATAAGTCTTTCGGGATGATTGGGTTCGTATGTATGTGTGTGCATGCGTGCGTGTACGTGTCCATGCGTACGTGCTTACATACAGCTATATGTGTGCGTGTTTGTGGTATTCGACTATAACAAGAGAAAATGTCCCACAAAACTAATCATCTACTACTACCTTGAGAGGCTTATGTATTGTCAAGTCATAACATTTTTCTGTATTGTATTGTCATATCTAACTTATATTAAAACTTCCACAGGTTAAACAACAAGACACTTTTAAAATCTAAGAGCGAAAGACAAACGTGGCTGTCCACCATGTGCGAGTGCTTGCGTCACTTGACGACGCAGAGCCACGAGCACGTCGTGGAGGTCGTCACCTACGCGCACCGCACGTGGCTCGAGAAACTTCTTCACAATGCAGATCGCCAGACAAGAAATAATTTGATCAGTTATTCCATGACACTGATGGCCTCCATGATCAAATATTGGCTCAACCTGTCCAAAGTCGAAAACAGTGACAAATACGACCAACTGACGAGGAACTTTTGGCAGAACATCGGTTCGACTGTACTCACACAAATCGACAAATTAACAATCGATAAAGACGACATAGCGCAATCGATTGAAACTCACATACTGCTACTGAAATCGCTACAAACTTCGTTCGCACAGGGCGCCAGAAAGAAATTGTGCATTCAATTCCAGGACCAAAAGGTTGACGAGCCTGAGGAAATATCTACCGATGATAACGAAGAGTGCGATGCTCAACTAAAGGAGCGGTTTGCGCACAATCTGAACGACTTGGTTCAAAGAACTTGTTGCAGTTACTTCGATTTCGCGCGCAAAAAGGAAGTTTCTCAATCGGTGTTCCCGCTGCTAACGGACTTGTTGGTGCAGTTCGACAGCAGGAGCCTGTACGCGGCTCTGGCCGAGCACTTCGGCGCGCAGTCGGAGTACGGCTTCTACGAGCGCGTGCTGCGCCCGTGGCTGGCGGGCGACACCATGCGCTGCAAGGCGCTCGTCGATGTTGTGTTCTTGCTCGTCAACTATTGTAACGAAGAGGAACAAGAGAGCATGTTCAACTCTTTCCAGCAGGTGAGATTTTGGTCTATTGGACATTTGTTGTTATGTTACGCACTTATACTGGAATTGTCATGTTCAACCAGCTACTGTTTCATCTATCTATTGCCTACAAATGTTCATTTGTACATAAAATCTGAATCTCCCGAGCCGATCTTACCAAGCAAGACTCGGCCGACCAGATACTTCTAATTGAAGTATAATTAGATACTATTCACATCTGTTCTGTAGGGAAAACGTTATAGGCACATTGTGGCAATGTCGAGAACAATTAACTGGTATACTTGTGTCAAGTTAGAAATCGCGTTCTGTGTGACTCATCCGTTGAACGCTTATGAAAATCTATCTAATAAATGTATAAACTATAATTATATTCTACTAGCAGACCCTTTTTTAAGGAAAGAATGAATGGGTATATTTATATAGCAGTTTATCCTTAAAAGATAGATATAGGCTATCGCGGATTTTTTGTAGTCTTAATAAAGAGGACAATCTCAGCCAATTGATACAAAACCTTAAAAAGAATCACACCAGTTTTTGAGTTTATCGCGACCTGACAGACAGATTTTGTTTTATATGTAGTGATATAACAACATTGTTTTAGTTCCCGCCACCGGTAGTGGAGTGGTGCATACAACTGACTCTGTCGCACCCGCACTGCTGCTCGGGCGCGGGACAGAGATGGCTGCGCGGCTCGGTGGTGGACGCGAGCGTGCTGGCGCTGTGCAAGCGAGAGGAGGACAGCAAGGCGGCCGGCCTGCTGCTGAGCTGCCTGGCGCGCGACCACACCGGCGGTAAGCAGTCTGTGTTACTAACAACTTACCGCCTGCCTTACCGCAGCAAATCCCAACATCATCTGGCAGAGTCGTGAACTGAATTAGGTTTTCGTTAACTGGCCCCTCACACCCGGTATTGTAACATTTGAAGAGCGATTTGTGTCGTTCCTATTGCATATTAGAAAACGGGATAATGTTATGAATCAGGAATTACATTTTGCGTCTTTATATTTATGATAACGGTAATTTTATCGCTTGTGAAAAAATTGACTATAAGTGTTTGTCACATACTTCCACCGCTTTACGTTAGGTTTATGTTAATAACTACATAAATAGTAGCATTTGTTTAAAGCCTCAAAGAAGTGCGTGTTTCAGAGGTGATGGTGAGCGAGGCGGCGGTGGCGCGCGTGGCGCAGACGCTGTGCGCGCGCCTCGCCAGCGAGCCGGCCGACGCGCTCGCCGCCGAGCAGCGCGCGCAGCTGGCGGCGGGCGTGGCGGGCGCGCTGCGCGGCGCGGCGAGCGGCTCGGCGCGCGCGCACGCCGCGCTGTTGCTGCACGCCGTGTTCCGCTTCCGGATGCGACTGGCCGTGAGTGCACCTACTCGCTAATGTCCGAATCATTATCATAATCAACGATTACTATCTAAGAATATGCCTTTGAATACATTGAAGCCTTCGTGTGTATTTGTCGGGAGTTTTTAATTTTCAATTTAATCTTGTGTTCCAGTACTTATGTTATCTAAATTATAGTGTAGTTTATTTCTTCTTTTCTTAAAAATATTATGTAGTCGATTCGCCAATACATTTCAATTAGTCAAAAATAAATGAATATTTTCATCAAGTCATCGGAGGGCGGGCTGGCTGCGGTGGCGCCCGTGTGCCGCGAGTGGCGCGCCGCGCTGCCTGCGCTGCCGGCGCCGCGCCGCGCCGAGCTCGCGTCGCACGCCCTGCACGACCTGCACCGACACGTGTTCCAAGAGTGAGTGACGTCACCACACTTCCAACATGGCCGACACCAGCCTCAACTACTGGCTAAACATTGTCTCTTCATAAAAACATAGACATAAAATGCAAGAAGTAGAACTGGTGGTATAAAAGACGGCTTTGTCGTTTAACAGTGATTTCTTCCAAGCAACTTTAGATTTAGGAAAACATTAGGATTCTTAAATGCATAAATCCAAATACTTACACACTACTACTTAAACAATAATTATCCAAAATACCTTTACAATAATTAAAATAAATATCTTAAGATAATCAAATGTATATATAATGCAGCATAATTCAATCTTGTCTTTATCGTGAAAAATAGTATGTCATGACAGCACTTTTATATAATATATGTTCAGTGATTCTGACTGTTGTATATGTTTGGGAGCACAGTAGCATGCTCATGCAATGAAAATTATTGAAAGGAGAGCTTCTTTAACGATTACGTCGTCGTCAAGTGGTTAGAGTCTATCAGAATAAAACAAAACTGAAATGTCACATTTTTTTGTAAAATAACAAAGTATTTTTTCGTATTTTTTGCAGCTTGAAAGAAATGGACGTGCGACGTATAGAAGACGCCGCATCGCTGTGTCCGCATATCTTCGGTACCGCTGATCAAAACGCGCAAAGTTTCACCGAAATCGTCTCCCTCACTGAACAGCTGTTCGCCCTCGTGGAGTCGAAGCAACCCGCCACGCCTGTTGAGCTGTGCGCGCTGAGAACCGACTGCATACACGGGAACATCGTCCTGACGTACCAAAGGAAGAACCGATTCTGCAATATAATAAGCTCCACCTGCGATAAACACCACGAAGACTTAACAAAAGAGGACCTTATCTTATATGCGTATAAGACACTGTTTCGTTTGCATTTCATACGCAAATTAACTCAAAATATATCGACCCCCAGCCCTACGAATAGCAACGCTTGGTGCAACTTAGTGTTGCA
Source organism: Mycalesis mineus (assembly GCA_034621355.1). Lineage (NCBI taxonomy): Eukaryota > Metazoa > Arthropoda > Insecta > Lepidoptera > Nymphalidae > Mycalesis > Mycalesis mineus. The sequence goes on along the minus strand of CM067892.1, from coordinate 23,548 downwards.
GGACCCTTACTTTATAGAGCAATTCAGTTTGATTTTGTACGAGTACGCCATTGTCAAAACACTCTCCGACTACTACGCCTACGTGAGTACATATATTTTATCTGTTATAATCTTTTTACATGAACTCAGAAATGCTTGAACTCGTCACAAATCGAAGCGGCAGCCGGGTGCCGCTTTCACGTACATTTCAGTCCCGCCTGCGCCGCGCAGTGATCAGTAAGATTGTATCATTAAACTGTGACAAAGCCATAACATACTCGTAACTTCATTGCGTTTCAGAATAAATGTAATATTAAAGTATTACTAGAGTCCGACCGAAACTGGTTTCTCGGCCGACACCGAAACCGAAACCCAATATTCAGCTCTGGCTTCAGTTTCGGCCGAAACCGAAACTCATGTGGTCAAGTATAAAATTCCTTAAAATACTGAAATTTGAAGCATTTTACACATTATGCTGCATTAACTGACTAAGTTTTACATTAATGACTAAGTTTTGTTGCTACGGAGCTATCAAAACAGCGCACGACAATTCCCGAACAGGGTCGACAGCGTACGCCATAGTGTTGCCGCGAGGAACGAAGTTAGGCGAGCGTGCACGACTACTTTCGAAATCAGGTTCGGTTTCGGCAAAAGTTTCGGCCAATTTAGGCCGAAACCGAAACTGCCGCCAAAACTTGATTTTTGGCCGAAACCGAAACACTAAGTAATATATAGTGATCTCACTAATAATTACCATTAATAACGTTTTCTACATTTCCAGTGGCCTCACTATGAAACGATTGTACAAACGAAACAACAAATGGACTCTTTGATACAAGACATTCTCAAAGATATTACAATTAAAACCAAAGATGCGATATACTCCCATCTAATGGAGGCACAGACCAAAGAGGGCTTCTACTGGCCGTTCGCCCGAAAATTGTTTGAAAAAACATTCGCTGAAGCGACTCCAGAGATCCACGACGTGAATAGCGAGAAACCGGAAACTTCTATAGAAAACCCTGAATCGGAGCCGAATACTGAAATCGAAATCAGTTTGGGCGACACAAAACACAACCCTGTCGAAACCTTGAAAGTTACGGACTCTCCCATAGATTACTCATCCACAGAAGATACTTGCCAGAGTTTAGGGGCTGAAGTAGGGCCCGAGTTGTACCCGCACAAACAGAGAACTGACCCCGTGCCCGTGCTCGACGTGTCCGAGATGTTCGACGAGGAGTCCGCGCTGATACGCGAGGTGAACTGGGAGGAGCTGTTCGGTCTGCCCACTTTCCACGAAGTTGTCACTAATAATGCCTACTATCTCAATTTGCAGGTAACATCACAACAGACAGTATTCATTTAGACACATTCTTACTCATTTTGACTTGTTTTTCCCTGATTGTGGCTTATTGTTTTTCATTCAGGAATTCAGTTATCTTGTAGTATTATACAATCAAGTATGGCGTGTAAATGATTCACTGTGCCGGGTTGGTGGCACCGACTTCATAGTTACGCTTAGGTCAATTGGAGTAACTAAGGCCTATGTGCACCAAGATTTCGGTTATCATAACCAACGGTTAACATAAGCTAACTATAAATTTACTGTTCACGACAACCCGTACGCCGGTTAAGGACGTAAGCTCGGTTAAGATAACCGCCCGGTTTAGGACCTTAACGTACGGGTTGTCGTGAACAGTAAATTTATAGTTAGCTTATGTTAACCGTTGGTTATGATAACCGAAATCTTGGTGCACACAGGCCTAAATGCTACAACTACTATTTGTTTTACTTTTTAGTGCGTTTTGAAGTAAGTTTTACTTTATTTTTTTTTTTAAATATTTTTAGTGATTTATTAACTGTAAACTATAAGAGTATAACTAGCGGCATGTAAGTCTAGCGCTGAACGAAACGTAGTAGGGATGGCTGCGCATCGGTACCGTCGCGTACGCAATACAATATTTACTTTAATTACCTAATTAATATCAAATCATGTTACGACATCGTTTTAATATGTGTGTGTGTGTGCGTGCATGCGTGTGTGTGTATGTGTTTGTGTACGTTACGTGCGTGTTTGTGCTTATATATGTTATAGTTCATAGTTCTAATTTCCAAAGATTTCGTATTACTTAAGACATAATTATATAGTAAAAAATATTAAAATATATAAAAATATTAAAATATATGGATAGTTACCATAAATGAATAAATAAATTTTGAAAAGCTTACGGGGAGTAGAAAAATAAAACATTATTATATTCTCAATTTTTATTATAGATATAAGACTAGTCTAATCTGAATCAGGCAATGGTAACACGCCTGGCGTCCCAAAACGGTATTTCTTCTAGGTATATTATTCCCTTTAAATTCATAAACAAACTTAAAAAAACAACAAAATATATAATTATATTTAACAAACCAACTGAAAATTAACAATAATAACAATGCAACTCAGAGCGAGACTGTACACTGGAAGATCGCGTCGCGTCGTTTCGGTGCGGGGGACGGAATGCGACAGGGGAGCCAATCGCCGCTACGCACGCCCTAAATTTGATACCCATGATACCTAAATTTTTACTTCTGCGCAATAACGGTCAGCGCTAGAGTTTCGTGCCGCTACTTGTACCATTATTTGACACTTGTAGCCAAAAACAGCCACTTAGAATAGGTACAGCAATCACTGAAAGTGTGCCTATAAAGATTGAAGGGTTTCATAGATTGCCAGGATCCCATCATCAGATCCTAACATGCCGATTATGGGGCTATTTTGGCAGTATACCCTTTTTAATAAAAAAGATAAATAAAGTACGTGTTGAACTGAGAACCTCTTCTGTTTGTCTGTCAAGTTGTAGTCCTCTCTCTCTCTCAGGCGGAGGCGCAGTACTCCTCGGACCAGCTGCAGCAGCTCACGGCGCGCTGCCGGCTCATGATGCGCAGCGTGCTCGTCGTGCTGCTGCAGGAGGGCGACGGCATCCTGCGCGTGCTGGCCAGCGGACACTGGGACTTCAGCCGCCCGGGGGCCATCATCAACTACTACTGCAACCCCGACAACAAGAACACCTTCATGCTGTTTCAACGGTAAGCGCACCATTCTCGTACTAGGGTATTTCTTCTCTCTAGAAGGAAAATATTCTCAGAGGTTGCTGCTGGTCGCCCTATCTATGTGATAGGCTTGGCCCTGTGTAACTATGATATACTGGCAATGACGATGATACTTTTTAGGGTATAGAGATAATCAGTAGCGTGTCTTTGATACTTGCAATAAAATTTTTTTAACAAAAAATAGAACCGACTCAAAACGCACTAAAAGTAAAAAATGACTATGCCATTTAGTTGCTTTAATTTACTTAAGCATATTTATGAAGTCGATGTGGGCACGAAGTATGAAAACAGATTCCCTAAGGAAATTTAAAAAGAGCTGACTTTTCATAATTTCTTCCGTTAAAATCGATCTATCAATGTAAAATGTATTAAAAAAAATTATTGTTGAGTGAGTCCGTAAGTTTGTTTAATGTTATGAGGTAAAAAGTGCAGTGCTTACCCAGTACAAAATGTCTGTGCTTGCCACTGCACAGATCTCTGGACGGCGTGCCGTGGGAACACGTGATGAGCAGCGCGGCCATGCTGGAGTACCTGGGCGACCTGGTCTCGCTGTACGGGCCCACGCTCGACTCCATCTACTGGGACTTCATCAACATCGTGCTCAGCTCGCTGTTCCAGTCCATCAGCCGCACGGCGGGCAGCTGGGCGTCCACTAATGTGAGTCAGACGAAGAGGCATCCTCAGTGGTTCACTAGCTGGACTACCTGGGCGACCTGGTCTCCCTGTACAGGCCCGCGCTCGACTCCATCCACTGGGACTTCATCAACATCGTGCTCAGCTCGCTGTTCCAGTCCATCAGCCGCACGGCGGGCAGCTGGGCGTCCACTAATGTGAGTCAGACGAAGAGGCATCCTCAGTGGTTCACTAGCTGGACTACCTGGGCGACCTGGTCTCGCTGTACAGGCCCGCGCTCGACTCCATCCACTGGGACTTCATCAACATCGTGCTCAGCTCGCTGTTCCAGTCCATCAGCCGCACGGCGGGCAGCTGGGCGTCCACTAATGTGAGTCACACGAAGAGCCATCCTCAGTGACTAGCTGGACTACCTGGGCGACCTGGTCTCGCTGTACGGGCCCACGCTCGACTCCATCTACTGGGACTTCATCAACATCGTGCTCAGCTCGCTGTTCCAGTCCATCAGCCGCACGGCGGGCATCTGGGCGTCCACTAATGTGAGTCACACGAAGAGCCATCCTCAGTGACTAGCTGGACTACCTGGGCGACCTGGTCTCGCTGTACGGGCCCACGCTCGACTCCATCTACTGGGACTTCATCAACATCGTGCTCAGCTCGCTGTTCCAGTCCATCAGCCGCACGGCGGGCAGCTGGGCGTCCACTAATGTGAGTCACACGAAGAGCCATCCTCAGTGACTAGCTGGACTACCTGGGCGACCTGGTCTCGCTGTACGGGCCCACGCTCGACTCCATCTACTGGGACTTCATCAACATCGTGCTCAGCTCGCTGTTCCAGTCCATCAGCCGCACGGCGGGCAGCTGGGCGTCCACTAATGTGAGTCACACGAAGAGCCATCCTCAGTGACTAGCTGGACTACCTGGGCGACCTGGTCTCGCTGTACGGGCCCACGCTCGACTCCATCTACTGGGACTTCATCAACATCGTGCTCAGCTCGCTGTTCCAGTCCATCAGCCGCACGGCGGGCAGCTGGGCGTCCACTAATGTGAGTCAGACGAAGAGGCATCCTCAGTGGTTCACTAGCTGGACTACCTGGGCGACCTGGTCTCGCTGTACAGGCCCACGCTCGACTCCATCCACTGGGACTTCATCAACATCGTGCTCAGCTCGCTGTTCCAGTCCATCAGCCGCACGGCGGGCAGCTGGGCGTCCACTAATATGAGTCAGACGAAGAGGCATCCTCAGTGGTTCACTAGCTGGACTACCTGGGCGACCTGGTCTCGCTGTACAGGCCCACGCTCGACTCCATCCACTGGGACTTCATCAACATCGTGCTCAGCTCGCTGTTCCAGTCCATCAGCCGCACGGCGGGCAGCTGGGCGTCCACTAATGTGAGTCACACGAAGAGCCATCCTCAGTGACTAGCTGGACTACCTGGGCGACCTGGTCTCGCTGTACGGGCCCACGCTCGACTCCATCTACTGGGACTTCATCAACATCGTGCTCAGCTCGCTGTTCCAGTCCATCAGCCGCACGGCGGGCAGCTGGGCGTCCACTAATGTGAGTCAGACGAAGAGCCATCCTCAGTGACTAGCTGGACTACCTGGGCGACCTGGTCTCGCTGTACGGGCCCACGCTCGACTCCATCTACTGGGACTTCATCAACATCGTGCTCAGCTCGCTGTTCCAGTCCATCAGCCGCACGGCGGGCAGCTGGGCGTCCACTAATGTGAGTCAGACGAAGAGGCATCCTCAGTGGTTCACTAGCTGGACTACCTGGGCGACCTGGTCTCGCTGTACGGGCCCACGCTCGAAAATGTTCCAGTTAAGGTGAAAACAAACGTCCGTCGTTTGGTTTATAAAGGATACGAGGAGGATTTGTTTAATGTAAAAGTGATCGTTTGTATGGTCGCAGGTGGCGATGCTGCTGCGCGCCGCCACGCACCTGCTAGCGCGCGTGGCGGGCTGCATACGCCTGCTGCGCGGCGACAAGGAGTTTGAGACACTGGTGCAGGAGTGGGACGACGTGTTCTACGACGAGATCAACCAGCACCTGCGCACGCTGCTGCTGGCCGTGCTGCGTGAGTACACACACACACGCGCACACGCGCACACGCGCACACGCACGCACGCACGCACGCACGCACACACGCACGCACACACACACACACACACACACACACACACACACACACGCGCACACGCACGCACGCACGCACGCACACACATACACACACACACACACACACACACACACACACACACACACGTCCCACAGTGTCATGAGCTTGTCGCTATCCGTAAGGCGCGACGCACTCCGGATCGGCCCTATTGCTAACTCCAGATCTCACTTCACTCAGGGCTTCAGGAACCTGATCGGTGTCAACTCTGGAAAACATATAAAAACAACGTCTGACCCTCTTGCTCTGTTGGTGTCGAGGGATACAAGGGTTTTTCGCACAGCACTCTGAGTAAAACTGTTATATGTTCTGTGATGAAACATAAAAATGCACAGGTACCAGAAGGCAGTGCGATCAGTTTCCGTCCAATTCTGCGAACAAAACTGATATTTTTATGTGCAGTCGTCAATGATACCAAGACTAGAACTCAGAAACTTAAAACTCAGTTTAAGGGTTCAATTTAGTCGTTGAATCATTTTTGTTTGAATCCCCCAACAGATATCAAAGTGTAAGAATGCTACATTCTTCACACTTTGATAGAGTAGCGTCCACTGACATACTAACAATATTAAATGGGTTTACGAGATTCTCTGCATTCCTGCGGCTCAAGACCTCATGTTAATTAGACCTGACAGGCGATCTCTGTCCAACCCACCACCACGCATGGCTCTCGGCCATCTGGGCCCAACACCAAGAGGGCATCTCAGAATCCGCACTTCTCGTTGCGTTTCATCTCCAAGCCGTCGCCCTACAAGTTGTTTATCTTCTTGTCCTTGTCCTTAATGCTCACTCTTCCCTTTCTGCGACATGAATGTTACATTACGCAACTTGCTCGTCGAAGATCCTCGTACTCACTGCACTCCCACAAAACATGGTGGAGGTCCTCCTTCGTCAGCCCACACAGACACTCGCCAGTCTCACTGAGGCCTATATCTGTTAGAGGCTTTAGGAAACAGCCGCGACCAGTCTGTGTCTGTCCAGATGTCGATGCTTAACTTGAGTTTCGCTGCTCAGGGTCGACGGACACGCCGCTGACCGCCAGCAGCGCGGCGAGTCTCGGCAGCCTGGTGCGCGCCGCCGAGCACATGCGCTGCACGTCGGTGCCCGTCGCTGACACGGAGCGCACCGAGCGGGCCGGGCAGCGGGGGGACGCCGGCGCGTCGCTGCAGCGCTGCGCGGCGGACGCGGTGCGCGCGCTGGTCGCCGTGCGCCACCCCGCCTACAAGTACCTCGCCTTCCGCACGCTGGAGCTGCTGGCGCGCGACCTGGTGCGCGAGGACGGTACGGTGGACATCTTGCGCTGCTGGAGCGGTATACGTTGCTGGCGGTCTCCTGCAGGTCTTTGTGTTCCGCAGCGGAGGCGCTGAACGCGTGGGCGGCGGCGGAGGACGAGGCGCGGGGGCGGCCGGCGCTGTGCTTCGCGCTGCTGGGCGACGCCATGGACGAGCTGCTGGGGCTGGCGGACGCTGCGCTCGCCGATGTCACGTGAGCCCAGTCAAGTGCATTCCGCGGCGGAGGCGCTGAACGCGCGACCCGTATACTCAATACGTGTGTTTGCACAGGTTGGGCGAGAGCGTGTGCGAGCTGGTGCCGTTCTCCGACAGCCACAGCGCGACGCTGGGCTACACGCTGCTGGCCGCCGCCGCGCTGCGCCTGTGCGCGCTGGCTGGCGGCGACCTGCGCCAGGTCATAGAGGCGCACTTCAGGTAACGCGCCGGACGCGCCCTCCCTCCCCACGCAGGGCGGGGCCTGCACTCAGGTGTACTGTACTGTCGCAGGGAGCGCGAGTACGGCGCCGGGCTGGTGTCGTGCTCGCTGCGCCTGCTGCCCGCCGCCGCCGCCGACTTCGCGTTCCAGCGCGGCGCGGCGCTCAGCTTCGAGCAGCTCGCGTGGTTCCACACGCTGCCCGCGCTCGACGTGTACGGTGAGTGTGTTGCTGCGCTTGCTGCTCAACAGACAGACGAATGTCATTCACCATTCACATTGTATTCACGTGGTATTACTGTACTGTCTAAAGTCGAAAATATCTGTATACATTTAAATCTCAAGATTATTAAAAAAAGGGTGTTATAAATTTGCCGTCGATGCCTATGTGTCTGTGTTTGTCTGTTGCATTGTAACGTTCATTTAAACGGAAGGATCGATGCGGTTTTTTAAGTTTATAGCCAATTTCCTGTCGATGAATCTTAACTATTTGATGAAAATGGAGGATTACATATTTTATCACAACTTCCTCAAATGAAAGGACGTAACCAGGCCCTATGAAAAGTTTAATATCCAAGATTGCCACCACAAAAAAATTACGAATTAATATTATTTCAGGGATTTTTTTAATTTTCAACTTAATCGTGTTAGATTAGATAACATAATATCTATATACATAAAAACTTTTACCTTGATAAAATTTAGAGGACTTTTCCTTTTCTCTCGTAGGCCTTCGATAAGAATGGCTTTTTAGAAATTTCAACCCTAAAAAAGTAGAAAAATTCTTTCAGTGTACACAGACTTTGTTTATTTAAATAAAAGATCAAGGCTAAAAGGCTGTTTCCATCTATCTGCGCTCGTTTTGGAGGAAATGTAAGTAATAATAGATTGAGGAAAAAGTTTCTTCTCATTTTTTAAGAAAATAGAAACCAGATTTTAATATAGCTTATTTATATTTAACCATGAAGGTACCATTTTGTTTGATAATTTTTTGCCATCTTGTAGTTAGGGACAATCCCTTTGCTATAGAAATTTTGGGACTTCTGATCAAAATACCGCGACAAGTGGTTTTGGCAGTCCTCTTGTGATGTTAACCTGACACTGTCTAAAGAATTCTGAAAAGACCGAAACAGATGGAAATCTGAAGGTGTAAGTTCAGGACTATACGGTGGATGCAATAAGTGGAGTTTGTCTGGGAGGTGCTCAGCCAAACTCTTAATTTTTGCTGAGTGGCTAAAGATGTGTAAGATCTAGCGTTATCATGATGAAAAACCACACCTTTTCACGCTTTTTCTCAACTTCTTGCTTTAATCTCATCAGTTGTTCGCGGTAAAGTTGAGAAGCGATGGTCCTGCCTGGTGGTAACAGCTTATAATGAATAATGCCCTTCCAATTCCACACACACATCAACTTGTTGCGAGTTAACCCAGGTTTTCCACAATCAGTGAAGCCTGACCGGCCTTTGACCACGACCTTTTTCGCACGTTCTTGTCGTACGTGATCCACTTTTCATCACCAGTCATCAGCTTCTTCAAAAATGGTTCGGTTTCATTACGTCGTAATAAAGAATCGCAAAGGAGTACATGGTTCATTGGTTGTCTTTCAGTGAGCTCGTGAGGTACCCAAATATCGAGCTTTTTTGTGTACCCAGTTTATTTCAAATGAGCCAAAACTGTTTTGTGGTCAATTCCTAGTCCTTCAGCTACGTCATAACTACTGATATGCCAATCTTGCTTCACTTTTTCAAATATGGCATCCATTTTATCCGTAAAAGGGCGACCAGAGCGACGTGCATCTTTGACAACATAATTTCCGAATTGAAAACGCTTAAACCAAATTTGTGCTACTCTCACAAACACTGCACCAAATCCATAAACATCGCAATTTTTTTTTGCAAGCCGCAAAATCAAGCCGTTGCATTTTTATCTTCTTTGTAGTAAAATTTTAAAATGTATTAAATTTCTTCATTAGACGAAAACCAAATGAAAATCACACATTTTCAGAATTTGAATTTGGAATTATGTTTTTCAAAATTTAAACTTTCAATGATACCAAAGCCAGCCAGATACAAATATATTAGTATAGTCGAAAGAGATTTTACTAAAAGTTCTACATACTATAATGGGAAAAGACTATTTAGCCAACCTAATAATAATAATGAACGGATTTTCTGCGGTTATAGTCAGGCTAAGTCTTCCAGCAGGTATAAGATAGTTTCAAGAATGTTTCGGGAAGTTATTCAAAGTGGGAATTTCATAGCTATAGTGTTACATGTGCACAGAGAGCGCGTGTGGCAGCGTGGTGGGCGCCCTGGCGTGCTTCGTGCTGACGGAGGCGCTGGGCGGGCCGGGCGCGGCGGGCGCGCGCAGCTGGTGCGGCGTGGCGACCGCACGCGCCGCCGCCGGCCTGCGCCGACTCACGGCCGCCGCCGTCACGCCCGTGCTCGTGCAGCGCCAGCTGCTGCACCTCAAGGAGCACGCTGACCAAGTGCCCGACACCAGGGTGAGTGCCAACAGTACGCAGCCGGCCCGCGCTGCTTCACCGAAAGTTACCGCATCTTTGATAACATTCGGTACCATTCCAATGGCGAAGTGTTCACGATCTCTTATCCTGTGAACGAACGCCCGCTCCTTCTCCAGTCTCTGATTTGTGTTGCAGATATCGATCCTGTGGAACCGCTCCGAGGTGATCTGCTGCCTGGACACGGACGGCGTGGAGCTGGAGCTGACGCTCACGTTCGCCGCCGACCACCCGCTGACGCCGCCCGCCATCACCACGCCGCCCAAGTCGCCGCCCTTCGCCAACAACTGCCTCAACCTGCTCCTCACCACGCAGGTAGGTACCCATACTCTCCGAACGGTTTGTGTATTGATGTGGTCTTTTATTGATGAGGGTGATAGGTATATAAAATATCACCCTCCTTTCCTAGTGCAATTTATTTCAGCTCATCAATAGGCATTTTATTTGTCTTTGCGAATGTTTACCTTTCGCTTTTTCGAGGCCAAAAGTGACTTAAAGTATTGAACGTTGCAGAACGGCTCGGTACTGAAAGCGCTGAAGACATGGACCCAGATGGTGAACTCGCGCTTGCAGAGCTCGCCGTGCTGCTACGTGTGCTACAACCGCCTGCACGCCAGCACCTGGCGCCTGCCCAAGATTAAGTGCCACAAGTGCCGCAACAAGTTCCACTCCATCTGTATAGTACGTACACTAGAGCTCACCACGTTGCTACGTGTGCTACAGTCGCCTGCACGCCAGCACCTGACGCCTGCCCAAGATTAAGTGCCACAAGTGCCGCAACAAGTTCCACTCCATCTGTATAGTACGTACACTAGAGCTCACCACGTTGCTACGTGTGCTACAGTCGCCTGCACGCCAGCACCTGGCGCCTGCCCAAGATTAAGTGCCACAAGTGCCGCAACAAGTTCCACTCCATCTGTATAGTACGTACACTAGAGCTCACCACGTTGCTACGTGTGCTACAGACGCCTGCACGCCAGCACCTGGCGCCTGCCCAAGATTAAGTGCCACAAGTGCCGCAACAAGTTCCACTCCATCTGTATAGTACGTACACTAGAGCTCACCACGTTGCTACGTGTGCTACAGACGCCTGCACGCCAGCACCTGGCGCCTGCCCAAGATTAAGTGCCACAAGTGCCGCAACAAGTTCCACTCCATCTGTATAGTACGTACACTAGAGCTCACCACGTTGCTACGTGTGCTACAGACGCCTGCACGCCAGCACCTGGCGCCTGCCCAAGATTAAGTGCCACAAGTGCCGCAACAAGTTCCACTCCATCTGTATAGTACGTACACTAGAGCTCACCACGTTGCTACGTGTGCTACAGACGCCTGCACGCCAGCACCTGGCGCCTGCCCAAGATTAAGTGCCACAAGTGCCGCAACAAGTTCCACTCTATCTGTATAGTACATACATACGCTGCTGCAACATATTTTCGGGAGATATATGTACCAATTACTAATAGTCTCAAGATTATAGATGTACGAGTAACTTAAATAGATTGAGTCCAAAGCAAAAGCTGCTACCAAAAAACTCTGTCAACAATCTGAAGCAGTACTTCACACGTGAGCAGCTTTCTGTCTTACACCAAGCTCAGGTTCGTGTGTGCTCTTAAGGACTCAGTAGCGGTTCACTTATGGGTTGGCTCTACCAAACACCAGCTCGCCGAGTCGCGCTTTGAGTTCAGTGGGCTAGATGGTTCACAGACAATGAAGCGTTAATCGGTTTGGTTTCGTTCCTTGTACGGACTGCTAAGGTATGGAATGCCCTTTCAGCTTCTGTTTTCCCGACCATCTACGATATGGGTACGTTTAATTCAAAGTTCCACTACAGGCTAGACCATCTGTTACCGTCAAGCGTGATTGCCGTCAAGCGCTAGTTTATGTCAAAGATAATTGCTAACCATGGGCCCATGATGTTGCCAACCGACCTAACTTATTATGCGGGAGTGAGACTCGCGCAGTGGATTGCAAATACATAGGTAAGAGATAGATAGTAGTTTGCCTACTCCTTTGCTTTCGTGGGTTCAACTTCTTTATAGCCAATTTATATAGTTCAGACTGTAATATAAACATTGTGTGTCTAAAATAATATATATTGGTGTTCGTAGCGCAAGTGGTTCCACCACAGCAAGAAGAACACGTGTCCGCTGTGCCGGTCCCCCTTCGAGAAAGCCGTCGCAACGGACGCCAGGCCTACCGGCCCACGGGGCCATGGACCGCATGGCCAAGGACCACAGGGCCAGGGACCGCAAGGCCAGGGACCACATGGTCAGGGACAGCAGGGCCAGGGACCACATGGTCAGGGACAGCAGGGCCAAGGACCACAGGGCCAAGGGCAACAGGGTCAGGGACCACACCACTTCCATGCTGATATATTTTGAAATACATCAGCATGGAATTGTTTTGTTCCAAATATTGTTTTGTTATACTTGCATATAATCATTGACATACTAATAGTTAGTACTATGGACTTCGGGTCTAATGCAAAACTGGGTGCATCCCAGTAGTACCCCATACCGTTGTTCTATAGAACTGTTGGGATATTTTCCGTGCTGTCAAATTATGTCCCTATAGTTCTATATATTACTGTATAGTTTGTGCTCTTGACTTGACTTATACCATATAAGTTATAAACTTTATATTATTTTGATTGATATTTCATTTTGTTTTTAACAAAAAAAAAATGTCCCTTGCGACAAAAGCTAAGTTGTTAAAACCAAGTAGTAGTTGTGTTTAAAAAATATTCTCTTATTTTAGAAGTTACAGGGGGGGACACATTTTACCACTTTGGAAGTATCTTTCGCGCAAACTATTCAGTTTAGAAAAAAATTATATTAAAAACGTCAATACCATTTTTAAGACGTTTTGTGCAATTTAAGCAAAGCTGTACTCGATATAGTATGTTTATAGATACTCTCAAATTTAAGTGGACATTTATTGCAATCAAGAGATTCCATATTATACTTATAAAAACTATAGATACTTTATATGTAACTTACAAACAAGATGTTGATATCGACATTTCTTTAATTTTGTCCCATTATGGTAAAACTTCTTTGATTAATGTTCATGACATAAAAAATAAAAGTTTATTGATTAAAATTATTTTCAATTCCAAAATGAAGGAATAAAAAAATTCAAATATTAAACAACAAAATAACTCTATGTTCTAAATTATTATTGACCTGCATTCTCTCAGCAAGCTAATATGAGACTGAATGCGATTAGAAATCTTTTTCGCGTTTTAGCTCTCTTTTAGTTCGGACACTTTTTAGCGCTGACCCGAAGTCCATAGTATTAATATGTCAATGCGTATAATGCATAAATATGCAATGTTTCTTTTGTCTGAGGACATATTACACTCACAATTATGAGTCTTACGAACAGTCTGTACAATTGTAAATTAAAAAGCTTTGAATCTAAAATAAATAAAAACTTAAACTATTTTTCCATCGCCTTGAATTTATTTCGTTTATCTATCATGCTCATGATGAGAGGATGAATGAGAGAAGACTTATATAGAATGGAAATCTTGGAAGGGGAAGACCGAGGCGAACGATCCTTTACCTACTCCAAGACATTCTAGTCAAAAACCGACGAACTTGTGTGAAAGGATTAATGAAAGGAAGCGGGAGTGTTAAGCATGAATCGTGGCAAGTGGAAGGACGTTGTCTTTGCCTGCCACTTTGGGAACGAGGCGTGATGCGAGGTATGTAACAATGTATTATGTTGCATTACAGCCGGTTGTGGAGTAGGGATTTCCCCTAAAAGGGGGCTTGGCAGAGCAGACAAGACTAATATGGCGGCGCAGTTTCACTTGTATCGTGGTTTAATTATTAAAATTAATTATAAACAATCCATTTTTTTTTTTTTTTTTGAAATATTTGTTTACGATCTGCTTGAAATTTACAATAGTAGCTACTCAGTATGGATTTATCGATACTCGGTCGGGAACGAGTCATTTATGAAATTGATGAACTGGGAAGATTTTCTGACAGGTCAAATAAAATGCATTTCTAGATTGACTTCTCTCTATTATAGTCATTTAGGTGCAATCGTGGACATGTTACTACTAACTCCTCGAGGCGTGAAGCGCTCTCACGTATACTTCAGTCGAGCCTGAGCCTTGAGTGATCAAATAAATGCTTCTTCACTGAACAAAAGTGATTTTAGTTCTGTCTATTCTAAGATCTACTTTAAGCGCAAAACAAATCAAAGCCACGATAGAGTAGAGGATTCTAATATCATCTGTATTAATAGTTTCGTCAAGGGGTACGGTGAACTCAATTGAAACCTAAGATGAATAACAAAACATAAAAATAATGATTTTGAGTCGACAACATATATCTGTAAAATTGGGACTAAGGAGAATTTCGTTAAATTCTAATGACACTGAAAAAAAAAACCGTAGTCACCATCCAAATAAACCGCAGTCGCCAAGTTAGTTACGCCTCGCCAATCGTTGTGTTGATTGGCGAGCTAAAAAAGTATTCATCACAAAGAACCGGAAACATTTAGTGAATCCAGTGTTGTCACTTGTCAGAAGCAGGCATAGAGAGAGCAATAGGCAAGGAAAAAACGCGGATGAAGTCGCTAGCGACTGCTAGTAATATTAATATTGATCTAACTCCTATACATATAGTAGAATTATTGTTGACAAATAAAATAAAACAGCATATTAAGTTTCTGCTTTTTACATTTTAATTTTGAATCTAGGACAAAATGATGACAAGTTAGTTCGCATTGCATATTGTGCACTTATTATTATAAACAAACTAACTTATTCAACTTCAAACTTATCGGACTAGATATTCGCTTAATAATATCCCATGCAGACAAAGAGTTAAGCCTTTTTGGAACTTCATTAAACAGAAATGACGAGGGATGACTTGTGTAAAAAATAATCCAAGTAGAAATCTGACCATTTTTTGTCTGCACTGGTTTTTAACAGTGAAACTATTGATACATTTAGATCCCTTGTTGCTGAAATGGACCAACCCACAAGTTGATGAAATTAAGTTAGATATGTGAATGCCGCTCAAATAGCGCGTAAAAAATTGAAGCCCTCCGACAGCTGCAAATAGAGATTTTTAGGCACCAAGCATCTAATACCTAAGCATCTCTATAACGCAAACAAGAGCCAAGGGTTGATTTACAACAAGTTACAATATTTAATTCATTAAATAGATACAATCAACTCTTTTCTTGTCATTTAGTTGTGGGATGGTCCTCTTTTGTTAGTGGGGGCATCCAATTGTAGATGTGGGCAGTTAATGCGCCTGCAGCTGCTGGTTGATCCAGTCGATGTCCTCGTAGAAGCGCGGGTCGCTGACGCGCAGCGCGGCGCGCTTGTACATGAAGTAGTACCACGGAGACACTGGTGACAACAAATCTCTATCACATACTATTCAAGTCTACAAATTAAGGAACTCAAATGAAGATATGTGTGTTATAAAATCGATCACATTTTATAACACACAGGGGACATACATTTTTTTTAAATTAGTTCCCTAAATGAAAGAAAAATTTCTACTCCAGTAATTTTTTTTTCTGCCGTGCAGAACTTGCGGATCAGCACCTCCACTAGACTTTGTGTATGATAGATATGACACTCACGACATCTCTGCAAGGTGAAGAGCACAATCATCATGGGAGACGACACAGCCTCGGAATCCCCCCATTTCTCCAGCAGCCAGGCAGCGTGCAGCACCACGCTGGCGGCCACGTACGCGACCGTCACCGAGCCCGCCGCACGGAACTTGCGGATCAGCACCTCCACTAGACCCGCCTGCAAAATTAATATACTTTTTTGTAATTTAACAAACAGACAAGCAATATCATAAGCAGCAGTAAGGCCTGTGTGCACCAAGATTTCGGTTATCATAACCAACGGTTAACATAAGCTAAACGTAAAATTTATTGTTCACGACAACTCGTACGGCGGTTAAGGACGTAAACCGGACGGTTATCTTAACCGAGCTTACGTCCTTAACCGGCGTACGGGTTGTCGTGAACAGTAAATTTATAGTAAAGTTATGTTAACCATTGGTAATGATAACCGAAATCTTGGTGCACACAGGCCTAAGCCTAGTGCAAATATAAACAAACAAATATTTTATAAAATAAGTAACTAAACATATATATACATTAAACCATTGCCTATAAACTGAGCAACACTTCATCCTATAACATGCCTGTATCTCAATCTCTAGTATGTCTGTTATGAAACTGGCAACTGTGCTGTTCAG
This sequence comes from Mycalesis mineus, assembly GCA_034621355.1. Taxonomy (NCBI): domain Eukaryota; kingdom Metazoa; phylum Arthropoda; class Insecta; order Lepidoptera; family Nymphalidae; genus Mycalesis; species Mycalesis mineus. The sequence continues at coordinate 7,178 of CM067892.1, read as the reverse complement.
AAGGCATGCTGGTACACTGCAACTGATTGGCAGCAGAAATAAACATTGTAGAAGTAGTATCACAGAGTACTGATATTATAAAAATTTTTAACAAAAAATAGAACCGACTCAAAACGCACTAAAAAGTAAAAAATAACTGTGTCATTTAGTTTCTTTAATTTACTTAAGCATATCTATGAAGTCGGTGCCAGCCAAGGTTAAGGAACATTTATTTTACGTAGTAAAGCAGTTTGTGGGTTCTAGGTAACGTCCTTAAAGTAGAAACCTAGGCTGGCAACGACTCCTAGATATGCTTAAGTAAATTAAAGAAACTAAATGACACAGTTATTTTTTACTTTTTAGTGCGTTTTGAATCGGTTCTATTTTTTGTTAAAAATTTTTATTTCTTACTTTTTAGTGATTCATCGCCACCTAACGTACTCGTACTATACTGTCATAGTATATTATACGGCATTAGTAGCTAAAAAGCTACCAATATCGAGACAAAAACCGAAATCGCTGTAAGCGTTCCTCCAAAATTTGAAGAGTTCCGTCAATTTCCCCAGGATATCATCATCCGATCCTAAAATGATGACAATGGGACCACCTTGAAAGTATGCCCTTTCTAATAAAAAAAGAATTATCAAAATCGGATAACTCTGTAAAAAGTTATGCGTCATACATATAAATATACGTGTCGAATTGAGAACCTCCTCCGTTTTTTTTCGTCGGTTAAAAATATCAAACAAGATCTAAAATATGCTCTCTAATAGTCGCAATAGGGAAATATAAAAATTCTCCTAAGATAAAGGTTATAAACATAAAATCAATACTCAGCACAATGATTATTCTGGGACATATTAATTTTAGAAATAAATTGCAGACGAGATAGCAACAACTTACTTGAAATAAATATGTTGAAAAAAATGTCATCAACATTGTTGTAATGGATAGTATCAGGAACAAATCCTGAAAACTAATGAAATTAAATTATTTACATGTACCTAATCATACAATATTAGTTTATTTTTAAAAGATATATGCACGATTAATTAACTACGTAAATAAGTTCTTCTACTTACATAAATAAAACTAGTAAGCCATCGCGGCTTCTTGGAAACAAACTCAGGCAATTAAATAGCAGATCACAAAACAGAAATGTAATTTGGCTGATCAAGCAGAAAGTATATCTTGGCATTGATAGTTTCATTTTTAAACCAATAAATAATACTTAAAAATATGATCAACAGATTTCTAATAGCTTATTATTTATCAAAATAGTAAATTAAGCTAAGGTAAAGGTCAACAACAGAGACCGATATTTAATGCGCGCGCTTATTTTGTGTTTGTGACGTCAACAAATATTCTGTGACGTCATGGAAGTAGAGCTTAGAATTCTGTGACCTAGAGGAAATGGTCTATGGCTGTAATGGCCATAGAGCATTTTTGGCTCCTAGATAGATAATCAATCAATAGTCTTGTTCATAGAATGACTAATAATTTAAATATCCTCTATGGTCCATTGTGAATCCTATGCAAAGACTCTTAAATCAAGAAGTGATATCATAGCCATAACAATGGGAGCTATAAATTGCATAAATCGAGAATTTCTTTTTTTAAATTAAATTTTATATGATTTACATTGAATAATAATTAATTTATTTGAAGCGTGTGGAAATGATATGAGTAGGCATAAATTTTAGGTACACATAAATTCCCTTAGATTAGCTCTATACGCCTAATCTAAGTTCCAGATAAAACAAATCGTCTATGTACCAAGTACCAACATTCAGATTTCAGATTGACTTGAAATAATAACCTATAAATTGTAAAAAAAGTAGTTGCAATATTTATATTTACTTGATTTACAGAATTTATGTCGATAATTTAAAAAATGAAAAATATTTTTAATTTAATTCTATAGGTGTATTATACAAAATTTATAATAAAATTATTTTGACATTTGTTTTCGCGGTATATTATTATAGGTGGCTCTTCATTATTTTCATAAACTTGAAAATGTTTTGTTGACGTCTGCGTTGTAAATGTAAGTAATATTTGCAATGAAACATTTGACCAATTAAATTACACAAATATAAATTAAAGGTAAGTGTTAAAAATCTCAATTTTCGTAATAATAACAATCTACGATAATTTGTCCTATTAGAAGAACTTCCGTCGAGACAGGAAAAGGAAGTGCGAGGTCGGTCACCAAAAGTGCATTGGAAAAGCTATAGCACTTTGATTCGACTTCAACATCCTTATCCTGTTTGTACGATGTTAGAGATAAAGTTGGAAAAGTTGACTGAAAATAGTAATAGAAGCGCGAAATGAAAGTATACTAGGAATGCATGTACATAATGGAAGGTCATAGCGAATGTAATGCGTAATTTTTTATACTTTGCACATTCTTTTCACTTTTGCTATTGTAACTAACAAAATAATTACAATAATTATGTCTAAGTAAGACTAAAACCAATTAAGAAAGGATAGGTATTGTTTTTGTACTTAAATTTAACTTAATAAAGTATTTATGCATACAGCTAGAAGTTTATTTACATGTTGAAATTGTTGTAGTCAGATCAAGATGACTGAACTCAGCGGGGAGGATGTGGTGAGTCTGTCTTCATCGCCACAGATTATTGTTGTGAGTACATTACTTCCTATATGATCATTTCATTCTGTGTTTAATTCTCTTTAATATATGGGTTAAAGGTCAATTAATAATGCACCATTTGACAGTATTAAGATGAACATATAACTAAAATGGCTATGTGGCTAGTTTATATGCTGTAGAAGTGGGTGTGAGGTTTACCAGCAAAATCACTATAACCTGCTAAAAGGCCTTACTGGAAATGCAGCAAGCTCCATATTAGAATAAGTATTCAAAGTTGCTCGAAAAGGATCAGTTGAAGTTTAGCTGCTCAGAGAGAATAACAGGAACAAAGGCGGTGATTGTTGACGCGCGTCACTAAGAGCTCCCTTTTAAACCTACACTCTTATCACAAGTCTTGGGCTCCGTTCAGAGTTTTTCTCTCAGCCAAGATATGAACCCAACACCCGCACAGTGAATCCATGGTATGTTAAGATATTCGTATCTCCTAGGGGTCTTTTCTCATTCTGCCTTCAAATCATATGTACTAATAGCAGTAGCTAGAGCTCAAAAAGGATTGACTAAGGCCTGTGTGCACCAAGATTTCGGTTATTATAACCAACGGTTAACATAAGCTAAACATAAAATGTACTGTTCACAACAACCCATACACCGGTTAAGGACATAAGCTCGGTTAAGATAACCGCCTGGTTCACATCCTTAACCGGCTTACAGGTTTATTATACATTGTAAATTTAGAGACTCCATAGAGTCCATAGACTATTTATCAGGCCTTTATGACACTGTTAAGCAGGATTTAGAAGGAGCCAAAAAGGAAATTTTAATTTTGAGAAAAGAGAACAGTGATCTCAGAGAAATAGTGAATAATCATACGAACACAATCAATATACTTGATAAAGAGGCGAGAAGTACTAATATTGAAGTTCACTGCATACCGGAGTTCAAAGGCGAAAACTTAGTTAAGACAGTAGAACAGATAGGAAGAGTAATTAATGTGCCTATAACTGAAGGGAGTATTACTAAGTGCACTCGCGTTGCAAAGATAAATAAAAATTCATCAAGGCCTAGGTCTGTAATAGTTAAGTTTAACTCTCCCTTACAAAGAGATACATTTTTAGCAGGCGTTATAAACTTTAATAAGGCTAATAAGAAAGACAAATTAAACACTACTCATTTAGGAATCTCTGGAGAAAAAAAACCAGTTTTCATATCTGAGCACTTGTCTTCATCAGCGAAGGATATTTATGCTGCAGCACGTATTTTTGCAAAGGAAAAACAATATCGTTTTGTCTGGTCGCGGAACGGTAATATTTTTCTGCGGAAAACTATTTCAAGTGATATTGTTTTGGTTAAAACGAAGGACATTCTGACTAAATTATCTTAAAAGCCGCTAGATATTGTTTTGACTTTTCCTTTATTTTTATTTTTATTTTATATTACGTGTGACTTAGTTAATTTTTAATTTATTTGTACATATAACAGTTTAATATATGTCTATTTTGAAAGTTTTTTATCAAAATGTAAGAGGAATACGAACAAAAACAAATGATGTATATCTAGCTATCCTTAATACTGATTTTGATATTGTAATATTTACTGAAACTTGGCTTCATAGTGGAATATCAAATAATGAATTTATTGATAATAGATATAGCGTTTTTCGTAGAGATCGGGAGTCTAGCGTTACTGATAAGTTGGATGGCGGGGGAGTTTTGATTGCAGTGTCAAAAAAGTTTAAATGTTATAGGGTGAATTCTTGGGAAACAAGTTATGAAGATCTCTGGGTAAATTTAGTATTGGGTTCAAAAACTATTTCAATATGTGCAGTATATATTCCTTCGCCGCTAAATTATGTCACTCTTGAAGGATTTATGCGAAATGTTGAACGTGTAGTAATTAACGAACAGTTGCCTATAATCGTAGTTGGAGATTTTAATATTCCAGCAATTAAATGGGAAAATGATATTAATGATGCACAAAAAATCGTTCCGATTAACAATGGTCCAGCTATAACTCTCATAAATGACTTTATGTCATTAACTGGTTTATGTCAATATAACAGTATAACAAATGCAACTGGTAAAATTTTGGACCTCATTTTTAGTACTTCTAGTAATATAAAAATAGGTAATAGTGATTTTTCAGCTTGTTCGATAGACAAATATCATCCACCGTTGGAAATTAACTTTGGGCTTGATCATGAGGATACCTTATTAAAACGTAATGTAGTCTTAAAACATCACTTTAAAAATGCTGATTATGAAATGATTAATAAATATCTTGCAAAATTAAACTGGGAAATATTGTTTGAGAGATGTGCTAGTGTGAATGAAATGACAGAAATTTTTTATTCAGAGTTACGTAAAATAATTGAGAATTGTGTACCGATAAAAAAAGTTAAGAATAAAAATATCTACCCAGTTTGGTATTCTAAAAATCTTATTAAAAGATTAAGAGAGAAAAATAATTATAGATTGAAGTATAAAAAGTATCGTAATCCGCTAGATCAACTTGAATTTAAATTATTGAGGGATAGGTGTGAAATTATCATACTCACAGACTATAAAAACTATTTGGAGAAGGTAGAGTATAATATAAAAGTTAATCCAAAATTCTTCCATTCATATTTAAAAAATTTGAGAAATAATACTTGTGATTATCCTGCAATAATGACATTTAACGATTGTTCCTTCAGTAATGGGTTAGATATTTGTAATCAGTTTGCGACACATTTCTCAAATATTTATGTACCCTCTATAAGTGAATTAAGTCAACGAGTTAATATCACAAATTATAACTACAGCTCACAGTTAAATAATATAAATATTACTGAAAAAGATGTAAGGAATAAATTAAAATGTATAGATATTTATAAAGGTTCTGGTCCTGATAACATACCGCCACTCTTTGTTTACAATTGTGCAACATTATTGACAAAACCATTATTTTTAATTTATAATAAATCATTGTGTGAAGGTGTATTCCCTAATATATGGAAAATGGCTAGAGTAGTGCCTGTATTTAAGAGTGGAGATAGAAAAGACATAACAAAATACAGACCAATATGTATTTTATCGGTTTTTTCAAAGATTTTTGAGTCAATTATTTGTCAAGGGCTAAATTGGCATTTCAAATCGGTAATGATAGACAATCAACATGGTTTTATAAAGAAGAGGTCTACCATGTCAAATTTGGCATTATTTGTGGATGACATTTCAGTAGCCTTAGATAATAAAGATCAGCTTGATTGTGTCTATACAGATTTTGCTAAGGCGTTTGATGTTGTTGATCATTGTATTTTATTAGCAAAACTTGAGGCGTATGGTGTTTGTGGGAATCTTCTTAATTGGATGGGGTCTTATCTTGAGAATCGTGAAATGAATGTGGTTATTGGGGGTTATCAGTCAAGGAGCTTTGTCGCTACATCTGGGGTACCACAGGGTTCCAATCTTGGCCCAACATTATTTGGAATATTTATCAATGATATTATACGTTGTTTCAAATATTGTCACTTCCAACTGTATGCTGATGACCTCAAAGTTTATGCAAGAATAAAAGATAGTAATGACTCATTGAATTTTCAAAAGGACTTAGATAGACTGTCAGTTTGGTGTGAAGATAATAATGTAAAGTTAAATCATTCCAAATGCTACAGTATTACTTTTAGTAGGAAAGTAAAAGAGTTAAAGTTTAGATACAATATTAATGGAAATATACTGGAAGATGTTAGAAATATAAATGATCTTGGTATTATATTAGACAGTAAAGTAAGTTTCATACCACACATAGATAATATGATTGGAAAATCTCTTAAATTATTAGGTTTCATAATCAGAAATACAAAAGCGTTTAAAAAGTCTTCTACAAAAATAGCAGTATTTGATTCTCTAATAAGGAGTAGATTAGAGTATTGTTCTATAGCATGGAATCCGTACTACCAAGTCCATAAGGATAGAATAGAAAGAGTTCAAAAGAAATTCTTAAAACACTTAGGTTTCAAAGATAAAATTTTGACAGAAATGACCAGTTACCGAGATCTTTTAAAATTTTATAAAATCCTTTCACTATCTCACCGTAGAGACTTAATAGATCTGAGTTTTTTGCATAAAATTGTTAACACTGATATTGATAATTCAGAAATATTAAGTCGTGTTCAATTATTTGTACCAAACCATAACGCTAGATCCCATATTAGGAACAAGCAGTCGTTTAGACCGCGATTTACTAAAAGTAACTTAGGCATGGCGGCTCCACTCAATAGAATAGTTGTTTTATATAACAATCTATTCAAAGAAGCACAACTTGATATTTTTAGTGATACTGCCAGGTCATTTAAGAATAAAATTATAAAATATTGCTTGCGTAAGTTATAACTGTATACGTATACGTACTTTGATGTCTATATCTTCTTATTTGTATTTCTTTTGATAGATATAATTTTGTTTATATTACTTTTTGTATTTAATTCTAAGTTGGATTTTGTGTTTTTTTTTTTTTTTGTTTGGTTTGTTCTTTGTTGTTAGCTTAGTTCTTAAAAAGTGTAGTTTTAAGTTGCTAATATTAAGGAGTCTAATAAGTTAATGCA